>OY756216.1:6180000-7430000 GCA_963576875.1 Acrobasis repandana | reverse complement strand
AAAGCAAACCAACCAGAGCCAAGGAATTTCGACGTTTTAAGGAATTGGCCTTTAAATCGAGTGACGTTACATAGAGTTTACTCTGTATTTATAAAGAAATATACTTTGATACATATCAAATTCGAATTTCTTTAGTTATCTTTGGATCTTTTGATCATATAGTAAGTAAATTTTATTATTGGTTTCATTATAATTGTCATTCAAAATTATTTACTTACAGTTAATTTTAGTGCCAACACGAGACAAAAAGTAAAGCATATATTTAAATAAATATTTACATACCTTTACTTCCTGTGACAGTGGGGACATTTCTAGGCCTTGATCTGATGTCAAAGATGATGGGTTTCTGCACCCAGGGGATGAAGAAGTGGGTGCCCTCACCAACAACCAAGTTTTTAACACCAGCAAATCTGTCGAAGATGACAGCTCTATGGCCTCCGTCAACTGGAATTGAGATAATTGATTTTTCCAAATTTTTACATTTGCAATTTAAAGCTTTAGATATAAGTAGTTAATCCTAAAGTCGTTGAGTCACACCTGTGCAGTGCTGATTTTTAATATTTATATCAATGGTATAAGTCGCCTTTCTGCCAAAAGTATGTAGGATAAATTTTTATATGCCAGTGCACAAATTTTTGAGTAATCATCATGTATCATGGACCACTTGCACACAAAAAAAAGGATTATTTAGGTACCTATGTTGGTCTTAGTTTGGTGATGTGTAGACCCAAGACTCAGATTTGAGGGATATTAATTTGTAAGTAACTTTTTTAACTTGAAAACATTTATGTGGCTTGCTCAACAAGGTTTGTGCATAATTATGTTGCTGTGAGTCAAAGCTACATTACATGTGGCTTTAAACCTTTAAGTCGGATTAATCCAAAAATTTTTTTGTGTCCGTTTCGCCAGCATCGTATATTTACGACCTCTATAATCGCTGTTCCTGCCGTTGGGAACACGACAACTGATATGAAGTCTGGATCAAAGGGTTAACTAAATGTGTATATTATGTACCAAACTATTACGAAATTGCTATGTAAGAATTTCCAAAAATAGTGTAGGTACATATTATTTTTTTTACATTACCATTATACAAAGCAGAGTTAACAACACCACCCACTAGGGCAACACCAAGCCCTACTTGTCCGATGCGGTTGAAGAGTTGTGCAGCCATAGCTGAAAATATAGGAACATTTTTATCGTCTGTGTAATTTATCGTTATGATTTTATTATAAAATATTTAAATTTAAAGAAATCAAGTTAGGTACTAAGGTAAGTAGGTAGTTAGGTACTTATCAGTCGGCGAATGTAGCAACTGACCAGAATTTGATGCAATATTTAAACTACAGAAAAATAATGCAATTATTAAAATACGCAATTTTAGATGCTTTGAATAACTGTTAACACTATTATATTGAGACTAGCGTAAGAGATGTTAAAATTATAACCCGAAATCACACGATATGTTATCTAACCTCAAAATATTTTCTTCGATTAGTCTACAAAAACATAACTTTATAGGACACTTACGTAATATAAATGACTAAATTTACCTTAGTACTGTTTCCTTGTTGTCCTATTAACACTATTTATTTATTTTATCCCGGTAGAATTCACGAAATAAAAAACGGGAATCAGAAAGAAAGATCCTGAAAGAAATGTCTTCCTTCAACTATTCAGCCAGCACAGACAAACAAAACTGACAAGTGACATTACGTTTGCTTTGTCTCTCTTTGTCTACAGCACAAAATTAAATAATATTGTAGGTACCTATATACGTAATTCTGTTTTTTCCTTTGTACCTACATAAAGCAATATTATAATTTATTATTTATATATGTTTCTTTCATTTCATCTTAAATAAAACAGAATTTTTTATATTTTTGTTTTCGTCATTTCGTTTTACAAAATCAAGTGTCGTGTAAAGGAACGTACTTATTTGACGCCTGTTAGGATATTACATTTTTGGACTACTGCGCTTTTGCTACTTTGTTTTTTGTAGGGGCCATCTATCTTTTTCGGAAATTGAAAATAGTAAGTAGAGAAAGACAGAAATGGATCCTGGATTTTACAAGCGAAAGAAAGTTGTACTTGCTACAGTATCACCCTTTCCGTAGTCCTATATATGACGTAGTTTGGTATGTTTGATAGGTACCTTCACAACATAAGTCGTAGGCGTTAAATTTCAGTAACTTGTTTGTTTTTCGTGTATGTAAGTGGCCAACACTGATGTCAGATTTTTCAAGCTGCATAAAGGCATCTGACATAGCTTGACGACTGCCATATAATGATGACAGCTGGGACCAACGGCTTTACGCTTTATGTGCCGAAACACATAATTTCAGTAGGTAACTAAGTATACAGAGTATACTAGGTATACTTATTCATACGTAGTTCATTTAGCGCCGATTTGATTTTTTGGTCATATTAGGTAGAGTAGACAGGATAAGATCATAGCCGACCCACTTTAAAAGCAGATTCTTTATTGTCTTATCTTATTTTCCGGGGTCCAGTGCTGCCCCCATTTAAAATAAATAATTTTAAAGAAAGTTTAGTTTAGTTAGTTTAGTTCATAAAATACTTTCAGGGGTTATCTAGGACTTGGTTGTAACAAAATTTTAAATAATGTCTCCGTTTTCTTTGAAAAAAAAAAAAAGCACTGGACCCCGAAAAATTCAGGTACGGCCTTAAGATTTGAGTAGTTGGATTGAATAAAAAAGTTCGGTACATAATCGATAGGTTATTTAGTAGGTAAGTTCCATAGCTTGATTACTTGACAAATAGGTACCTACCTACCTACACGATTGTCTATTAGTTAAATCAGCAAACATTGCTAACTTGGTTATGTTATGGTGGGAAACAGATGGTAATTGAACGAAAAATAAACAAACAGAGGGATAATCGTCGCGAGTCTGTGGAGGGTCGTGGCTGGGTGGCTCAATTATGCAATAACTGCCAATAAGCAAATCATTAGTAGCATAACTAAACTCGTTCATGCTTATTGAATAATCGCCAATTTTGTTGGCGGATTTAAAAAAGGGTAATTTAGTTTTAATGACTCAAGTATAAGTACTTAATTAATTAGGTAAGGTAAGTTCTCCTACCTATCTAAAGCTGAGATGGTACCCAACAGGTAGATAGTGGGTAGGTAGGTAGGCATTGTAGATAGGTATATGATAAAATGATACATATCATAATACGTAGGTGCCGCTATAGGTATGGATTAGTAGTTTTAGGGCAGGTAAGTGTGATATTTTGGCAGAAGCATATAAATAAAAGACACACGTCCGGCAGATAGGATCATAATATATTCGAGACTAGTTACTGACAGCGATATCCTTTACATTACAGTCAGTTCAAGCAGTATTTGAATTACTTAAGTAGGTAGTAATTCAAATACGTATTTGGTATTTGTAATGAAATACTTCACAAATGTAATTTCTATTTTAAAAACCTGACGCTGAGGTACTTTGTAGTTAGTATTTCCAATACTTACGGCTTCTTAAGTACTCGTACTACACTTGAACATAAATACATTTCTTTGAAATTTATTTAATCATTTTTGCTCATAAATAAATAAAGAGATAAGGACAAATCACACTACTTAATTGGTTAATTGAGCTGGTCCCAAAGTAAGGCTCTCGACAGACGGACCGCATTTTAACTGCAATCCAACCGCAAATTGCAGTTCAAGTGCAGTTTGAATGCAGTTGACATGACTGCAATAGAACTGCAAACCAAACGCGCAGTCCGATTGCAGTCGTGTGAACTGCACACACTGTGCAGTTCACACGAACTGCATTTTTTGTTTTTGAGATTCTATTTACATAACCGCACTGTATTTCGTATATTTTTGTTATTTGTATTTTAAATAAAAAATAAACCGGCTAAGTGCGAGTTAAACTCGCGTGGAGAGGGTTCCGTACAATTGATTGAATTCTTATAGGTTTTCCTGTAATCTACAAGCAATGAACTATATTTTGTATTTTTTTCAAAATTTTAGGCTCAGTAGTTTCGGAGATCAGGGGAGGGGGAATGGTAAATTTTCGTCTTCTTTCATAAATAAAATCAAAACTATTCATTTTACAATAACAACAAAAATATATTTGAGATCCTCATAACGAGCCCTTTCATTTGATATATGTCACAGTAAGGTTTGCAAAACTTTTTTTTTTTAATTTCCAAGTTTGTCCCCCGAAAATGACCCTTATTTAAAAAAAAAATATTTATTTACTTTGCACATATGTGTTTAGGTCATAGGATTACAACATTCTACCAAATGTCACCTGATTCGGTCCAGTAGATTCGGAGCATATTGGCTGTGACAGACGGACGGACAGACAGACGCACGAGTGATCCTATAAGGGTTCCGTTTTTTAATTTTTTGTACGGAACCCTAAATGTGAGGATTCTGTATTTTGCATTTTGTATTTTAAAGTCACGACTTAAAAATATTTTCTATTTCGCATTTGAAATACGTGCTAGATAGTATTTTGTATTATACTTAGCAATGTATGTATTTGCGCCCAGCCCTAAGTACCTACCTACTTACGAGTACTGTAGATGTGGTAAACTAAAATGACTAACCGATTACTTAGTTAACTTGATTAACAACTACAGAGTCAATGAACTAGTTTCTCATTGAAGATGTCATTGTATATTTGTACCTATTCGTTATCTCACTATGTTTACTTAACACGGCTTCAAATGCACTTTGTTATTTTACAATTGAATATTCGTAAAGTACACAAAGCTGGTGCCAGTTGTGCTCGAATCCAATAATTATGTATGTAAAAGTGCCTGAAGTGAAGAAATGCTGCTTCTGCGTTCCCTTGCGGCATGGAATCATTATTTTTGGAGTCATCAATACTGTACGTGAATCTTTATATATTTTTAATTCTATTTTTTTCTTACATAATTGAGTAATTTCAGTCGTAAACATAGGTATTTAACTAGGTACTTATTTACTTTAATTTACGAGATAGACAGAGTCAGTTTGTGTAGGTGAAAAAAAAGAGAGTCAAGACTTGTCAGATTTTCTATAGGTAGGTATATACATTTATTGACCCCTTGGATATCCAGACACCCGGTCTAACTGACTGTAGGGTTTGATTGCTCCCAAAACATAAGTTTTGATTAAAGATACCAACAGTAATATTTTTTTACAAAAAACAACTAACGTTATTCATTTATTTATTTTACTTTATCTATCTATATTTAAGAGCTATGCTCTTGTCGGTGGAGTAAGAATTCTTTCCATTCGTCTCTCTTATCTGCCAGTTGTTTTACTTCGCTGTACGACACGACGTTCCACGAAGTATTTTACTTTGTAACAAAAAAAAAACCAGGCGGACTTAGGGTACAGGGCCTTTTCTACCAGTCTAACGATAATTGTTAAGGAGTTTTTTTCCTATATGTAAGTCAATAAATTAAATAAATACCTATATAGGGACAAATCACACTGATTGAGGTAGCCTCGAAGTAAAGTAAGTTTAAACTTGTGTTATGATACGATTCTATATTTAAAATAAATATATATATATAGATAAACACCCAATTTCTTCTTTGCTGGTCTGGGAGAAAAGAAAAAACATAGAATGTACCAGCTGCTTCTCTTCCCGTGCAGATCGTAAAAGCCGATCGAGGGAATGGGCGAGAATCTGATTCATATGAATAGGCGATGCGGTTAGCAACCTATCACTATTATGATTTCCCTTTTCCACCTTCATGCCCACCATTACGCTAAAAGTGGCCTGGGCTTTACCGCCCTTGGCTCTATCTACCCCGTTAGGGATAAAGACGTGATAGTGTATCTGTACCCAAGACAATTTGAAAAAGGTCATTTTCCAATTTGCCCCTGCTGGGGATCGAACCCAGAACCTCCGGATTGACGGACTAGCGTGTTGACGCCACAGAGGTCAAACATCAAAATCGGCGTAAGATACATAATAAAATATAAACTTATTCGAATTGATAACCTCGTCATTTTGAAAGTTGGTTAAATATAGTCTAAAATCCTAGTACAGTACCGACTCGAAAGTTACTTATAGGTAATATTTTATTGATTTTTATGGTGTAATTAGGTACATATAGAATGTATAAAAATACAGAATAGACACCTTTTTATACAAACTTACTTTTTAGGTTTTCGTACAAAAAATTAAAAAACGGAACCCTTATAGGATCACTCGTGCATCTGTTTGTCTGTCTGTCCGTCCGTCTGTCACAGCCAATTTTCTCCGAAGCTATTGGACCAAATCAGGTGAAATTTGGTAGGATGGTGTAATCCTATGACTATGACCTATATGAAATGGCTCGTTATGAGGATTTTGTTATTATTGTAAAATAAACATATTTGATTTTATTCATGAAAGAAGACGAAAATTGACCATTACCCCTGATCGCCGAAACTACAGAGCCTAAAATTTTGAAAAAAATACAAAATATAATTCATTGCTTGTAGTGTACAGAAAAACCTATGAGAAGTACGGAACCCTCCCAACACGAGTGAAACTTGCACTTGACCAGTTTTTTTGAACTCACTTGGGAAGATTGGATTAAAAGAATAAAAAAACTCACAGGCATACGTTCGTACTCGTACATAACATAAGTACTTGTTACAAACATGAACCCAGAAATACATTACAATAGTGTTCTTTTTTGGGCAGTTGTGTAAAAATTTATCTACAGTGCTTGATTGTAGGTACCTAGGTAAGTACGTCATTCTCGTATTTACATAACATACTATTTGCACAGAATGCTTGATTATTGTAGTTCTTTTTCCTACCAGATATTTATCATATAGACTACGCTGTAGGCATTGTTGATTATACTCGTAGTTACTTTAGCCGCTATAAGTAAGTGCAGGTTAATTTTGTATTTATTTTTATTTTATTTTATTTTATTTACACTTTATTGTACACACATACAAATGTAATAGTACAACAGGCGGACTTAATGCTAAAAGCATTCTCTAACAGTCAGACCTTTGGGTTGATTGGGAGAGTTTATGTGGGTGTAACACATAATAAAAAATAACAATAAAAAACTAAATAAAATTTTAAACTTAAAAATAAAATAAAAGAAACATACTAAATATAAATATTATAATAATACTATACCTACATATTAAATACATACAAACGAGCAATAAATATACATACATATCTCTAAATACATATTATACAATCAAGTCTGTCTCATATTTAATTGAAAATGGAGGTATCTAAAAATTCTAATTTTAAAGGAGTCGCGGCTAGGAGCCCTTCTGATAAACTCAGGGAGAGCATTCCAGAGTCGTACAGAAGTGACAGAGAAAGAGTTATCGATAAAACCTGTACGGTGAGAAGGAATAGCTAGGGTAAGAGTATTTGAAGAACGCAGGGACCTCTCATGAGTAGAACTTAAAAGTTGGAAACATGATTTGAGATACTCAGGGCACCCCGCTTTATTGAAATCTTAGAATCAGAATCAAGTAAGGACAAAAAACCGTAAGAAAAAAAGACTTATTTTTTGTAAAAAAAAAAAAATTCACAAGTTTTTAAGAAACGGCTAACTTACAGACTTTATATTGTACTTCGCCAACCACCGCCGCCCGCTACAAGCATTTCCCTAAATTTGGCTACGGAGTTCAAAATCAACCTGTATTTTTTGGTTAAAAGTAATGTGAGACACATTAATTCCCAAAGACGGTTGACGACAGGCAGGCGGCCGGTCGTAAAACTATAGCCAAATCTTTAAACCCCTCCGGCTATTTCTTCTCCAACGCAAGGTCTTTGGCATCCCTGGGGTCCCAGACCATTGACATGCATATTTGGAAAAGAAAAAGCGGGAAAGTGCACCCAGGGCTCCGAAGCAGCACAGCTCAGGGTGCAACCGGGAATGCGCTTGGATGATGAAGAATGTGTGACACAGATAGTTTATATGTAAAAAAGTCAGCTACTGGCCGACTTGAGACTCGTTTCGACTACTACGCATCACTAACATTGGCTCGGTACGTTTTCGTATATGTACATTCGCCCTGAGGAAGGCCTACGGATGAGGTCGAAACATTTTCGTTTCTTTTTCATCTGAACGCGTTCCCGATTGCATCCTCAGCTATGCTGTTTCGGAGCCAGGCGTGCGCTTTTCCGCTTTTTCTTCTCTAAATATAATTTGGGAATGCTATTGTAGCACGAGCTTTAAGTGCTATTTTGCCTTTAGTCGCCTCTTATGACATCCACAGGAAGAGATGGAATGGACCTATTCTGACCCGGTACCACACGTTTAACGCATATTCATAATCACCCGGTATTGTTTATTAGTTACTGACGATGCTGTCGTCAGCTTGCTTGGTAGTGACTACGCAGCTGCACAAGCACCCGGCGAACGGCTCCACTCTCGAAGAGATCACATCGACCATCCTCTTCGGGATACTGGGGATGAGCATCATCCTCAACATGCTGCTGCTCGTGGCTGGCTGTCAGGTAAGTACTTCAAAATCAAAATAAAATATTTATTCAGTAATTAGGCCATTGCAGGCACTTTTACACGTTAATTTTTATTATTATAATTAAGCTCTTCTTTTCTTGTTTGAAAAAAAAAACTACCGATACTAGCGTTTTGTAACGACCACTGTTGAGAAGTAACGCCGAAAGAAACTCATTTACACAGTATTGGTCGCCAACGCGCCAGAAGGGCTATGTCAGTTTACAAAGATATTATGCCTAATACAATGTTATCACAATATAGTATGTAAAGCTTGGGAACTTAACTCTTGACAAGCTCCAATTAAGGACAAATCACACTGATTAAGCTAGCCCCAAAGTAAGTTTTGAACTTGTGTTATGGGATACTAACTCAACGATACTATATTTTATGATAAATACATATATAGATAAACACCCAAGGCTCAGGACAATTTGAAAAAGGCCATTTTCCAATTTGCCCTGGCTGGGAATCGAACCCAGAACCTCCGGATTAGCGGTCTAGCGTGTTAACCATTACGTCACGGAGGTCGTCTTAGTATCGTAGTTTTTGGGTCTGTCTGTCTATATTCAAGAACCAAGCTCTTGTCGATGTCATTGTGTCAGAGACGCACACAATGGCGATTTTTTGGCAGAGATAGTTTTTGGGTATTAGCAGACCTGTGTCACTCCCCGTGTAGGTATCGATAATGTACCTACATTATTACTATGCGCGCAAGCGGCAACTCGGGGTGGTAAATTCAGTTATACGAATCGTTTGTCCAGAGTCATAAGCATAAAATTGGCTTGCAATGGATGTCTAGGTATCTATACAAAATCGAGCTGAGTTCTAACGTGAGCTTAATTAAACCGTATCACCATTGCGTATCACTAACAACATTGAGTAGATATTTCATTGAATTTCGTTGCTGAGTGAGACTTCTGTACGGAGTATTAGTATCTATTCTGTGGTATTAGGTACTTAAGTATTTTTTTTTCAACATCAAAACAGGTTTTCATTTTGACATACAGTGATAAGTGCTCCAAAAATTTGGCTGGTGTTTTAAAAGTGACATTATGTTATTATTTTTTCAGAAGGACGTAGCCATGTTGCGTCTCTATAACTGCTACATGGTGGGGACAGCCGTGGCAGCGCTCGTCCCAGCTTTCGTGCTCTTGTCTAGATTGCAGACCTTGGAAGTGTGTGCAGCCTTCACACTCATAGGTAAAGAACCACCTGCCAACCTATTGTTCGGATAATTTTTAGTCCATGTAATCTTTGTCTTATTTCCAATAGCTCCAAACCACTAAGGGTATACTTATTTATGTCTACTTTTTGCCTATGTTCTTATAGATTTAATTTTCTTTTTTAAGTACAGTAAAGTATAGGGAGTACATACATATCAGCAGGCTTAGAATTGGTAGTGCGACAAGGAAGAGACGCGATAGCATTATTGTTCGTAGCGCGATAGAGTTAAATTTTAATTGATACTCTCTCTTGCGCAAATATAAAATTTGTACCTAGGGTAGACAGAACTGGGGCGCTCAAAACCCAAAGGAAAACGTGGATCACAAACAGTACAGTAAATGAGTATATTTGGCAATAAATGAAATTCCTTTTTATTTTGACACTATTCTGATTTTTTCCATCGTAGGGTTTGCGTCATCTCGAAGAAATAAAGACGTTATAGATATGTATATGTTTAAATGCCAAATCTTGTTTTTGCAGTGATGCAATGCTACGTGATCGTATTGGTAAGGAGTGAGATCCTCAAGTTGGAGAAGAAGGCGCGCCCCGTCCAAGGAGCGCCCACTCCATCCTCGGACACACAGACAATCGATGTGACTGACACGGATGTCTTGATATATTAGTTTTTTAACCCCATATAAAAAAAGGGGTGTTATAATGTAGACGTGTCTGTGTATCTGTGTCTTCTAAATGAATATGAAAAGACCGATTTCGGTGCGGTTTAAGTGCGGCTAAAATCGGTTTAGTCGTTCTTAAGTTATTATAGTTAAGTTATTTAACTTAAGTTAGTTAAGGTGAACGCTTGAAAGTCGGGGGGTTTTTTAATTTGTCTGGGAAATATACTTGTTATTTAAGTTTTTTTTTAACCTACAGCAATTTATTTTATTAGAAAGTAAATATGTACGACTTTAATTCATTATTAAAATTATAATACTGATGACTATACCAGAGTCACAGAATGCGTCAGCACCAATTTCAATTTCATTTATTTATTGCTTATCGATTATTCCCAGTAGTCCCCTCTAGCACCGTCCCCCGGGGTGACAACTGTGAATTTTCTTCCCAGTTGTTACCGGGATGACAAATTTTGCCACTTCCACGATCTGAACCAGAGGGGACAACTGGTATTATTTTTTCTTAATTGTCACCTGTGACACCGGGAGGGGTGACAAAAGCTACGATTCCTTCCCAGTTGTCCACTCTCACCAATTAAGATCAAGGGTCTTATCTTTTTCTACGACACAATATAACTTCATTTTAGTTTATGTTATTAACAAAAGTAATATTTTAAAAGTGTATAATTATAGTAATTACCTATCATTGTTTTTTAGATATAAAACTAAGCAGGAAGCAGGTTGATGAAATACAATGCTTTCAGTCTATGACATTAAGGCCGTACCTAAATTTTCCGGGGTCCAGTGCTGCCCCCATTTTAAGTAAATCATTTTAAAGAAAACGGAAACACCTTTAAAAATTTTGCTACTACCAAGTCCTAGATAACCCTTTAAAGTATTTTATGAACTACTGTTTACAGTTTATAAGGAGAACGTGAAGCTTTACTACGCACATTAGCCAAAAGTGGCCGTTTTTCGCAAATGTGCGTAATAAAGCTTAACTTTCTCACTTTAAACTGTAAACAGTAGTTCATAAAATACTCTGAAGGGTTATCTAGGACTTGGTAGTAGCAAAATTTCAAATAATGTCTCCGTTTATTTGAAATGATTTCTATGATGATGATGAAGCTCAGTTACCCGAACCAACAATTATTGTAAATAATAATGATTCTCTGTGATATTTTTTTTATTTAAAATTTTATTTTATTTACATATATATATTTTAAAAGTTATATTATATTGATAACATAATTATTTTTCAAATTATACTACTAACTAAATAAAAATTAAATTATCATAGACTTAAACTAAGCTATATTGTGTCGTAGAAAAAGATAAGACCCTTGATCGTAATTGGTGAGAGTGGACAACTGGAAAGGAATCGTAGCTTTTGTCACCCCTCCCTGTGTACAATTAAGAAAAATTAAATACCAGTTGTCCCCTCTGGTTCAGATAGGAAGGGAACAAGTGGGAAAATTTGTCATCCCGGTAACAACTGGGAAGAAAATTCACAGTTGTCACCCCGGGGACAGTGCTAGAGGGGACTACCGGGTGTCACCCATGCTAGCTACGCCATTTCCAACGAATGCTGAAATAATCATAGAGGTAGGATTGTTTGTACCTATAGATAGAAAGGTCTTTGAGAATAATAGCTTGTAGTATCTGTGCTTTCTATGGCACTTATTTGACACTTTCATAGAAAAAGTCTTAGTAGCATTTTAAGATCAGCACAGATTGGACTGTTTTAGCTATCTGACTCTAGGAAACGATTGAAATGATTATCTCCACATCTTACTCATAAATGAGGTTTTAAAGTAGTCATTTTATCACGCAATATGTCGTTGTAAATAAATTAATATATAAGGACAAATCATACTGAATAAGCTAGCCTCAAAGTAAGTTTAAGCATGTATTACCTACTAACTTAACGATACAATTTTTTTAATGAAAACATATAGATAGATAAACGCCCAAGACCCAGGATAGTTTGAAAAAGACAATTTTCCATCTTGCCCTGGCTGGGGATCGAACCCATGCAGAACCTCCGGACTGGCGGGCTAGCGTGTTAACCATTACGCCATGGGCCCAAGGAGGTCGTCAAGAAGTAGAATCAATTCCTAACTCGAAACACTTATTTCTATAAGTACCTATGTTTCTATATGAACTTACGCAAATAAATACTTTAAAGTCATTGCATTATGGGTAAACTACAACAGCGGCATTTCTTTAAGTGTATACAATAACGCCTTTGAGATGTAATGACACCAAATTATTAAAATATTTTTATATTTTCACGTGTGGCACCCAGGTGGATGCCCCCGGGACCCCAGTCGTGACTTACTCCGACTGGAACATTGTAAAGACTCATTGAAATTATAAAATTGGAGTATCCAGATAAAGGAGCGGTTTTCTTAAAAGCGGCATATTTTGTACCTAATTGGGAAATGAGTAATTGCTGAAAGTTTAATAATACAAGGTAAGAAAACAAAGCACAAAATAAGTAATTTTTGGAAATGGATCCTGCACGGTATAACAGTTTTTAAGGATAAGTAAGTGCTGCCTGTTGATAAAAGAAACCGAGCATACGTGCTTAATCTTTGATATTTACTTCTTAGAAGGTACCTACTTGACTTTTGCAAACTTTCACAAATACCAAGAAATGAGTAAAAATATAGAGAACGAATATTTGGACTGCCTCTGTGGTCCAGTGGTCAAGGCGTTAACTTTGTGATCTGGAGGTCGCGGGCTTAAATCCCACTGGGAAGCACATTTTCCGAAAGTTGTTTCCAGTCTGTAGGTATATTGCAGGCTTGAATCACATGATTATCCGAAAAGAAAGATGGTTTCGTGCTTCGAGAAGCACGCAAAGCTGTGGGTGCCATGTAGCGTTTGTTTAAACCTATCCTAGGATTGGTTCTGGTCTACCCTTTGGGTTGCGGAAGACAGACGGCAGTCGCTCTGTGTAAAAGCCAGGAACCTCGTCAAATCACCTAGGTTATGTAGCGGACCCCGGACTCTAAAGCGTTACCGCTGAGGACGCAACTGGGAATACACTCAAATGATGATGTTACTGAATGAATATTCGGTTAAACCACAGAATAAATAATACTAACGTACAGGAGTCTCACTCAGCAAAGAAATTCAAAGAAATATCTATTCAATGTGGCTAGCGATATGGTTTAATTTAACTCACGTCAGAACTCAGCACCTTTTCGTATAGATACCTATACATCCATTGCAAGCCAATTTCATTCTTATTACTTATCGCAAACGATTCGTATAACTGAATTTACCACCTGGAGGGGCCGCCTGCACGCATAGTAATATAATAATATAGGTACATTTTCGATACCTAAACGGGGAGTGACACAGGCCTGGTTAAACCTATGTGTTGGTAATTTACGAAATGAAACCCATTGTTGCCTTTCACAATTTTATAATTGCATTCTTATAACAAAATTAAAGGCCTTCCTATAAGTATCTACTCAGAACGGTATTAATTTTCCAATGAACGGGCACCTTGATGCAGTTTCTTCAAAACTTTTCTGAGCTGAGATGGTGTCGCCAAGTTTGTCCAGTGTCAGTCCCATCTTGGTTCTTGGGTGCTCTCTCATCATCAGTCCTGAAAAAAAAATACATTGAAATTTAGTTGTATTTCTAGTATATAGCGTAAGTATTTTATAATACCTAATTAATGTAGGTTTTAACTGGTAGATATATTACGATAACAGTTTCAGTTATAGGTATACCTTTTTAATTTTTTTAACTCTTTATTATATGCCATGAGACGCATAATTATGTATAGAGATAAATGTAAGTATGCAAAAGACGGCCTTATCTCACAGTAATCTCTTTCAGGCAACCTTATGGTAGTTAATAGATACACAGAAATTCAGTCATGTTACAGGTGAGGTGCAATGTTTCACCTAAGTACATGTAATCTATCGTATTTCTGGGGACCTAAGAGCTAGTGCGCATTTTGGAAGGCCGTAACTGAATTTTCCGGGGTCCAGTGCTGCCCCCATTTAAAATAAATCATTTCAAAGAAAACGGAGACATTATTTAAAATTTTGCAACTACCAAGTCCTAGATAACCCTTCAAAGTATTTTATGAACTACTGTTTACAGTTTAAAGTGAGAACGTTAAGCTTTACTACGCACATTTGCGAAAAACGGCCACTTTTAGCAAATGTGCGTAGTAAAGCCTAACGTTCTAATTATAAACTGTAAACAGTAGTTCATAAAATACTTTGAAGGGTTATCTAGGACCTGGTATTTGCAAAATTTTAAATTATGTCTCCGTTTTCTTTGAAATAATTTATTTTAAATGGGGGCAGCACTGGACCCCGGAAAATTTAGGTACGGCCTTAAGTCGGGCCATTCAACGTGGAAATGCCACTAGTCTCTTAGGCCTAAGAGACTGTGCGGAATTTCTACGTTAAATGACTGTAGTATCGTGTGTAGAAAAGGGTTACTTAATTTTTTTACATAGTATAGTATTTTACTTTTATTTAGTTATAATTTTAGGCTATAGTCTTCTATTTATTTATTTTGTATTTTAGGTTTTAGTTTAATTTATTTAAATAATATTACTTAATAATAAACAAATAAAACATTAGGTATATAAGTTTATCGTATTTACAAAACTATCTGTAAAACACCTACTTAACCTATTATCCTATCTATTAGAGATAGGATTCTAGGTTCTTCATAGGTCTACTGCGACAGGCTCTAAATTTCTCGTAGGTACTCTACAACATAGGCTAATCAACCCAATGGAGGCCATACATCATTTAGCCTATCACAAATAATTTATAATACAATCTAGACAAGTAATAATTTAAAAAAACAACATTGAAAATTTGTAAACTTAAGGCCACGGACATAAAGCTCATATTTTCATAATGCTTATGTTTAAATACCTAACGTTCCCAAAAAATGTACCCAAAGTTGTAGGCGTCTCTTTCCCGCAAACTGTTAGTGCAATAAAGTAGAAGGGAGAGCTATAACTTTAGGTATAATTTTTAGGAACGGCTTTGGCACTTCGTAAGCATTCTAGATTTGTATACAATTTCTTTGGCCTATCAACTTAAGCTGTAATTACTCGGACGGAGGCTTGTACCCTAGTGATATAGATAAAAAACCGTTATTACAGTAATTTGTCTGTTTTACGGTGAATATTACCGGGATCGGTCGCGCCAGTTGGCATCCGAATGAGAAAAGCCTGAAACCGCAAACCGTTGGGCGGACGCACGACCTGACTATCCACCTCGAAGGCCATAACATAGTGTTTTACTTACCTAATAACATTTAAATATTTAAACATGTCGGCCAGTAGCTGATCTTTCCCGTGAGTTACCCGTATGTAACATATAGTAATAACATTTAATTTACATAATTAATTGACATGACAGTGAGCTTTATATGAATGAACGTACATTAGTGTATATATAAATATACTTACGCATAGATATGTACAAATCTACGTTTATATTTAGTTTCATCAGTGAACTGATCGTTCTTTCAATGTGATCACTAATTCACTACTCGTACTTACGGGGTACATCAATGTAAGTGCTGCACTCATTTGGAATATGTAGATAATGTTCTCGAAAACGGAGATAAATATCAACATTTTATCTCAGAAATATAAAGTTTATTATAAAACCCAGACTAACTTTGTTACTAGGTTTAAATCATTACCCGCCCAAATCAAGTTAACATCTAGTCATATCACACTATCTCACTTGTCAACGTCAACTTGATTTGGGTACGTAGTAACAAAGTTAGTCCTGTTTTTATAATAAGACGGTATAAGTTTGGCTCTGACCTTATTATTAGTAGTAGTAAGTACCTGAATAATTTTAAGAATAGAAGAGAGTCGAGAATAGGTTACACTGGTGGCAGATATTTCGAACTGTCTAACTAAAGGCACATGAATATATAGGGTCAAGTAAAATATACTGAAACCATTTTAAGTATTTTGAGAGTGAATTTAGTCCGTGATACTTAACAATTTTCTCCAAGGAACATATAGCGAAATACGAAAAAGTTTGGCCCTCCATACTACTTGGCCGATCAGCTGATCCGTTTTTATAGGAAGCAACATTTTTTTTTCATATTTTGATACGTTCCTTTGGGAAAGTTGTTCAGGATTTTATCATGAACTGAATTCACTCTTAAAATAGTTTCAGTATATTTTGTTAGACGGCGAATGATGACCACGTTCTGGCAAGCGAAGCGTAGGACACCCACCCACAAGGTGGTCAGACGACCTGACCTAGGTCGCTGGAAAGCGCTGGATGCAGGCCGCTCTAAATCGGTCGTTTTGGAAAGCCTTGGAAGAGGCCTATGTCCAGCAGTGGACGCTATGCGGCTAAAATGATGACGATGATGATTTTGTTAGACGATAAATATAGATGCCGATGAAAGCATTATTACCCAATCAAGGTTTAAGAGACTGTTTGCCCTAAACGTGTGATGATGACCGATGACGATGTGACGGCAATTGGCATAAGACCTTTAGTTATATTCCTAAGTAGAAAAAAACAGAATAATCTGAACCTATAATTAAATTGCATCAAATTAAACAATTAATCCGCAATTATAAATTAAGTAAATTACTCTACAGTAGCAATTAAGCTGCTATCACAATGTTCACTTGACAGTAAAATGGCGTCGGCCATTTGTAGAAAGTAGTGAGCATTAAAAAAGGCACTAAGGACTCCTGTAAAGTGAAATGCACTTATTAGCTGAGGAGGGCGCGTCGAGAGTCGAGCCTAATGGTTGCCATTCATGGCTGAATGGAGACGCAAAATTGCCAACAATTATATGCTCTGGCAATGATAACCAGCGATGTGCTAGCTTCTGCAAACTCAGGTTTTCAAAAATTTCCTCACTATCTCCGATTCGAGCGTTTAAATTTTTTATTGTTTCCTTGGTTGATGATTGGCAGCCGTTGCTAATGTTAGAATTAAGGCCCATTTAGACGGTGCAAGTGTCTTGCCTGTTGCATATACCTTGTGTTATGCAATTCTTGTATTCAACATGAGTAGCTGCAAGTAAACTGATAGAAAAATTACAGATTTCTGCTTTTGTCAATTAGCGAATTAACTATCCAACTGCGACATATAGGTACAATTTACACCAATGCAAGTTTTGCAACGAAACTTGCACGATGGATTCAAGAATGGTACGGGTTGACCATGCAAGTCATTTATTGCTTCAATATAATGGTATACCATAGAACGGTAAAAAAAACTAAATATGTACTTATGAATGAAGATCAAATTTACGTAATATAGAAAATAAACACAAGTGTGCACAAGTGACTGTTCTCACAAGGGAAAATACTCTTTTATATGCTTGTAGAGATAAAAATATTACGTATTTATTTAAGCTTTGACATAAACCTAAAAACTAAACAACAATAAATAAACATCATATCAACAATTCGGGACACAATCTGATTGTGATGGCGCGCGAGGCGAGTGACGTCACAACATGGCGGCAGGTAGGCAGCGGCGGAGATAGGATCCGGTCATCCTGTCCATTTCCGGTCTTCACGCGGCCGTGACGCTTCCGGGCACGCGTCGACGACGTTGTCGCTATGATGTATAGATGCTGGATGAGATATGAAGGCACTATTAGGCCATTAGTTTAGTTAATTACTTGTAATGTAAGGATACATTTGGTAGTAAAATTTTTACTTACGTTTATTTAGATCTCCTCCTGTATGTGACGAATAAATATAATTCATTTACAAATTTCTAAGTTCTATAGATAATTAAAGTTCTAATTAAGTACTACAAAAATCTGCTAGTTTGGTATAGTTACCTACTAGGTACATTTCCGAAATCATTTAATATTTAGTTCAGATCTTTATGTATGTATTTCAACTATGCTTATATGTAGATTTAGTGAAAATTCAAATTGTAACTATACCCAAAAACAAAAAATTTATGATCCTTGACCGGAAGCTAAGTAGGTATTAAAATGTATGTTCGTCTTTAGTATGTATATAGATTGTTCCTGCATGGCGAACCTGCAGAGAAGTACCAAAGTGCTCACTTTTCCGAACTCATTAAATGCAACACTTGTGTCGATGTGTTGCCGATCCTTACGCTTTCAAGGGCACTACATCGACGCACTGCAAAAGCGTTTTGAAGCGCTTACGGTAAAATACCTAGGTATATTTTAACGGGAATAACTCACTAGCCTAGTAGGTATAGGTACATAGCTGGAGAGGTCCAACTGGTCTGTTAACCATTAGCATTTTATTGTGGAAACGCATGTACCTACCTGCTTCACGTGTTTTATAATTAGTTTTGAGCGGTGATCTGTCAATTGCTAGAATAGAAACATCAGCGTTGTCTACGAGTCCATGAAGAAAACAAAAACTATGTTTACCAGTACTCTTCACTGCAGACAAAACGAGTTGCACTAATTTGAACTCTCAGTCTTATTGGAAAGAAGGATATTCGTTTTAAGCCTTTTTTGCACTCCCAAGGCATAAATTAATTAGTTTGATTGGCTGCGATGTCTACGAACATTTCGCAGCACTTAGTTCGTAGCAAAGTAATGTTCTTGTTTGTTTAATAACTATTTCCAAATGTGGAAATAAATCTTTTTGGTTAAAACTAAAGTGAGACACAGACATTATTAACATACGATAAACGGGTAACTTTGACTTCCTCCGAGTCCAGTGGTTAAGGCGTTTGCCTTGTGATCCGGCGGCGGTCGTAGGTTCAAGCATACTTTGTGAAAAGTTGTTTCCAGTCTGCTTAGGATATTGCAGGCATTGCATTTGAGTCACCTGATTATCCAAAAAGAAAGATGATTCCGTGCTTCAGAAGGCACGTAAAGCCGTTGATCCCGAACGCTATCTAGCGTTTGTACCTATCCTAGGATTGGTGCTGGTCTACCCTTTGGGTTGCGGAGGTCAGAAAGCAGTCGTTCTGTGTAAAATCAGTAACCTTGTCAAATCACCTAGGTTAGGTAGCGGACCCCGGGCTCTGAAAGCGTAACCGCTCACGATGCAACCGGGAATACGCTCGGATGATGATGATAAACGGGCAACTCACGTAAAAAGTCAGCTACTGGCCGACATGTTTCGACCTCATCCGGAAGCTTTCCTCAGGGCGAATGCGACGCATTCACGAAGACGTCCCAAGCCGCACGTTGTACGTGAGTGACCCGTTTATCGCGTATTAATAATGGACATACCCTTAGCTAATAGAACAGATAGTTTGAAACCATTTTCTCTACTTTGTATTTCATACCTAGTGTAGTGTCTGAGGTGTTTCCACTTAGGGCACCCGTCTGAATAGCACCTGACCTATTCCACCGAAGAGCACCTAATATTCGCAGGTACTCTTCGTAGACTTATTATTTTTACATTTTTGTCCACGAAGAGCACCTCTTGCCTTGTAAATCCCTAAATCGATCATAAAATACTGATTATGATACATTAAAAATAAGATAGTCACTTCCAACTAAAGTTTAGTGTGCGCTCCGTGGCTGTCACCCGTCGCGACAAGATGAGTTTTGCGGAATGAATTCGTTCGTACGGCGACAATTGAATCGCATTCGTACTCGGCTATCTTAAAGGCGTAGCTGAACGTAGCGAACTTTACCGTCACGTTGAAATCCTAAAAGTTTCTTACAGGTTCTGGTTTTATCAGGGAAATAAACCCAGAAAACCATTCCCTTTGTTCTAGGAGGAAAAAACTTGGATGTAAATACCAGCTGCTTCTCCTTATCTTGCAGGTCGTAAAAGTATCTATTTGTTCAAGGTATGAGCGTATGCTATGTCTTACAATATCTGCTTCTGTCTATTCCGTAGGGAATAAAGACGTGATACAGGTTTGTTGCGTGTTGCTGAGAAGCCCATTGCCTATTTATAAGAATCTCCAAAGGAGTTTAAACCGCAATATCCTCCTTCATACTCCATCTGCATACCATCGATAACAAAAATCAGTAAAATAAAATTTAATTTATATGCAATGATGAAGACATAAAATGATATATCTTTCTTAAAAGCCTTGAAGCAACGCACGCGCAGTGCAACCACGCAACTTTTTTAGGGCTGAGTCGTGACCGTCAGCACAAGCATGCTACTGCCGCGTTGATCATCAGGCCACGCGGTGGCTCGGCAGCAGTCAATTTACTGGTAATACTAACAGGTGCCCTGAGGAACACCTGACAGCGGTCATGCCCATATGTCGGCCCACCCTACACGGCAGCGGGGCACGCGAACTACACCCTTTATGGCTAAACATTTCATGACGTAATGTATGTGTCATGGAATTTAGAATCAGATAAAAAGGTTTTCTAGTTTTTACATAAAATCATTAGGTCTTTTTTAGTCTCTACTAAAGGAGCACAATTAACCCTTTCTGTACTACCAGAGCCATATATTAGCCAGAGCAGTCAGAGAATTTGGCCTACACTCTCCAAGCTGGCCAGACGGGTGTGGCCTCATTGATGATTATAAGCTTTGCTTAGCTTGTTTTAACAAGCTTTTAATTAACTTGCAATGTATGTAACTGTTTGTTCGGGTGGAATCTTGCAACTCAATTTTGAAGCAGATATCTTCAACTGATTGAGCTGAAATTTTGCGTGCATATGTATATCACGTGACAATGCAATATTATGATGACTTGAAGCTGTTCTGATGATGAAGCTGGAAGGTGACCATAGGAACTCTGTAATGAAACGACGGAATCCCATCGAGTTTGGGCTCGTAGGATTCGTCTTGACGAGTATTTTGTCCTTAGATGGTATCTGGGGTTTGATGATTGAGCTAAAGGTGACCATAAGAACTCCGTAATACTCCTGTTGGTTCTTCTTCTTCATCTAAGCGCTTTCCCGGTTGCATCCTCAGCTGTGCTGCTTCGGAGCCCGGGGTGCGCTTTCCCACTTTTTCTTCTCCAAATAAAACATGCATGTCAATGGTCACCCAAGGATGCTAAAGACCTTGCAATATGGAGAAGAAAATGCCGGAACAGTTTAAATGATTTAGCTTTAGTTTTATGACCGGCCGCCTGCCTGACGTCAACCCTTTATGGGAATGTATTTGTGCGAAAAGTTTTACAACCGGCCGCCGCCCGACGTTAACCCTCCTTGGAAATGCAATTGTAGCACGAGATGTTTGTGCTTAGTGCTTTAGTCGCCTCTTACGACATCCACAGGAATAGATGGAGTGGTCCTATTCTAACCCGGAACCACACGGGTAATACTCCTGTTGGTTGACTGGTAGAAAGGGCCCCTGGCCTTAAGTCCGCCATTGACATTTATTGTAATGAAGTTAAATAAATAAATAAAACCCTGTTGAGTTTGGGCATATTTGTTTTGTGTTGATAAGACCTCTGGTCTCACAATAAAAGCTTGTACAATTTTTTTTTATTTTATAAAAACTAATTTTTAAGTCGCCTTTTAAGACATCTTGGAATTTTTACATAAATTGCTTTTTAAAAATACCTAATTAGTAAACGTAACAAATCACTTTTCTGCAAATACATTCATCATCATCCGAGTGTATTCCCGGTTACATCCTTAGGGGTAACGCTTCAGATCCCGGGATTCGCTCCTAACCTAGGTGATTTGACGAGGTTACTGATTTTTTCGGCACATTTGTTTGGGTAATTTTTTGGTACCATGTTGTCAAGTGTGTGATAAAGGCACAGCGCAGTAACTGATAAATACTTAATGATATAACGCGAATATTTTTCAGCACAGCAGTAGTAAAGTTACAAACGGCTCTACAATTGTAAAGCTCGGCTCACATGAATAGAATTTCAGACTTACTCGTATGAGTATTTTTCGTAATGAATTCTGATTTTATTGTTAGGTTACAGTCTGTCAGTCTGTTTGTGTCCGCTTTATAATAATTACACTAATTTAATTGGAGTTTTATTATTGGCAGAGCAATTTTGGTTTTTAATTTACTTTTACAGACTTATGCCAGGACAACAGTGTAACAGTTTTAGCCCAGTAAACGATCGTTACATGCAATTAAAGACGCGTTTGGTAGCCGCCCCCTTAATTTGAGTCCTTTTGTGGGGAGAGCGACATGTGCGAAGTGGTTTTAAAGTTGTTGGTTGTTGCTCTAGGTGTATCCAAGGATGTTTATCAAATTATTGAAGGTAATTAAATGCCATGTGTTCGTAATCTGTCGGAAGCGTTAAATTATGTCGTATTTTTTTTAAAAGTACTTAGTATCTATATATAATACTGAGTAGGTACTATAGAAAAAGTACTAGGTAAAGTAAGTGTGGTACTAAAGTACTATAAAAAACTTACTTTTTTATTTATTTATTTGGGTCGCTAACTGGCTGAACAACACACAAAATTAAACATATTCAAATTAGAGCATATAAGTTGCCAACCTACTTGGAGCGAACACAGCATGAACATTTGATAAACTGCTCTCAGTCGTTTTAAATTGAAAATTACATTACATTACAGTTAATTATAAAATTATTAAAGTCATACATACTTTAAAACCAATTTCTATCCTTTGTCACTTGTTTATTGCGCGCTCTGTTATTTGTTTTTTTTTGGTTAGATATATTTAGATTTAGATTTATTGGTTATATAATACGCTGATTTCCAACAAGTCAAATAGGAAAAGCAAATATTTCCAATGGGATTTGTATACAATTTCTATTCCTAAAATATATGCAAATACTTAAGATACCATTCAGATAATAGATATATGTATGTGGTTACATTAATATTATTTGGTTGGATTTGTCTTTATACTGATTTATTTGTCCCAAAACACGATTAAGGCCGTACCTGAAAATCTGCCAAAAGTGGCCGTTTTTCGCAAATGTGCATAGTAAAGCTTAACGTTCTCACTTTAAACTGTAAACAGTAGTTTATAAAATAGTTTGAAGGGTTATCTAGGGCTTGGTAGAAACAAAATTTTAAATGATGTCTCAATTTCCTATGAAATGATTTATTTTAAATAGGAGCAGCACTGTACCACAGAACACATAAGAGTTCAAACTGACTGGACCCTGAAAAATTCAGGTACGGCCTTAACGATAATATGATCCTTTCCCTCCAACCTCATTTTAATTTCCCACAAACGCTCACGATAATAATTTATAACGCCTAAAAATAAATAGCGAACGTGCGGACAGGCGTGACTAAATGCTATATTTTGTTTTTTCATTATTCGACGTGATGCGACTTACAAAAAAGGGTGACGGGGCTATTTCGACGACTGAGACAAAAAGGTTCGAAGCAGAGCGAATTTGGTATCTTTGACTGATTGCCTATAACATATGCAGAGGAAGGCGTTGATAATGTGGCATAACTGGAGAATACATAAATAATAACTTAAAACAGACTTGATACGATATGCCGGCGAAAAAAAATCGATGCTATTATCTTGTACCTAAGGCTCTTACAGACGAGTGACCGAAGTCCGACCGACTTGACCGAGTGTCGCGAAATGTCGCACGTCTGTCTGAGCTTTTAGTGACAATTCAATTTATACAGGGTAATATTTAAAACACTAGCAAAATTTATGGAGCAAGTTCAGTCCATACTACTTACTTTAACTTCTTTTCGTAAAAAAATATAGTAAGTCGAAAAAAAATTTCATCCACCCATAGAAAATCCGTTCGGCTGAGCGCTGATTTGTATGGGCGCCGAGCGGCCGAAGTTTTCTTTTCGTTTTTTGTCAATTATTTTATATGGAAAGTTGTTCAGTATCATGGACTAAACTTGCTCCAAATGTTATAAGAATTATTTTGAGGAAAAAAGGTTGATTATCAGCCTAAAAACGAGTCAACAATGAAGGGCTTAAAAACAGCTTTAATTATACTTTGACATTTTTAAACTTATTTTTTTAACATTCACGAACTGATATCGGAACGACTACTGCTGATAAGACATGACGCAAGAAACTGACAGAAAAAGAAAGTTAGTAGGCCCTTAGATTAATTGTCCCTAAGCTGGTACGAGCAAGTACGAGTATGTCCAGGGATACAGCGGCAAAAATGAAAAAATGCACAACGATGCTTTGGTATAGCCTACTTCGTAATAGCCTATTTTGACACACGCAGGAGTCGTAGGTAATATTGTAACATATATTTAAATTAGAAACATCGAAGGCCTGTAGGTATGCCTATCTATTTTCGCGGTCGAGTCCTTCGATATCCCATGGTCCTGCGTCCGATCCACCCGCCATGTGGTCGATATGACGCGTGATTTCCGCCCAAAGCCCTCTGCTAATGTGACGTGTCTAATAGAACCTTCGGGAACTAATGAGATGGATGTGGTTTGGGCCTCTTTATTTTAGATTTCATTGGTATTAATCATTTGAGGTTGGAGATGTTGGAGAAAGGATGTTTGGGGTTAGGGATATGTATTTTTGTTTTGAATGCAATGCTCATAAATGGAAGGTACGTAATCTACGAAACTATATTTTTTTACAAGTATTTATTCATATTAAAGTTCCTATGTGTGTGTGTACAGGGTGTAACAAAGTATACTGAAGCTATTGTAAGGATGGGTTCAGTCCATGATACTGAAGGAACATATATTAAAAACATCTTTATTCACAACATAATTATAACTATGTAAGCATAACAATAAAATTATACTAAATACTAAACACTATTAACTAATATATTATACTAAACTAAAACTAATCTAAATATAATTAGTATAAAAGACATAAAATTATATAAAAGATGGATCCCAAATCGCTGCGCTCGCAGGGTAAGGTGCCCAAGAGGCTAGCGGCATTGCCGCGTTGAATGGCCAGGCTTAATCTTTGGCCAAAATGCGCGCAAGCTCTTGGATCCCCTGAGGCGTCGATTAGGCGTGCAGAAATCTCCTTGTATAGTTGACGGGCTTCCGCACCCCAAGGCCCCAAGGTCTCCACGGCAAAAGCTCCCAGCACCTATCTTTCAAAGAACAATTTAATATACTATTTAAAGCCTCTCGTACTGTCTCGTCTAGGCGAGAGAGAAGTGCATTGTGGGCCCATAGCGGCGTACAGCGAAGCGTATAGGTAGTCTTGGGAACGCAGAGACAGAATTTTATAATAAAATAAGCCAAGTGAGGATTTAAGTCTTTTAGACGGCAGGAAGATTCTTGAAATTTTGAGATTTGATCTTCCACGAATTTTGTAAAAGCTTCCTCCAGCACCGGGGCCCCCAGTAGACGAAGCGACTGGTCGTCAATAATTTTTATATTAGGAGCCAAAACATTAAATTTAGAATTTAGTTCATGGCGAGATTGTAACGCCAGTCTTTCGCTGAAATACACCTCGCATTTTGAATGATTTTGTAATTTGTTCCAAATCTGATAAAACTGACGTAGCATCTCCGCCTGAGGTCCCGTCGTCTAAATACCAAACATTAAATTTAGAAGCCAAATCTTTGATGAGGGGGTGTATTGCCAGACTAAATATTGCCGGTCCGAGAGGGTCGCCCTGCTGACAGCCCACAGCTGATTGTATTAATTGACCATTATAGGCCAGGCTGGTTGGTTTGCTGTAGCATTGCCACAGGTAGGCAAATGTATGTGGTACCAGGTTCTTTACCTGAGTTAGCAGAGCGCCCCTGTCCAGAGAGTTGAATGCATTTTTTACAGATGTAAAAAATGCATTCAACTCTCTGGACAGGGAACTCTAATATAATAGGGAGCACGCACCTTCCTCAAACACGACAGAGGCGAAGTGTTGCTAAAGGTAGATACCTTTAGCAACACTTCGCCTCTGTCGTGTTTGAGGAAGGTGCGTGCTGCGTGAACGGCAGCCTCACACCCTCCCCGGGTCCCAAAACCTAACTGTGTTGGCTGAAATTCCTGCTGCAAATCGAGCAGGATGTGCCTACAGCAGATTTTGGAAGCCACACGACGAATCGCGTTGCCCACGGCAATGGGTCGGATCCCACCTTTTTCCGGAGCGCACAAAGGTTGGCCCCGTACAAAACGTCGATTATCTCTGAGCACACCTTTTCTGACAGCATAAGATTTACAAGCCGCGTCAAATCCTCCAGAAGGGCAGTGCCGACGTCACCAACAACACCACAAATTAGGTCTTTAAGGTGTTGTGGTGAAATACCGTCTAATCCGCCAGCAGAACCCTTCCTGAAGGACATAATCGCGGCTCGCACATCCTCTGACGTAGCCTCCAGGGCATGCTCAGAGGTTTCGGTATCTGGCGAGTAGTTGCTAAAGGTTGCGGATGTTTGGATAGCCTCCATGGCATGCTCAGAGGTTTCGGTATCTGGCGAGTTGTTGCTAAAGGTTGCGGATGTTTGGACAACAAGGCAACGTAGGTCTTCGGAGCGTTAGGAGCAACGACGTCACTGGAAAATAAAAGGTCGGCAGCTCCCTTAATATCTCCCTCATCGAATTTCGATTCAATTTATTTTGTTAGTTTGTACGATATTTGTTTATCCTGAATATTGTTTAATGTAGGCCTAGAATTTGGAGAACAGTTGTTTTTTATTTTTTGTGTAAGGGAACTACCGGTACAGTCCTTGTCGTTTTTAACGTGCAGCGTTTTATAGGCAAATGTCAGAAAATTGTCCCAGCTATGTTTGTCATTTTTGTCAATTACTTCTCTGATGCAAGAAGACAAAGAGGTCGCCACACACCGCCTAGGCCCGCGAGGGATTCTTTTTAAAACGGGGAGACTCCTTTTCAATTTGTTTAATTGCTGCCATAAGGGATCATTGGTGGAAGCATCGCTGACAAATGTATTAGCATAATCCACACTGCTACTGCTTACTTGTGGTTGTGTGGTGGTGTGTGTCCTCTTATGGCACCTACTTTGGTGTATGTGCAACCCTCATTGTCCCTTAAAAAAACGCGGCTGGGGGCAATCTCTGCATTGCACGGGTTCCTGCGACGTGGCTCCACTAGATTGAGTGGCAGGTGCATCCTGCTCAGGGGTCAGGACATCATGCGTTGGCATATGGCTCTTAAAAAGGTAATTATAAATAATAAAAATTAAAATAATAAGTATATTGGATGTTTTCTGTTTCTCATATTAAAAAAACACAGACACAGGGCACTAAGGAAGTGTAGACGGCATACACATATCTTCAATTTAGTAAACATTGCAATTTGGGTTTATGAAAATTTCTTACAAAAAAAATCATAAATCTTTATCCAGCTGACACCTGTTTTATCTTCCTTTCGTATACTTAGAAATGGGTTTTGGTGGGAGTACCACATTACATCAGCTTGTCTGAACGTTGGGCGACTTCGTGATAGATCTGTTTGATATCCTCAAGAAAAGCAGGCCTTAAAAAAATCCCGTGATCCTCAAGGATAGGGCACCAAAACGGGTAATGGGGATTTTATTTTCACTCTAAAAGCAAATTTCTGCACATTTATGGGCCTAAAATAATAAATATTGGAAAATATTTGGAGTATTTTTTGCTGACATCTTTGACGTTTTTATTTTTTATATTTTTTTTATATTGAAATATGAAAAATAATTTTGGCCTCCCATATAAGTTGACCGATCAGCTCATCCGAGTTTGTATGGAAAGCAAAAAAATATTTTTTATATTTCGATACATTTTCTTTGGAGAAAGTTGTTCAGTATCATGTACTGAATTTACCTTTAAAATAGTTTCAGTATATTTTGTTAGACGTTATATAGGAACAGTAACAAAAATTACTGAAACTTTTTCTAAGGTTGAATTCAGTCTGATATTGATATCTGATTCAGTTTCGATACTGAGCAACATTCTCCAAGGAACATATCATATACCGAAACATTCAAAATCTTTTTTTAGCTGAAAAATATCAGCTGATGTAAGATGTCTTGCTTGTGGGATGAAATTGAGAACATTTTTCCTTGCAAGTAAGTAGCTCAAAGGCAATTGCCATTTATTTCAAATAAGTCCCTGACAACAACTTAACTTAGAAAACATCTTAAACAGAAGATATATTAGAAATACAAATGCATTTCGCAGCATTCAATATGGCATTTAGCGCGAGCCGCCATTACCACTGGCACGAAAAGAACGCGACTTTCACATTTCTCGCATATCTTTCGTCGTTTACCTTCCCGTGAAATAATTTCGGTCGTGTGTCCCCGCCTCTATTAGCGGTAATGATGGATAATGACAATACGTAATCGACGTATTAAGAATCGCGTCGACGCCTCGGGTTGACGCCACTTGCCTCTACCAGTGGTGGGATTTTATTTATAGGGGGGGCCTTTGACACATTATCAGGCTAGAAAAAAAAAGTATAGACAAACAGTTAATTGAGCTTTTTACCAAATAATAACAAATAACACTTTCCGGGACATTTCCAATTTTTTATTTTGTTTACCTTTTATGGCAAAAGCAATGTAAACTTAATGATTCGTATGAATAACAGCTAATAGTTATCTGATTTTTGTACAGATTTAAGGACTCACAATAAAAAAACGAAGGATTTCGTGTAGATAAATGAAAACCAATGGTAGTGGTAGACGGAAGCGGCAAGTGAGTTTCGCGTGAGTTCATCACCGACGCCTTAAGGTTACATTTAAGGCAGTGGTTCCCAAAGTTGACAGGACCAAGACTTACCAAAAAAAGTTTTTTTTTAATAACGGAAAATTTTAATTATGTGATATTTCAATGAGAAAGATGCATATTTTTTTGCCTATTTGTTGTCATAACAGTTTTAGCGTCGACGAATCCCACTTCACATAAGTATGAGGTAGTGAAGGGGAGGAGGACTTTCACGGCTTCGTCAGACAAGCAGGGATAAGTGTCAGCAACTGAAAGCCATAATTTTGCTAATTGCTTACGATTAAATATATTTTTCAGCGACGTATCTTCTGATAGATCAATAAGCTCGCTACATGATGCTTGTACCCCGATCGAACGACACGTACGAGTATTGCGGTGTAGCGACTGCGACCCACCAGTGGTTCACGACCCATAGATTGAGAAATACTGGTTTAAGGTGTCCTAAGTGGAAAATGTGGTTGCACATCGTGATCTCGGAGAAATACCGGTGTCACTTAAATTGACGGGTCTTTATTTTATGTCTCCTTCAGGGCACCACTTGTAATGAGGGCCAGGACACGACAAACATTGGCGACTGAACTGCTTCGGCGTTGTTAAATATAATTTAACGGTTTCGTGGTTGAACAGGCACTTTATATTAACGAAGTAAAAAAAGAATAACAATAAGGTAATGTATGAAAGAATAGGTTTGTTTCTTATTGAGAATTTTAAACATCGACCACTGCTCAGCAGATACGCAAAAAGAATCCCAGTCCAGTTGTAGGTAGTCTCTTTACTTGACGACTGCTTATTTGAGACTTTTGGTTAGGTGAAACCTTGCAGAAGTAGAAAGTAAGTAGAAGATAAGTAGCAGTAGTAGTAAGCAGAAGTAGAAAATGTGGTAGCACATGTTATTAAATGTTTTACACGACGAATTTTTAAGCATTTCCACCACTATCCTTCAAAATGCTTTCGTAGAATACTGAAAAGCTTCACTTGAATTGACGTATCTTTATTTTATATAGCTTTTAGAGCAGTATCTTTCAGACGATCTCCGTGGCGTAATTGTCGACTTATTAGTCCGCCAATCCAGGGATTCTGGGTTCAATCCCCAGCCAAGGCAAGTTGGAAAATCTATACCTATATGTATTTATATAAAAAATGTACTATCGATGAGTTAGTATTTCCTAACACAAGTTTAAACTTACTTTAAGGGTAGCTCAATAAGTGTGATTTGTCATTATCTATTTATTTATCTTTTGTGGCAAGATATGAAGTAACCAGTATTATCGCAACCGATAAGTTCTAAATCATTTCAGTCTAGAATGTAGTCGAAGCGGTTTATAGGTGCTGGCTGAGCGTCTGTGAGGAATAAGTTCGATCCTCACTAGGAGCGACTTGTACACCTATCTGAAATTGTTCTCATGTACGGTCAACCACCATCATCAGCTTCCGGTGAAGAAAAACATCGTGAGAAAACCTGCCCACTAGTTCACTAGTGTGAAATAATAATAACTGTTATCACTAGATGACAGTCATTGAGCTATGTCAGATGCCTTTAGGCCTTTCCATTGCCATTTTTTTCCAGAGTCTCGGCATTCGCTGGCTCAAGACTATATCGAATGACCGCGTTGCGACCGCTATGTCACGAAACCCTAATGGACTCACAGACAAAACGCCGCAAATTGAATTCGATTGACCACACTCTCCGAAGGGGCCCTGATCATATAGGTACCTATAAAAGCTATGGATTGGAGTCCCCGTAATTATGATTATGATGATGAAATTAAGAAAATCGAAGTAAAGTTAAGCGCGTAGCTCAAGAAAAATCGAGATGGAGAGTCTTTACGGACGCCGTCTGCCCCAGATAGGGGGCATAGGTCAAATAAGTCAGATACAGATGAAAGTAACAGATGTTGCATAAAAGTTTGTTTTTTTTCTTTCTTACTGCTTCAATAGCCATTATATATGAAATTTTTATTTCAAAAATTTTACGATTTATGACGTATTAAAAAAAAACTAATTACTAGATCTGGTTCAAACCAATTTTCGGTGGAATTTTGCATGGTAATGTACGAGATCATATATTTTTTTTAGATTTATCATTCTCTTATTTTAGAAGTAACAGGGGGGGGGGGGCCAACATTTTACCACTTTGGAAGTGTCTCTAGCGCAAACTATTCAGTTTAGAAAAAAGTGATATTAGAAACCTCAATATTATTTTTGAAGCCCTATCCATAAATACCCCACACGTATAGGTTTGATAAGAAAAAATATTTGAGTTTCAGTTCTAAGTATGGGAAACCCCTATTTTTGTTGCGGTTCACAGAATACAGCTACTTACCAAGTTTCAACAGTAAAGTTCTTATAGTTTCGGAAAAAAGTGGATGTGACATACGGACGGACAGACAGACAATTCAATTCAATTCAAAATTCAAATATATATATCTTGATCTCTATAATACTCTTATTATATTCTGCAATAGTTAAAATCAGTGCACTCCACATTGAAAATTTTACTTTTGCAGAATATGAAGGCCAATTTTAAAATCCCAGGAAAGAAGGTGTGTCGAATGATGGGCGATGTTAACAATCATTGGTGTTTGACCTCAAAGGGTATAAAGAGGAGTGGAGGGCCGGATTGCGTCGTCACGGTGGGTAACAAGCGCCTGCAAGTCTGCTGTACATGCAGGGTTAATAATCCGACTCAGCATGTAGATTTATTGATATCTAATAGTCTAACTGTACTTGTAATTGCTTGGTGACTCTACTGTTTTGTTTCTAGCTACTCTTGTTATTTTAACGGCATTGAAATCGTAAAAAAATATTTCTTACTAGCTGTGCCCGCGACTTCGTTCGCGTGGTTGTCGGTACGTAATGTTATATAGCCTAAAGCCTTCCTCTATAAGTGGACTACCCAACAAAAAAAGAATTTTTCAAATCGGACTATTAGTTCCTGAGATTAGCGCGTTTAAACAAACAAACAAACAAACTCTTCCGCTTTATAATATTAGTATAGATATACAGGCGACTTCTTTTCTTTTATACACCAATTTTTTTAGCTTTGAATATTTTGATAATAAAAAACATAATAAAACTTTCTATAAAAAAAAAATATTGAAAATCGATTGAGCGCTGATTTGAATGGGGAGGCGAAATTGTTTTTTCGTTATTTGTTAGGGTTCCGTACCCAAAGGGTGCAAACGGGACCCTATTACTGAGACTCCGCTGTCTGTCCGTCTGTCTGTCCGTCTGTCTGTCCGTCTGTCTGTCTGTCTGTCTGTCTGTCTGTCTGTCTGTCTGTCTATCTGTCCGTCTGTCACAGGGCTCTAACTCTTGAACCGTTATAGCTAGACACTTGAAATTTTCACCGATTATGTATTACTATGGCCGCTATAACAACAAATACTAAAAATAAAAAAAAAGTTAAAAATTAAAGGGGGTCGCCATACAAGAAACGTGTTATTGTCACCGTTTTTAACTCGATCTTTATAATGGCATTAACTAGATACTTGAAATTTTCGCTAATTATGTATTACTATGACCACTATAACAAAAAATACTAAAAATAAGATAAAGTTAAAAATTAAAGGGGGTCGTCATACAAAAAACATTTTAAAACATTGTACGGTGGTACAGAACCCTTCATGTACGAGTCCGACTCGCACTTGCCCGTTTATATGTTTAATTTAAAGTAGTTAAGTATCACGGACTTAACTTGCTCCAAATAATTGGCTGGTGGTTAAAAAGTCACCCTGTGTGGGAGAGATATGTTCTTTGTTTATCTAGTTTCTATCCACTTTTTTGTTACTTGGTCCAAACAATCCGCTGTTCTAAGTAATTTTAAATATTTTGTCGTTGTATACAACGTGGAAGGGACATACCCGTAATAAATCAAACCACGGTCGATACTAGACCATTATAGTGTAATAAAATTAAAATAACAGAAAAAACCAAAAAAAAATTTCGACATTTCCATACAAAAGTGTGTGGCGATTTGTATGGGAATGCCGAATTTTTGTTTTGGTTTTTTGACTGTTATTTTAATTTAATTATACTTTAGTGATCTAGTATAGCCCGTGGTTCGATTTATTACGGGTATGTCCCTTCCACTTTGTATAACTATCGAACAATAGATAAAAAGGAACAGCAATTTTTTTACAGTTTCAGAGCTGGTTTCACATAAGTATAAAGTTGTTCGTGTTAATGGATTTAAAAATAGTCACCTGATTTACTACATTGTTACAAGTTAGCCAGCACAATTTAATATTATCATTATGTCATCAACGTGAAGGCTGTGTATGGCGTGGAATGTAGAGACTTGGCAAAGAGGCTAAAGTATATTGTTATATTAATTATATAACGTCTGTCCATACAAACTCGGATCACCTGATCGATCGGTCAACTTGAATGGAGACAATAAAAATATTTTTCGTATTCCGATATACATACCTATGTTCTTTGGGAAAAGTTGTTCAGTATCACTGACTGAATTCACCCTTAAAATAGTTTCAGTCCATTTTGTTAGACCCTATATATACAAAGAAGTTATTTTCCCAATTAAAAATAAGCGGCCAAGTGCGAGTCGGACTCGCCCATGAAGGGTTCCGTAGCAGCAAGTAACATAATATAAAAGTTCTAAAGGTAAATTGCGGTTTACGATTTATGACGTATTAAAAAAAACGACTTACTAGATCTCGTTCAAACCAATTTTCGGTGGAAGTTTTTAGCGCAAACTATTCAGTTTAGAAAAAAAATATATTAGAAACCTTAATATAATTTTTGAAGACCTATCCATAGATAAAAACAAATGGGTTTGACGAAAAAAAAAATTTTGAGTTTAAGTTCTAAGTAGTATGGGGAACCCCCATAATTTATTGTTTTTTTATATTTTTGTGTGAAACTCTTAATGTGTTTCACAGAATACATCTACTTACCAAGTTTCAACGGTATAGTTTCGGAAGAAAGTGGCTGTGACATACGGACGGACAGACAGACATGACGAATCCATAAGGGTTCCGTTTGTTCCCATTTAGCTACGGAACCCTTGAAACATTTGAAACAATGAAAAACCATTTTTGAGATGAGTGCGCACCAAATCGTAACGACGTGTGACCTACGCAGGAACGCTAGGAATCCGCCGAGTCACGGCACGCCCCGCTCGTCCTCGGTGACGATGATTGCATACGAAGCTAATGATTTTAATCGCATTTTAATACTTCTTCTTTACCCGCCTGTATCAGTCCACAAAACTAAAGTCCACAAAATTAGGCCTCTCTAATAAAGAGACGAATTTCCCACTGGGCAGGCGGGTTGGCAATAGATGGTATATAACGTCTAACAAAATATACTGAAACTATTTTAAGAGTGAATTCAGTCCATGATACTGAACAACTTTCCCCAAGGAACATATATCTAAATATGAAAAATACTTTTTTGCTTTCCATACAAACTCGGATCAGCTGATCGCTTAACTTGTATGGGAGGCCAAAAATTATTTTTCATATTTCGATATATGTTCCTTGGGGAAAGTTGTTCAGCATGATGGACTGAATTCACTCTTAAAATAGTTTCAGTATATTTTGTTAGACCCTGTATAGATATATAAAGTCTAATAAAATATACTGAAAATATTTTTAGGGTGAATTCAGTCCATGATACTGAATAACTTTTCCAAAGAAACATACTTATATCGAAATATAAAAAATAATTTTTGGCGTTCCATACAAACTTGGATCAGCTCGGTTATACATAGCATATTTAGATTTTTGTTCCTTGGGGAAAGTTGTTAAGTATCATGGACTGAATTTATCCTTAAAATATGTATTATAGTTTCAGTATATTTTGATAGACGTTAAATACATATGTAGGTACAGAGGAAAGATAAGATACCTGTGTCATCTCACGTAGTAAGCGACGCGCGCGGTGGCAGGTATCTGATTAGCCGTCTGTACGTGTAGCAAAATATATTGAAACTATTTTAAGGGTAGATTTAGTCCAGTCCAGTCTTTGGGGAAAGTTGTTTAGTATCATGGACTGAATCCACACATAAAATAGTTTCAGTACATTTTGTGAGGGTCTTACAAAATATACTGAAACTATTTTAAGGGTCAATTCAGTCCATGATACTGAATAACTTTCCCCAAGGAACATATATCGAAATATGAAAAATATTTTTTGGCATTCCATACAAACTGGGATCAGCTGATTGGTCAACTTATATGGAAGACCAAAAATTATTTTTCATATTTCAATATATGTTCCTTGGGGAAAGTTGTTTAGTATCATGGACTGAATTGACCCTTAAAATAGTTTTAGTATATTTTGTTAGACACTGTATATTATATGTAATTTGTAATTAAAAAAAAAAAAAAAATTAATTAAATACAAAAATATATTATTTGTAATAAAAAAAATTCTTAAATTCCACATGAAATATGATTAACTGGTACTCGCAGCCAAGTGTGTCAAAACAGAAGCTGTGTCCAGAAAATCTGATCAACAAACGAAACAACAATGCCTCCAAAAGAATATTAATACAACCGAGAAACAATAAAAAGACGTTTGAATAATAACAGTAGCGAGGCGAGTCGTATATCTGACAGCGACATCTCCAGGTAACCTGCGCGATATCGCGTTACACCATAAAATATTTATTATTTATAGCGCGTAATTAATAAAAACACACGGGAGCTACAAAAACAAGTAGCCTAACAGGAAGATATAATAACTCAATCGCGGCCGCTCTGTCCGTTCCGATTTGTACCCGTCCAGATTGCATCGCAGCGCGGGCGCACAATGTAAACACCAGTTTCGCCCGCGGTAGCTTAATGTCTTAACACGATACGATATCCGCACCCTACCGCGGTTACGTGGAACCTAGCCGCAGCACTATGTTATACGAGTGATGTGATATGATAAAACCCGATGGTAAATAGGCTGCAATAAATACTCTCAATATTACAATACAATACAATACAAAAATCTTTATTGCACCAAATAAAAAACAATAAAAATTACTAAGTTTACGGAACTTAATAAATAAGAATAATAATATTCTGTATTTACCTTTGCTATTTTGAAGCGATTCAGATAAGATATAACGAAATTTTCGAATTGAAAATTAATTTTACGAATCCTTAAAAATAACGAAACCGCTTCAAGCATTACGGCTTATAAATGTCATAAATAATACTTACACAGTTACATTTATCAAAATGTTCTGCGTTTTTGAGTTAACTGCACATTACGTTAAATATAAGTTTTCGAAAACCATAAGAAACGGAGTTTATTCGTTTCGCAGGAAGGCGTAGAGTGTCGCAGACTCACGGAAGGTGCGTGGGCTTGAAATATGAGTTTTGTGCGAGTTTGTATGTGTGGAAGAGGTTTAATAAAGTTCTCGTGAAAACGCAACAATGACGCGGCCGCAGTAACTTAATCTAAGAGAATGAATCTGCAAATGAAATCTGCAAACGGGCGGTTTAATCTCGCAGCAGTGAGTTACTGGCGTTTTTCTGGGCTTTTTGTTTGGTGCTATCTCTTAATCGCAACGGAAAATAAATAATACGCTTTGTTTTTTTAATGGATGTATAGCGTAAATAGGTGCAACTACTAATGTACCTATAGACACCCGTATTTATTTTCTTGAAATATATATTACGCCTAACAAAATATACTGAAACCATTTTAATGGTAGATTCAGTTCATGGACTTCATATTGAACAACTTTCCCCAAGGAACATACATATATCGAAAAAGGAAAAAGAAATTTTTGTTTTCCATAGAAACTCAGATCAACTGATCGGTCAACTTGTGGTTATAGGCCAGAAAATATCTTTCATATTTCGATGTGATTTCCTTCCTTAAAATAGTTTTAGTATAATTAGTTAGACTTTGTACCTATAAAAAAAATCTGTGGCTTTAAATAATGGCTAATGAAATAACCAATAACTTACAACATCACTTAGAAATATTGTTCTTCACCCATCCTTGATCAAGATACTTGATACGCGGTTTGTTTCACATTTAAAATTAATTAATCGGAACAAAAAAGTAAAATGATGGTTCTCATTAAGGATCTATTTTGAAATTATAGTAACTCCGAATCGAGATCGCATGTATCGATATTAATAAAGTGTCTTTGGTATCAATTTGGATCTCATTTATCGTAATGGAGAAGTTGAGGCACTGAAAGTGGACGCATATCTAATCGAAAAATAATTTTGTTAATTTTATTACCTATGTGTAGTTTGAGCATTATTTAGAGTAGTATTTTAATAATTAATAAAAAAATTAACATACTCGTAACTAAGTTAGCAAAACATCTTCTTCTTTCGAGTCGATTGGCTATACTATTACTATTATATTAACTTTTTTTTTAATAGGTTTGACCAGTGCTTGGCTACAGTGACCGATGAAATGATAAAACGAATAAATTTAAAAATGCCTTTTAGTTTAATGCAATTATCCTTCTTCGTATCGACGACCCGTACACACATATTGAAGTAGTGCATTATTTGTTGCAAATAAGATATAACCTACCTTCTAAAAGTTACAATGAAATAAGTACTAGTGGTTCTGTGAGAACAGAAGACCACGAGCCCTTATAACCATGCAATAACCGACGCTTACCCCTGGCTTATAGCAAAGCTATTTCTGTGAAATCCGTCCATATATAACGCTACAGCAAACTTCTTCCCCTTACTCCTCTCCACTGCCCCCTTTTCATCAACATCTTGTGTAAAATAAAGTCCTTAGTCCTTGTCAAATTTGATTGAAATCCGTCAATAAATAACGCTACAGCAAAGTTTCCCTTTTTTTCTCCTATTTCACCGCCAATCAAAAACCCAAATATGGCCAATCTCGAAATGGAGACGCTTTGCGCTCGCTTGGTCAATTAAGTAATAAATATCTAATACATTTAGTGGCTGCCTCTGCGGTCCAGTGGTCAAGGCATTTGCCTTGAGATCCGGAGGTCATGGGTTCAAATCCCACTGGGAAGCATACTTTGTGAAAAGTTGTTTCCAGTCTGGGATATTGCAGGCTTGAATTACCTGATTATCCGAAAAGAAAGATGATTCCGTGCTTCGGAAGGCACGTAAAGCCCGTTGGTCCCGAACGCCATCTAGTATTTGTACCTATCCTAGGATTGATTCTGGTTTACCCTTTGGGTTGCGGAGGTCAGACGGCAGTCGTTCTGTGTAAAAACCAGTAACCTCGTCAAATCGCCTAGGTTAGGTAGCGGACCCCGGGCTCTGAAGCGTTACCGCTGAGGATGCAACCGGGAACACGCTCGGATGATGATGGTGATGATCTAATATATTTAGTGGCTCTGTGAGCTGTAGACCCCCGACCCGTTGAAGTTTATCAGATGAAAATATGAACCTTCTCACAACATTTTACGAGAATCAGTTAAGGCCGTACCTAAATTTTCCGGGGTCCAGTGCTGCCCCCATTTAAAATAAATCATTTCAAAGAAAACGGAGACATCATTTAAAATTTTGATACTACCAAGTAACCCTTCAAAGTATTTAATGACCTACTGTTTACAGTTTATAGTGAGAACGTTAAGCTTTACTACGCACATTTGTCAAAAGTGGACGTTTTTCACAAATGTGCGTAGTAAAGCTAAACTCTAAGATTATTCTGATTTTTAATATTATTGGTTTTGAATCTATGATAAATGAGTAGATGCCAAACTATTTTCTACGAAATGACGTTTCTTTGAACCGCTGTTATGCATAATAATATTATATCATAAAAAGGTTTACTATAAAGGGCCACCCGTGTGTGATTGTCTGTGTCATCGTAGCTCCTAAACAAAAAAACCGATTTCGATGAGTTTTTAGGGTTCCGTAGTCCACAAGGAACCCTTATAGTTTCGTCATGTCCGTCCGTCTGTCTGTCTGTCCGGGCTCGTACTCCGCCGCTACTGCACCGATTGTCGCGAAAATTGGTGGAGAAATTGAAGTTCCAAAAGTTGTTTTTAAACTTATGAAAAAAAATTTTTTTTCAGCCCCCATCGATACAACGAAAACTGAATTAAAAAAATTTAATTGGACTAACCCCAACGTGTGGGGTATCGTTGAAAAGGTCTTTTAAAATGCAACAAAAGCTGCTTTGAAACTATGTAGATCAAACCCCCCAGTCTTGAGATAATCTAATACAAAGTTAAAATTTGAGGTGTCCCCCCACCGTAATTTTTGAAATATTACTAAAATAATTCTGGAAAAAATGTGGTATATACCTCAAAGTATGTACTTTCAATTAAAACTATAGCGGTCTCGGTATCATAGATAGTTATTGTTTAATACGTCATAAAACGTAAACTGCAATTTACCTTTAGAACTTTTATATTATGTTACTTGCTGCTACGGAACCTTTCATGGGCGAGTCCGACTCGCACTTGGCCGCTTTCTTTTAATCGAAAGCCTTGTCTGTCTAATTGGTTCTTAGCTATGCTTGATGAAAATCGGTGCAGCTGTTCAAAAGTTTTTGGGGCGCTTCAATGGAAATTTTTCAGTTTGTCTGGCAAATAAACAGGTTTTTAAACTATCGCGCTTTGAAGACATGATTTATGTCAGTCTGCGAACACGAAAGATTTAACTCTTATTAGAAACGTTTGACAAAATAAAAAAAGGTTTGTGCTAAGTCCCGTTAAAATAGGTACATATTTTTTTCATTTTTATTATTGATAAGGACACGTCACACAAATAAATCATAGTAGTATTTGTTTGACAATGCTATTACTGTAACCTCCTACTGGTTGTAGTAATTTAATTCAATGTATTTGAGTCATCGACACGACGAAGAAGAAGTATATACAATTCAATAAGTTTTTTTCAATCAAATGAGATTGTATTGACTCCCTAAGTAGAGTAACTAGCTTATTAAATCCGTATACGAGTACGTAGAGCAGAAAACTCTTAAAGCGGAATGATTTAAGTACAATTATCTAAATTGATAAGTGGAGCCGCGTCCATTAATGCAAATTAGCCAACATGATGTTCGCTTTTAAGACGTCTTAATAAGAAAGAAAGAATATTGGCAGTATGTGGCCACCTGACCCCCAGAGAAGAGTCGTTAGCGGTCACTTTCTTATAAGCGGTATTCGGCAGCAATCATTTTACCTTCGCGTTTTCTACAAATTATGTTATTCAAACGTCTCTTAATAAAGTATCAGTTATCATTATCTCTGATCTTCACGGCGTTTAGCTAATACTTGGTGAATGTAAGTGGCCATCGCCTATTGTTGTTGGTAATTTTTCTTGGCGTAGTGGAAAAATTCATAGGGCGTCTTATTCGTTCATTTTAGATAAAGATTGCTCTGTTCATAACTTTGAAATATATAATGAACTGAGCTTCTTAAAAAAATAAATGTAATGCAACTGAAATGAATATCATCCACAAGTAACAAAATACATGCCACAAAGTGCCCACGCAACTTGTTCTACTGGACATAATTATTTTAAAAGGTAAGACAAACATTTGCACGAGCCCGGTGCAGGACCTGCTGTAAATACGGGAGCTGCTCAATAAATCTCGTATAGTTGACGCCCCCGCCATACCAGGGTTGCCATAATACTATGTTGGTCAACTATGTTTGTTTTTATGTTAGTACCCTAGGCATGCGTGTTAAGATCGACGTTTATATTACTTACGAGTTTTTATAACCTGTTTGTTCGTGGATCTACGAGTGATTTACAACCCACTTCATGGTAAATTATTTTTGGGGTATAGATGAGGTTTGTTTTTTAAACAAACTGCATGAAAATAGAGGGAACCGGTGGAACTGTGAAATGAAATGCTGGTTGCAAATTGAGCTAAAAATTTGCATACTTATTAAGTAATAGGCCTACGTCGAGCTGTCTTTCTGTGGCCGATATGACGATTCAGTTACAGATGACAATTTATTATGACCAAACTTTGCCCATTGTGCCCCACCAACTGTACTGAGTGTGATCTTTACGAGGCTTCGGACAATGCTGTAAAAGTGACAAACTTCTGGAGGGAAAATATTGATTTTATTTTGAGCTTTAAATACGAGAAAAAGAAGACGGTAGATAACATCAAGCTGATTTGATGATGGATCCGAAGAGAAGAGTTTAAAATTAATTGGCGGAATATGGTAAGGCAGTTTTTTTTTTGCCAAGTTTCACGGCGAGACTGCGTTAGGAATACCCACACCGCATTTGCGGTAGACGTTACGTCCGTGAAATACTCGTAGAAGACAAGCTGCAATAGAGTCGCCTTAGCTGGTGCGGACATGTCTTGCGGAAACTGGCAAGCTCCGTGGGATATCGTCGTCTCTGTCTGGCTCCGGCAGACGTGTTAGACCCAAGAAATGCTGGCTAGACGTCCTCAGGGATGATATGCGTGCCAATGGTTTTACAACCAAGGATGCTTAAGGCCGAGCGAAGTGGAAAAGAAAAAGCCATTAAGCAGACCCCAGGCTTTACAGCATTACAGCTGAGGATGCAACTGGGAATGTGCTGAGATGAGAGGTGACAGCTTTTTTTGCTTTTCTACCATATTTATTTGTAAAAAAGTATATTTTTAAAACTTATTCTCAATAAAATAGCCTGGTGACAACCCAGTGTGTGCCAGCCACGACCATGTCGAGCCTTCAGGTCGTGTACAAGGTCAGTGCCACACTGCGCAGGTTCATCGTGTGCTAAGAGGCTTATTGTCCTGTAGGATTTATTTCTGGAAGAACTCAGTTACTGTGGGAAAGAGGAAACTCTTGAATTCTTATGAAGATTTAGTATAGTATTCGGACTTCCTCCTTAGCGTATTGGTGATCATGTACATTCGTCACTTTGAGGTCCTGGGCTCAATTCCCAGCGCGGGCAAAGGCTTATACTACTACTTATTTTCTGGGGTTCTGGGGCTATTGTGCAAGTTTTTGTATTTGTGTCAATCGACCTTGACGACCTCCGTGGCATAATGGTCAACACGCTAGTCCGCCAATCCGGAGGTTCTGGGTTCGATCCCCAGCCAGTGCAAGTTGGAAAATTACTTTTTCGAATTGTCCTGGGTCTTGGGTGTTTATCTATATATAATATTAGTATTTATAATAAATTTAATATCGTTAGATTAGTATCCCATAATACAAGTTTAAACTTACGTTAAGTCTAGCTAAATTAGTATGATTTGTCCCTATTTATTTATTTATAATATGCTTGAAAAAAATTATTTGATTGATTGAGCCGATGAGTGTTTTAAAAGTACCTTTCATTTTTCATATTCAATATTTGATAGAAACTCTGTCTTTTGTATTCGATAGGTTTACCTATAATAAAATGCTATTTAGTTTATTTAGTATCCCATAGAAGCTTCCTACTAGGTATACATATTTTTTTATTTTTTTTATTTTTTTATATATTTTTATTACCAAAAAAACTGGAACTAAAATAAGTTTTCAATTGATTCTAGAGACTTTTTCCAAATAACTAAGCGTTATTTTAAGAAAGTTTACGATCTTTTTACTGCATTATGAATACAATTATAAAAGTTATCCAGATTTAGGTAGGACGCAGCATCATAAAATCTGTTTTTCTGTCCGGCAAATAAATCTCCAGTCCGGCAGCGGGCCAGCGATAAATAACAGCCTTTACGCATGCCATGGTAAGCCTTCGCACGAACCGTTAGTGTAACATAGGAGTAAACAGGAAGCTGCGTTTACGCTTAGGCTCATTTATCGTGTATTATATCAGCTATCATTCAGTGTACACAAAAAGTACTAGTGCCATTTTTTTAATTATATATTAATAGTGACGTTTGGTAATAACGTTAAGTCGTAAAGGCACAAGTGCAATTAAAGTTGTAGGTAAGTAAGTAGGTACTACTTTCTTACTCCGCAGCGAACCAAAGTGGATCTGAAAGAATTTTCTAGAATTTGCGAGAGCTGTCTTTGGTCTGATACATCTTCAGTTGTGTGTGTGTGTGTGTGTGTGTGTGCTGTATGCTGTATGCTGTATGGTCAAGTCATCTGAAGCGGTACGCCATAACACCGATTCATCGTCATATCAGCCACAGGAAGTCTGTTAAATAAAAATAAATAAATATATACGGACAAATCACACAGATTAAGCTAGCCCCAAAATAATTTTGAGACTTGTGTTACGGGATACTAACTCAATGATACTATATTTTGTAACAAATATATAGATAATAAAGATGAACATCCAAGACCCAGGTCAATCTGAAAAAGATCATTTTCCATCTTGACCTGACCGGGGATCGAACCCGGGACCTCCTGGCATGATGACCACTAGGCCACAGAGGTTATCACACTATTGCTGAACATAGGCCTTACCAAAGGATTTCTAAAACAACCTAGCTCAGTTCTTCCGACCACGACGTATGTGGCCGGTTGTAACTTGTAACACCGATTATTTCCGGCTTTTTTAGCAGCTCATCTATCTCCATAGACGAAGGGTTAGCAATCTGTCAGTTAGATATTTCTAATCCCTACTAAAAACAGGCTTACCTATTGTCTTGCTAAACTCACGTTTAGCCACCTTTGACTACTGCTTTTGCTTTCGGCATTGTCTATCCCGTGAGTGACAAAGACGTAATACATATTTCTGAATAATTGTGATGGTAAGTTACAGTTGCACTATCACTTCTATATCCCTAACGGGGCTGCAGCCTACGGCGGTGAGGCCCAGGCCACTTTTAGCGTGAAGGTGGCATGAAGGTGGAAAAAGGAAATCATAATAGTAATGGATGCTAACCTAATTGCCTATTGATATGATTCAGATTCTCACCCATTCCTTCGATCGGGGTGGAAGGGAAGCAGCCGGTACATTCTATTTTTTTTCTTTTCTCCCAGACCAGCAAGGAACAATGTGATGGTTAGCTAAGTACATACAACGTGTTAATGAAATAACGCAAAACCTCTCAAATTGTACCTCAGCCCATGAAACTGAACAACTTTTGTTCTACACCTTTCACGAAAACCAAAAAAAATTTTAATTTTTTTACAAACTGATCAGCTGATCGAGCCAATTGGTATGAAAATCCGTATTTAATTTTTTAGCATTTTGGGTATGTTGTACCTACAACAAAATTTGTTCAGTTTCATGGACTGAGTTACAACCTGAGAGGTTTTGCGTTATTTCATTAACTCGTTGTATAGGTCACATTGACCTATTTACACAGTTTAAGTTTCTTGCCTGTTACATACTATTAAATTGAAGCAAGAAATGGCTTGCCGAAATTAAATTGCATCAGGCAAGAATGTGCAAATAGGCCTATATTCATGATACAAGTTACTATAAATTACTTTAGGTATACATCCAAGTCTGAATAACGTAAGTCCTCATATTACGGTAAGTATCCTCGTTTAATAAGTAATAGAAATGTAAACTGCATCTATTTATTACGAAAGCGACATTGTCTCGTAACATGCGTAACATCCAAGTATTGATTCATCGATGCGAAGGCGTTCGGAAACCAAGAAATATGATAAATAAACATCGAACATTTTACTTAGAATATATTAAACGTTAGAATTTCCTTCCTGTCCAATAAAAATGGCGGCGGCAGTATCGTATCTCGGAGGAAACCGGCAGGTCGTAATAAGTCCAACAAATAAAATAATTCTCCAGTAAAATATACACACTAATGTGACTAATATTATAATATCTCGTGGCAGGATATCTACTAGTAACGCCGGAAGATTTAGGTGCGGTTTGGATGGCGTCATGCTGAAAGAAGTCATACCAGTTTTCAAAAAATACCTGTTTGTAATGCCTACGTTACAGAAATTGAAACAAAAGAAATCATATTCTTAAAGCATACTTTTTTATTACTTTTTTGTGTGATGTTGATGTAGAGTAACAGTCTCTACATCGGCTCGATCATAATACTCGTATATCGGATACCAAAGAATGGTTTGCAAATTTCTAAACGGAGAATTTTGTTACGTACAAAAATACATACATACAAACGTTGCAAATTAAATGCAAGCTTTAAATAAATAGTCATTTAATTTTAAAATCATTACCCATTTTATAGGTGAGTCGATCATTTAAAATGTAAATTATACATAAATGTACAAAAAAAAATTGGATATAAATTGTGATAGAGCTGAGCAGAGCTGCAGCGTACGCTCGTATCTCGCAAGTGAAAAGGTAACATTCTACTGATCGAGACTGATAAAGCTTTCGCTTCCCTGGCTTTTCCTAATACAGCAGTCAGCAGAACTGATTGAAGGTGCCGGGATGGGCAGTGAGTGTGGTGACAAAATTCACATTTTTGAGTTGTCAATGTCATCATAAAGAGAAAGACGTGGGAAGAATGCGTGAGATCAGATATGGGGGAACGGGGAGTACGGAGATGGCGAAGGACAAAAAATTGTGGAGGAAGTTGACAAACAGAGACGACCCGAAATAGGGAAAAGGCGAGGAAAGAAGTAGAATGTTATCATAAAGATAAACATGCTAGCGTTTTCTATTTCTTTTTGCTGTTGCGTCTATTTTGCATAGTGCGGTTGCGCGCGCGCAGCAGCCGGCCGTAAAGCCTGGACCACACGCGGGTGAAGGTGTGAAGGCAGCGGCTCGCCCCGGGGGCCCGCCGTATAACTCACGGCCAGCGGGGCGCCGGCCATTCATGCCTCCGATTCCGATACATCCACACACGCAGACGAACTGGCTCCGGATTTTGTTTCAAACTGAATCTAGGAATTTTGGGGTATGTAAGCCTAGTACTCGTATGTTTGGTATGAGACTAGCATAGGACCGCAGAGACTGGCGTAAAAAAGGGAGGCCTATGCCCAACAGTGGGTTGATGTGGGCTCAAAATGATGATGATGATGAAGCCTAAGCCCAGTACTGTTGACTATCAACACGATTGTGCGTACAGTACACCCTATGTTTGAAACAGGAATCAACTACGGTTGACGTTTGTGCTACGGCACAAGTTTTGTTTGTTTTGTTTATAAACTTGTTTTTAATTTTAATTTATCTTTATTACGATATGTCATATATTTGTTATTTATTTACAAATGAAGTAACAGGTTGTGCGGAGACTTTTAATTTTTGATTTATTTTCTTGTTCAACTTTACTAAGTGTCCGTTCCGCTGTTGGTTTGTTTTAGTATTGCCTACTTACTCCTACTTGTGATAGAAGAGGTGTTTGTCTCTTGGATCAACTAGTATCATTTGAGTTTCTATACTAAACCATATAGCATTTTTCAGACATAGTATTATGTACATCAACTCATATCATTTAAGTTTGTATACTAAATCATATAACATTTTTGAGATATATAATATTATGTAAATCAATTCGTATCATTTGAGTTTGTATTCAAAACCATATAATTTTTTTTAACATATAATATTTAGTATCTCAAGAACTGTAATTTTAACGACCAACTAGGGAACTGTGGATTATTTGCCATTTTGTGAATAAAACGGGAAAATGGCAAAACAACTCCATAATTTTCAAAAAGTCATTGCGTGCATTTTATTTCACTCGTACAAAAGCTTGTCACTTAAATATAATCTAAAGACATTACGATTATGAATTGTATTTTGGGGTTAACCGAAACTCTATAATAAGTGTATTTAAATAAGTAAGTGAAATTGACAACTCGCATCCGTTTCATTCAACCGGAACACCAAATTCATGTAATCAGCGTTGATCAAACCTAACCAAACACAACCCATTCGAAGGCCCCGCTTATAATAACATATCTCCAATTGACCACGCGCGAGGCCTCCCGCAATTTACCTGTTATAAATTAGACAGAACCCGTTATTTGGTGTATCGGTAGCACGTTAGCGTGAGTCCTAATAATATCACGTAATTTGATTTCTTTCTCGAATTTGGACGCCGCCATTTGGCCACTAATGCGCGGTCTCAACTGGGCTCATCGTTTAAAGCCGAATAATTTTTGAACTCGGAGAAATGTAATTTAACCATACGTTTACAAGAGTTGAGCTGATTTGACGTGAGCTTCGTGCAATTGACTATTGCTCATTATGATAATTCATGGGCCTTAAGTGCTCGTTATTACGTGAGAGCCTCTTAAGCATAAGGCAATCTTTGAAGATAGCGACAAATTAACTGTTGCGGAAAATTATACATATACAGTGCTGAAATTACTGCGGATATGGATGTGCGTAAGTGAATGCTTGCGTCTGTGTAATTGATGCATTATTTTCTTTTTTAAGGGGAAATAGTTACTCGTTTTCAAGAAGATCGTTTTAATGGTTTTGAAAATATAAACAATTTCTGCTTTTCGCACTTACAATGTAACTAGCCTCCGGAACCTCGAATAATTATAGGGTAAGTACCTGCAACACCTAAGTAAGTGACCCAGCGTATGAACGCTTACTTATTTATATGGGCATGGATTTTGCCCTCAACCATGAAAAAAATCTCTCCTTATCATTGGTCTTGGTTTCATCAGAGCTCATCACGTTTATCCAAATTAAAAGAAGATATATAGAAGAATTATAAGCTTAGTATATATAACACATAAGAAAGCTGAAGAATTTATTTAAAAACAATCAGCCAACGTTAAAAAGATCTGCACCAAACCACTCTAGAGTATTTAGTAAGTACTTACAGTTCTACATACTTATATATATCTATCGCTAGTAAAAATTTTCGGGCAGCATCGACGTGGGTAGGCTTCATTTAGAATAGTAATCAATGTTCATCTCATTAATTAACTTGTTAATAAACCATTACGTCATGGAATAGCGAACAGGTTGAGCAACAAGTGTGTCGGATCGGAAACGGAAGCTGCTCCCTGCGCGGGCGCAGCAGACGCGGCGACCAGAACCAATGATACCAACATGCCACGCCACTTCCGCTCGCGCTTATTGGAGTGGATAGCTCCAAATCAGCAAGATTTTTTTTTTAGTAGCGATAAAAATATTTTCCCCAAGATAATAATATAACACTTATTAAGCTAGTCCCAAACTAAGTTTAAACTTTAAAACTGAAAGGTCCCAGGTTCGAACCCTGGCCGTCGCATCGCAACTTGTACCTAGTATGTTCTACAGTCTGACTTTTGTAGAGTTATTTTCATTGACCACTAGGCTATTTAATTCCGGTAAAGGAAAACATGGTGAGGAGACCTGCATACTAGTTCACACGTGTGTAATAATGACTGTTGTCACTAAGCTACATCAGATACCTGGAAACTCAAAAAATCTGACACTTATTGCTTTGTTTGCTAAATGCTCGAACAAACTGGAAAATCTAACCAAGTTTTCAGGTTTATGAAGGTTCGTATCCCTTTTAATAATTTAATTATGAAAAAAAGAAATAAAAGGGACATGCTATATCCACACTTTTTTTTTGGAAATAATCATTGCTCTATTGTCCTTGCTCTACTGACATTATCCGGCGAGGAATCAGGGGACTACGCTCGTATGGAAATACGGCCCATCAATTTCCACTTAACACACTTGATAAGAAAGAGACCAACTTACACATTAACCCTTGTATATGAAAAGACGTCTACAAAAACGTAAAATCATTTACCATATCTGGACCAGACTCTCATTCCCATATCTTTCTGCTGATGTTTTGGCGTCACGCTTGGTGGCGGGTTGTTGACCCGGTAATTGTTCCGGATATGTGACAGGTAGGACACGGCACACGGCGGACGCCAGGACATGTGACATGACATTGCGGGCTTATTTACTGCAGTCCAGGTTATTGGCAAGACCTTGCGAATATACTAGATAAAATAAGTCAAAGTTCCATAGACTATCTGAAAAGCGTGTTAGGGACATATGCGTAATAAATCGAACCGCGGCCTATACTAGTTCACTATAGTATAATTTAATTAAAATAACAGTCGAAAAGCTAAAAAATACGACATTCAGCCGATTATTTTTTTAATTTTTTGAGTGCTATTTTATTTTTATTATACTATAGTGATCTTTAGCCCGTGGTTCGATTTATTACGCATGTGTCCCTTACAAGTTTTATATAGGTATTTTGAATGGCATTCAAGAAAATTTTGGTTAAGAAACGGCACGCCAATTTTGTTAAGGTAGATGAAGGCTACGAAATAAAAAACAATAAAAATTGGAAAGGCTCCATGTATCAATTGGGAAGGTGCAACTTTTGAAAATTAATCGATAGAACTGAACTGAAAACAGTATTAATATTTATCTGTTTTTGCTTTACCTTATACAAAAACCTATAAATATCTTACCCAGACCTAGACATTCCAAACTTCTTGTTGTTATTTTTCACTTAATAAATCTCAGAGAAGCCGACGAGTAGAACCAATGCGACCACAAACGAATCTGTTAAGAGAGCCATACGCCGAAAGATCGTCATAAAAAGTCGTAAAACGTATTTTAACATCCATCCGATAATCAATCTAACACGTCATAACTTTGACATCCAGTCTGCTTGGAACTTACTTGGATATTTCAAAAATATCACGCGAAAATAAACTCTAATTTCATCGTAATAAGATTAAGTTATGGTTTATACAAGTAAGCATCAGATTTAAAAAACTCAGACGAGACTGCTGACCAAATGAGTCTCAATATAAACATGTTAATTTATAATAAAAGTGTGGTTTCAAAGCACAAAAGATATATTTGCGTACAAAGTGGTAAGTTATACAAAACTATATTATCGTCTATTGTCGGTTTGTTTGTAATAGATAAAGGTGAAATAAGTAAAGCAAATGGTCTTAATTTGTGAGGGAATGTTGTGTGGTAAAGCGGCCTAAGTACCTATTGTAATTTTCAGTTCACACTGGTTCAAGCGAAGGCTGTATGCGATTCTATGAATACTATTACTTTAAAGTCAATTTGTCTAGTCTAGCTAGACTGCAGACAGTCCGTCTCGTCTTATTGTCAGTAAAATTAGACAGAGGCACCCTTCCCAACTGTCTGAATGGGAAATGCGTTAAATAATTGATATGTTACGTAATTATGACAAAACAAACTGAAAAAATGTTTTTTTTACTTTTTACCTGATAACGATCGATTCAACAAGGCCGGATGGAATGTATCATAAAAATATTTATCGAGGTAAAAAATATAAAACATTGGATTTATATTGGGTCGCGGTCTTCGGGTCGAGCATGCGCTGTGGGGTTGACCACCGTCATCCACCGCAGTACAAAAAAGTAGTTGTAAGATAGACTAGTATTATTCTATAATATATAACTGGATACATATCTATTAGCTCACTTAATCAGCTGAGTATAAAGGGTCTATCACACTGAATCACACAGGAGTGTGCGTTTCCATTCTGCGTTCGTTGTTTTACATTACGATATAAAGCTATACCCAAACTCGACACAAGATAGGAACTTGGAACTCTTGACCAGCTCCTGATTAATAGATTCATAATATATCACCCATATAATAACCCATATAAAAAACCGTATATAATATACGGTTTTTTTTTATAGCAACTCTGTTCGGGGTTGGCCATATAGAAAACATTACATTCCTTGGGTAATTATTAAGTAGAACTTTCCCCAAGTAACATATCCAAATATGATAAATATTTTATGGCCTCCCATACAACTTGAGAAATTAGCTAAACCGAGTTTTTATGGTAAGCAAAAAAATTTTTTTTATATTTATATAATGTTCCTTGGGGAAAGTTGTTCAGTGTCATGGACTGAATTTACCCTTAAAATAGTTTCAGTATATTTTGTTCGACGTTATATATAACGGGATAGTAGTTACGTGGCGTGAGGCGCCACGTGGTCAGTTTAAATAATACAACCCGTAAACCCCCACTATTGCCTTGTTGTGTACGGCTTCGCACGGTCGATTAGTCGTCAGTCTGGCTCGGGAGGCCGCACGGTGCACATCTCGTGAATATTCGTAGTTGTGTAGCTGTGACTAGGCGTAGCCATGACTCTTACAGCTACGATTGTTATAAGGAATGCGGATCATCTGCCTATTCGTTATAATGACAGTTTACTTCACCTGGACGGTAAGCCCTGTGGGCACAGGATAACTGTGCGGGCTAGAGAGTTAGTTTAAGCTGTGATGTGGTTTCACAAGGAAGCTTCTCATAGTTCAGCGCGAGGAGGGGCGCTGACCTTACCGTCCCATTTTTAATTATTGGCCATCTATCTACCCTCACTGCGACATATTTTTTATGTCCTGTAGTTTACATTAGGTACAATAATAATCACTGTCGATTGACCAAGGTGTACGGACGCATGTGAGATATCCGACATTTCAAAAGTTAGGGCATTCTACTACACTTTATACAGATTTAATATAACATAATAAGTAGCAGACATAAGTTGATTTTATATTTAGTAGTAGGTTCATTAAACTATCTTAGCAATTTGCTGGAGTTCGGATACTTGTCTCATGAATCTGCCAATGCCAACTTAAAAAGACCGGATCCAGTTACTAGTCCTGGAATACCATTACCACCAGCATTAAACAATATTGACAGACACCACAAATCTAACATCAAACGATATTTTCCGCGCGCACCCGAGTAAGTACAAGAGATAGTGCTACATTTAAATTAGTTAATATCGACATTAGTGTTAAATAGAACAGATTGCAAATAAATTAAGTACACAAAATTATTAATAAAAAAAAAATTGCATGACGTTAATTTTGCTATAAATAATAATTTGAATTTAGAAAATGAGAGTTTTTAGCGTTTAATTGTTTTAGTATACAAATTATTTAAATTAGTAACAAAATCATTAGGTATCATTTATCTGCACATACGGTGCATTTGAACTAAACATAAAAATGCAACTCTATCTTCTTTACTAAGCGGTCAGTTTCGATGAACTACAGAAATAAATAGTTTGATTAATGACTATAATATAATGCGACCGACGCATTGGCATACCTGCAGTATGATATTGGTACTGACACGGGAACTGAGTGACTTGCACTATCCTTCGTTATTTTTATTGACATTATTCTGTAGAGATCTTGGTATACGCGGTTTGGTTTCCATTTCATATTAGCATATTTTAAATTCTTAATGGTAACTTGACGACTCTATCAATATCTGTGGAAGTCGTAAGAAACGACTAAAGGACTAAGCAATTATTATTTTTTTTACAAATAAAACAACTGACTTCAATTTTTTTAAAGGAGTTTCTTCCATATCTCCAAAGTTTTTCATCATATCTTCACTAAATTAAAATGGGACCAACTTGGTAGTAAAGGCTTTCAAATAAAAAAAGTCATCAAAATCGGTTCACAATTGGCGAAGATATCACGTAACAAACATAAAAAAATAAAAATACAGTCGAATCTTGTGCTACAGTTGCATTCTCAAGGAGGGCTAACGTCAAGCAAATACACATTTAAATAGTTTTCTAAAGTAGTTATGGCTTTTTATTCATTGGCATAGCTGCCGACTGGTCCTGTGCTTATTGACATGTTTCAGTAAAGGACTCATAGTCTCTCGTGGTTTGGTTTCCATTGAATTTCGGATACTTTTTATGGACAAAGCGAGCGAAGCGTCTTAGTTTCGAGATTGGCAAAAAATGCCTTTGTCCGTCTGTCTGTTCTCGCCTTTATAAACCGATTTTGACGAAAATTGGCACATAATGTACTTAAATTTTTTTACGATCGCTATTTTTTATTGGGGGGAAAAGAGGGGAAGTTTTCTTCACACATTAAGGACATCATTCTATATAAGATGTTGTAAAAAGAGTTCCAAAAGGGGGAAAAAGAGGGGAAAAACAGGGAGAAGTTTGCTATAGCATTATATATGGACGGATTTCAATTTTTGTTTTTTTTTCAGAAATTTTTTACCTATCTATACCAATTAGATTACGCAGTCCTCTCTGCCTTTATAAGACGAACCCGTAGATACCAGATTGGACCTCCTAGGAACTAACACTTATACCCCTATTTTACTCGAAGGACTTCACAGGTGGAAAATTAAAAAACTCAAGCACTTGAAATTCGATTTAAATTGGACTTTCTTCGTTAATTTTGTTGCGCAAATTAGGTAATTTTTTGCATTATACTCGTATACCTAATAAAGCATAAATGGTTTTGCCAAGCCAGGGGAACGGGGAGAGTGTCAGTTAATGCGTTGTTTTATACGCGAGGACCCACTAATTTTTATTATCTCTAGTATCTCATTACAAAGCTAGCTCCCGCACTAAGCGGTTTGTTCCGATTAATCACAACACGAATGTTTTGATTTACGACTCGGCGTCTCATTGGCATAGGTACCTGCACCCGGTCTCAGTACTGAGTGACTTGCAGCATCCTTAGTTATTTTTAGTCTGGCATTATTCAGTAGAGATTTTTATTAAGGATTTGGTTTCTAGAGAATATTACGTAAAATCTCTTTGATATGCAATCGATTTGGATTTTTGAATACACATATACCTAGATAAACACCCAAGACCCAGAACAATTTAAAAAAAGGCTATTTTCCAACTTGCCCTTGTTAGGGATCGAACCCAGAGCCTCCGAATTGGTGAACTAGCATGTTGACTTTTACACCACGGAGGTCGTTTCGAAAACACGATTGCTTAAAATTTTCTCGATAGGAAAACATTGCGAAGTTGCATCCAAATCACCTCAGAATTATACTAAAACGGAAAGTATTCAGGAAATACAATAAATTAGCACTTGTAACTTTGGATTATAATTGTATTGAACATAAGGCAGTCATCATATGTGTTACTTTTTAGGGTTCCGTACCCAAAGCGTGCAAACGGGACCCTATTACTGAGAGTCCGCTGTCTGTCCGTCTGTGAGTCCGTCTGTCATAGGGCTCTATCTCTTGAACCGTAATAGCTAGACACTTGAAATTTTCACCGAATATGTATTACTGTGGCCGCTATAACAAAAAATACTAAAAATAAAAAAATAGTTAAAATTTAAAGGGGGTTAAACGTGTTTCTTCTGCGTTTTTAACTAGATCTTATTAATGGCATTAACTAGATACTTGAAATTTTCACAGATTATGTATAACTATGGCCGCTATAACAAAAAACACTAGAAATTAAAAAAAGTTAAAAATTAAAGGGGGTCGTCATACAAAAAACATGTTTTTTTAGCGTTTTTAACTAGATCTTTATAATGGCACTAACTAGATACTTGAAACTTTCACAGATTATGTATAACTATAGCCGCTATAACAACAATGAATGGAAACAAAGCCCAAAGGGTGACTTTTCATTATTATATGAAGTAAATCAACGTGAAATAAATATAATAATTTAAACAAATGGACAAAGTTGAAGGACAGGCCAAAATGAGCATTGCACCATTTTTTTGAAACTCCTTAAGTACTAAAAATAAGATAAAATTAAAAATTAAAGGTGGTCGTCATACAAGAAACGTGTTTTTTTCAGTGTTTTTAACTCGATCTTTATAATGGCACTAACTAGATACTTGAAATTTTCACCAATTATGCATTACTGTGACTACTATAATAACAAATACTAAAAATAAGATAAAGTTAAAAATAAAAGGGGGTCGTCATACAAGAAACGTGTTTCTTCAGCGTTTTAAAACATTGTACTGTGGTAAGGAGCCCTTCATGTACGAGTCCGACTCGCATTTGACCGTTTATTAAATAACTCTTAATTATTCTTTGTAAAACGAAAAAAACCTCAAAACTAAAACCAGCCTCATTAACCTACCATGATCTTTTTACCGCGCATGACTCGCTGTCTCGCTGCGGCTAGAGTAAATTTGTGTGCGTAGAAGCGGGAGCAAAACATAGATTATCCACATCAGGCCCAGCCTAAATAGAATAAAGTATATTTATAGATTAAGTAATGGCACTTAAAGGTGCTCAATGCAATGCAAAATTTTCAATATATCTCTCAGCTAACTTGCACTTTACTGTAATCCTACCATAATGTTTTCATCTTCTTAGAATGGGTGCATTAATACTGAGTACAGCAATAGCAATAACTCCAGTGGCTATCAGTGCAGTAGTAAATCTTCCAGCGGTGGACGTCAAAGGCCCATGGCAATCAAAATCATAGTAAAGTGACACGTAATATCGACGGCTCGACGGGTTAAAAATGCTCTTCGTGAAAAAGATCCCGGAGATCGTAGCCGAGTTTAACCCTTGACTCGGAATACGTAAGCTGAGTCATTTATCAATAGCCAGGGTGGCTATGGGGTCGGTGGAGTGGGAATAATTAATTGGAAGGCTTTTTAGTTGTATGTTACCTGCCTCGAACACTATTTTGTATTTATGTGTATTTACGTCCATTCTAAGGAATAGGATTTTACAGCCATCCCATTTGGTGTGTGTTGTGAAATATTTATTTGTTGAATAAAATTTATGATTATGATAACATATGTATACAAAGGTATTTATGTTTATAGTTTTTACATTGTAAAGATTTCTATATGAAAAACATTAAAAATTGTATTGTATTGTATTTCTTTTCTTTTCATTAAACCAGATTTTTTATTTCTCAATTGTATAATCATAGAAATGGATTTGTTATTCATACACGAAAATTAAATAAAAATCTACATTAAAATTATGTGTCATGTGCCTGGTTGGACGGTAGTTCTTTTCTGCCTGTTAGACAAATTAATTTTATCGGTATAATTCTTACTATTGATAAAACAAACATAAATATTTTTTTGGCCGAAATGCAGTTGAAGTAACAAAATCTTGTCCTTCCAGCCAACGAAGCCATGGTATCCCCGACATTAATAAATATAAATCTCTTCATCTACAGAACCTAACGCGAGAGTGATGGCGGCGCGTTTGAGGGGGGAGTCAGGTGCGCGCGCGCAAGCCACATTTGTCACTGTTCTCGGCGATTTTTCATCTCATTGAAACATTAGCGCTTCGAGAACTAATCACGTTGACTAATGGAGCCCCCCGTCGGCACTTCCAAAGTTTCACACGAGACGAGTGTGAAATGCCGACGATTGACGAGGACGAATGATCTTACTCATTTTCATCCAGCATTTAATCTGGCTGATATGTTGTTGTTTGATGTTTAAACCTTCGTGAGTCACGAGTGATCTGATGTACAAATGATATTGATCGATGTTCGAGATATAAGTACCTAAGTATAATATTCTAGGCAGGTGAATAATACATCTATAATATTTATTTAAAACAACATCACAGAACATTTATAGGCTCTTCCATTCCAGTCTGGGGGAAAAGAAAAACTTAGAATGTACCACCTACTTCTCCTTCCGCGCAGATCGTAGAAGCCGATCGACGGAATGGGCGAAAATGCGATTCATGATAATAGGCGATGCGGCTACTAATAGCAAGTATAGCAACCCATCATTATTTTGATTCCTTTTTCCACCTTCTAACCCACCGTCACGCTAAAGTGGCCTTTTAAGTCTAGTCGCCCTGGGTTCCGTCTGTTCATAAGACATCTAGATCTTCTATGTTTCCAACCTTAAACTCTTGATAGGCTTTTACGATCTGTGCATATTATTTTTCTCTGAAAAAAGCCACGAATTAAGTATATCAATCTAAAAATACAAAATGACCGTAGGGTGCTTCTGGGGGAGATGGCCATACAGGATGGCCAACCGAAAAAAAAAACATACTCCAAGGAGTAAAAAAAAAATAAACAATTTTCCGATTCAACTTGTGACCAGTAGTAACAAGTGTCAATGTGTATTTAACACGAAAATCTTAAAAGATAAAAACCCTGTTTAGCTTTTTCATACAAGCTTGATCTAAGTGACGGAGTTGGTAGTCATGTCACACAAAAGTTTTTGAATAATTTTTAGTTTTGATGCTTTTCTTGGGAAGCTAACATAGACAACGCGTAATTTTGTCTAAAAATGATCTAAGAGGTAGTTTAAAAAAACTAAGTGCAGTCATCTCACCCGGACCCTTGGGAGATATGGCCTGTTTTTTCCCAGGAGTGATGAGTGATTTTTTTTGTAGTAAGTATTTGGAAATAATTTGGAAAACATATCTTGTTTATGTATTTAAAAAAACCTCATTAATCATGAAGGAGACGACTGTAGGAGTGTTGTAAAAATATTATAAGACAGTGTAAAAAAAAAATAGACTGCAGTGTAAGATATGCTTGTTATGATACAAATACACTATCACGGCTTTATCCCAAATAGGCCAGACAAAGCCTAGAACGGCAAAGTGGCCTGCCACTTTTAACGTAATGGTTGGCATGAAGGTAGAAAAGGCAAATCATAATAGTGATGGGTTGCTAACCACAACGTCTATTCGTATGATTCAGATTCTCGCCCATTCCCTTGATCAGCTTTTACGATCTGCACGGGAAGAGAAGCAGCTGGTAAATTCTATGTTTTTTCTTTTGTCCCAGACCAGCAAAGAAGACTTGTTATGGGTGCACGAAAAGTGCAGAGAGGACGTAGATACATGTGCTCCTCTGTGGTGGTAAGAAAAAGAAAAAGTGAAGGAAGAAAAAGAGAAGAGAAAATGGAAAAGTCGACTAGCCATCTCTCTCAGATCTCTATGGTCATCACACAGAGACACTTCGAGAGAGATGGCCAATCGTAACTTTTTGAAAAAATATCATAACTTAACTAGGGTGATTCTTAAAATGAAAAAGTAATAATTAAAGTTTTTTTAATGACTAAAACTAGAATTAAATTCACTTTAGTTTTTTTAACAATAATTTCAAAGTTAAGAGGTCCATTTCCCCCGGAATTACCCTAATTGAATTTGAAAACGTCGAGCAACGTAAATCTCTAGTTCTTAGACTAGCCTTTCTCAATCCCAGTAATGGTTGAGGCTCGAGAACTTTATGTGCGCACTCGCACCGGCCAAAGCGCACCCACAGTCGCAAAAAAGTACATCATAAACAGACCGTTTATGACGGCAAATAAAGCTGGCCATCTTCCCCGTAGTCCCGTAGTGAATTATTGCTTTATTGCTTCAGAAATATTTCACAAACAGAAAATATTTTATGATTCTTCAGTTAAGAGCGGCCATATATCATTTTAAGCCATAGATAATAAAATTCGTAAGTCACCAAAGCGAAACAAAAGGTAGAAACGAGGTATCGTTGAACGATCTTTTTAATTATTGTTTCATCTGTGATATTGGAAATAGATAGGTATAACACTATAAAATATATTAAACAGAACTGCAATGCCACGATACGAAGCTACGCGAAAAAACCAAATATTTTAAGTATGAGGTATATAATCAATATCGGAAGCCCATTACAATCAACAGTACGAATTTTTTCAGTACATCTAGTACACGGAATTTTATAATTCTGTAATCTTACATCTTAGAATTCTGTAAATCTTAACAAGCCTTTTGTATTTTTAAAGAAAGTAGTTACCTACGTCAAAAGAAAGACGGAAACATGAAAGCTTAAATTTTAAATTATAAAGCCTATTTCAATCAAGCCTCTCTTTTTTAAGGCCATGCATGAATTATTCGAAATAAACCATTTCAAAGGAAACGGAGATATCATTTAAAATTTTGTCTTTGTGAAACCTTCAATAAGCCTTCAATATTTTATGAACTACTGTTTACAGTTTGAAGTGAGAAGGTTAAGCTTTTCTACGCATTTTTGCAAAAAACGGCCACTTTTGGCAAAAAAACTTTCCCACTTTAAACTGTAAACAGTAGTTCATAAAATATTTAGTTTTCCATTCCCTCGATTGGCATTTATGGATGCAGGAAGATAAGTTTTTTAATTTTGCCCAGACCCATGGAAGAATATTTATCTAATGTCTTCTTCTTCGTCTAAGCGCATTCCCGGTTGCATCCTCAGCTGTGCTGCTTCGGAGCCCGGGGTGCGCTTTCCCGCTTTTTCTTCTCCAAATATCATATGCATGTCAATGGTCACCCAAGGATGCCAAAGACCTTGTAAAATGTAGAAGAAATAGCCGGAACACTTTCAATGATTTGGCTATAGTTTTACAACCGGCCGCCTGCCAGACGTCAACCCTCTTTGGGAAAGTATTTGTGCGAAAAGTTTTACAAGCGCCCGCTGCCCGACGTTAACCCTCCCTGGGAATGCAATTGTAGCACGCGATATTTGTGCTTAGTCCTTTAGTCGCCTCTTACGACATCCACAGGAAGAGATGGAGTTGTCCTATTCTAACCCGGAATCACACGGGTGGTTTATCTAATGTCTAATATTTATGTAATGTCTTAAGATAAATACATATATATTCTAGAGCTCTCTTCATCATAAAATGAGTGCATGACTGCAAACCACCTGAGACAGGACTACTTATTGAAACTAGAAGAATAATTTAAATCAGTTCTCAATCCAGATGAGTAATTTAAAATATTTGCTCCATAAATAGCATTTAATATGTAAAATAATAAAAAGCGAGCTCGGTGAAGAATTTCGCGTCGGACTCAAACATAAAATCGAAATAGTTAATGCTCAGCGAAATCGTTAACCAAGTGAAGACTGTAATTGGAGGACATTAAAAACCGTTGTTATGGCCGACTGTTAAATGTTTAACGTGGACATTAGTCCCCAGTGTTTACACATGTGTTACAATGTACCTACTCGATATAATATTGCACGTTAGCGGGCCGCAATTATAAACCTACTTATTACTAGTTCGTCATGTTCAATTTGATTTTTATTTATTGCCTTAGCGAAAACATGTGAGATTTTTACAATGTAACCGCTTGAGTTTTGGTCATTTGGAAATTACGACGTCGGATTGTCAAAATACGGAGGGGAAAGGGCAGAGGGTGCTAGGAATCTCCGCTAGAGATCCGGCTACCACCGAACAATGACCCTGGCTACGTAGGTATAACACGTACACGTTGATCAGATGATATTGTGAGGCTGACGGGAAAGCAGTAGATGAGACTAGCACAGGACCGTGGAAAATGGCAGGAAAAAGGGAGGCCTATGCCCCCAACAATGGGTTAATGTATGCTGAGAAAAGAAAGATGTTCAATTTGATTTTTATTTATTGCTTTAACGAAAACATGCGAGATTTATTACAATGTAACCACTTGAGTTTTTGTCATTTGGGAATTACAACGTCGAATTGTCAAAATATGTGTCCCGTAAAAACAAACAGCGTCGCCGAGCCAATTCGCCTCACCCCAGGACTCCATAGAAACAAAAGAAAGTGCGGTGCGCTTCCCCGAAACAACATTTCAAGTTTTCAACAAAGTTGTAATTTTGTAATTGTAGACTTTTTTCTTGTGAGTCATAAATTCTGAGAAGGTTGAAGGACGTTTCGAAGGTGATTCGGTGATTACGTGAAAAAATTAGTGCATCCATTTTGGGACAAGATTTGTGGTGGTCAAGATTTTCGCAGTCATTAGGATTTTTTGCCATCCGTTGACGGTCAATGTGTACATTGAAAAATTGCTTGTTTCTGTCGGTTATCATCATCCATAAAGTGCGCTGCCCTGTCACGATTTAATGTCGTTACGCTTCATAACTTTGAGGTGACGTGGGTTTACAATTTGCAATACCGTGCGTGTTTTTGAAAAATCACTGTTATTAAACTGCTACAGTTTTTTCCTCAAAAAATTTACATAAAAATTTTAAGGATTTGCTACAAACAACTACAATAGCTAAAACACGACTAAGCATTTTTGGCTTCATAGAAAAAAATCACAAACATACCTCTAAATTTGCCTAAATTTGCCTTTATAATACATGTCAGTATTTTATACAATCACCTTGTTATATGAAAATTATACCAAATCCGTTTTGGCTACAAAAAAAATTATAAATATAATACAAAAATAATAATAAATAAAACAAAGTGAAATATTCGTCGATATTTCGTAGTGTTTTATTTATTATTTTTTTTGTATTATATTTATAATTTTTTTTGTAGTAAAAATACATTTTTTTGCAAATTTTTTGGTATAATTTTCATATAAAATAGTGATTGTAAAAAAAAGTAATATGTATTATAAAGGCAAATTTAGGCAAATTAGAGGTATTTTAGTGATTTTTTTTTCTATCGAGCCAAAAATGCTCAATCGTGTTTTGGCTATTATGGGTGTCTGTAGAAAATCCTTAAGATTTTTATGTATTTTTTTTGTGGTACACGCACAGTATTGCAAATTGTGAACCCACGTCGCCTTAAGTTGATTTATTTTAGTACGTAGTCGATGTACTGCGTAATCAGTTATCAGCATATTCTTGGAAGAATCATCGAAACACATAAAAATTGAACGAAAACTCGATCATAGGTCAGACGCGCAAATATAAATCGCGCAACTCGTATAATCGATGATGAGACTCTCGTCAGCCGTCTCGATCCCCTGGCTCTACGTAGGGATGTTGCATCCTTGTGCATTTTTTATCGCATTTATCATGGGGAATGTTCTGAAGAATTGTTCGACCTAATACCTGCTGCAAAATTTCACCACTACACCACCCGCCTGAAATTAAAATACCATCCACACCACCTGGATAGTTGGCAATCAACCACCGTACGTTTTAAAAGGAACTTCCTGCCACGAACGACCGAACTGTGGAATCAACTTCCTGCAGCGGTGTTCCCGAACCGATACGACATTGAAACCTTCAAAAAACGAGTCTATATCTTCCTGAAAGGCCGGTAACGCTCTTGTTACACCCCTGGTGTTGCAGTTGTCCATGGACAGTGGTGATCACTTACCATCAGGTGACCCGCTTGTTCGTTTGCCGCCCTATAACATAGAAAAAAAAAAAAGACGAGTGATAGGAAACTGAGTAGCCTACCTTACGACTGTTGATGGTCTTACTCGCAAAAAATTTACCGTGTTGTTTTATCCTACTGTCACCTTAACATAATTTTGTTGAGTTTATTCTTTATCATGTTTTCATAAAGAATGAAAATTGAAAATATTTTAATGTTGAGATCCCTTATAGGGATAAGTCCGCCTTTTGTTTTGTTGTTGTTGAATGTGGAGAAACCGCAGGTTTCAAGAGTTCAAGACATATGTAACTATTTTTCAACTGTATAAAAAACTATCAGTTTTTGTTTGCAAAAATGTATTAGTCATTATGATATAAGTCACAGTCAGATATACTGTTTCGTTCAAAAAAAGATCTTGAGCCTTGTTTTTAGCATAAATTAAAATAAAATTAATCATTTGCCTCGGCGAACTTATTAGTACTAACATTGCAATCGTATGCATGCAGCCGCAACGACACAAATAGGTACTTACGGGTTTTACCTGCAGCAAAACAAGAACTCATGTAAAAAGAACAGTACAAAGAAGCGAAGGGGGTCTGTAATGTATTAACTGCAATGGCGGGGTGGCCAGTAATTTTTCAGCGTTGGCAATGCAATCGGAAGTGTCCCAGCGGCGAAAGCCTTTTTGTTTGCACCGTGGTTCTTCTGTGATGGTTTTCGGAAGCGCAGCCGCGCGCCACCACTCGTCGTCCTCGCCTATCGGCCAATATTTCATTTTTGACTTATTAACAAAGTGCACTCTGATTTTATTGCCCGGTTGGTGCTTGTTTTGGCTTGTTTGTCATGTATTGAGTTTTTAGTACACATATTATTGGAAAGGTATACCTAGTTATAGCCTTTTAAAGCACCGTCTTGTCAAACTTGGCCTTTGAGTTTTACGATAGTTGGCTAGCATTGTAGATAACTTTACTAATATAATTAATGATGTGTGTGATGTGTGTTTAACTTCGAAATGCCTGAACTTTTCATGTATAAGATATCGTTAGAATCCTTACAGCATCCCGAGTGACACACGCTATATTTTTTGACGTGACAACGTCTTATAAATTGGTTAGCCGGGTGACACTTCAAGAAACTGCGTTACGCTCCGCTCACGTTATGCGCTCACAATGAGAGCGAGTGAGAGGCACGCGTCCCTTCCACTCGGGCATGGTTAGCCCGCCTAAGAGCGAGAGAGACAGACATAAAAAGTGAAAGGCACGCGTCCCTTCCACGTCCCTTGTCACGTAAAACTTTCGCCCGTATACCGACTTTACAGGCAACCAATTTTTTTATTGCTTCGTTCGTTTATTACATTACAAAATGTTGCTATATTGTAATAAAGGAGGAGGTAGAATATACGTTCGAAATTCGTAAAAGTACTGATGTAGAACAACAGTCTTTCTTTTGATATAGACCTACCTATAGAACGTATAAGGGTTAAGGGGGTATCAACCCGAAAGGGAGTAAACGAACTAATCAATGTGAACAACTTTTCCTATGGGTACATCCATGAAATCTCAAAAAAAAATCGGCAGGTCTATACATTTAGGCACGATAGGTATTGAATTTTGTATGGAGCTGCAGTTTTTTTTTGCTATTTTTATTGATTTGTGCGTACGTATATATAAAGTAAATATAAATTTTTCAAAGCTTCTTCTAAGTAAATGCGAATTAATTTTGCAATATTTATTGGAATTTTAAATGGAATGTGCAATTGTGCATACATTTGCATAGCGGTATGAAAGAAAACGCAAATATAACAAGCCAATGAACTAGTCAATAAATATCTATTTATCATATGAAACTGCATAAATTACGTGGCAACTAAACAAATAGCTAAAGTCAATAGATATTAAGAAAATAACATGGAGTTTGAGATTTATTCAATGCGCTTTTCTGTTTATCAAAGAAATGTTTGAATCTTTGTATACACACATAATGTGAAATCTGACCGGAGGTCCCATAATGAGCCACTGCCTAAGGGTCCCATAATGATCTATTTTAATACCTATTCTAAAATAAGAAGGCAAACGTGCATACAGTCAACCAGATTGTATGTGGTTTACCTGGTTTAAAGACATCATCGCCACCTGTAGATTGACTGGTAGAAAAGGCCCTAGACCTTAAGTCAGCCCGTTACATTTTTTTTTGTAATAAGGTTTAATAAATTATTTATTTGTATATTTTAATCATCATCGTACTTATTTATCCCTGTCATGACGTCATAACATAGGTAGTACTCGTGTTGGATTGGTAGCATACGTCATGAATCCGACTCGGAGTTGGTTGGTCGTGGTAAAGGAGCTCAAACATTGCATCACCCAGGGGCCTTACGGACCCAAAATGGTACAAACAAATAAATACCTTAACAAATAAATACCTATAAGGTTTGTGCCATGGTATTTATTCTCTTCCCGTGACAGCTGGGTTACGTAATTGGCACAAGGATACATTAGTTGGGAGTATTGCCATTGTGTGTGTTTGAATTTCCCGAGCAAAATACATTTAACACTTAATTAAGAACTTACTTACTACTTAATTCTTAATAATAAAAAATAAAAAAAAATTATAAAAAAATTATAAAAACTTAAATAAATAAATCGCACGATATACGAAATAGTTAAGTTAGTCATCATCAGGTCTTTTTTGTCTCCACTGCAGGAGCACGACCCTCTCAGTACTACCAAAGCCATACTTGGCCATAGTATTAAGGGGATTTAGCTTACACTTCCACGCTGGTTGGAGAGGTTCTTATTGATGTTTAGCTTGTGTTTCCTAAGTCGCCTTCTACGACATCCAGGGGAAGACTTGGAGTGGTCCTATTCTGCTCTGCTGGAAACCACACGGCTGGTTAAGTTAGTATTTGATATTTATTAAGTAATTAAGAAAGTCTTTAAATTTACTGAAAAGAACAATCAGTGGTGGTAACACTTATCGTGACATTCGTGACGTAGTTTTGGACCATCGTGAAAAGAGAATACCCTATATTATTGTATCATGGTATGTGCTAAGTCCCGTTTACAAACAAAATTATGCGTTCTGTTTCTTAAAATTATTCCAAGTTTGTGGGAAGGACTTTCACGTACAGAACACAATGAGACAGAATATCATTATATTATTACACATACGTCCAAAATTCACGTGTATTACTCGTGAGAACGGATTGTCTAACGTGACGTGCAGTCTGAAATATTAATAAGCAGAGACGTGGTTGAGTTATGATTGTCTGGGGATAATGTTGGTGTCCCCTTAATTACATATTTTGCTAAATTATTGGTCTCTCGAATAAGAAGAGTAAGTATCATTGAAACTACTACATGTGATGATTTTCTGGGCTGCCGTACTGATTTATCCGGTGTACACTTTAAAAAAAAACCACATCAACATCTTCACTTTATTGCTGTATTAGAACTCGTAACTACTCGTAAGTAAGGATATATAAATGTACGGATAAAGTCACTATCATGAACTGGAAACTGAAATATTAATAAGCAGAGACGTGGTTGAGTTATGATTGTCTGGGGATAAGATTGGTGTCCCTTTAATTACATGTTTTGCTAAATTATTGGCCTCTTGAATAAGTAGAGTATCATTGAAACTACTAGATCTGATGATTCTCGGGGCTGTCATACTGATGTCATATTAAGAAAACGTCATTAATCATCACTTTATTGCTGTACTAGCTGTGCCCGCGACTTCGTTCGCGTGGTTGTCGGAACGTAATGTTATATAGCCTAAAGCCTTCCTCTATAAATGGACTACCCAACAAAAAAAGAATATTTCAAATCGGACCATTAGTTCCCGAGATTAGCGCGTACAAACAAACAAACAAACCAACAAACTCTTCCGCTTTATAATATTAGTATAGATAAGTACTGTACCTAAGGTCGTCCACGACATAATATGTAGGATCCATAATGGTACGGATAAAGTCACTATCATGAAATGGAAGTGTTATGTACTCGTATATGTGTGTTTTTTTTTGCTTTGGATTCACTGTCAAAATATATGGCCTATCGGTTCCTTTATCACTTACATAATTTATTTTTTATTCAACACGTCCTTATATTAATTAATGTACTCGTATAATTCGGAAAATAGATCAGATGCTTCATGTTTTCCATAAACTCACACTCTTTCGAATAAAATATGTACTCATTTGATTTAAAGATTTCAGTATCTGAATGCGAGTAAGTGGCGTTAAAAATGATCTGAAACCTACTCAGAAAGTAATAACAACTGTAGTTATTTAAACATACATAACAATTAAAGGGAAATTAAAACAATCCTGTTCCTAATCGATCCTGTATATTTTAAGTACAATATCTTCTTTGTCTCTACAAAACTGAGCATCAACATTTTCCTTAACTAGAAATGATATATGTCCGCCATGATCCCGTGATATTCTCATAAAATATAGCCTTCTTTAAAAGCCGTAACATTACCCATAACTCAATTAAAACAAGGGCCCATTTGAAATTACCATCTTAATAACACGCACGGTCCGGCGCTACCTGATTTTCGTTAACACAAAACTAAAGATGAGGAAGTGATAATGTGTTAATGCTCTAAGGTTATATTATTTTTCCTACCTTTGTAATAAATATAGCGCCCTGACTAATCAAGAAATATTGAAAATATATATTTTTTCACCATTAGAATTTTAAATTGTGTAGTACATCCAAACAACGGTGAAATTTATAGTCTAAAGTGTTCATCTAAACTTAAGGCGCTGCATCCCTCAACCTTTCGGTATTTGAGGGAGGGCAGTGCGATGCGTTGATTTTGATTTTGATTCTGCCCTTTCGGTTGTAATTATTCAGTTTTAATTTAATAATAAATCATTATTTTTTTTAGGTATCCCTCTTGCTCATTAAGTTATACTTTTTATAGACGTAAAAAAGTTGGTAGTGGTCGCTGAAAATATCAATTATATATAGCTTTTTTGCTATTTTATTTTGCTAGGTTTTAAATATTTTAAAAAAATATTTTGATGTAATCATTTATTTTGATCTTTGAACGGTACTTCATATTGTTTTCATGCTAGTATTCCATAAAAAAATAAGGCTAACTGCGCGACGAAACAATAGACTTTTACGGTATTCCTCTGACGCACAACGCCTTAAGAAATGGATAACAGGAGTTTATGAATATTGGAGTGGCTTAATAATTTTTTTGACCTGTTAAAATAGGTACTTTTATTTTTATTTTACGGTAATATTATATAATAAAATCATAAGTGATGCTCATTGTCAATAAGAAAACCTTCTTGCTTCATGTAAGTCCACGGCACAGTGATTTGTAGACTGTGGTTGTTGTGCTTATAATTTTATCTATGGTATCTTCATTATTTTCATCATCATAGTTTTAGCGGAAGGATGTGGACATAAGTGATGCTATGTGGAATATCAATAACCTACCTGATAAAGTTTCTAAACTAATTAGTTCCTTCACAGTAAAAAAAAACTGAGTCTATGGTTCCTACAGCAAGAATGTCCCTTCTAGTAGTTCTAGTTAAAGTAAGTCAATGGTACAAAAATTAATAGCTCCGATTATGGGAGTTGTAACTAGCCAGAACAAATAATGATAAAGTTGGAACTGTCGACGACTGCTACGATTAGCCGGGTTATCCATCTTGTTTCCTTACCATCGACCTAACTAATGACATTCATAAAGTACCTCATTTATTTCTAGAGTATTAAGATATTAATGAGAGTGCAAACTTAGAAAAAACTGTAACCCGAATTTTAATCTAATAAGATGCGATTAATTGAATAATAAATAAAATTGTATTATTACCTTCGATCAACAATACTACTAGAAAACGAGTTACCTACAAAATCAAAGCAAATTTCTTTCCGCTGAAATATCAAATAATATTCAATATGTACCTAGTCAACAGTACACTACGTATAAAATGTTTTTCTTCCTGACTGAACTTAACTAAATAGAAGCTTACCACCGGGAGTGCGCTCTTATTTAACCGGATATCTAGTGGTTTTGTCGATTGAAGATTATTACTTATACATTTGTTAAGTAAAATGTGTAACGTATTATAAAATTACTCACATTTTTTAAATACAATGCAACTATCGCACTCTTGTTTTTGTGTTTTCCTTCTCTATTTTAGTCAGGGATGGTTTCATGAGATATATCATCATCTTAGGTTCTAAGGCCGAGGATGAACCTGGGCCTGTTCCAGTTTCCAGTTCTATTTTGGGCTTTCTATCTCCAGCCTTTGATGTTGATATTCTTCAAGTCTTGAAGACCTCCATCTAACCATCTAAGCTTGAGTCTGCCCCGATTTTTGCGACCTGGGCTCTACAGTAGTCTTCAGTAGTCGTTTAGGTGCTCTGGGTTTCTGAGACATATAATCTGGAAATAAAGAAAATTGTGTGATGAGATGCAGCAAATAAGAAAGATCATAATATTTTAATCCAAACAAGAGAGGAGCTTGGTGTTCCGTTGGGCGTACGCATTGCTAATGCTTTCGCAAGTTAAGGAACCCGGGCGTGGTCCGCACGTGGATGGGTGACCACAAGTGGCAAAGAATGTTCTTGAGCTCCTCCGTGCTTCGTAAGGCACGTTAAGCTGATGGTCCCGGCTGTCATCATAGTAAGGTAGTCGTCAAGCTATGTCAAGTGCTATTTGGCAGCTTGAAAAATCTGACACCAGTGAGACAAACATTAGATGTAGCCGGTGTCGTTATGACTGGTCGGAACTGATGTGAATATAAATATACCTAGATAAATCACACAGATTGACGTAGCATCAAAGTAAGTTTTGAACTTATGTGACAATACTATCATGATCATGATCAGGTCTTTTTTAGTTTCCACTGCAGGAGCACGACCCTCTCTGTACTGCCAGAGCCATATATTAGCCAGAGCAGTCAGAGGATTTGGCCTACACTCTCTACGCTGGCCAGACGGATTGAAGAGGTCTCATTGATGTTTATAAGCTTTGTTTAGCTTGTGTTTCCTAAGTCGTCTTCTACGACATCCACAGGAAGACTTGGAGTGGTCCTATTCTACTCTGCCGGGAACCACACGGCTTGACAATAGTATATTTCATAATAATAACTAAGTCCAGGATAAATAAAAATAAAGCCATTTTCCAAGTAGCCCTGACTGTTGTTTGAACCAAAAACTTTGGGAGTCGTGGATTAGTGTGTAAACATATTACGGCACGGAGGTCGTTTTATATATCCTCTATAAAAAACTTGTCTAGGTCGAGTCTGGATCAGCTATAATAGTCATCACAGAAGGCTTTTATGTAAACAATTTGGTATCAGTTTACTTAAAGAACTAGTCACGAATCACGACTCACGCACAAGTCATAATACAATATCACTATAAAGTTTATAGGTATTACTTTAATAATTTGTGTACATATTGTGGGTACAAAAGTGCTTGAACTCTGTCCATTAGAGTTACCATTTACTCGATAGGGTCATTAACTTACTCGCCGAAGGTCAAATGTGTTACTTACTATGTAAAAAGTAAGTAATTATCTCGTACTGTACGATTTATTTTGGTAGGCAGCTTACAATTGACGATTCGACTACGATCTTTTGGTAGGTAAACAAAAATTCTGTGTCTTTAATATTTTTATTTTAGAAAAAGCACTTGCAGCTATTTCTTTAAAATATAAACTTCTCTTATTTTATTAATGATTAAGATGTAATTTGTAAGTAAAATGGCAACTAGCTGCCCTCATGTTTGCTGTGCCCTTGCAGGGCGTCACTTGTACTTATCTTTATGTAAGAACTTTGAACATGTGACTAGTAATAAAAAATCTGAATCTAATATGTATTTGCAAACTCTCTAAATAGACCAGAATGAACTAGAATAATTCCTGGGCCTCCAGTCTTCCATTTACGTTCAGCAAAAATATATTGACGATTGTAATAGGTAAATACCTCTTTATTTGCCATACCAGAACAGAACACGCACAGCTGTGCTATCGAACTCACATCATTTTATAAGCTTCTCCGAGACTGTGCAGCAGGAAATTGTCCTTGGATGTTAAAATTTTATATGTTGATGAAATCTATTACATACAGTTATATATACATAATCACGTCTCTATCCTTAATGGGGAAGACAAAGTCTAGGGCCGTAACACCCGAAGGCCACGTTTAGCGTGATGGTAAGCGTGAAGATGGAATAAAGGAATCACAATAGTGTTGGTTGCGAGCCGCAAGGAGCCGAGAGGAATGAGAAGCCGCTACTACATTCTACGGTTTTTCTTTTCCCCAGACCAGGGAAGGGAAAAATTCCAATTTTCAGTTTAATGACTTCCAAGTAGCTTATAAAGAAGGTCGTACCTTGTGAAGCCTCTCCAAGAGACGCCGCGCCGGCCGTAGAGGCCGGGCACGGTGATGCAACCGCGAAAAAAAGTATTTACAGCTAATTAAATCTACCCACGTTCGGTGGCGCAACCGACACGCCTCCACGCCGTGGCCGCTATTTTAATTAAGAGAAAGGATTAACTTGTCTATTATCGAGGATACGATATTAGGAAGTTGCCATTCTAAATAAATATGTAGAAAGAGGCAAGGAGGCATGGAGGAACTTGTCTATTTTTGAGCAAATAGTTAAATGAATGCTTGTGCGACATTGTTATGTGGCCGTACTAATCTAATCAACATAACAATTTACATGTATCGTGTCTAGTTTGATAGCGTAGTTACCACTTTCTAAGGCACACTTAATTTTTTTTAAAAGTAAGTTTAAACTTTTATTTTATAATAAATATGTATATAAATAAACACGTAGGATCCAGGACAATTTGAAAAATACCATTTTCCTACTTGCCCTGGCGGGGGATCGTACCCAGAACCTCTGAGTAGCGTCTTAAACAATACGTCACGGAGGTTGTTTCTTTTACTATATACGCTCTTACAGCGTTAATTGCTGGCTCAGATCGGAACAGAAAATCAAAAATCATATGTCGATGATTTTACTTTCTGATAAATTTCTTGAAAGATAAAAAAATAGTCTGGATGCTATTATATTCGCAAGCGTAAATAATATTGCCATAGTAATTGCATATTTCAAAATAGATTTCTGATTGAATTCCCGAGTTTGGATATTTCGCCTGCGGCTGACAGTGCATAGAGTAGGATGGTCGTAATTAACCTTGTGTCTCTTACCTGAGAAGATAATAATCATATCTGGGCGACCTTCGGCAAAGACTGCAGCTAAATTTGTTTAAGTTGCATGATGCCTTAGGGAAAAGAGGACCAGGAAGACCGAGGAATAGCTACATGAAACTAATTGAATCAAAAAGGAGAAGGTGAACGTCGTGTCCTACAGCGAAGCGAAAAAACTGATGGATGAGAGAGACAAATGTAAGAGAATTCATAATCCACCGATAAGAGCATAGCTCTTAAATATATATAGATATATGCCTATTATCGTGTCATTGGATACTATCTTCATACTGAAGTTTGGAGTTTAGCAGGCAGAATTTTTTTCTGTCTGTTTAGGGCTATTCTCTTCACTTTTCAGTACTATCCAGTCTCCAAATCAGTTACTTACTAATTATTAATCTGGTTGAGGATGAGAGAAAAATCTCTACTAAAACAAGGTCTGTTCTTTTATTAATGCCATATGATTTACCAAGTAAGTTTTAAAAATCGACCAAAAGAAGAAAACTAAGAACATAATTATAACTCTTTTAAAAGATTTTTAATAATATTCGGATTCCAGTTTTCAACTTTATGACGATAACTATCCTATGACGGTTTTTAGGTCTTCTTCTTCTGTAGTATGACGTAGATCGAGGTTTTGTCAGTTTTGATTCGATGCCTATGTATCTATGCCGAATGATTCACATACGTGAAATCTCGGCTTGAACCTCCATTGGTATCCCTGAATTAATTAGTACTCGTACATAATGTAATCAGTTTATCTCAGTAAACTACAGTCAAATCATTTAAACTGTTCCGGCTATTTATTCTCCATTTTGCAAGGACTTTGGCATCCTTGGGTGACCATTGACATGTATGTTATATTTGGAGAAAAAAAAGCGGGAAAGCGCATCTCAGGCTCCGAAGTAGCACAGCTGAGGATGCAAACTGGAACGCGCTTAGACGAAGTTTACAGTTTATCTCTGTATACAGATTCTGTCTATAATAAATCAATTAAAAATATACCCTAACGTAAGAACATTACATTACAATACTGTACTGCGAGTTACGAGTAGAAGGTAAGACGGTAGTTCATTACGTATGCGTTATTTCCAGCAGCAAACAAAAAGAAAATAATGTGGAAAACGCCAACTAATCAAAGCGGACATAATGAAGCAATTGCGATTTCTAGCCACATTTCCCTGCGTGCGTATAACGAGCACTCGACACCTCCGATAGCATCGCTATGACTGGAAATTATTCCGAATTGTAATTACACCGATTATTCACGGGCGGCCAGGGGCGGCAGCCATTTTTCAACAGTCACCGTTCTTAATTATGAGCCGCGCTGGACGCATGTCGAAGCTTTGAGCCGCGCCGTCACCTCGCGTCTTGCGCCTCGCGCCTCGGGCCGCCTCGACTATCCGTGCACTTCGATCGACATCACACCTATTCTTCAATCGATCGATAAATCTTTTCATATCTTTTTAGACCTTGTAAAAAATTTTGGAAAATTGACCACTGCTACCACGGTAGCGTGCATTTTATTAGTATTAATCTATCAGTCGGTGTTTCTTAACTTGAATAAGATTCTATACTCTCTTTACTGGCCACGAAACTCTAATAGGCATATCAGGTCAGGGGTCTAACGTTTTGTCTATGTTTATGTATTTTTTTTTTGTATATTTTTGTGATGTTTTTTTTTCATATATCCTTATGTGTCTCAATTCAATACCTTTCAAATAAGAAAAATAAAATCATAGGATTGGAAGTTAGAGAAAAAGTTTTGGCATTTTCTGCCATTAACTGGCATCATAAAAGAATTACTATATTCCGGCACATTCGTAAAAACTTGTACGAGCAATCGAAACGGGTATTGCATGTCGAATGATGCAGTAATAGTCATTATCGAGCGTTCTCCACACGAGATATCGACTAGTGTTTATTTATCGTTTTGGGAGGCTTAGCGAAGACAGATGGAATGTTGTGTTTTTTAGCTCACGATGAGGTGCAAAGTAGAAATAATCTTTTATTTTTAGTATACGTATGTAAACAGAATTCGTGGGTTGTTAATTTGTGACAATCAAAACTAGGAATGTCGGATTTTTGCTATTAATCATATTTTTACTTACACACTAAGGGCGGCCGCATATTATCAGATTTTTTCTGACAGACAGATTCTGATAATATGCGGCCGCCTTAAGAAATTTCAAACCCTGGCACTTGACAATATTTTGTAAAGGAATTTAGATAATAAGTATCGACACGACACAGTATCCGTCCGGAGGTAGAGCTTCTTCTACTTTTTTATATTTAAGGTTAACCAAGCAGAGGTGGCGCATTCACTAAGGCCTCATTTGAAATAAATTGTTAACTCGTAAATATGGTGAATTTTTATTTCTATATTTCTCAATGTTAGGCACTAGATAGCCCTTTAAATTATTTTATTAACTACGAGTTAACAATATATTTTAAATGAGGGCGCCACGTCAAAGTCATTTGCTTCTAACTTCACCCTAATAGGCTTTTGTCATTGTTAGCGTGTGAAAAAAGACGCACACAAGGTCTAGGTCTAGGTAGAGCAGAGAGAGTTAAATAAGTTAACTTGTATTTGTGTTATCACGTCGTTTTTTATTAATTAATAAATACATTAGTTAGCATGGTAGAACAAAATATTAATAATTAATTGTAATGTAAATATGCAATAATTTAATAGTAAAAAACAGTATGATTACAAAGTACCTATGATATGATTAAAATTGGTGCGGTGCGAGCGCGAGAAACGACTTTTCGATAATAATTGAAATCGCCGTCTGGTCACGACCGTAGCACGAACAGGCGGCGACAATGGTGTTTCAGGTGTACGTAGTAGCTCCTTGTATACATTGCTTTCATTACATCTAGATGTAGTAAGCAGGTATGCTAATAAAGATATTACGACGGCGTTTCAGATGATAAAAAATTCATGGTACCATAAAGAATAAAAGTATAAACTATTTAAATTAATCCTTTCTCTAATCGCAAAAAATAATTGGTACAGATAGCCGATAAAATTGATACGAATATTTTGGCATGAAACACAGTGTGAGTATTGTAATTGTTTCAATATAAATTTGCAAAACGCAGTTTTTTGACGTGACAACGTCTTAAATTAGGTTGCGGCTGGGAGTCACTTATGAAAAAGTGTAACGCTCGGTAACGTTACGATGAGTCACCGAACGAGAGAGAGGCCCGCCGAATGCCTTGCGTCTCTCTCCCACTCAACTATGAAAAGACGTTGTCACGTAAAATCTTCGCCCGTAAAACCGACTTTACAGGCAACCATTTTTTTTTTTAAGGTGAGATGGGTTCACAGCTCGCAATACTGTGCGTATTTTTGAAAAATTACTGTAATTAAACTACTACAATGTATTTCTCAAAAAAATTACATAGGAATTTTAAGGCTTTTCTACAGACACCCACAACATCCAATTTTTGAGAAATAAACTGTAGTTGTTTATTTACAATGATTTTTCAAAAACACTCACTCACAGTATTCTTGGCTCTGAACTGACGGAGCCTTAAGAAGAGTTTGATTTATTATATACAGGGTCTAAGAAATATACTGAAATATTTTAAGGGTTAATTCAGTCCATGATACTGAATAACTTTCTCCAAGGTACATCATCATCATCCGAGCGTATTTCCCGGTTGCATCGTCAGCAGTTACGCTTCAGAGCCCGCTACCTAACCTAGGCGATTTGACGAGGTTACTGTTTTTTACACAGAGCGACTGCCGTCTGACCTCCGCAACCCAAAGGGTAGACCAGAACCAATCTTTGGATAGGTACAAACGCTAGATGGCGTTCGGGACCAACGGCTTTACGTGCCTTCCGAAGCATGGAATCATCTTTCTTTTCGGATACTCAGGTGATTCAAGCCTGCAATATCCTAAACAGACTGGAAACAACTTTTCATAAAGTATGCTTCCCAGTGGGATTTGAACCCATGACCTCCGGATCACAAGGCAAACGCCTTGACCACTGGACCGCGGAGGCAGTCAACTTTCCCCAAGGTACATATTATTATATCGACATAGGAAAAATAATTTTTGGTCTCCCATACAAGTTAACCGATCAGCTGATCCAAGTTTAAATGAAAAGACAAAAATTATATTTCGATATAATAATATTTTACAAAAATTACGAACGCGATTTTACGCCATAATTCCTTGAATTGGAATCGTGCATGACCTCATGACACTTGAATTTTTGAGAAATAAAAATAAATATGTAGTTCAAACAAAACATTTACGTACACGAGTGTATGCGGTTGTGGCGAGCTGACGCCGGCGCGTCTAATCGGCGTTTATTGGAGAAAACCGATTACTGAGCCACGGCCGAAACCGTTTCGACATGTCACCATTGCAGAGCGCCCGTCAGGGCTCGATTCACGTGTCAGCAACGGTACTCATGTTTATAGGACACAACCACAGCAGCCTGTTCTTAGCGTATTTACCCTGAATATTTGGAAAATATTGTGCGTGTATAAAACGTGGTTTTTGGTCTAGAAGATGGCCACAGTATGTCTGCGTGTAAGTATCATAAGAAGCGAAGAAATGATAAAGCACAAATATTTCGGGTAAAAACTGCATTTCCAAGGAGGAATGACGTCGGATAGTAAAACAGCACAGTTCAGGTCGCACAAGGAACGCAGTAAGATAAGGAGATTTGTGCCTCGTGGTGTGATCTAAATTGAGCACCTATACCATTCTGAATGCTTTCTTTACTGAAAGAAATTTACGTCGCTCATGTCTTTTGGGGAAAACAAATAGCTTAGCCAGCTCAAACAGTTTTGACATGTCACCATTGCAGAACGCCCATCAGGACTCGATTCACGTGTCAGTAACGGTACTGATGTTTGCAGGACATAAAAGCCATTTATGAGCGATTTTACCCTGAATATTTGGAGAGGAGCTTAGCACATTAGTGTATGTAACCGAACCCCTTGAGAAGGTTTGAGAAGTGCCTGGTGCTGTTAGGCCGAAATTATTTTGTAAAGACGGTTGGAAGTAAAATTTGGAAAACGTTTGACCTGCATGAAGAAATGACGACACGTTTCGTACAAGGATGACCTATAAGCATTGATCCATAAAGAAAAAAATTACAAGTTCTGCAAGTCACAAAGGAAAATGATCAGGTCATCTGAATGCATGATACCTGCTAGGATCATCAATTAGTGCCTACTTGAGACCTAGAGGATGACCAAAGAAGCGATAAAAAGATTCAGTTGTTCTTCTATAGATCCATAAATAAATCATCTATAATAAAAAAGTTGTGGATGGGTTATTGTAATAATGATTGTCTAACCTGTAAAAATCATATTTCAGAAGTATTTTCACAAGTTGTTATTAAAAGTCCATTAAATCGTTCAAACAATATTTAAGATGTTATCAATACATATCAGATTTTGGGATGACGACAAAAATAACTCGTCTGAGCAGATTCATTAAAAACATCCAGTCATTAATTCAAAACGTGCCAAGCATTCGAATATAATTATGTCTAATTAAATCGATACTCATCCTTAAGGACAAGAACCCAATCAATACAATGTTGAGCACGATCAGAAAAAAGATGATCGTCGATCTAACTAATTTATTATTACTATCTGATTTTTTTTTCTTTAAGGACAAATCACATTGATTGATCTAGCTCTGAAGTAAGTTGAAACTTTTATTATGGGATACTAATTCGATACAATATTTTTATAATAAATACAAACCTATAGATAAACACCCAACAATCAGGACAATTTGAAAAGGCCATTTTTCAACTTGCCCTGGCTGGGGATCGAACCCAGAACCTCCGAATTGGCGGACTAGCGTGTTAACCATTACGGAGGTCGTCAATAGTCGAGGAGGAGGTTCTGATACTAAAAATAATTTGATAATATAGAAAAATATTTATCTAAACATGTAGAAGTTTTGATACTTGTAAGTTATACATAAAAAGAAAATCTTAGTACATATGTACTAAGATTTTCTTTTTTTGGTTGACTGTCAGGTTAAAATATTTTTTAATATTTATTATTCCACATCGTTTTTAGATCGAAATGAAACAGCAATTATGTAATTGCACGTTTTAATTTACGAAAGAATATTACAAATGTTAATACAAGTAGGCTGGCTCGTCGGTACCTGGCGCAAGCGGCCCTCAAGTTGCGAGTCACGGAGGGCGCTTTCTGTTAAAAACTACAAAAAGTAAATTATATTGATGGAATCGACCCCGTTTGATTGATGATGAGTGAGCATTTTTTAATTTATTTCGAGGATTCGACGACCGCGCCGCGGCTGAGGTCTCATCGCACGATATTTTTAAACTTATACTCGTACCAATATTAATGTGAAGGATTTGGTAAGGGTTCTGTATACGTGTATTGGTACTTTATAGTTAAATTATCATCATCAGGTCTTTTTTTGTCCCCACTGAAGGAGCACGACCCTCTCTGTACTGCCAGAGCCATATTATTTAGATTTATATTAGCTAGAGCAGTCAGAGGATTTGGCCTACACTCTCCACGCTGGCCAGGCGGGTTGGAGAGGTCTCATTGATGTTTTGTTTAGCTTGTTTAGTTAAATTATAATCTTCCTTTATTAAATAAAATATATAAGCTACATTTGTTTAGTACCCATAATGTGTCCCATTGCTGGGCAAAGGCCTACATTAAAAGCTACCTTAAGGCGACGTGGGTTCACAATTTGCAAAACTTTGCGTGTTTTTGAAAAATCACTGTTATTAAACTACTACAATATAATACAAAAAAAAAAAAAATTAAACACTGCGAAATATCGTCGAGCACGGCTCTTCCTTCGCTCTCGATGAATATTTCACTGTGTTTTATTTATTATCTTTTTTGTATTATATTTATATTTTTTTCTGTAGCCAAAACGGATAGATATTTATATAATACATTTTTTGGTATAATTTTCATATAAAAGGTAATTGTATAAAATAGTAAGACGTATTATAAAGGCAAATTTAGGCAAATTTAGAGGTATGTTTGTGATTTTTTTCTATCGAGCCAAAAATGCTCGATCGTGTTTTGGCTATTGTGGGTGTCTGTAGAAAACCCTTAAAATTTTTATGTACATTTTTTGAGGAATAAACTGTAGTAGTTTAATAACAGTGATTTTTCAAAAACACGCACAGTTTTGCAAATTGTGAACCCACGTCACCTTAAACTTAAATTTTAAAATTTTTAAACTCACTAATTTCAGTAGCGAAGTTTTCTGGCTAAAAATAACATTGGAAGTTATGTAATTTGGTTACTTTGGTTTCGGAACAGTCAAAACAGAATTGTTACGAAATTTTAGAATTTGTAGAGATTCAAAAATAGCTATGACGCTCGTTGATATAACAGTAACTTTATGATATAAGCGGTAATACAATCTACTTGGTAAATTTATTCAACTGTCTCTTTGTGTACAATATTTTGTCATTTTTCTGTAAATATTCCTATGTCAATTCGGTTAGTAACAAATACATATATGTATAAGTTTATCTGATACTTACAATTTAGGTATAACATTTTCTTTAAATTAAATTCAAATATATTATTTTATTTACTATACGTATATTAATTTATGTTGATGTTGTTATGTGTTTCTAACACATAACAGATGTTGTTATATCTGTAGTTATATGTGTTAGAAATAAAACAGTGTGTTCTCCTTGTGATGAGCTACAAATAAAACAGTATGTTCTCCTCAAGGAACCCACGTCTTTCGCGCTGATCCCCGATTAAAAAGTAATAAAAACAAAACAGACAGCGAGTCGTCGCTCTGCTGTTTTTACGCGGCGGAATTTTGGCCAAAGTGTCTATTAATATTAATTGACGTTAGTGAAATTTGTTCTGATACGCAGAACAATGACGTTGCAATGTTCCGCCTGTGTTTCTGTTGTAATTATAGCGATTTCTCTCGAATTAAACATTATTTTTAATATTCTTCTATATTTTCTAAAGGTGCTCAGTGACTCAATTTTGGATGTTTTTTTCTTATTTGGTACTAATAAAATCAATAAAATCTGAGGAGCTCATTACTAGTGCTTGCGCATGTAAATCAACCCCGGACGTGATTCTCACTTGGATGGGTGACCACAAGTGACACAATTTTTTTTGAGATCATCCGTGATTCGAATGGTCTCGGTTGTCATTATTAGATAGTAGTTGTCAAGCCATGTCAGAGGCTTTTAGGCAGCTTGAAAAATCTCACATCATTGGCCACTTATACACACAAAAAAACAGTAAAATTTAAAACATTAGCTTTTTTTCTTGCGTAAGAAGGTATATCACAAGAGCAGTCTAGCGGATTTCTTCTTCATTCTCGAGTGTAAGTAGCGACAGAGAGGCCATGCTTTGCTGCAACTAGTAAGTTCCATGGGATACAAATGTGAGCATGCCGCCTCGGCTGGAGTGGTGGACCCAAACACTGGCTTGCCAGCGTTAAGGAGGATATGCGTGCCAATGGCCTAATAACCAAGGACGCTTTCTTAAGCGTGCAAAGTGAAAAAGACGAAAAGCGGACCCCAGCTCTGAAACAATGCAGCTAAGATGCAACTCAGAACGCGCTCAGGTGAGAGAGTGTAACTAGAACTATAGTCGTATGTTATACTAATAGGCTAGGCTGGTATGGACATATTCGGAGAAGGGAGGAAAACCATGTAACCAAGCAGACATAGAAACAGAGGAAAACCAAAGAAACTTTGTATGGAATGTGTAAAAGAGGATATGGGTAGGAACGAATTGACTGATATATTGACTAGAGATCGAGCGCATAAAGAGTGGGATAAGGATAAGGCATAAGAAGATACTAATAACATACAACTCCCGTACGTTTATATAATTACACATATATCCTATTTCGACTTCTTTTCTATCTTCTTGCCCACCATTACGCTAAGAGTGGCCTTTAGATCTTGCGACACTGGGCTCTCTCTGCTTAGAGCCGCAAGACCTATATAAGACCTATAAGATAAAGACGTGACAGTGATAAATGAGGAAAATCTTGTTAGTAAAGTAAGCACGTCGTCGCGTTGTTCCATTTCCAGTTGTTAGGTGTCGTCAACGAAGGCAAACAGTTTACGAGTATGTGGAGCGCACCTGAACAAACCCACGTCATTTGGAGGACGCCGTCTATCCACGGGTTACATGAATTGCATGGATTTGTAGCGAACACAATGCTCAAAGTAATATAACGTCTATCAAAATATACTGAAACTATTTTAGGAGTGATTTAGTCTATGATACTGGACAACTTTCCCCAAGGCACATCCAAACATGAAAAATAATTTTTGGCTTTTCGTACAAACTCTGATCAGCTGATCGGTCAACTTGTTTTCCTATTTCGATATAGTATGTTCCTCGAGGTCAGTTGTTCAGTATTATGGGTCAGTCTTCAATCATCTCAAATCAGTAATACGAAAGCTCTCAAGTTTCAAAGGCATACTTTTAAAATAAGAGCATTATTATTGGAAAAGTGTTATTCGATTGAAGACTTAAATTATGTTTTTTGTATTCTCCTACATATTTACACAATACATTTATTTGTAGTATTTTGAAGTAGATATTAAGTTTAACATTCAAACACAGTGTATTATTCTTAATGAAGAAATGAAATCACATGGAAATATTCACTTACCAATCATTTATCTGTGATTCTTTATAAAAAGACTTTGAATTTAATGGATGACATTTTACCTTGAAGCAGTTGCACTTTATTTTATTTTACGTTATATTATAAATACGTATGAGTTGAAAAGTAATAAGGTAGCATTAGCGACAAAGCTTGTAGAGTTCCATATAATGGTCTAGATATGAACGTACTAAAACTATTTGAAACACATGATCATACATAATAATATCATGAAACATTATACATTCATAGTGACTATTTTTCTTCATCTTATCGCGTTTTCGGTTGCATCCTTAGCTGTGCTGCTTCGGAGCCCGGGGTGCGCTTTCCTGCTTTTTCTTTTCTAATGCCCAAGGATGCCAAAAACCTTGCGAAGTGGAGAAGAAATAGCCCAAACAGTTCAAATGATTTGGCTATAGTTTTACGACCGACCGCCTGCCTGACGTCATCCCTCTTTGGGAATACATTTGTGCTATTCATATTGACCATTGTAAAACGACAAAGGAAGTCACACAAACTGACCTTCTTTTTTCTAACTCTTATTCACTTGACCCTTAATTCCCATAAGTTGCCAATCCAATCCTTTTAACACGATACAAGACATTAGTTAGCGACAACAGGCATTAACTAACCGTTTGTCATGATTTCTTGATTCCGGTGACTCCACTACTGGTTTAGAAAAGTGTTTCTCAAAGTGGGATATTGTAACCACCAGTAGTTCGCGGTCAAGACTGTAGTGATCGATGATCAAGTTTTTCACGACATATAAATGAAACAATAAATTAAAATGTTGTTGCAATGGTATGCAAGTATAGGTAGCAGTCTATATCTACTATTATTATGTATACATTTTTAGACTGTACAAGTCTTTTTTACAAAGCAATACCATTTATAAGCAAATCAATATAATTTTTAAAAAAGCTTTACAATTCTGTTCTAATCTTCAGATTTTTCTTCTAGAAGTTCGGTTTGCTACAAGTTTGACTAACTCTGGTCAGAAGATGGACGACTTGTTATAGTGTTTAAGCAAGTTTACTTTTGTTCCCAGACCGTTTCAGTTGTATGGTTGACTGTTATTTTTATTTATAAAATGGAATTATATTTGGTCTACTAAAAACCGGATTTTGCGAAATATAGTTATGTTGTGCAAAATATTTAAGCAATTTATTGTATTCTCATAGTGTTGTTTTTGGAGGTACTTATTTTTTTTATTTAAGTACCTAGTCAGTTGTCTTTAAGTGTGTCAGAAACCTAATAATGTATGTATCTTATTACTTATTTATACAGTAGCTAGTTGTAACATTTATCAATTTTTAATTTTGATGAAGACGAGATTTTTTTATCCGACTTTTGAAATTGTTTGGGACTGTTGAGAGGAAATATAGATCAATAAGTAGATGTTCTTTGGAGAAGTTTTATTGTTATGTAATACTATGATGCTCCCCCTATCCCAGTAAAGCCTGATTTAAGCCAAAAATATAACAGTAGCCCTAAAAATTGAATAGTTAAGAGCGAAAGTGTAATTTGCATATAACAATGCAACACCTGTTAGTGTGGGCGCGGTGTCCTCACAATTCATTGAGAGTCGCAGCCGTGTAAACGAACCTTTTTCACTATTACGAAGTCAAGGCCGCAGCTTTGTGCATCATGTGGTCTGGGCGTGACCTTAGACGCTTTTCTTTTACGGAATCTGCCATTGTGTTTTAGCGCGATGTTTCTACCAATGTCTTCCCAGACGCGCGACATTTTCTTGTTGTCTGTCTTACATATGATTAGTTGCGACAGGTTTTCTTTGTTTTTACAATAAAAAAGTCAAATTCGCAGCTTACTACCATCATGTAGCCTGAGCATGAACTTAGACGATTTTGTTTTGCGTAGTCTGTATTTGTATCTTAAGAGTCCCCTTACCCTAGACAAGGTCGGAAACTTTGTCTTGCACAAATCCCATACTTGCAGCTTTTTTGATCTATCATAATAATTATTATAATAATATCATACAAATTTAGTTAGATTTGTTTGTGGTAAGTATATCTAACGTGGCCTGTACTGACATGACGTATTTCTTGATTGAAATCTCTTGACGTTTGTAAGATAAAGTTTACATTTTCCACGGACGCGTGTGTGATTATTTGTTTCTAAACTTTTCATTCATACTTTATTACAAAATGTAAATAAAGGATTACTGGTACCTTTTGTACAAATTGACCAACAGGGTACTCGGCTGTAAATTGTTGAAAATTCAAGCGAAAAAAACAAAGACTATAAAGGTCCTTAATTTGTACCGTGTAAAAAGCGCAGACCCTTCCAAGATACCAGCCGTTATCGGAGCATCTACAAACGATCAACAAGTTAAACAAGCCGCTACACGCTATTAAGACGATATTTATCTTCTGCGTCGAATAAATTTAAAACATCCACGTGTTAAAGATACCAATCTACGACTATTTTACGGATTTACGATCCAAAACACATTTGAAATTTGCATACTAGGGCGCAAACTGGCAAGTGATCAATTGTTACTTTTGCAATTGAATGCTTGACAATGGCAGGACGGGCAATGGGGCTGGAATGACGAGGTTATTAAATTACAATAATTCTGGCCAAGACAGGGTCGTAGTGACCGTTGGATTCGTGTAGGGTTTTCGTAATAATATTCTGGGGCTTAACAAGTTGAAACGGTGCGCCTTTGAACTTCGTGCATTTAACTTGCACCTATTTATATAAATTTTTTACATAATTATGTGCCATAATATAAAAATACAATCTACCATTAAATAACTTTTGAAATTAAGACTTTTCTAAGTTGATATAAATAAATAATTTTTGTTTGTATAATATCTTAATACAGTTTTTTTAAATAATAAATGGTACCTATATGAAGTGTGTTAAGTTATCAAACAGTAAACTGTTTAATTGCTTGCAAGTACATATATCTAGGATGAAGATGAAGTATACATTCTTCATCAAATTTATTACCATTGTCAGCTACAGGAAGCCTACTGCTGGATTATAAATTACAATCAAATGTTTTTTTTTTTTTTGCAAAATTGTTTACCTATATATATATGTAGGTACTTAGGTAGGTAATCTTATATGCTAAGATTTTTATAAGAATCTTTATTTTTTTACAACGTAGGTATGTAAGAGTATATGGCCAAAAATGAAATAAGAATAATTCGTTCGTTTTAGATTTCGAATCATTTTCTAGTCCTTTTTAGGGTTCCGTACCCAAAGGGTGCAAACGGGACCCTATTACTGAGACCCCGCTGTCTGTACGTCTGTCCGTCTGTCTGTCCGTCTGTCACAGGGCTCTATCTCTTGAACCGTAATAGCTAGACACTTGAAATTTTCACCGATTATGTATTACTATGGCCGCTATAACAACTAATACTAAAAATAAAAATAAAAACTTAAAAATTATAGGGGGTCGTCATACAAAAACCGTGTTTTTGGCATTAACTAGATACTTGAAATTTTCAGCGATTATGTATTACTATGGCCGCTATAACAAAAAATACTAAAAATAAGATAAAGTAAAAATTAAAGGGGGTCTTCATACAAGAAACGTGTTTCTTCAGCGCTTTTAAATATTGTACGGAGGTACGGAACCCTTAATGTACGAGTCCGACTCGCACTTGCCCGTTTATTTAGATGAAAGCTTGATTTCAAAATATTTTTTAAAGAATTTCTTGTTTTTATTTTAGATTTTAAATTATGAGACTGTCATCATCATCATCTGGTCTTTTAGTCTCCACTGCAGGAGTACGATCCTCTCTGTACTAGGAGAGCCAAATATTAGCCAGATCAGTCAGAGGATTTAGCCTACACTCTCCACGCTGGCCAGACGGGTTGGAGAGGTCTTATTGATGCTTATAAGCTCTGTTTAGCTTGTATTCCCTAAGTCGCCTTCTACGACATCCACGGGAAGACTTGGAGTGATCCTATTCTACTCTGCTGGAAACCACACAGTAATGCTATACAAAATAAGAAGTTGAACATTGCCGACTGAAGAATCATACGACATTTTGAAAATGCAATATCTTTCGAATTTTCGTATTGGAACTTTATGTAACGTTGTATCAGTTGATTGGAAGTTTCAACTGCGTTCCGTTACTCCGTTACGTCGACATTTTGTAACGTGCGTCAGCCAGAGTGGGTTTATGTAACGCTTTATTTGTTTTTTGTCCATCGATTTGATTTCACACTTCATGACTTCACTGATTGGTACGGAATTATGTTAGATGCAACTACGCGTTGTTGTAGACAGATTTAATTATTTATTACAACAGTGTGCTTTGATTTGCTATTAGCTATTTCGTATCTGTTTATTGAGTGACGTTAGAAATGTTAAGTTCAAAGTTGCAATAAAATGTGTAGTGCTTTATTAAGTATACAGATACACTATCACGTCTTTATCCCTAACGGGGCAGACAGAACCTAGGGCGGCAAGGCCCAGGCCACTTTTAGCGTGATGGTGATCATGAAGGTGGAAAAAGGAAATAGTGATGGGTTGCTAATCGCGTCGCCTATTGATATGATTCAGATTCTTGCCCATTCCGTCGATCGGCTTTTACGATCTGCGCGGGAAGAGAAGTAGCTGGTACATTCTATGTTTTTTCTTTTCTCCCAGACCAGCATGGAATATTTATTAAGTATGATAATTGATAACTTACTTACCTACTTAGCTGTGTGACAGAGACAAAAAAGGCTCAGTAGTTCCTCCAAAGGAACCAATAAAGGGACTACTGAGAACAAACGTGTGATGGCAGAGTCGACTACATGTTCTCGCCACCCCTTTCCTCCCCCACGGGAACATATCGTGAAAGGCGACTAAGGGAGGTAAAGGTGAATGAGAACGGGCGTCCGGTGTGTAACGAACGATTATATCAAACTCTATTGTCACCACCAACCCGCCTGCTCAGCGTGGTAATTATGGGCTAATCTTCCTTCTATTGCAAAAATGCAAATTTTTATGTAAATACTCTTTATTCAAAACAAATTATACAAACAAAATTATACAGAAACATTTTTAGAAATAAAATATCTCTTCCAACGCGCCACATCGAGGCAACGTACCCAATATGCTGGCAGCATTTCGTCGCTGTATAGTGGGACTTATTCTTTGAGCAAAAAAGCCACCAGCTCTAGGGTCACCAGTTGCCTCAATGAGGCGCGTTGTGACGTCCTTAAAAATGTTTATGTTTATTTTGATGTTATTATTTTGTGCTGTGCAGGTAGGTATTTTATTCTAGTTCGTTCATACCTTTTATATTATTGACCAAGCGAGCGAAGCGTCTCGGTTTAGATATAGGCCAGAATAACTATTTTTGTATTTTTAGGAACCAACGAAAGAAAAGAGAAAAAACGGAACCTATATAGGATCACTCGTGCATCTGTCTGTCCGTCCGTCTGTCACAGCCAATTTGCTCTGAATCTACTGGACCGAATCAGGAGAAATTTGGTAGAATGTTGTAACCCTATGACCCAAACACATATGAGCAAAGTAAATAATTTTTTTTTTTAAATAAGGGTCATTTTTGGGGGACGAATTAGGAAATTCAAAAAAAAGTTTTGCAAACCTTACTGTGTTATATATCAAATGAAAGGGCTCGTTATGAGGATCTCATTTTTTTTTGTATTTTTAGGGTTCCGTACAAAAAATGAAAAAACGGAACCCTTATAGGATTACTCGTGCGTCTGTCTGTCCGTCCGTCTGTCAAAGCCAATTTGCTCCGAATCTTCTGGACCGAATCAAGAGAAATTTTGTAGAATGTTGTAACCCTATGACCCAAACACATATGAGCAAAGTAAATAAATATTTTTTTTAAATAAGGGTCATTTTCGGGTTACAAATTAGGAAATTAAAAAAAAAAAAGTTTTGCAAACCTTACTGTGTTATATATCAAATGAAAGGGCTCGTTATGAAGATCTCAAATATATGTTTGTTATTATTGTAAAATGAATAGTTTTGATTTTATTCATGAAAGAAGATGAAAATTGACCATGCCCCCCCCCCCCTGATCTGCAAATCTACTGAGCCTAAAATTTTGAAAAAAATACAAAGTATAGTTCATTGCTTGTAGATTACAAACCTATAAGAAGTCAATCAATTGTACGGAACCCTCTCCACGCGAGTTTAACTTGCACTTGGCCGGTTTTTATTTATTAGAAATGCTTTTGTCTGTCTATCTGTTCATGCTTACAGGTCGCATTTTTCAAGCGATTTTTTACGAAAGTTGGCCCACAAGTTCCTTGATTTATTTATTTTATTAGTCGATCGCGATTTTTGATTGGGGGAGAAACAGAAAAGGGGGCAACGTTTCTGTAGCGTTATTCATTGAGGATTTCAAATAAATTTGAGAGGCACACTAAGGACTTTATTTTACACAAGATGTACAAGAAAAACTTTGAAAAATGGGGTTAGGAAAAGAGGGAAAAGTTAGTTGTAGCGTTATATATGGACGGATTTCACTGAAATGGCTTTGCTAAGCTAGGGCAAAGAGGAGAGTGTCGGTTATTCCATGGTTATGCGATTAAGAGCTCGCGGGGTCTACTGTTCTCACACCACTAGTGACAATCTGCGATTTTAGAAATGTTATACAAGTTCTACATTAATATTTACGTAAAAAAGTTATACATCTCTCTCTCTCTCATCTTAGCATCTTCCCAGTTGCATTCACAGCTGCAATGCTTCGAAGCCCGGAGTCCGCTTTCCGGCTTTTCCTTCTCCACTTCACACGGTCTTGAGCATCCTTGGTTGTAAGACCATTATACGTATAAAATAATAAAAATTAAATATACGTAAAAAAGTTGTACATCTAACCAAAATATAATTTGTTAAAGCATTTTGGTCTAATTTAATGTTCTTCTTCATCTAAGCGCGTTCCTGGTTGCATCCTCAGCTGTGCTGCTTCGGAGCCCGGAGTGCGCTTTCCCGCTTTTTCTTCTCCAAATATAACATGCATGTCAATGGTCACCCAAGGATGCCAAAGACCTTGTGAGGTGGAGTAGAAATAGCCGGAACAGTTAAAACGATTTGGCTATAGTTTTACGACCGGCCGCCGGACTGACATGAACCCTCTTTGGGAATGTATTTGTGCGAAAAATTTACAAACTTCTTGGGAACGCAATTGTAACACGAGATGTTTGTGCTTAGTCCTTTAGTCGCCTCTTACGACATCCACAGGAAGAGATGAAGTGGTCCTATTCTAACCCGGAACCACACGGCGTGAGGTTACTTCAATGCCAAATTAAAATACAGTACTCAACTTTCTAAAAAGTCAGAGAATCCTTACGCAAATCAAAATGAAATAAAAAATACTAATTTATTAATCGAAAGCAAATTAAAAAGCAACATTCCTTCGTAGAACGCTCATTAACAACACGCAAGGGGTGCTCAGCAGGGTGGGGGTTGTTCCCACGGTGCTTTGGTTCTGTCTGGCTGGGTGCGGTTTTAGATCAGCCTTGCAGTTCTTATTCAATGTCTTGATTTGATTTAAAAAAGTATCTTATTAAAAAAAAATCTACATAGAATTAAGAATGAAAGATAAACTTCTTTGAAGTGAAAAGTTCTTAAGGTGCATTGGGCATTTTTTGAGATGGGAAAAAACCGCTAAACATGCGACCCTGTTACCGTGTAACCGACACCACTTTGTTTAAGTTTTCACTTCTGATGGCACTCCCGAAGTACCACTGTTTATTTTTATTAAATGTCAAGGACGAATACTTATGAATGAATATTGCATGCATGTTATTTAAAAACCTAGCATCAAATTGTTACAATAAGAAATTGGGTATCGATTACATGTCTATAAAATAGTTCGCGCACACATCTCATAACGTATTCAAACGGTTCCGGTTCGGTATAATAATAATTGCTGCAAAACAGACAGGACGTCCTGTGTCGAATCGAGTGTACATCAACAATATCATTTTTACCGTTCAAAATACAACATGCCAAACAAATTTCTCCTTTATGGCCTTAAAAATAAGCTTTATTAATTCACAGATACATGAAATCCTAGACACGTTGATCACTCGAACATCCCTTACAAGCAAGACGGGTCAAAATCGCGATTTTATTTACAACATGTCGTATACCAGCTGGGGATTGTCAAGAAAAAAATGTAAGAAAATGGGAGCGAGGGGTCCAGGACTCCCTTCGGTCCCAAAGGGCGGACCACCCTTCGAACGGGTTCTGCGATCATAAATCCCACGTTCCATGTGAAAAGATATTTTAAAATGCGTATAAAATTATTCAGGGCAGAAATAATTTGGTGTGCGTCGGAATTTATTATTTGTAAGTCTGTTGCGAAATCTGTGCACGTGTTTTTGGGTGCGAAGCCATTCACTAGCTTTACAAATAGCATAAACATCGCATGTTTATGACTAAAAAGTTGTATTTATGACTTTTACAGTTGTTGTTGGGCTAGTGGTCTAGTATTTAGTACTCGTAACACTTTGAAAATAAAATAAAATAAATGTGTTTCTTGTATATTTTATTTTTTTAGACATTGAAATTGTTTTATAGAAGAAAGTACTACTAAGTAGATAGGTTCTATTCGTATACGCTACGCTGAGTTATATTGTTGTTCCATATTCGCACGTTAGATGGACGATTAAATTAAGTATCTACTTGAAAAGTAGAATATGTATTTCCGATCGCAATAATTGAATGTATAAAAACAGCAACCAATAAAAAAAAACACAAAAGCGGCACAAAACCGCGAAAGTCCGTTATATAAAACACGTAATTATTGAGAATGATCGACAACAAAACGCATTACAAAAGATATTATAATGAACGAAAGGGACAGCAGCGGACACGCCTACTCGCCCGGTGACCCACAGAACTAATAAACACTCAAACGATGACTTAATTATCCAACAATGACTAAATAAAAACCTTTCAGGCATCTTATGATCTGAACAATCATAATGGAGCGACACAATAACTTGGTGCCTAAACACAGTTTACAACGATAGATACAATACAATACTATAGCTTTTTACAATGCCGTGTTTGAAAAGAACTGTTTTGTACAGTTGCGTACGCTAGTGTTTGCTAATAAGGTCGACGAACTTTTGAATTCGCAATTTAGACGTAATTTTGAAGCACTTTCAACTTCATTTAAGATTGTTTGTCTACTATTTTATACTGTATTTTGTTTTGTCGCAGTAGGTAAGAATCTAATAATTTTTTTGTAAGTTTTTATTGTCGCCAATGCTTTAATAGTATAAAAAAAAAGAAATAGGTAGTTTCTTTTCTATAGATTTCGTATTTGTTTGAACCTTCAGAATATGTCAACAGTTTTTAATATTCAAGATCCAAAGTGTTACCATAATCACATATAAAGGACTCCATAACTATATGATAAACCATTTGTAAATTTTCAAAACACCATTGAATTCGCCTGTACAAAAATACGAAGTTCAACGACCGCAATTATAAAACGATGATATATTTGAATATCATCAGGTGAGTAAAATTTTGCATATCTATTGGATTTGTCATATTCTAGTGTAAATTATTTGAAGGAATTCATTGACGAAACGGGACGGTATAGCGCGTGTCTTGAAAATTTACATAAAAAGGTACTTAATACGTCTCAATCTTCTTGCCACGAGCTTATTATTCGATATTCATTGATTTGCTTGTCCATCTTTTCGTCGACTTCCTTAATTCCCGAAGGGGCATGGTTTGATAGTTATAGACATCAATAAGGTCATTTAAATAATTTTATAGTGTGTCAAATTCCCTCTAAAATCTATTTACATAACAGACTAGGCAGTCTGGTGTTATATTTACGTATAAGTATAGGCAGTCAATTTAATGTTAAATTGTTTACCCATTTTTATAAAATTAATGTAACATTACATCAAGTTAAAAATAAACCAATAACAGGCGTTATTCATATTTTTGATGAATTAAATATTTAACAAGAACGTTCTTTATTTAGAATTGCAAGCAATTAATCAACTGGAAAAATCTGCTTCAATGGGAAATTAAATTATTTTACACACAACTCGTCAATATGTTATTTAACAATATGTTTTTCGAATATAAAATAAAAATAACTTTTTAAAGTATTTATTTTTACTGCAAGAAAGTTATCCCCTATTAAGTACAAGTATTTTCGAACCATAAATAAATAAATAAATAATTTATTTTCTCTTCACAATTTGTGGATGTAACAAACATATACTCAGGTACTTCTATGACAAAAGCTAGTTTGGATACTCATGTTGATTACATTTCCAATATAATAAAAAATTGTGAGGGTGGTGTCGATGATAGGTTTCGTAAGAAACCTGTAATACAGATCACCACAGTTCCAGTTACATATAAAGATAAATAAAAGATGCCTACTATAATTCAGTAAAAACTTTCCGACTCTATTTCACACCACATCAAGACTAGCAAAAGACATCAACGGGATCGCGAAAGTGGATATAAAGTTTAATGTAATAAACAAAGTTAATTATATCCGTTCCGAAATAGACGTGCTTCTCTACATAACCAAATCTAAAAGCACCGTTAAGTTTAATCTTATTTCAGTATCGTTTTTCTGTTACCACAGTACCATACAGGGTGATTTTGGTTTAGTGTTACATTGACACTCACTAAAGTTTTTATACAACTTTGTATTCATTTTATTGATAACTTGCCGTAACTATAAAAGGAATCTCACACATAGTGATTGAAGTTATCTATACTAATATTATAAAGCGGAAGAGTTTGTTTGTTTGTTTAAACGCGCTAATCTCAGGAACTAATGGTCCGATTTCAAAAATTCTTTTTTTGTTGGGTAGTCCATTTATAGAGGAAGGCTTTAGGCTATATAACATTACGTTCCGACAACCACGCGAAAGAAGTCGCGGGCACAGCTAGTTAGAAATAAACTGCTATCCGCGGCGTTGCCCACGTGCCAGCTATTTGACAATGATCACGGGAACCCCAAAAAAATCTGATCTTTTTATAACTTAAACTTAATATGAGGTCATTGCACGTAGGTATGTAGACGGTTGTTAATGTTAATGGAAGTAAAATTAATAGATACGATACAGTGAGTGAGATTACACGGTGAACGCGCAATGTCCGGCCACCAGGGTAATATTACACCGCGCGCGCATGTGGGGGACGTTTGGGCAAAATGGACCTATATTGATAATGTTTAGAAAAAATACTTCGCAATTAAATAATCGCCAGGAAACATTAATTAATCTAATTGTAATATTGTTAGAATTAAATGATTATTAGTTATTACTTATTTGCTTGTAAGATGCGCCTATATTTAATTATTATAAATAATTTTAAAGCCTGTATACAGGTTAACCTACGAAGTACAGTTTTACATAAGTAAGTGTACCGTACCGTACCGTGGTTTGGGATGAGATTGATCAATTTAAACATATTTTACTCTTAAAATATTGAATCAAATGAAATAAAAATAAACCATTTTAGTAATAACATATTTTTAATATTTTTACACTGACCGGCTCGGACCTATCAACTGCGACTGATTACACGATGATTTTATAATGTTTAAAGCTATTTGTAAAAGAAAAATGCGTTCAGAAATCGTACAATTTGAGTATACAATGAATTTTTTTTTATAAAATACACCCGGTGAATCAATCTAGTACCAATTCCAATCCACGGTAATTATGTATAGTATTCGTATTTATATTAGTAACTGTATGTGTAATTCTGTATAGATAGGTAATCAAGTTTGCTAGATTTTATCAAAGTGTACCATACAGCTTCCACATGTTGATCTTCTGCCTACTCTGACCTTATTCTATTTCAAGTTGGGGTCTGCGTTCCTAATCCTGCATCTGCAAAGAGATCTCTTTTGGTCACTAGTTATGTGTAGGCTTTCTTCAATCTTTGTTTACGTCAGACAGCTTGCATTATGTCAATGTTAGTAAAACATAAAAATTAACACCGTTTGTGGATATGTTTTTTTTAACGCGATTGTCTTTCTAACCACTGCATAACAAACTAACTAACAACTTTTTTGATATGGTTTTCATGACGTTAGATCTTCAAAAAATGATTTATCGAATATTTTAAAATTATTTTATTATTTTGACTTTTTGTTTGTTTGTTTGTTGGTAATAACTTCATTGTACCAAAAATTTAAGTATAAAAGACAACATAATACGAAAGAGCAAATATAAAAAGGCGGACTTATCCCATGTAGGGATCTCTTCCAGTTAACCTGCGATAGATTGTTTACTTTTTAGAGCCTATTTCTTTTGGTATGATTCCACTCGCACCAGCAATGTCAGGACGGACTGCTAGTGCACAAATAAATAATAATAAAAAATATGATTTATTTTAAAATGTAATATGTACCGTAAAGCCCCAGTGTACCCGGTTGCGCTCAACAGCGCGTGCAACCGCGCAGGCGCAGGAAGTCTCATCTCGCAGGATGCGGCGCGAGCCACCAGTGGTCAGCTAGATACATTACTATGTGACCTTATGAGCTAGGCATTGATGAACACGGCCGGCACACGGCTAGCCCGGGAAATCGAGAAGCTCGTGCTAGTCAGCGTGTTTCTCTTTGGAGTTATCTATACTTTTTATCCGACTACGGCAAAGTCAAAAGAAAGTGTAATGGTTTTAGCAGTCTATGTAGTATGTATGTATGTATGTATGTGGATATCTTTGTGTGTTCCACCGTAGCATCCAAACTACTGATTACTTAAGAGCCCGCCACTTTTATACATACATAATCATTACGTCGTTATATCTCCACTTTGTAACCTGAAAACGGGTTTTCAGCAATATTACGTACCAATTTCAAATAATTATATTTTAGTCATAAATAAATATATAAATATAAATATATAAGGACAAATCACACTGATTAAGCTAGTCCCAAAGAAAGTTTTAAACTTGTGTTACTCAACGATACTATATTTTATGATAAATAAATATATAGATAAACACCCAAGACCCAGGACAATTTGAAAAAGGCCATTTTCCAACTTGCCCTGGCTGGGGATCAAACCCAGAACCTCCGGATTAGCGGTCTAGCGTGTTAACCATTACGCCACGGAGGTCAACATGACTATAGCGATTTCTGAAGTCTATATAGACCAAAAAATTGCTAGACCTAGGTATATTTAAAACGCGGCATCATTAAATAAATGTTTTTGTAAATAAATAATACTCGTAACTTAGATAAAATAACTCTGATTGAGTTAGCCCCAAAGTAAGTTTAAACTTGTGTTATGTAGTTCTAACTTAACCAAACTATATTTTATAATAAAGACATAAGTATAAAGATAAACACTCAAGACCCAGGACAATTTAAAAAGGCCATTTTCTAACTTGCCCTAGCTGGGAATCGAATCCAAAACCTCCGAGTGATGGACTAGCGTGTTAACCAATACGTCACGGAGGTTTTATATATGAACCTTATACTACTTTTAGCAGGCCTACATTATTACTAGGCGCGCAGGCGGCCCCATTTGTCCAGAGTAATAAGAATAAAATTGGTTTGCAATGGATGTCTAGGTGTCTATACGAAAAGGAGTTCTGACGTGAGCTAAATTAAACCATATGGCTAGCCACATTGAGTAGATATTTCTTTGAATTTCTTTGCTGAGTGAGACTTCTGCACGTTGGTATTATTTATTCTGTGCTTATAGGTACTTATTATAGGCCTGTCTGTGTCTGTCTTTCCACTAAACAGAACCAAGAACTACAGTACAGCCAAGAAACATGCTAAACAAAAGATACATACAAGCTATCGCAATGCTCTTAAGATATTGGTTCGTACTTACGTTCACCAAAATTAACACCCCACCTCGTCAGAGGTTAAAAACTGTAATTTATCTGTCGTCAGTCATCATAAATATAAAATAAAATCGGCCTGTCAAATCACGTACCCCACAATCGCTCTGTCGCAACATTTCGCATAAAACCATAACTGGAACATTAATTGCGAACAACATTGTTTTAATCCACCGGATGCACATATTATGAGGAATACAGAAATGACACCTTATACAATATCTGTACACACCTTATACATAGCGCGACGAACCGATGGCCGATGGGGCAAAAAGGTTCTCGAATGGCGACCACGTACTGGCAAGCGAAGCGTAGGACACCCACCCACAAGGTGGTCAGACGACCTGACCAAGGTCGCTGGAAAGCACTGGATGCAGGCCGCTCTAGATCGGTCATTTTGGAAAACCTTGGGAGAGGCCTATGTCCAGCAGTGGACGTTATGCGGCTGAAATGATGATGATGATGATGATGACAATATCTGTGTGATCTCGTCACGCACTCAACCATTTAGACGAAATTTTCAGTTACGGATCCCAAATGGCCTGACGTGTAAAGTAGTAATAAAATAATACCTGTCAACTAAATTATATCTAAAATTTTAACTAAAATTAAATAAACCGGCCAAGTGCGAGTTAAACTCGCGTGGAGAGGGTTCCGTGCAATTGATTGAATTCTTATAGGTTTTTCTGTAATCTACAAGCAATGAACTATATTTTGTATTTTTTTCAAAATTTTAGGCTTATTAGTTTCGGAGATCAGGTGGGGGGAATGGTCACTTTTCGCCTTCTTTCATGAATAAAATCAAACTATTCATTTTACAATAATAACAAAAATATATTTGAGATCCTTATAATGAGCCCTTTCATATAATATATGACACAGTAAGGTTTGCAAAACTTTTTTTTTAATTTCCTAATTTGTCCCCCGAAATGACCCTTATTTTAAAAAAATATTTATTTACTTTGCACATGTGTGTTTGGGTCATACGAGTAGGATAACAACATTCTACCAAATTTCACCTGATTTGGTCCAGTAGATTGCGGCTGTGACAGACAGACGGACAGACAGACGCACGAGTGATCCTATAAGGGTTCCGTTTTTTCATTTTTTGTACGGAACCCTAAAAACTGCTATAACACACCAACACAAAATATACAAAAATAGGAAAAGCAGACACTATAAAAAAGACACCTACACACACACACACACACAATTTTTAAATGTGTGTGCTACAGCAATACAAAAAGGATACAGCCCGGGAGCAATACACTGATTTTCAGCTAAATTTAGCTAAGAAAATATGTAGTAAGACTGACTTCTCTTTCTCACCCTGTTTTTTATTGCATCCTTCTTTTCACTTCGCACAATCTCCGGTTCCGTTAGTTGTGTTGTGACACTATTGGCACGCGTAGAACCAGCGTTTCTTGGGCCTAACTCTTTTACCGCAGCCCGACGGATTTCCCCGTAGGTAAATTAGTCAGTGTAAGTGATAGTGTAAGATTGATCTTACATTATCTAGAATTAACGTGCATGCGTGCTTCATAACAAATTATGTATGGCACTAGAACAAAAAGCAAATTATGTTTCTGGGTATGTTCTTGAACTTCTTTATTTTGCGTCCGGATGCCTGCCTCGGCCATCCTCGACGGGCTAATGGGAGCTCCTGTCACGGTGAAGCTTGCAGTTGACGCAGATCTGACGTAAATGCAACTGCATCTTCAGGTGTCCTCATTACGCAATAACAAACTAGCCACCTGAACCGAATCAGGGTGCTAACCATTACCTACTTTACTGTTTTCTGTGTCAGGATATTATTTTTGAATATCAGTTGATGTTGATATCATAGGTCATCATCATACGAGCGTATTACCGGTTGCATCCTCAGCGGTAACGCTTCAGAGGCCGGGGTCCGCTTCATAACCTAGTAATTTAACGAGGTTACTGGTTTTTACACGGAGCAACTGCCGTCTGACCTTCGCAACCCAAATGGTAGACCAGAACCAATCCTAGGATAGGTTTGAACAAACACTAGATGGCGTTCGGGATCCACAGATTTACGTGCCTTCCGAAGCACGGAATCATCTTTATTTTCGGATAATCAGGTGATTCAAGCCAGCAATATCCTCACCAGACTGGAATCAACAAAATAGGTAAACAATCATTCAAATGAACAAACAAATTTAAACCTCTGATACCTAGCTCCAATCCTATATCTAGGTATCGAATCTAAGTAAAAATACATTAGTAAAAGTAAGTGCCTGCCATAATTGCCAATATTTGGGTACCTAATCCTTATGGCCAATTATTTATTTATTCAATTTTCCGGAGTCCAGTGCTGTTCCCATTTGAAATAAATTATTTGAAAGAAAACGGAGATATCATTTAAAACTTTGTCTCTACCAAGCTCTAGATAACCCTTCAAACTATTTTATTAACTACTGTTTATAGTTTAAGGCCTTACCTGAATTTTCCGGGGTCCAGTGCTGCCCCCATTTAAAATAAATCATTTCAAAGAAAACGGAGACTTTATTTAAAATTTTGCTACCACCAAGTCCTAGATAACCCTTGAAAGTATTTTATAAACTACTGTTTACAGTTTAAAGTGAGACCGTTAAGCTTTACTACGCACATTTGCGAAAAACGGCCACTTTTAGCTAATGTGCGTAGTAACGCTTAACGTTCTCATTATAAACTGTAAACAGTAGTTCATAAAATATTTTGAAGGGTTATCTAGGACTTGGTAGTAGCAAAATTTTAAATGATGTCTCCGTTTTCTTCGAAATGATTTATTTAAAATGGGGCCAGCACTGGACCCCGGAAAATTTAGGTACGGCCTTAAAGTGAGAACATGAAGCTTTTCTTCGCACATTTGCCAAAAGTGGCCGTTTTTCGTAAATGTGCGAAGAAAAGCTTCACGTTATATAGAAGGGTTATCTAGGGCTTTTTAGAGATAAAATTTTAAATGATATCTCCGTTTCCTTCAAAATAATTAATTTGAAATGGGGACAGCACTGGACCCCGGAAAATTCAAGTACGGCTTTAAAACAAGATGATTTTACAGTTATAATCTTTTTTACGTCTTACGATAGAATAGGTATAAGAAATATAATAACACCTAGGCATACAGGCTGACTTTTTAACCACCAGCCAAAGTTTTGGAGCAAGTTTAGTCCATGATACTGAACTACTTTCCATAAAAAAAAAATAACGAAAAACGAACAAAAATTCGCTTTTCCATACAGATTGGCGCTCAGGCCAACTGATTTTGTATGGGAGGACTAAATTTTTTTATCTATTTTCAATACATTTTTTTATAGAAAGTAGTTCAGTATCATGGACTGTACTTGCTCCAAAAATTTGGCTGGTGAATAAAAAGTCACTCTGTATGTTTGTTTACGTGCAAATCATGAATTACAAAACATTTTGGTAACAGAGATGTGTCCCTAAACCCCGTTACGTAACCTCCAAGTGATCGTTAAAAGCCAACTTGTCCAGTTTCGTAAGTCGCGTTTATTTCCGTTACGCTGATTACGAGTTGGAATTATTCCAGTCATATAATGTATTTTTGTTGATGTCGGCAAAAAATTTAAAATCTAGTAACAATCATCTAGCTATTCTTAGATTGCTTTATGCGTTTTTAGAGTTCCTTTTTCATAATATTTGTGTACTAACAGTTTTGTAACTAGAGTGACATGCATACTGATGTGATAACGTTTGAAATGTGGTGCTGGAAGAGAATGGAAAAATAAGTTAGTTAAAAAATAAGCATAAAAAGTAACAAACGAAAAGGTATTAGAGAACGTGGGAGAGAAAGGCAAATACATATTTCAAATCATAGGAAATAGAAGAGGGCAAAATTTCGGTCGGTCATCTGCACCAGAAGAAGATTTTTTGATCATATAAAAATAGAGGTTAGTGGAACTTAGCGGAAGAAAGAGAGACATGAAAAGCACTCCACCGACAAGAGCGGGGCTCTTTCATACAAGAGAAGAAGCATGCACATCATTCTAGTCAGTGTAGTATACCACTGCACAGTATTGGGTAAAGGTTCTAAAAGTAAGTTTAAAAATATAAATAAAATAAATCTTTTTTGATTTTTATTACAGAACTATTTATTGTTAGTGTGTTAATAAAAATCCCCAAAAAGACAATAAAGGAATAATATAAAATTATTCGTGGTATATTTTATTCGTCACGCTTTGACTTCTACCGGGCAATGTATTTTTTTTTACATAAAACACTTATATTTTATTATATACAATTATATATCCTGTAATTTAACTCGCTATATATTAATATAGATTAATGGTAGATAATCTAATTTAATTACTGAAAATAGCTTTGCATTGTACTAACTGTCCGGTCCGTTGGTCTCGGATGCTGCGCAGGCGCGCCGCCGGAAACGGAAGTCACGGGCGCGTTCGCTCGCTCATCTGTGGACGAATGATACTGTCAGAATTGCTAGGTTGGTCACACTGCTCGCTTAATTGGTAGCCTATATGGGATGTTTTGTTTTGGTTAGCCAGTTCTAAATCACCAAATAGGTTTGTTTGAAATTAGAAAATAATTTTCAATATAGGCTGAAATAGAATAGAAAATAAAAAGTATATGAGGGTGAATACAACCAGAAATAGAGGTAGATCCAAGAAGTGGTTGAACTGTTTGTTCAATTTTGCTTCGTGAAGATTTCTAAAAAGAAGAGTATACATTTTGATCTATGCTGATGTAATACAATTTGAACGTAAAATTTATTTATCTTTGAGCTGTAATACGATAATGCAGGTTAAAAGAATATATTTTTGTGTGTGCTTATTTTGTAAGCAGTAGGTAATTCATTTCATAGTACTGTGTAACGAGCTCTATTCATAATTTAAAAAAAAAATACAGTTTTGGTTTTAATCACTAATATACCTAGTGGTCTAAGTACGTTCCAAGTAGGTACCTACGCTACTTTTGAGTAGGCAATTACTATTTTATGTTTCATCTAAGTAATCATTGCTGTAAATTAACTGTTACAAGTGCCACTAAATATGTATATAAATTTTATAAATCAACAAATAAAGAACCTTCCTCAACCTACTTTCGCTGCATTATACTTTTGTCTATAGTCGAGGAAAATCAAAAATTGTCGTGGTAAGCTAGTACTTTCGTTCCATGAACTAATGGAAAGCGGGGACGTGACGTTGGCGGGGCGTGACCCCGCAGCATGACCCGCGTGACCCCACGAATGCCGTGAAATCCGACAAATCGCCGTGCGCCCGCGACTGTGGCCGCGCCGGTCTGGATCGCGGAGGCGTTTAGTCCTTACGAGTTCTTTCCATTTTTATTTTTATTACGTAGATGTATAATATTCAGAAATGTTTTAACACTATAGTAATAATTGTGTGTAGTATTAACACTGTAGTGATTAAAAACTTAGCTATCGCTGAAACACATTTCGCACGATTCAAAATATCTTTATTTTCATAGGATATTTATAATATCTCTTAATAATAGAGATTACGAAATCAATACTTATCTAATATCTTGCTAGATTAATATATTTTGAGTATTTGATATACTTTTAAGAATAAAATATAAAGTTTTATAATATGTAAATATATAACTAGCAAACTGCCTGCATAAGTAAAGTAAATAGGCAGACAGGTACTAAGTATTTATTCCTCAACATTGATTCATAACTATTCATCTTCATCTCCCATCATTGTTTTTGACCGACCATTTGATTGCTTTTTGGTTTTTAGGAGCATGTATTTTAACCAAAAATGTTTTTAGCGTTAAGTCCGCTAATTATAAAACAATTTGTATTGTGGAACAATAAACTTTGAATAAATAAATAAAATAAAAACTAAAAGTGTGACCATTCTCAAAGATTTTTGAAGTAATAAGCTATAAGAAAAACAGTGGCACTCCGGGAGTGTCGACAAAAGTGCAAACTTGAACAAGGTGGTGTCGTTTACACGGTAACAGTGTCGCGAGTTCAGCAGTTTTTTCCTATCTCAAAAAATGCCCGACGCGCCTAAAGAAGTTTTTACTTCAAAACTGACGGAATCGTGTGGTGTAAACGACGTGCCGCGCATCCACCATCGTCCGGTGACGGCATGTGTGACCGTGCGCTGTGTCCACTCGCACGCTCCTAATCGCCAAGAGAATTAGAGACGCCGCACTTTTGCAATTATTACAAAAATAATGTGCCTCTAATGTGTGGAACGGAATACAGTTGCGCATCAATTGGAAAGTGGACATTTCCATATGTCACGGAAATTTTTCAACGTCAGAGAGGCGATTACGCGATCAGCGTTGGCAGGATTTATTTTATCACGGTTATATAGCGTTAAGAATCTATCAGAAGGTTTCAATCTGTAAAATGGCTATTAGTAAAATTATGATGTAAGGATTTATAAAATAACTTCATGATGCATTCAGAATCCAAGCTTGATTTATAAAATGTTCCAAGCAAAAGGGTACCACTGGCACGGGTACCAGTGGTACCCTTTTGCTTGGAACGCCACATATATTAATAGAGTTTGACGTGAATAAAAAATACATTTACGTTCTATTTTTAGAATTTCAGATGACCGTTATAAAATGAATCCTACCGGCGGGGGAGAGTCGGGTTGCGATGGAAAGTCGTACTCACGCGCTGCGTGACACGACCGTCTTTGTGTGACAATTTGTCACCTTTCCACTAAAGAAAGACCTTTCCACTCATCGACCTTTCTATTTTCAATAAAAAACCGCGGTAAAAAAAAGATCGATAATAACGGGCTTCTGAAACGTTACCCGGATGTCGACTTCGGACTGTTTGGATATTTAATAAATTTGTACACTTTTTGACGAAGCTTGTTGCTGATTTATTTTTGTATGTTTGCTAGATAAATAACTATAATGTTGAAATCTATGTAGCCTAACTTTTATCATCATCATCAGGTCTTTTTTAATCTCCACTGCAGGTGCACGACTCTCTCTGTTCTACCAAAGTCATATATGTATTAGCCAGAGCATTCAGGGGATTTGGCCTCCACTCTCCACGCTGGCCATACGGGTTGGAGAGGTCTCATTTATGTTTATAAGCTTTGTTTAACTCTTATCATAAATTTCTTAAATGGACAAGTACACAAAAATTTACTTATGTATGGGTAGTAAAAACCCAATAAATTGGGCTTCTATGAATGATCTTATTTTTTTTATATGATAGGACGGCAAATGAACAAGCGGGTCAACTGATTGTAAGTGATCACCGCTACCCATGGACAACTGCAACACCAGGGATGTAACAAGAGCGTTACTGGCCTTTCAGGGCGCTCCCTAGAGGGAGGGAGAGGGAGGGGACTCCGGCTCTCTCACTCACCAAACGAAGCATAGAAGCGGTGAAGCTACTACTCATATATCAGACGTCGATTTTCTATGAAAGTGTGGTACTTCCCCGGACAACCCAGCCCATTCATGCTACTAGCAAAACTGAGTTTTTTCGGTAGCGTGGCTCTACCACATCTTATTACCTAATTACAGGAACGAATAAAAGAGAAATGTGTTTTTTAATGGATACCTAATCTAACATCTGTGACAATACGAGTTTAAAGATATACTGAATATTTTTTAGGTTTGTATTTACGAAGTACCTACTCACTCTATTCTTATCTGCAATATTATATACCTAGTACTCGAAACAACGGGCTTATTGAAATATTTAGTCGTAAATGCAAAGAAAGCTATTTGTATGTAGTAAATTATTTATAATTACTTCTTTATGTATAACTAGCTGTTAGCCCGCGGCTTCGCTCGCGTAAATTTCGGTTTTACTGAATCCTATTTTTAATAACCAAGCAAAACCAAACCTCTATTTATAGTTTTTTAATTCTCTTAATCCAGCTGGTAACTTTTATGTAAAGGTTAATGTGTAAAAAAAGATACCTATGTACATTTTTAAATTAATTTTCTACTACCGTAGAATCTCCTTATAAATAACATTCACGGTATTCGGTTCCTTTCTCCCAATGCTACGGGAGAAAAGATCATGAGACTATTAGCAGAACTCACTCTGGAACATGCCTCATAGATTTGTCCGTATGAGAAACAGTCCGTGGAGATCTTTTATTTGTAATCTTGTTAAATTGCATAATTTTGGAGGTTTTGGGTTTCTTAGCAACATCAGTGGTACGCCAATTTTAGGCCAGATTATTTGGAGCTGGATTTGGAGAATTAAGAAATTCTATCAGGTAATTTACTGCGTTATCTGTTTGCAATACAGAATCTACTAATTTACTGCACTTGACTTGCGACACTTGCAGTCAATTCGAATGACTTTAACAATGTATCATTTATAACATCATGTATCATGTATTGCCCATAGAAGTGGAATTAAATTATTTTTGTTAAGAAACATTTATGGCAAGTTTCAAGTAAATCAGTAAAGATTAAAATTTATTTTCATACAAAGTTTTCCCTCGATTTTTACCCCTTTAGGGGTCGAACTTCGTAAAAACCTTTCTTATCTGAGCTCTATGTAATAACATAAAACTACTGTCTAAATTTCACAATTATAGCTTTTATGGTTTAGGCTGGGCGTTGATGAATCAGTCACCCTTGTTCTTTTATATGTATATAGAAAATTACTGTCAGAGATTATATGAATAGTGTTTATGTAGTTTATGTAAGCGGTTTATTGTGGAATAATTTATATATTTTTTGTGTAGGTTTATTGTGTAGGTTTATATGCGATATATATGTATGTCTATACTTACATTGTAAAATATAAATGTGGAAGGGACATACCCATAATAAATCGAACCACGGTCTTTACTAGATCATTATAGTATAATTAAATTAAAATAACAGCCAGAAAAAAAAAAGAATTCGGCATTTCCATACAATGGTGTGCAGCCGCCCGAGCGATTTGTATGGGAATGTCGAATTTATTTTTTATTTTTAGACTGTTATTTTAATTTCATAACACTTTAGTAATCTATTATAGCCCGTAGTTAGATTTATTACGGGTATGTCCCTTCCACTTTGTATATATGTCGCAGTTGAATGGTATAATCCGCCAATTCACTAAACCTCTAGCTGTTTGGCATTACAGCTCGGTTATGTAAAACAGTGAACCCTAATACGCTGAATGGAATGAACGACTTGTATTCATCCATGCAGCTAGAGAAGTTGTTGAACAATTCTATCTAAAGGAATTATATACAATTTAGAATGCCTACAAAGTGACAATGGCGAGCGAGCGAAGCGAGCGTGCTGCGGCAGTGGCCGGCAAGTGCTAGAAAAGTTCTATCCATTTTACTAGGTTAGGGCAAACCTATAGCAATAAAAATCGTGGAATAGTTTTCTGGGAAATAAAATTCGATGTCGAAAAAATATGAATTCTAGTAGACACCCAGTTATATTTCATTATGGTAACCCTACACCAAATCCTTATCATGCATGTGTCGCAGTTGGATTGTTTAACAGTTTCGTCTGACAGCGGATTACCGCTACTGTTTCACAAAACAGCTAGCCGTTTGGGAACGTGGTTAGCGATTTAAATGAACGTTACACGTTGCGCAATCTTAGACAATCCAGTTAAACGATATTCGGCTGTTTAACAAAACCGAGCTGTAATGCCAAACAACTAGAGGTTTCGTGAATTTGCGGTTTATACCATCCAACTGCGACATATATATTTTTTTGTTTGTACTTACCTGAAAAGATTGCTTTCTCATCATCATCTGTTGGTTGACTGGTAGAATGTAAATAGCGGACTTAAGGCCAGGGGCCTTACATGTATTGTAATAAAGTTAAATAAATAAATAAATTACCTAGTTGTTTTTTTTTGCCATATTGCTATTCGAGTTTTGCACTACCCCATTCTCATTCATTCTTCACATCACCCAGTTGGTTGACTGGTAGATAAGGCTTTAGGCCTAAAGTCCGCTATTAGAAATGTATTTGTGTATAAAGTTAAATAAATAAATAATTTTATTTTTATTTTTTTATTTAACTTAATCTTTATTGTCCATCAAATACAAATTGTACAGAACAATAGGCGAACTTAACGCTAAAAGCGTTGCCTACCAGTCAACCTTTGGGTTATACAGAAAGTCTAAATGTGGGTTGCAAGATAAAGTGATATACATCATGTATATTGTTACATAAATATATATACTAATATAACTATCTAAATATAGGTAAAATATTTTTTATCTTTTTGATTTCTAAAAAAATAATTTAATTCAAAAAGGGCACAATAGAGTCCTTTAATTCGAATACAAATTGAAATACTTGGTGTGTAAAATATTCCCTAAACATATTGCATCTCGGAAACAAAAACTTGGAAAATATTAAAAACAACAAAAAAAAAATCAAGCATTTGTATGCGTAATTCCAGAGCATAGGTTGACCAAACCGTAAATAATAATTCAGTAAAAATCTGATATAAAAACATGTAGGATAATTACTCGGGGAGCGGTCCCCATAAGGGGCCCATAAAGTTCGGAGTTGTGCGCAGGCGTCCCTTGTGGAGTAAATGCGGTACTTCATGAGCTGTTTATGTCATGGAAGCGGGTTTGCGCAAGCATTCACAGATTTGATGGGGTGGGAATGGTACTGTCATCGACAATGGTGATTCGAAACTACAATCCAAACATTCTTTTGAGATAAATTTACACAACATCCAAGCCAAACAACTTGGCCCTAATTACTTACTGTTTCAAATTAGTTATTTTCTATAAAATTAAACTATGCGAGTATTATGGCTTCTTCACACGTTGAGTCATTATTGCGCTTATTCACTATACTTACATTGCTGTTTAACTCACAAAAGCTTTTGAGAGTTTTCCTCTCAACGCAGCAATGGATAAAAAATCTGTGCAATGATAGCTAGATAGTGATTATGAGCTATTAGCCAAATTAAGCCAAGGGATATATTTGCAGGATAAATATATGATTACTATTACATATATATGTATTAAAAAAAAAAACAAAAAGAAATAGATACTCTCTATACTTATGCCAAATTTTATTTTAATCCGTTCAGCCGTTTTTGTGTGATTGAGTCACAAATATTGTAGGTAACTATTAGTATCGAAGAAGAAGAAGAAGTAGACTTCTACTTCTGAGTGTTAAATAACAGTGTAATAAATAAAATGTGTAGTGTACGCGATAGTACCGCGGGCAGGGCGGGGGGTGCGCTGTGCACACCTGGTGCGCGCAGCTGCGGGCAAATCTCACGCGCGGCGCAGGCGCAGCCTCCTCACACACACCATTACCAGACTATGTACGCAGTACGTGATTTGATATCATGCCATGTTGGAGTCGAATAGTCGAAAATATAATTTGAATAATTATGTTCTTCTTTTGTTTTAGCTGTGAGTTTGTGACGCGTGTTGGCAACACCAACATTTTATTGTAATTCTATTTTTAATATTTTATCTGTGGTTTATATTTCCGTTACCAAATGTCTGTAATCTGTGGTTTCCTCTTTCTCTGTTTATAGCAGAATACACGTATCAAGTTCACACCTCCGGAACTCCTTTTATTAATCAGCAGCTCCTAAATTGAATATTATATTACATTACTATTATTACATCTTTAAACAGGGACAGGGCTTAGCGCTAGTATGGGATGATAGGAACTTTACCTACTTATTTCCCAAAAAAATTACTAATAAGTATTTAGGGGACATTGTTCTGCACAAGAATCTTTCGTTTCTTTTTTAGTCAAAGTTCAGTTGACCAAACTTCTTAACTGTGTTTTAAATTAATCAGTTACGTACAAAATAGACAATGATTATGTGTATAAATAGAGGAATTAGGTACTCGTTTACTTAGGTTTAAGTAGGTAAGCTACACATATGTATGTTGGTAGAAACGCTTTATGAATCTGTTTTTTTGTGAATGTAACGTAAACGAAGAAATAGGCACTTGTGATCTTGTTAGTAATTATTGAAAAACAATCAATATTAGGAGAGGGAATGTTTGATCGTCATACGACACGGACAATTCATTGGAAACATACTTAATAGAAGAAAAGCCGATGCAAGAAAGGAGAAGGGAAGAAGAAGAGCATTTTTAGAGGAAAAAGTTGAAGTCGCGTTGTATAGGAGGTCAAAAATATGGCTGAGGATATGATACATGGAAACTTCTCCTCAGACAAAGAAGAAGTTCTCAACACAGACACCTTACATGGATTTAATTTTTATTTGCAATCATATTCACAAAAAAACCTCTTATACTGATAATGTAGTGAGTATTATGCAAGCAATAAGTATAAGAAACGCAGTATTTCCACTCATTTCATGGAAAGGTTCGTTTTTAACACCCGACGTAAAAGAGGTTTTATATGTTTGCCGTGTCTGTGACTGTGGCATCGTAGTTCCTAAACGAATAGACCGATTTCAATGCAGTTTTTTTACCCCCTTATTCATAAAAAAATACATACGTTAAACTTGTCTGTCAAGATGGTTGTAAGCTATGTTTGATGAAAATCGGTTCAGCCGTTCAAAAATTGTTGGAGAGTGAACGCTTAATAGCCGAGGGCTTTTTAATTTGTCTGGCAATTAAAAAGTTAAATTAAATCAGTAGGTGCCAAAAATAACTTTAACTGAATATAATGCTACAAAGCAATTATTATTGATATTTTTTCAAAATACCTACTTTAATACCAGAAAAGCTAAATATTCAAACAATTGTATACATAGACGACATACTTTTTCTAGTCTTTTCGTTTTAAAAAACAAACCACACAACTGATTTTAATAAAATTTCTATGGAACTACCTGGAAAGTATACCCCTTTATACAAAGAATGAATTTTCCAAATCGGTTCAAGCGTCTTTGAGTAGTCGGAAAACATACATAACAAAACATTAAAGATTGACGTCTTGATGTTACGTGTAATTTGTATTTGTTCTTTGTCTATACTAAAGTTTTAACAAACAAACAAACAAAGATTCCGACGAATTGATAACCTCTTCCTTCTTTTGAAGTCGGTTAACAACGAATATATTTCCACAATAGCCAATAACATACAAACTTGTTAGTAAAAGAAGCATCTGCGGTGAAGAAGTTAAATTGTGAATGAGACACAATTTCCTACATCATACAATAGCCGCCCTTAGATTGAATGAATCAATTCACTTTCATTGAATCGGCTGGACATGCAACAGGTTATATTATCACAGATTTTCCACAAAACGGACGCATCTAATAGTTTCATGAATGGAATTCCTAAAAAACATTTCTTACAAGTCGCATTGTCTGATCACAATGACAAGCGCCGCTCAACAAAGCGATTTACAAGTGTACAATTCACGCGATAGCTCTTTATACTACGACCAATCTAAATAGAACTGTGATATACGGTGGAACAACCCGCTTTTGGACTACAATTCTCATTTGAAAAGAGGCAGGGAAGATCTGTTTTAAGTGGATAGGTTCTAAAAGCATGATATTGTAATATCAATAGTCGCGAACTTTTTGTATGGCGTGTGTACAAAGTGAGTTAACACCGATTAATATAATTATGTGTGTGGTTATACACTGAATAACATAATAAAACGGTTTGGTTTTATGTTTGAATAATGACAAATAAATGATTACCTACACAAATAAAATAAACGGGCAAGTGCGAGTCGGACTCGTACATGAAGGGTTCCGTACCACCGTACAATGTTTTAAAACGCTAAAGAAACACGTTTCTTGTATGACGACCCCCTTTAAATTTTAACTTTATTTTATATTTAGTATTTGTTGTTATTGTGGTCATAGTAATAAATAAATAAATAAATATATAGGGACAAATCACACTGATTAAGCCCCAAAGTAAGTTTTTTTTTTAAACTTGTGTTATGGGGTTCTAACTTAACGATACTATATTTTATAATAAATATAAACACCCAAGATAATATAAACCCAGTAATACATAATTGGTGAAAATTTCAAATATCTAGTTAATGCCATTGCAAAGATCAAGTTAAAAACGCTGAAAAAAACACGTTTCTTGTATGACGACCCCCTCAGTATTTGTTGTTATAGTGGCCACAGTAATACATAATCGGTGAAAATTTCAAGTGTCTAGCTATTACGGTTCAAGAGATAGAGCCCTGTGACAGACGGACAGACAGCGGAGTCAAAGTAATAGGGTCCCGTTTGCACCCTTTGGGTACGGAACCCTAAAAACGAGATCATCTGTACGCATGCTTTACTGTACCTGCTATACCTATACGTTTTACTCTAAGAGCATGTTACTATATTATAGAGCTGAAAACACGTGTGATATGATGGTGCACTAAACTATACTATGTGTAGCCTGTAAGTACTTACATAGGAGTTTTTGGCTAGAAGTCAAGGGGTTCGGTTGGGGTTTTCTTTAAATTATTTTGCAAATTGATTTTAGTTGACTTTATAATATAAATAGGTGTTGTTTGGTGTTATAAATGCTCATGAACAATATGTGAAATAGTTAAAGTGAACAGTCATAGTACGGCTGTAGTGATATTTGTTTTGCGGACAGTGTGCGCGTCTACGGGCGTCGTCCGCCACTCAATCGGCTATGAAAACCAGTGGATTCGTACAGATTTGTCACCAGAAGCTGTGCCAGAAGCTCCCTTAAAGCAATCAAAGGCCTACACCAGCCTTTGATTGTAACTTGTTAGGAATAAAGAATTTCCCACGTTTTATTAACTTGTTTCTGGCTAAATACGCAGTAGCGTCAAGCCATAAAAAAATGTACTTACATATATTGATATTTCATACAGATACAGATACTTGTCTCCGCACCACCTGTCGGTTGATTGGTAGAGAAAGCCTTAGGCTTTGAGTCCGCCGTTTAACACTTTTGTAATAAAGTTGAATAAATAAAAAAATAAATACACTATTACGTCTGAAACCCTAATGGGGAAGACAGAGCATATTGGGTTTTGCAGCTCTAAGCAGACAGAGCCCAGGGCCGCAAGAACCAACGGCCACGTTAGCATAATGATGGGCGGGAAGGTGGAAAAATGTATCAAAATAGTGGTGTGTTGCTAGCTACATCGCCTATTGATATAATTCACATTTTCAACCGTTCCCTTGATTGGCTTCTACGATTTGCGCAGGAGAGAAGCAGCTGATACATTCAAAGTTTTTTATTTTCTCCCTGACCAGCATGAAAGAGATTTATTTCATATACTTTGTAATATTGCTTATGAAAGTATGCGAGTAAATAAGATAATAAATTGATTTAACTTTAGAAGTTAAACAGTACCAAAATATTTAACCAAAGTTATGTAACGCTCTAAGCGATTTACTTAATGACGTGCATATTTATGTAACAAATTAAATAAAGACATTCGTGCTGCAAGTTTATTCCTACACATATTTATAATGAACACATCTGCATATATGTACTCATTCCATATGACACACCCTCCCGAATTCGGTGTTTAGTTACGTTTTTTTTGCTTCAGCCGTGAGACCGAAACTCCGAAAGGCGGGGTCTGGTTACCGCCTGAAAGTCTACACCGAGCGTTTGCACGTGCATGGTATGACGTCAGCAAAATGGCGGCGCACATTTGAATCTGGAACGTCCCTTTATTTCTTTTATTTGGATGTGGATGGAAGTACAAACAAATGCTGGCAAAATAAACGGTCAAACTATAAAAATCGATTTCAAGTTTAAACTTTTTAGACTAGTAATGCCATGTTATTTCTTTAAAAAATGTTATTAATATACCTACTAGAAGCCAGAAGATTGCCTACACTATAGTCTTATATAAGTCCAAAGAAAATGTATCATGGAACTCTAACATAAAGTGAACATTTCGTATTAGCCCAAGACCCCGCGAGGGCTCCTTTGGAGCCTATTTTTAGTTTTGCGTAATCCTGACCCTTAATCTAACAAGTTTCAATCAAAGGGTTGTGTAGTTGTGGCATCTGGCGACAAATCTATAAGAGTCCACTGGTTTTCATAGCCGATTGAGCGGCGGAGGGCTCAATACGCCACTCCAATATTTCATATGTCACTGTCACAAACCAACATTCTTTATCATTCGCGATCTGACCTTCACTGTGACACGACAGCATCGGAGATACAAATGACACAAGATATCAACCAATTACTGCTCTCATGCAGTTGTTTACCAGCCAGCTTACTCATCTTAGCCTTCAATTCACACCATCATCTCACAAGTGTCGGAGGGACGTCGGCGTCGTTTTTTAAGTGTTGGTCTAAGTTGTAAGGGGAGGACGCTTGAACTGTATATATAAGACGGAATTATCACAGAACTGGAGCTTCATATTTGCTAGCACACAAGCTACAGGGTTATCAAACAAATCTATGTCCAGTTGTCCACGTTTGGACTGTCAAAGAGCTGCCGGCTGTCAAACATAGCATAGACGAGATAAACAGATATGTACTCGTAAACGCCCTCTAGGTATACCGTAAGCGATGTCATAACAGCTAAGCCACCGTGCAAACAGCTGGATGCTGTTCAGTGATACTTTAAGAAAATTTTGAAAGAATATACACCGCTTAGGTCACTGAAATCCTTTTCACATTTAATCAACTGCATTATTAGAGAGTATGCATGCACTTTTTTTTATTTTTAATCGATAGTTCATATTAAGAAATAGCATTAAGTATGAAAAATAGAAAGTAGATTACGACAAAAAAAAAAGCGCCATTTTGAATATGACGTCATAGTACATTAACCAAATACATGGCGTGATAAATAAACTTCTTGTGACAACGTAGCTCAGATTTTTTTATGAAAATCCAGAGGTAAAAACTAGGAAGTCCACGGGCAGCAACTGGGAGGAGTCAAATTCCATTCTAAGATTTCATTAGACAGAATTATACAAAAACCCGTTTATGTTTTCTTTTAGATATTTAAAATAAAATACTCCGCACATTACATTATATGAAATTAAAAACTTACTGAATATATAATAAATTGTCTAATATTAGAGACAGAAGCTATTAACGCACGTTTTTCTTATTTGGTTACGTTCGATATTATCAGCCAGTGATGTATAAAACTTCTTTATTATGAAAATCATAATCACACCATCGGTAGTCAAACTACATGGACTGTACAACGCACCCAAACGTGTACTATTTCGTCATTTCCTTTTTGTTTGTTAAAAGTTCCCGCGCAATATTTGCATATTTAAAATAATTTATTACTAATTAAAATAAAAAGCCTATAAGAAAGCTAAATAAAGCTTATAACATCAATGAGACCTCTCCAAACCATCTGTTTAGCGTGGGGAATGTAGGCCAAATCGTCTGACTGCTCTGGCTAATATATGTCTCTGGTAGTATAGAAAGGTTCGTGCTTCTGCAGTGGAGACTAAAAAATAAATGATGATGAGGATAATATACGTAGGTACTCTGTTCATATTATTAAGTTAGGTAGTAAGGTTAATTTAGTTACTTACTTTTAAATTGTTTGAGCAATGTTATCAAGATCTATTCAAAATAGGGTCTTTTGATCTTTTGCTTTGTCTCCTCTTCTATCTTTTGATCCTTTGCTTGTCCTCCTTCCTTTCAATTACTTAGTTCACTTATATCTATACAACATTCGGTAAGCTTCTTCTCGGGTTATAATTGAGACGGTTTAAGGTTATTAATAATTGGCAACTGTCCGATTATTTGTAATGAATTACATATATGTAATTGTATAGGTTTCGTTTCGCTACATCCTCCAGCTCACTCCATACCAGCGCAGTTGTCGTTTTGTCGGCTATCGACCGATGTCGAACGTCGGCGGCCATCAAAGAAGTCGCCCCACGGACTGCGCCCGCGCCGGTGACTCGGCATTTTGCGTCCGGGCCTCCTGCTCAATTTTCCTTGATTTGTTGTTATAGGCTGCGATGGGAATTTTTAGACTCGTTGAGATCAAATTGTAGTCTCGAGATCTGATGGGTGCCGAAAAATTCTAACCTTGTTTTATAACAACACCTGTCTGTGTTATAATTGGGTTAGAAATTAGAACCCGGTCTAATTATGAAGGACTTTTTTCACATATCTATATAGCAATCTGCAATTAAGTATTTCTAGAATAATTTAAATTAATATTAGAGTATCACATTGATGCATTGACAATATCCTTCCATCATCTTTTAGAGAAAAATTGAATGGAATACTAATATTACAAGTGCGCTAGTTTAATTTGACCAACAAATGTGCGATTAACATTGTGTGAAATAACTTTTATTCGATTTACAATAAATAGAAATTATGTTAGTGCAAAACACTGACCCTCGTGTGACATTTCACTTATTCTCCTTTACCAATCCACCACGCGGTCCCTTTCTTTGTTCTATGTTTGCTACTCAGGTTTGCTAACTGTTCCTTATTCCTGGTTTAGCGCACCCACCAAAGACCATCTTGATAAACTAGATCTTCCAATTTTTGCCTCTGTCTCTACTTCTGAAGGTTGAAATTAGCTGAATTAGATTCTCATTTTTTTTTATCGAATAAAATATATTAGAATCAATTATACCTACCTGATCCGTACCCGGATATCCCGATCCCGACTATTAACTACACAATAATCGGCTACTTCCTACCGTTATTCGAAATCTAATACACCTTCCCATAAAAACGTAACCTCTTATTACATACTCCTAATCCCCAAAACAAAATCCGAGGCTGTCCTTGAGTACTGGCTTCCGTTTCTTTGTGGGCGGGTTCATATCAAATGTTTATTTAAAAATTTACCCCTTTACAGGAACTTTTTCTAGACAGTTACCCGTAGATATAAATAAAATAATTAAATATATACTGTATCAATCAGTTGGGTTATTAGGTATAACAAATGCATATAATAGACAAAATCCAAGACAATCAGAAAAAGATAATTTTCTATCTTGACCTGATCGGGGATCGAAACCGGGACCTCCAGTGTGACAGCCTGACATGATAACCACTAGGCCACGGAGATCGTCAAATAAATAAAAATATGTCGTACCGTACCTATGGATGTCGTAGAAGACGACTTAGAAAATACAAACGAAAAGAAAAGACCTCTCCAACCAGTCTGGCCAGCGAGGAAAGCGTAGAAAAAATCCTCTGGCTGCTCTAGCCAAGTATGGCTCTGGTAGTACTGTGAGGGTCCTGCAATGAAGACTAAAAAAATACCTGATGAGAGTAATATCCTAGTTCCACAAGTTAAATCAGATACTTAATATCAACGTCTCTGCATTATTAATCTAAAATCACGTTCAAAATGGTTATGATCAATAACAAGTGACATTATTTTGTGACTTTTATTCTCATAACAGTACAAAATAATTTATTATTACCTCGGGAACATACATATCTATCGCTCACGTGCAAGTAAATTAACTTTATTATTTCTTTGTTCTACCGTCATACCTAATATAACCTTTACGAGTATAGCAATGGAATTGTTTTCTGAAATCCCTAACAAACAGTTGTTGTGAACCTACTGGCAATGACGTACACTGTGACCAATCGGACAACTATGAGTGGAGCATGGCTGTGAGTGCTGTGACAAAGTATGGATAATATATTCTTGTTTATTACCTGAGTAACACGTAAACACATTGATGTATTTAAACGATTAACTATGAATATACCGAAACAGTATATTCAGAACATAAAACTGGATATCTTCCCCATGGAATAGAAGACGATTTACAAAAAAGTTTTAGTTAGATAAGTTTCAATATTATTTTGTGTTTATTTAATGTAGTAGATATATTTCAGTGGCCTTGCAGGGTTCCATGCTGTAATAAAAACTATTTAGGTACATATAGTGACTTTGTGAACTTTTACCACACATGGAAACAAACGAATTGATTTGATTTAAAACGCAAAGAAACATTGATATATGTGAAAGCTCGTAAAAATTGAGGAAAACAGTTAATAAAATCAACAATGTACTATGGTCAAAGTTTTCAGCAAGTCATTTTAAAACACTTGTGAATATATTTACAGCAGATGGCAATGCCTAGTCATACATTTAATAATATGTTGCTAAGCGTGACCTGGGTTTTGCGACTCTTGGTTCTGTTTATCCTGTGAGGGATAAAGACGTAATCGTATGTATGTGTATGTTTCCCTGTAAGTGAGTGTTTTACTCTTTTGAGAAATAAAAAATCTTTAACCATATTTATGTGTGTACTCGTATATTGTTTGTTTTTCGTGTGTGTGGCTAACACTGGAGTCAGGTTTTTAAAGGCATAGCTTAACAACTGCCATACAATGATGATAGCCGGAACCAATACCACTTGAGGTCACCCATCCAAGTGCGGACCACACTCAGTGTCGCTTAACTTACGAAAGTGTTAGTAATGCTTACGCCTGCCGGGCTACCGAGCTCCATTGCTATATATAGAATATTTAATCTAAGTCACACATAAACAAACATTACCTATAAACGTTTTACATACTAAGAAGCAGCGTGGGTTGATCCCAATCCCAATGAATAATTCGCTATTCAACAACTCTATAAACGTCAATTAAAGTCTACAACTCTATTGTTGTGCAGATTCTTTAGAATAAAATACTACTGCGATAGTAAGCAACATATTTACACTTGTGACTTTTGTCACTCTAATAGGAAACGCCTTTTTAACACTGAATGAGTAAGTCATCTTATCATGAAATTTACTCGTACAATAAATGCATTATAAAAGCGACTCTTTTTCATTTATTTGTATATAATCATTGTAAAATTACGTTATTTTCATTCATTTTTTTACCTGTCTCATCATCATTTTACCTAATGCGCAGAACTAAATAAAATATCTAAAATCAAATATTTTATTTAGTAATTGGGCCTTTGCAGGTATTCATGTACACAACATATACACTACAGCATAGTACACACAGATAGTACCTATATATTTAACTATGTCTTATCATATACCGGTCAATAGCTAGACTCACTGACTTAATTGTTTAATACCAATAATCGAATGCAATTGTTTAAACATAATTTATTGTACACAATCAAGCTGTATTCAAAAAACCCTAGGAGAGGAGACCTGGCGTCCTGAAACACAGACGTTCAGTCTAGTTTAGGCACCAGTCTCTCACAATATTATCATTTAAATATCTGTACACTGTAAATTGTATATAGCTCATAAGAATATTGTGGTGAGAAAAATAAATTTATTATTATTATAAAAAAAAAAAAAAATTTTAGCCCACATACCCTTTTTTGCGCCATTTTTACGCAATTCATACGAAAAGGGGGTTTAGTCGATAAATTGCCGCGCTGGCCAGACCGTTGGCCTCTGGCACATAAGTAACAAAATGTTAAACATCATGTAACTTGCGTCCTACAGTTGACCACTTGGAGGTGTAAGTAGGAATTAAAATAAATAAATAAATTCTTTATTAACTTCAAGATTTGTACAGTTTTTTTACAAGTTGGTTAGTACACAAAAAGGTTGTAATGGGTAGTACAAATTAGTTTTTTAAACCCTGATTTTCAAACAAAGCTGGCTCTTGTATTTTGGATCCAGTGTTCGACCGTATTTTTAATTAGGTGCCCGTTTGCGATTGCAGTCAATTATTTACCTGCCTATTAATCTCTTGTAAATTTAGGCAATATACAGGATGTAACAAAATATACTGAAAGTACTGAAACTAGTTGTTTGTTGTTGTTAGGTTGTTTGTTTAGGTTGTTTTTTATTTTTATTTTTAATCACACAGATTGAGCTAGCCCCAAAGTAAGTTCGAGACTTATGTTATGGGATACTGACTCAACGATACTATACAGGCTGACTTTTTGTCCACCGGCAAAATTTTTGGATCAAGCTTAGAATATATAATATACATATATTCTAAGGGATCAAGTTCAGTCCATGATACTGAACTACTTTCTATAAAAAAAAAAAAAAAAATTAATAAAAATGTTTCGTCCTCCCATACAAATCAGCGCTAAGCCGATTTTGTGGATAAAAAGTCACCCTGTATTTCATATAAGATATAATACATAATATAGATAAACATCCAAGACCCAAGTTAATCTGAAAAAGATTTAATGTAATTTTTGTGCAATAAAGATATTAAACAAACAAACAAACAAACAAGATCATTCCATGATACCTACTAAACAACTTTCCCCAAGGAACATATAACGAAATATAAAAAAAAAAATTGGCGTCACACTAGTCCACCGATCAACTGATTCGTGTTTGTATGGAAAGTCAAAAATTATTTTTCATATAAACGATTTAGTGTTTCTTGGGGAAAGATGTTCAGTATCATAGACTAAATTCACTCTTAAAATAGTTTCTGTATATTTTGTTAGAGGTTATACAGGTTATTTTTGAGATTTTATAGTATTTCCTATGTCTATTTTATTAGCATAGAACAAATATATAGGGATCAATACACTGATTGAGTAGCCCCGAAGTAAGTTTTAAACTTGTGTTATGATGGGATACTATTTAATGATAAATATATACATAGATAAACACCCAAGACCCAGGACAATTTGACGAAGGCCATTTTCCAACTTGCCCTGGCCGGGAATTGAACCCAGAACTAACAAAAGGAGCTTGTATCCAGCATTGGCTATCAGAGCTGATGATGACGATGAAACACAGACATAGGTAGGTACTAAATATCTTAATCTTTGAATTGTTATGGTAAAATCTTTCAACAAAATTTTCATACCGTGGTCATTTACAAAATAAATACCAAAAAATAATTTGCTAGCAAACAGCTCCCAACTAATAACTCAGGTAAATAGCAAAGCAATCTATCCCGTGTGGATAATCTGACAAACAAAAAAGCCAGAATAATCCTTTCCGGCGCAGCGGGCTTTCGGCAGACTTTGTGACGCCGCGCGGACGGTCCTGTGGAAAAATTGGTAATCGTTTGGCGGCGGATAGCAATTCAGGTGTGTCTAGGGTTGCCAACTGCTTATGAAAATACTGTATTTTGATCTGACATCTTATACCTAAATGGTTTCATTCTGAGGTTTCATTTAACTAATAATTTAAACTTCGGTCGGTAATTTTTGTCAAGAAACATTTTATTTTAAGTAACATACCTCCTTGTTTATTCATAGACATAATATTTTTTTTTATTAATTCTTTTTTTTGTGTCTAGAAACTTGGGGTTTCATTTTAATTTTCAAGTTAAAAATTTTATGGAACTGGAGTTGGTCCTCTGCCAACCCTATTAAAAGTTATCATGTTATCTTTTGCAGATCGCGTATTCCGTAGAAGAGGATTACCGGGTTTGCTATTACTGCATTCTAGGAAGGTATGCCAGGTAGCCACAGCGCGACTTTCTTTGTCCCTGGTATTATTCCCTCAGACTCAAAGAACTTAAAACTATCGAAAGTACACCTTCATACAACTAAATAAAACACAAATTCTTTTGTATCTGAAATATAAGCAGATTGGACGATATATTTTCAATTTGTGTTAAAATTAGCGTATTTGCTTTCGAGCATAAAGTCCTGTTATCAATGAATATGAGTAATTATGAGTTTCTGAATGAATCGTAGGGGTTGCGTGTAGAAGGGTGGTCTTTGTGGCTGGTGGCTACTGACTACACTATCGTAGCCTGATAATCGCATCAATATGGTTTGAATAACATTACAAATAGATTATGTAAAACGGTTATATTCTCTGATATTCAATGTTAAGTTAGTCCATTGTTTGCATATTACCTATTTTACGATCCATCGGTAATTGTTTTTACTGTGGAATGACTTTAGTTTTGGAGATATTGTTATGTTCTACGCATTTTGTTGTCAGCCTATATTCTTATGGATGCATGAATGAACGAAACAGTGTAAAACAAAAATAAATTGGTATACTAGTTTTCAGATAAATTATTTTATTAAAAAAAATCTATTTTATTGTTTTGGAAAGCTGGTACGCAAATTCATTCCTAGGTCAGTATTTGAGGGTCATAAAAAAATTTACCTTGTCATCCATCGCTCCATCAAGATTTTCATGAAATTGAAAAAGTTGAACACCTGCAAGGTGCACGCGCTGACCCGCAAGCGATATCTGATCATACTCTTACACCTTTTAAATTAAGTCAAATCGTCCGTGAAACTTACACTCAATTTCATTACAAATTCCAAAGACAATTTGAGAAATGTACTAGTGACCCGCCTCTACCTGAATGTCTATTAAAATTCCGTTAAGATGTGTAATTACATTAGGTTCCAACACTCACTCAAATCATCCGTCAATCACGCACAGGAGTGTTATTAGAGGTATTGGAAAGATCGGAATATCTCCGGTGTTTTGGAAGTCAAATGAAAATTAATGGTTTATATGAATGATATAAAGCCAAATATTGGCATAGAGGTTTGTTTCTTCAGGTATTCTGACGGGCGATCGCTCCGAGTAATGATGGAGTCACGGTCGTGACTTTCCAAGTGAGGCTTTTGATTGTGCATTTAGGAATTTATATCGAGAGATTAATAGTTTATTTCATGTCTTTGGATATAATATGAATGTATGAGTAACGAATAAATATTTTTACTTTTAACATATAATTAGGGTCGCAAATATCTTTTCTTTATCAGCACCGTGGAATTAGATTCTTTTATTGGAAATTTATAAATTTTCATGTAGCCGTGTGGTTCCCGGCAGAGTAGAATAGGACTACTCCAAGTCTTTCCTTGGATGTCGTGGAAGGAGACTGAGGAAACACAAGCTAAACAAGGCTCATAAACATCAATGAGACCTCTCCAACCCGTCTGGCCAGCGTGGAGAGTGTAGGCCAAATCCTCTGGCTGCTGTGGCATATATGTAGGTACCTATCTGGCTCTGGTAGTGCAGAGAGGGTTGTGCTCCTGCAGTGGAGAATATAAAAGACTTGATGATGATTGGAAATTTAAGAAGACTACTTATTTTACATTACTTTCTAGTAGATCTGATATGTCAGCATGCAGCGGGCAAGAAACCGAAACACAATGTTTGCTTTACAAATTAAAACTAGGCCAATATCAGTAATTCCTCAGTAATTACCAAAACGATTATATCATTTCCTAACGCGCTGACGTTCAGTTAAACGAACACCGCCCAAGAGGGGTGGAATTGGAAATAAAATAATAAGTTAGGTAAAGCCTCCGCTTGTCATGCGAATCGTACATTAGGCTCTAATTTCCCTTTTGATTTTAAGTAATTTATATGAAATTATGTAGAGAAACTTTATTTTAAGGGGGTTTATGATAAATGTTCGTTTCTATTCGATTAGGCAGATAAATGCGGCCGATACGGCGATTGAATGATCGATTCGGTAATAATCACCTGCGGACGGTATCGTGCCATCGGAATGAATATTTTACTGCACACGTTCCGGTGCTCCAAATCATGCGTATTGTTACAGATGAAATTAGGATTATAATAGGGTGATTATGTAAGTATGCTTACAGATGAAATTATAAAAGGATTTTGAGTACTGAAAGCTGAAACCTAAGTAGGTAACATTATAAATTACCACTATCTATAGGACACTCATTTATGACATGGTGTATTTGCTGTAAATTGACAACACAGTTCTAAGACTAAACTTTTTCTAATATGCATTTAAGAACTTGAAAATCTGACACCAGACCACAAGAAAACAAACAACAAGAAATTAAATTAAAAAAGAACACAAAATATTACATGCTGCCGATTACGTTAACAATAATGGGGTACATTTTAGTCGAATCACGGTATTTCTAAATCTATTAATTGCTTCTACCGATAATGAACGTGTATTAAACACAAAAAGCTTCCTGTGCAAATCCTCCACTTTACACCTCACTTGTGAAGGAAGCCTATTTGCATTGGGAAATTATAGCGTTGCGAGTAATTTACATGAAAATCTAAAGGTTGATACACACAGACACTGTTTGAAAAGATTGTATTCTCAAAGCCTAATAAGGTGATTGAAGGCTGTCATATATTTCTTGGCGAAATTATTTCGTAATGTGGTACTAGTATGTACTTAAATGATAATTTAATAAACTTGGAAACAAACGCCTTTCAGTGTGCGTTGGTATTATAATAAAGCTCAAATTAAAATTAAAAAATGTAAACACTGGATCAAGTTACCTTTCAATGTCAACATAAAACATCGCAAATGTAAGTAAACCTTAGAACTAGCATAAGCTAAGGGGCAGCCCGATTCCGCGATAACGCCGAAATAGCGGGTCGGAAATAATGAAATTATTAACGACACGCCTGCGTTTTGTTTTATTGATGGCGATATAATGGAGTGATTCTGCATGCTTGCAACTAAGTTGGTTAACGAGTGTTAAAATATCTAATTAAAAAATATGCGTGAGTGAAAATCTCACGTCTCTCACATCTTTGCTGTGAGTACACTTCCAATTGTGCGACCGTGACTTCGGTTTAGGGACAGCTTATTACCTGGAAAGTAACCTAGGCAGTGTCAAATAACAAACCATACGGGCTATACCGAAGGTAAGAGCTAATCTGAAATTATTTAGCAATGTATGAATTAGAGAACGGGAACTATAAATGATACATGAAATGTTTCAGCAGCCAGGCAAATAAAGGAAAGTTCTCAAAATGTGGTGATAGAGTAGGTAGAGGAGCTAGTGAAGAGCCGAAAATACACGGCCTTATTCATCGAGATAAAATATACTAATTAATCATAATATCATCTCGATGGTGTTACTAAATCACTTCAAATGGCTCCGATGGCCAGGGCATCTGGAAAGAATCAAGAAGGATCGTGGCGTTAAGCCTATTTGGGAAAGGTATCAGATCGAAGACCATTGGGGCGTTCCAGACATCATTGCATTGATACAGTACAGGCTGATCTGTGAGAGATGGAAGCTATCATCTGGCAAGATATCGCTCAGACAGAATAGATAACTCTCTCGTCTCGGAGGCCTAGATCCACTTCGGGTCGCTGAGCTAGCGGAGTAAGTATGAGGAAAGGAAGTTTGTAAAAATGACGCCAGGTCGCCATTGTTAATGTTTTAAAAAATATTGTATAACACTAGTCTCCTTTAATTTAAAACGAACTAGTCGCGTGAGAAACGCAATACAGCAGCGGCGAGATATTTTTAAGTACCTTTCAAACGACAAAACTAAGAATTTCACCTAAAATTTTAAATTATTTAGATTTTACTACTTATTCCGATGTGATAAGGTTTAGAATATGTCAGCATATGATTTTTAACTGTATTTTTATATTGGCAAGTATTACCTAGTGCGGGGAAGTGCAAGAAACATTAATCACAACAGAATTAGCTTTGGCGATCCGCTCCCGAGTGTCCAAGAGAATTTATTTCGATGCCCCTCATAAAAGGGACTAACTTTGTTCTTCTCGTTTTCATTCGCAGTGCAAGTATTATGCAAGATAAGATATTATAGGTACCATTGTATAATCATAAGAATATTAATTATATATAACATAATATTAAATTCCAGTTTTACAAATATTTTGAGAGATATATTTATAAAGATTACTTATACGTATCTGTAAACGGTGAAAATAAAAATCAGTATTAAAGGGCCGTTTTATCCATAAACATAGACATAATGTCCCTTATTTTTTCCTTACACATTCCATGTTCTTTTGCCAACGCATATTTATTTTCAAAGAACATTTTCTCTGATTTCTATAAATTGTAGCAGCCACGTATTTGAATATATTACGTAACTTATTTTTAAAATATTAGCTGCTAAAAGTTATAAATGAGCGAAAAATGTAAAATCGTACTTAAACCCTTTCATGCATGTTCACCCGAAGTTTTGTCGTGGCGAAACCGCCTCCGCGCCGCCGCCGCTGGGGACCGCATAAATACTGCTTAACTCACGACACTCCAAATTTAAAATCACAAAAAAATAAACAAGAACAGCCAGAGAACGTAACTTTTTAATAATTACCTCAGGACGCGGTGAGTAGCGTTACTAATGTGTGAAAGATATCCCTCTTCCGAATAATTTTGTTTTGTAACAACTCTTATAGATTTTGACGTTATTTATTTGTTAGCAACCCTTTTTAGACATCATTAGGCGTAAAATACAGATGAATGTGGCTGATCTTTAGTTATGTCTTTTTAATTTATTGGGTAAATAAATAACGATGGTATTTTATGGGCATTCGTTACTTTATTTTGTATGCCAATATTTTTCTTGGTCTTTAACATTTTGAATTGTGTGAAATCAATTAAAACTATATTTTTAATGCATATTATTTTTTTATCCTTGAAATCGCATCACCATTTCCATCATTATCATAATCAGTACAACCAAAAGATATACAAGGCCTAACAAAATATACTGAAACTATTTTAAGGGTGAATTCAGTCCATGATACTGAACTATTTTCCCCAAGGAACATATATCGAAATATGAAAAAAATTTTTCGCCCACCCATACAACTTGATCAGCTGATCCGAGTTTGTATGGAAAGCAAAAAAAATAAGTTGAGTATCATTTCAGTATATTTATTTAGATGTTTCCTAAATAGACAATTAGAGCTAGAGGTGGAAGAAAGAGTTCAGTTATGTTCACCGTAATAAGTAGGTACCTAGTTTAATTTTATAGGTACCTAAATAAATATAAAGGGACAAATCAAACTGATTCAGTTAGCCCCAAAGTAAGTTTTAAATTTGTGTTATGGGATACTAACTCAACGATACTATAGATAAAGACCCAAGACCCAGGACAATTTAAAAAAGGCCATTTTCCAACTTGCCCTGGCTGGGGATCGAATCCAGAACCTCCAGAATGGCGGACTAGCGTGTTGACCATTACACCACGGAGGTCGTCTATGTTAATGATGAAAATAAATAATTCCTACATAAAAAAAAAACTGTAGAAAATGTATATCGATTTGTACCTAACTATCAACAAGCACCTGCACAAACCCATATAGGTACTCAACAATACTCCACCATAATGAGGTTACGATCTTCAAATTGTCAATCGGCAACGGTGTAGCAATCTAAGGCAGTTTACACATGCTACTAACGTAAAGTAGCGTGCATACCGTCGGCCTCGAGCGAGGAATTTGACACCAAAACGTCATGGCAATTAAGGAATCGGCAAGCTCTAACCTCGGCAGCCGACCTGCGGTGGCGGCTATAGCCAATGCGAGGCCTGGGGTGACAAATTTTTGGGAGGCTATTGTTGCTTGTGAAGAAATATTTGTGAATTAAAACTATTTTTCACCGACCGACACAAGGGTTCTCTAACTACATATTATTCCATTTTCGTTTCCTAAAATGTCTTTATTTGCTGATAGATTCTTTTTATATTGACTTTCTAAGAATCTTTCTAGGGTTTCTGTTTATTTCTAAATCCCATTTTTCACGTTGTCAAGCGTAGCGTTTGGCGTTTCAGCCCTTGCCTCAAGTTTGATACAGTTTTATAAGTATGTAGAAGATCAGAAATACAAGAGATTAAAGAACGTTTGTTGTATATAACTTTTTATTTATTAAGCAAAAACAAATTAAATGGCATTCATTGAGAGAGGCCTATACCCAGCAGTGGGAGGTTCAAGGCTGTGAATGATGATGAAGCAAAAACAATAGTTAACAATCACATACAGTTTCACTACAAATTTTGACATAAATAAACTACGTAGTCTAGATCGCTAACCAAAAACGTGAATGCATTACATGTTTATCCACAATGTTATATTTTAAGCATTATCACTAATCCGTGTGGTTCCCAGTTGGATGTAGTAGAAGAATGGCGACTTAGGAAACACAAGCTAAAGAAAGCTTTAAACATCAACTTCTCCAACCCGTCTGGCCAGCGTGGAGAGTGTAGGCCAAATCCTCTGGCTACTCTGACCAAATATGCCTCTGCTAGTACAGTGAGGGTCTTGCTCCTGCAGTGGAGACTGAAAAGACCTGATGATGAAGCACTATTGATAGTCCTCGAAGTATAACAGGATAGGAGGACCCTGCACGAGCGATGCCCTGGGCTGATACTTTGCTTGCCACCCCTAATGCCACCGCAGCCGACCTGTATTGGGCACGGCCTGGGTGATTGGCACATAGATGTGTAAGCGCACTGGATTGGACTTGGGATCAATCAAATCGATAGTGATGTCGAAATTGTGTAATTATAAGCCATTTATATCTGACGTTGGATAAATCTAGCTGAATTTTAAATTTTGTTTCAGTAAGTGAAATGACATTTTATTGTTGCTCAATATTTGAATCCAAAAACTATTTTTACTAAAGCTTTGGAGATTATGACATAAATAGTCAATTTGTCTATCCGATTTATACCTACTCTTACCAAATCCGACCTAAAAACATTTAAATTTATTATTGGATTAAGATAAACCATTACGTACCTCTTTTCCACAGTAAAAATAAATAGAAATAAAAATGTGAAGGCACCTATTTAACGAAGTCATAAATTGTTATAATTTCCCACCAACTTTTACATCCTTCCCATCTACATATACTTATTAAACATCTTTATTCATTTATCATTAATTGTCAATTCCACGTTAACATAAGTTTCTAAGATTCTCAAGTTACCTCACACTATTACCCAAAACCTTAGTTCGGGGCGACTTTTATAAAAATGAAATTCACTTTCGAGTCAAACCTCCAGCAACACTCTGCCGTCAATCCGTCATTATGCTCCATGACAATCTGCGTCATCCGTGCTCGCACAACATTTATCATACAGACGTGAGATGTTTCTTCGTAACACCGCGTTTCTCCTGTGACTGCGCTTTATGAACATCTGTGTATCTATACATGATGTTTTTTCTTTCCTGTGTGCAAATCACAACTAAGGTAGTTATTAATATGTACGGAATATATTTTACAAGAAATATTATGTGGAAATACGAAAAAAAATCTTGCTATTATTATATGAAGTCTTCAATTGGGTAATTAGGATTTTAAATACAAATAAAACATTAATTTAATAATTTTCTTCAATTTTATTTTCGTTCGAACAGCAATGGGACCTAGATTAGATAGGGCACACGGTAAAGGTTAAGAACAAAAACTATTGACTAGAACACTTTCGAGCAAGTCATTGCATCATTCAGACAAAAAAAAACTAATATTATATCTTGCTCAGTTTTACGTCAGGCCTTCGTTCCATGACAATCTTCGTAACTGAATCGCACAATATTTATCATATTCAGAAGAAAAAAGTTTCTACGGTGCTTAAAATGCAGCCAGCATTTTATCAACATCGGGGTAGTGTATTTTTATAAGTAGGTATTGTATTGTAGAATTACATGTATTTTTTATGTTTGGGTATTGCGTCATATACCACTGTTGATATGAGTTATGTTTCCTTTTATACACTTCACTTATCAAGTGTAAGTAGTAGGTATGTATAAAGGGGGCAAATCCCTTAGACAGAAAGTATTTATTATAGTTTTATTAATTGCTTGGCTAGCTTACATTTCAATTATGCTAAGAAAATTTACAAAAAAGTAAAAAAATACACAACACCAGTATTTTACAACATGAAATTCTAATTCCAAATCTGGAACAGTTGTATGCAAAACATCGTAGGTACTGGTACTTTCTAAGCAGACCAGTGATTGGCGGACGACACACTTGCGCTATTCGTCCCGTTACCGGCCCACTGGCCCTACCATCTGCTGGCGTGACACACATGGACGAGGAAATTATTATTTGCAATCTTGATGCAGTAGATAGATAGGCAGACTATGTAAACCAATATGCCAGAATCTGATAAAAGTAATACTCGTACTCTTAAGTCTGCACCAAATGTTCACAATAGTCCATATATTTAATACATACACTATCACGTCTTTATCCCTAACGGGGCAGACAGAGCCTAGGGCGGCAAGGCCAAGGCCACTTTTAGCGTGATGGTGGGTATGAAGGTGGAAAAAGGAAATCATAATAGTGATGGGTTGCTAACCGCAACGCCTATTGATATGATTCAGATTCTTGCCCATTCCCTCGATCGGCTTTTACGATCTGCGCGGGAAGAGAAGCAGCTGGTACATTCTTTGTTTTTTCTTTTCTCCCAGACCAACATGGGAGCATCCATATATTTAATTTACCCATAATCATCACGCTAGGCAAGCTAGTTGGTGGTCGCAGTAGACGGTATTGTCGTCACACAGATGATTATTGCCTGTTCCCTTTTACACAGACAGCCGTAGGAGTATTTTAGTACCGCAACTTGAATGCCTAAAAACCCGAAGTATAAAAATATAGCTGTAGAAGAAGAAACGGATAACATTAGCTACTTAGAAGTACTCGTAGAAGAAGAACTACTCGATATAAAATTGTAATTTTGGAGTGTTGTATTTATTAATTACTTTAAAGGTCGAATGTGTGATAATGGATATCTCTTACAACTGTGTTTTTGATCATCCTAATTAGTCTTTTAAATCTTTATTAATGTTACTTCAGTAGGCTTTACAATAGTGAACAAATGGTAGAGGTTGTAGGCTGAGCTGGACCACTCAGCGTCGCCGATGCATTGTGCCTTCAATGACACTCACAAATGTTTGCCACTTAACAAATCGAGGGTTGTGCCGTCCCACACATTCGTCACCTCATATAAATAGAGTCTCAATTTACTCAACACGACTGCAAAATACAATCACATACTGGCGATTCGGAGTGTTTATTTGAATAAAGAAGAAAAAATTGAAATGTCGTAATAAGTGGCAGTTAATGCCGCGGTTTGCGATTGTAAAATTTATTATTTTTATTATTGGACGTGTCTAATCGGCCAGTAAACCTCGTAATGTTTTTCAATCGGTATAAAAACCTAATTGGCCAGCGGAAGCAGATATTTGTTTTATTCTTAGTGCTTCGAGCAGTAGAGTGGAAACTCGCGACTAAGGACCATGGTTTTTTTTCTGGCATTAGGAGCACGTTCCAATGTTGCTTGCAATTAATGGGTTGGGTAAATATTTAATATACCCATTAATCACTTAAACTATTTAATATTTATAGCAGGTATACCTTCATACCGTTGGTCCAATATCTAGGTATAAATTAGATATTAATAAATAATCCTCTTGGTATATGTAGGTACATAACACAGGTTAAACTTAGCTGTATAATAAACGATTTGACGTCAACACATGTGCAAAACAAAACAAAGTGACTATTATTAAGAGATACGAGTATTATAAATATTCTATGATAATAAAGATATTTTGAATTTTGAATTTTGAATTTTGTACCTTCCATGTTTCGGCGTTATAATATTGCACATAAATTATACATGGTTAGATTTGTCTTAACCACTAGAGTGACATAGGCTATATAAAAATGATTGAAAACCAAAATGGCGGATTTTTGGCGCCAAATTGCGTGGCATAAAAAATCTTTTTTGTTCAAAACCTATCGAGTGGGTTACAATTTAAGGGTTTTTATTTAAGGATTACAAAAAAATATGCAACTTATATGTTGAAAATTAAATTTTAAATGAGAAATGTTAAAAAAAATATTATTATTAAGAGATATTACAAATATTCTATGATAATAAAGATATTTAGAATTTTGCACCTACCTTTTTTGGCGCTATAATATTGCACACAAAATAAAGTTAAAAATATATATCTTTATTATCGTTACTTTCTAGATTTTAGAAAGTAACTGATACCATTGAGTATAATTTAATTTCTTCAGGTTTCGATATTGCAATTTCAAAATTGTCCAGTCGTCGAAATTTTTATTTGAATAGTCTCGGCGTAGGTAGATGAAACTTAGATGATATCTATTTTTAAAGATAACTAAATTATAAAAATTAAAGTATACATAGCTTTTATCGACTGATAAAATCTGATTATGCGTTTGTGGGTTTAGTTTCTTACAGACAGGTGTGACATTATATGGACCGATATTTCAATGCGTTCGATTTCTGAAAGATTTTCTGTGCCTTGACTTTTGGCACTTGTATAGAAAATTAACAATGTTAATTGTCTCTATAACTTGTACTAAGCAGGTAGGTATTTACCGAACAGAATGAAGAACATCAATATAAACGTGTGTGCATGACAGCCTTCCGTTTTTTTCGCGGGTAGTGTATATTACGGCTTATAAAATATACTGAAACTATTTTAAGGGTGAATCCAATCCATGATACTGAAACACTTTTCCCAAGGTACATAATTATATCGAAATATGAAAAATTATTTTTGTCTTTTCATACAATACAAACACGGATCAGCTAAACGGTTAACTTGCAAGGTCAAAAAATATTTTTTTATATTTCGATATATGTATGTTCCTTGGGGAAAGTTGTTTAGTATCATGGACTGAACTCGCCCTTAAAATATTTTTACTAAATTTCGTTAGACCCTGTATACTTACTCGTTAACTTGCATCTCTGTCATGGATCACCTGTGTTGTGAACTCGTGAGGTACCCTATCTTTCGTTTCGGTGCCGTATTCTAGTTCATCACCTAACAAACATAAATAACCAGTCATGATCTCTTGGCATCTCTTAGCGCATGTCCTTGGTTCCTCAACTTTCTTGTCGACTGGCCACAGTACAGTCACGGAGCGCGTGCTCGCCTCACTTTTTGCCCAAACTCCGAACGCTTGGGTGCCGGCGCGGGCCAGATATCGGAATAATTGCTTTTTCAACGCCACGCCGTCGCCGTGCAAATGACATTCGAGATGGAGGTCGTTTTTTTACGCCTATGTACGAGAAGGAAAATTGACTGTGATGAAATGTTTGGTTTGTCGAAAATTAAGGTATTTTGTGTTAACGTGCTGTTAAATTCGTAAAATAAAATGAGAGTAATGTTCATTTTTCAACGTGGCCTGGCTGGGAATCAAACCCAGAACCTCCGAGTCTTCGGTGAACTATAGCGTGGATACGCCAATACCAATACGCCACAGAGGCCGTCTACGCTATTTATTGCCTTTCCTTTGCAGAGCCAAGGGTCATAAAATCCAAAGGCCATGCTTAGTAACTTGCTGCTAATGCTGGGTCGTACATGGAATACCGGAATCAGACCGACAACTATTTCTTACAATACCAAACCAATTTCACTGTCAACGTCTAGTTTTTTATAACAGTAGAACGTAAGATTAACAATAAAAAAAATATTATCTAAATGACAAACACGAACACTAGAATAATATAATCCAGCACCGTACAGTTTGACGAGACAATAAAATAATTAGCGACATGCCGGGCCTGCGCTGAAATGTCCCCGGCACCGAGTAATGAGTCGGTGGCGGTGTGGTGTTAAAATTTCAAATTGTTGTGTGAACTTTCACAGCTATTGGGCAGCTGGCTTTACGACGCCAGTTTTTGTTCCTGTTTCGACACGGAGCACGGCGAGATCTCTTTTGATATCATAAGCTGTGCAGCGGCACGTGCTAAGCCTTTTTACGTAAATGTGGTGTCACGGCCTTTAGGTCACGTGAATTTGATATTTTCTCGGTAACCGTAAACCACGAGGGCTTTTCATGTTCCGCAGTTTTACGGGTTTTGGAATATGTAGCTGAAAATAGTAACCCTTTTGTTCGCAGGTGGCTGAAGATGGTCCTTCTGAGTCAACCTCGCGCGTCGTTCTGAGAAATCAACCACCAGTGCCGTTAGGCATCAGTCAATATGTAGGAAGTGTGTTTTTTTTTAATCGGTTACATAGAATTCAGCCTAGTATCATAAGATAAATTTCGCTGAGTTTTTATTTCCTTCAGTACGTGTTTTTTTCATGCTTTTTGAAATGATTCTAGTTCTACATCATTCTGGTAAACATGCTAAACAGGCGATGGGCGAATAACCTGTCATTTTAGATTATTTTCCAACTTCAGACCCGTATTGAGTCTTATTTAGGTTAATAAAAGGGGTAATGACGTGAATCTATCATCCATTTCTAGCTATTAGTTTATTTCATTACGTAAGGTAAATCCCGAGGAGAAAAACAATTTCTTTCTGAATATCAATCAAAAGACACCCGTTAAGGACGATAAACACTATCTTTTTCATTTATTTCTTGAATTTGAAGTCTTAAACTTGTTTAAATTCTCGAGAAAGTGAGCTTACAGCGGTCGAGCGGTTTTTTAAATGGTCACGAAATTTTTAATTAATTTCTTTTTCCTGCAACTTTAATTATGTTCTACGGTGTGTGTTTGAAAACCTTTCTGCCTCATCAGCCATCGGTTCTGCACGCCAAACACCTTCTATATCCTATCTAAGTGCCCGAACGTACCCAATCTCCATGACGTGAAGAACATTTCGATTTAGGTCATCGGCCACACATCACAGATGTCCGTCTCGGGCGCAACTAATCGCAGACATCTTCAAGACAAAGCATGATTTTGTCACGCGCAGTAAATATTTTGGACGGGGCATTACTGGGCTCACTTTATGACGGCACGCTGGCACTATTGTCTGTTAAGTCCATCGCCCCGTTGATTAGCCATGCCGTGCAGGACACAAAATGCATTTTTCAACTTTTTTTAGACAATTCAATCACCCACTTTGTATTTATTTATGGGCTTTAATTTCCGTGGTGTACCATTGCTTTCCTAATTAGTTATGCCTTGCCAGGCAGGTTCTCCTTTTTTTGACAATTTCATATTTATGTATACTTGTTTTTAAGTTTGGATTATTTTTTTACTAGCCATCTATGGCCTACTACTGGGCAAAGTTAGTTTGACATTACTTCTAATTAATATATAACTATGTAACATTGTTATATTTAAGTAAGCAGGTATAAAAAAATATATATTTATGAATTTAATAGAAAATTACTGTTTATTATAATTATTATTAATTGAAAACAATTAGTTTGTATGTTATGGTATTATTTTAATCTATATATCGTAAATAATTATAAGATTTATGTTAGTCTTGCGAAATTATGACAATTAGATAGCAGAAAATTACAGATTTTTGACGTAAAACGAGATGGCTTTTTTCCATTTGTAATATAGTCACTATTAGCAGTACAACTTAAATTATGCGGATTTCGAATCTATATTTTCTATCTACACATAAGCATTGCGCTGTATTGTACATGCACCATGGAGACGAATTAAGACGAATTCAGAAGCGCAGTGAGCGGTCTGCCTTATCAGCATTTTCGTCCCCATATTTATTTGAGAATTTCGTAGGACTTAAAATTTTTCTATCTTTTTACAAAAGACAAATTATTTTTATTTATTTAGTGTACGTGTTTAAGCATGAATCAATCTTTATATATGTGTATTTTTAAATTTTTAACTCAGTCGTATGCGCAAGAAATCCGACGACGTATTCTCTTATATTTTCTTTAAAGTTTAACCTTTTTAACTAAGTTTTTGAATGAATATTTTTTTTTAATTAAAATGTTCTCTTTCACTTTTTAGGATTTTTTTTTGTCTCTGTAATTTATACACAACTTCATGTTTTAAATTCCGTGTAAACAAAAATGTCATGAACGTCGCACACCGCAAAAAATCGAAACACGTCTCAGGTTATTTGGAATTAAACAAATTATTACAATGAAAATCAATAAATTGTCTCATTCACTTTTTTAAAACTTAAATAAACTTCAATTTAACATATCTTAACATATTGTTACTAAGATAGTTTGGCTCCAATCAGCTCCGAAAAAGCAGTCAAAATCATTAAAAATGATGACTGGGCCCTTAAGGTAGCAGATATTAGTATAAGCTTTTATCTTTTAAATTGAACGTTCATTTTTTTTTTATTTTTTTATTTTTTTTTATTTCATCTTACATTCTATCATTACAGGTTATTAACCTAATGCGACAGTGCAGCCTATTACCATGAATAGTTACCTATAGGTATGACATTGCCAACCTGTGAAACAATACCAGCCCGTTAGATTTAAATAGAAACATAAATTTCTATAAAATTTAAGATAGCATTATTTGATAATTAACCATCGATATATTATACTTACTTTGAATCTGAAAAGTGGTGCGCTGTGTTTTTAGCGTAAAAACTCTCGATTGCAAAAGAAACGATTAACCAACTGGTGCTTCCAATTCAGTTATATTTATGGGCATTTCACCGCAGAATCGCGTTCGTTATTCCCGTGCGTGACCATCTTCGGACGCACTCCTCCAAAACGTAATGGTCGTTATTTGTTATTCATTTGAATTATTTAACTCACATTTTTCATAAAAATGTTGGCTGGCTTCTTTGTTTTGACCTTTCTTCTAAAAATACTTTAACTTTTAGTCTGTAAAATCCGTAGCAAATTTTACTTTTTTGTTTTCATTACAGTGAGGGTAATCGACAACTAGACCTTACCAGAAATAAGTGTCCAAAACACCAAATGGAAATAGAGCCAGCCAAATCGTATTTGCCGAAGAAACCTCCTGCCTATATCAATTTGTCCAGTTCGTCATACAGGTCTACAATTTGGAGGGTAGAGCTCCAAACAGGAACTAGTAAACGACAACGTTTACATTTGAAATGTCTTTCGTCTTGTTCATGTTCATTTTAAAATCGTTCTGTTGGAAAAGTCAGTTTAGGTCTTCAAGTCTTCCGACGATTCTGTCATGATAACGATAACTTTTATCCCTAAGCATGACAGCTAGTTATATACCTAATGTGTAACAAATTATACTGAAACTATTTTAAGGTTGAATTCAGTCTGTGATACTGAACAAGTTTACCCAAAAAGTATATACCGAAATTAAAAAAAAAGCGTTCTTTACAAACTCGGCTCAGGTGATCGGTCAATTTGTATGGAAGGTCAAAAATTATTTTGTAAGGTCCGTAAATTATTGTGTTCGTCCGTAAGGTGAACTGGTAGACAATGCTTAGCATTAAGTTTTACCTTTTGTATTATAATCGTTAGATTATTGTGAAATAAATAGTAAATAAATAAATAACGTACCCTATCGTATAAATGTGGAACATGTGTCTACTAAAACTTTTTCGAAATAAAGCTTATTTGGGAGGTAGGAAGGCATGGAATCAGTTGCCGAGACGGTTCATGATAATCTTCAATACCATCTCACAGACATGATTCAGGAAGAGCGTACATCTTGTCACAGTTGTGCTTCCGATATGATTCAGCGTCTCCGCACCAGCGCCTTAGACGAGTATGACTGACGTACCCTAAACAATCGGCATCTTAAAATTAGAATTTATGCATCCATATTTTGAGTTAAATATTAATGTTTCAAATCGTCATTAAATATGTATTAAAGTTGCACTCGGCAAGCGTTTAGGCACAAGAGGTCACCTTGCGGCGAGCGGACCACAGCCAGAGTAAACCACAGAGTCGAAAATTGAAATCGGTCATCGTAAATAGCGGTAACATTAGTGAATCACTTGTTTATGACTATTTTTTAGAAGAATTTATCTAGGTCTGTGGTATGCTTGGTCTTCTGGGTGGATTAAACTTCGGACTGCAGAATATTTTAAACTTATAACGATATATAAAGTAACTTCATTTATTTATTTATTTAACTTTATTACAAACGTAATAGGCGGACTTAAAGCCATAGGCTTTATCTACCAGTCAACCCACTGGTGATGCCGAGAAAAAGAAAATTTTAGAAGAATTTTTTTTTAAATTTATGTTTTACGAATCTTCACTTCCGTTTTCAAGGTTGGTACGAGTATGTCAAATCCTTTGATCGGTTTTAGGGTTAGTAAACTTACCTTATAGACTGCACTATTAACCATACGGTTTGCTAGCACACTTTGTGTTTCCTCTTTTTCAATGGGTCTATTTTGAAAGATTAATTGAGGATGCGTAAGTACATCATCTAAGCCACACATTATTATTTAGATAAAAAAGCCTTTTATACCTCGATACATCTAAGAAAAGGAGACTAGACCAGAAAGAAGGAAGGAAGAGAATACTGGCAACATTATTTGGTTGTCATGGTCATATTGACACTGTGCATTCGCTTGATCATCACATCTCTTCATAGATGGGTCGAGGCGAGGAATATCCTCAGTTTCATTGTTTGAAAGCATATATTTACGTGTGAAGGAGTATTTTTACCGACAGCAACAGAATTTGCAGCTGTAAATTAAATGCAAATCTTTGTTGCTGTTGTCAACATCTATCATTGTGACAATTATCATTCAGAAATTGAGCCGAGGTGATGCTGAAACCAAGTTTTTCTAGCAACGCACATCCGGAAGATCTTGAATTGTTTCATAGCTGATGGATATTTGCTTAAAAAAGCGGTTCGGGCTGGTGCGCAATGTGGGGCGACGGCGTCAAGGCTGCGCCAACCTCGGCGTTTGTGGAGCGTGACGGCGACGTGTCGGCACCCAGCGCGTGACGTCAGCTATGCTGGGCAGCTGGATCTTGTAGCAGAAGTGAGTTGATCCTCTGGTGAAATGAGAGGTAGGAGACGTAGTTCCTACCAATGAACAAGAAGATACAGGTCTTTTACTCTACCTCTATTCCGTCGTAGCTCATTTAAAAAGGACTGCGTTGTATATTGCAGTCCTCTAATGCATCAATTATACGATATAGATCGAGTGGCTTTAAGAGTCCCCTTACCCAAGACAGAATTAAAGTTTCCCATACAAACGTAGTCTACGTTTTATTTTTAAACGACATGTCAAATTTGTCACTATACCTAGAGTTTGGCCAGGGATAGAGTTCGGCTCGTATTGCCGTTTGAGATAGACGTGTCCACGAAGGCTAGTAGTGTAAACCAGTCAACCTAGACCCCCGCGTTACGGCGTTTTTTGTGTAACCATCGTGTCTACGGTCACTGGTTGTGCGGAGGATCAAGCGTCCAGCGCAATAGACCTCTCTCTTATGGACGTTAGCACGGGCGGCCGGTGTCTCGCACGACTGGTCTGAGGAATAGCTGCGGGTCCGAAGTGCATCACATCGCTGCTTCCTTGTTACACCTACAGAGCAAGTCCATAAACAGGTGTGACAGTAACTATCTGCATACTGGCTGGCTACGCAAGAAGCCGCGCTTCTACCTACATTTATTTGCACTGCTATAGCTCATCAACAAATTAAGTGAAACTTAATCTCGGCGCTTCTAACCAAATTTTTACTCCTCTCGAACTTCGCTTCAACCCCGATTGTAATTTTACAAGATATGTCTTTGCAGCGCACGCCCCCGGCATCTATTAATCAAGCCCTATCTGAACCGAATTTAAGTCAATCAACACCTGCGTCTGATTTAGACAACGTTAACCTCTTAAATCGAGCTAACAAAAGAATTCGCCGCACAGACTCTTCGGATGACGAATCTCACGATCTTAGGACAGACATAAAACAAATATTAAATGCCTGGAAGGTTGAACAGGACGCTAACTTAAACCGTGTCCTAACTGAACATAGTCTTCATATGTCGAAGCTTTCTGCTGATTTAGCTGAACTAAAAATCCAAAATCTTTCCATCCAAAAGTCTAACCTCGAAATTGAGAAGTCCTTGACTTTCATGAACCAGCAATGTGATGACATGAAGAAGCAGATCGACTGTCTCCAAAAAGAAAGGAAAGAATACTTACATACAATACAGGAACTTGAAAAGAAAGTTATTGACATTCAGCAAAGCTCTCGCGGCTCTTCCATCGAGATTCGCAACGTGCCTTCCTCCGAGCGAGAATCCACAGATGACCTCAAACAGGTGGCGCAGAACCTCGGCCAGGTACTTGGAACTCCTATCGAGGGAGTGCGCGATATTTACCGTATTCCGGGCAAACATGGATCATCTAAACCGATCGTGATCGAACTCACCTCAGTGCAAGATAAGGAAAAGATTCTTATTTCCGCAAAAAATTATAATAAATCACGTGCACGTGAAGACCGACTAAACACCACCCTCATCGGTCGTCCGGGAAAGGCTCTTCCTATCTACGTAGCAGAATATCTTCCGACCTCAACAAAGAAGCTATTCTACCTAGCGAGAGAATTTGCTAAGCTAAACAAATACGCTTTCTGTTGGACTACCAATGGCAAAGTCTTTCTGCGTAAAGAACAAGGCGCAAGACACATTATCGTTAAATCTGAGCAATTCCTGGCGGATCTCCAGAGTCAACAGTGACTATCAGTAATAAAAAGTATACATACTGATGTCTGATAAACCCTTTTACTATCTAATCTGTACTCTAGTTATTCTTTTTATTTATTTCTGTTTTTTATAAAGTTTGTGACTATTTACTAACATTACAATCACCATACTACTTCTTACATAGCATTTGTATTCATTGCAAACCGGCACTATCCACTCATTACTGTAAACCTTGTTTTACTCCACCGTTCACACTCCTACGGCGGAACTGTTACACTAAACACCTTAAACGACTTAACTTCACTACCTAAATATCTCTTACACTAATGGCTACCGTACTAGAATTAAACTCTGAGCTGGATTCCCTCGACAGCACCAATTCACACTTATGTGAACCGGACATGTGTATTTCAATTTTGGAAACTTCGGCTGAAAACTCTCTAAAAGTCCTACAACTCAATATCCGATCCGTTAATCATAACTTTGACAAACTTAGAATTCTCCTCTCCCTGATTAAGGTTACGTGTGACGTCATAGTACTCACAGAGTGTTGGCTTCAAAAATGCCCTAATATACCACCTTTAGAAGGATACACTTTTTATTCAACAACCAACCCCCCAAACCAAAACGCAGGTGTCATTATTTACATCAAATCTTCCATACCTCATACCATTACGGAACCAAATCTAAAATATGCGGACTGTCTAACTTGTATTATTGAAAATAAAATAGCTATAGTAGGAATATATAGGACTCCTTCCAGCTCCAAGAGAGATCAGTTTGATCGCTTTCTGAACAGTTTAAATAGTTTTTTAAATACTTTGAAATCATTTAACAACATAACACTCGTTGGTGATCTTAACATTGATATTAAACCAAATAATGATGATGATTTTTCAAATGAATACTTAATTCTCAATGCTACACATGCTCTGTCCCCAACACATGTTCTCCTCACTCGAGGCGATAAGTGCTATGACCATGTCTTACTTAAAAGCAAACTTCCCTACACTACACTTGTTATAGATACTCATATCACCGATCATAAACCAACACTTCTTCATCTTCAACTCAAAAATAATATTTGCAATAATGCTCGACGTAAGACCATTGTTGATATAGAAAGCATACACAGGGATATTTCTAAGACAGACTTCTCTTATATTCTATTTATTGAAGATGCAAATCTTGCTGCCGATACTCTTGTAACGGTCTTGTCGAGCATCATTGCAAAACATACGAAATCAATCCTAGTCTCTAACAAAAACAAAATACTTAAACCCTGGATTACTCCAGGTCTTTTACGGTGTATCAAGCACAGGGATCGTCTTCACACTGAATTTAGAAAATCACCTAATAACCAAATTACTAAAACGACCTACAAGCGATATCGTAACTTCTGTAATTCCCTTCTTCACAAGCTTAAAAGGTTACATGAGAAAAATGAGTTACTTAAAAATAAGAATAACCTAAAAGGTACTTGGAACACCATTAAACAAATGACTAACACAGAAAAACCTCGTCTTCCTCCATTTGAACTTTTGAAGCTAGCTGGAGACATCAAGTCCTCACTCAATGCAGTTAATAAGTACTTCGTCAAGATTGGCAAAACCCTTGCTACAACGATTCGCCCGTCTAATTCTGATCTTACTCCTTTTTTAAAAAAGCAAGCTGTAACGGACTCAATGGCTCTCTTCGACACTGACGAAGCCGAAATAGATTGCATTATCATGAGCCTTCGGTCTGGCTCAGCAGTTGGCTGGGACGGAATTTCTTCCTCCATACTCAAATCCAATCGCCGGCTATTGATCCCAGTTATCACCCATATTTGCAATACTGCTTTTCATACAGGTGTCTTCCCGAATGCCTTTAAAAAGGCCCTCCTCCACCCAATTCACAAAAGTGGTGATAAAAACAACTCTGCCAACTATAGGCCCATCTCCGTCCTAACTTCCTTGTCTAAAATACTCGAAAAACTTCTTAACAAGCGTCTTATCCAGTTTTTAATAAAAAATAACATTTTATCGGATCAACAATACGGTTTTCGTACTGGTATGTCCACTGAAGACGCTGTAGCAGATCTAGTTACACATATCACCACGAAACTAGACGAGGGACAAAAATGCTTGGGTATCTTCCTCGACCTGCAAAAAGCCTTCGACACCGTCGATGTGCCTACTCTCTTATCTAAACTCCATCATCTAGGAATTAGAGGTATCACGCATGACATCTTTCGTGACTACTTCACTAATCGCCGTCAAAGCGTTACAATCGGCGGATATATTAGCGATGAAGAACCCATCGAATATGGCGTCCCTCAGGGATCAATTGTAGGACCCACATTATTCTTGGTCTACATTAACCAATTATGCAATATTACCTTGCCAAAATGTAAAATATTTACATACGCGGACGACACCGCTTTTGTGATACACGGTTCAGATTGGCTGGAAATCAAATCTACAGCAGAATACAACTTAATGATTATTAATAGCTGGCTGTCACAAAATCTATTGAGTCTCAATCTCTCCAAAACACACATCATTCCGTTCTCAATTCGAAACAATACGCAACCACCCCCCAATTATAAGATATACATCCACTCCAACTGCAGTCAGAATGATAACTGCGGCTGCTCCCCTATATCACAAGCACAATCTACTAAATATCTTGGCGTTTATATTGATCCTAACCTTAACTGGTATCATCATATTGACGCCCTTACTACCAGAGTAAGGCGTCTTATTCATATATTTAAAACTCTTAGACACTCAGCCGACTCAGAAACCTTAAACCTAGTCTACTCCGCGCTCTGCCTCTCAGTACTAACCTATTGCGTGCCAGCTTGGGGATGTGCTGCTAAAACCCATTTCATTAAGGTTGAAAGGGCACAAAGAGCTGTCCTTAAAGTCATGTACTCCAAACCCATCCGGTTTCCCACCAATCAACTTTATACACTTGCCTCTGTGCTGACTGTGAGGCAGCTCTATGTGCTCAAAACTGTCCTTCGCAAACACACTAAACTACCACTGCCAGACCCGTTGAAAAGGATAACTCCTAGAATATGTCCCATACCCCGTCACAGAACCTTCTTTGCGGCTCGACAGTTTCATGTCTCCAGCTCGATTATCTACAAAACAATCAACAAAACTTTAAATATATATAAACTCAATAAGTTCGAGGTCAAAACAAAACTTACCAATTGGTTGTTACAACAAGACTATGATGACACGGAGGGGCTGCTACCAAGAAATAGGTTAGATATAGATGGGTAGCAGTTTCTCCTCCCTCTTGGCACACACAAATACAGACGCACCTCATCGCCACACCCACAATTACACACTCTTCTACACACACACACACACACACACATGCCTCATGCTTGTACAATGGTTATGTATCGATGTATTTTTATTCTTTTATTTTATTTATCTTTGTTTTCTAGCCCTTCGTTAGTCTTTTTTTTTAGCCTAAGCACCTAAATTTGTACACCTCTTATATAAGTCCTCCCTCTTTAAAAATACGGTCGAACACTGGATTCCAAAATACAGGCGCCAGCCTAGTTTGGAAATCAGGGTTTAAAAACTAATTTGTATGACCTATTTCAACCATTTTGTGAATTTACCAACTTGTAAAAAAAAACTGTACAAATCTTTAAGTGAATAAAGAAATTTTATTATTATTATTATTTATTATTTCAAGGTCATATTTTAACTGTAAAAACCAATTATAACCCTAAATTTATGCAATTTCTTTAAAGTTACAAATTTTTACCGAAATCTGACATGTCGTTTCGAAATAAAACGGCGACTACGTTGGTATTGGAAAGTCTAAGGTAAGGAGATTCTTAAGTACTTAGGGTAGCATGTCAATAATTAAACTGCTACAAAAGGTTTTGAAATATGTAGAACCAAAAAACTATTTATTATAAGATTTCGACATGAATGCTCCCGAGAGAAATTCTGAAAAATTCGTCATGGTTTTAACTACCTAGAGTGCCTAGGTATAAAGTGACTCACAGTATTCAACGTGTAGTCGAGTCAACTGTCTATTTATAGAACCCGATACAATTTAATTTTATTATGTAGCTGTTACATTCTAACAGAATTGGTCTTTGATACTAAGCTCAAAGCATAGAATTAATTTAACTGGTAACTTTTACATCTGTCTGTACTCGGTGTATTTAGGAAGTGTCAAATGTCTGAAATATTCTAGGTTAGTGCGCACCACATTACATTTACAAGAAAACATTATCCGTCTTATTATAAAAACAGGACTAACTTTGTTACTAAGTTTAAACCATTATCCGTCCAAATCAAATTGACATTGACAGGTGAGATAGTGTGATATTACTAGATGTCAACTTCATTTGGGCGGGAAATGGTTTAAATCTAGTTACAAAGTTAGTCCAGTTTTTATAATAAGACGGTATGAATTTATCTATCTATAATCTAGTCGCAGGGAAGAAAAAAAGTGAAAGAAGGAAGAAATCCTGGCTACGAAACATCCGAGAGTGGACCGGGATAGCGAGTGTTGCTGAGCTATTCCGCCGAACTAAAAACATGGAGAACTACACCAATATGATCTTAAGAAGAAGATTATATTAAGTACGTCCTCACATTGTATGCTACTGTGCGCAAGTAATTTGTCAATATCAGTACCGGGAATCCAAAGTAGGTCGTGATGCTTACACCACTACTCTCTTTTTGTAAGCCGCATTAAACAGTACGCGAAATACTTTCAAATCGACAAAGGAAACCGTTGCCCCTCGTGATACCTTTAATGATTTTCCGAAGTTATATGTAAAAGGCTTTACAGAAGCGCGTGCAAAAAGCCCATTGCTCCCGTCATTATGGCATTAAAGGTAAACAGGTGTGAAATTAAGTCCATTTTTTGCTGGGCTAATAGATTGCCCCGAACTTTCCGTCGATTTACGTAACCCCCACATTAAGTTAGTACAAATCACCTAAACGCCACATTTAAAACGCTATAATTTTGCACTAAACAGCGTGATTTGGGTGTTTCGTCTCGTTATAAATTTCCACTTTTGTTTTTTCCCCGCCACCAATTACGGGCTTGGGCCGACAAAGGATTTTTTGTGTGGATTCGGACGGCTGATTGATAGGCGATTATTTTTCGGTTTGATCTGAGATGCTTCCGAGTTTTGTTAGCGATAGCACCGAGCTCGCTTTACGGTCTGTTGTTCATATAATTTTAGTATTATTTCATGGAGCTTTTTGTCGCTGTAATTCAATCAGCTGCAAGCAAAGCTTTTAGGTCCGCTTAACTGTTAAGTAATTGGTTAAGTGAGTCAATGTCAATGAAATCTTGTAAAGGATTTTTATTAGTATGCTTAGGAAAAAAATGTTTGTCTTTGAATTTCAAAGATTTTTGAAACAGTTTTCAGTCTCCTAAAATACCTTATATTGAATTACCTACTAAAAACAAAAAATAATTCCAGGGTATGTAACAACGCTAACAACGTTATACTTGTGACGCAACTAACTTGTTTCTCTAAAAAGATCGTAAACCTTTTATTGTGTCTCCATTTTAAATCTTCCACGAGCAAATTGGAAATTCCTGAACGTAACTGCGCTGCCATTCGCAGCGAAACACTCCAACACAATATTGTAAGGACCTCACTGCAACTATTTCACGGCGTTGCCAACAAATACTCACCAAGGCGAATGCTAGTGCCTGTTTGCCAAACGTTTGACCCGGCTTCGTTCGCGCCCACTAACCCACTGTGAGATAAGAATACTGCCCAATATATTTGGAATTTTATCACCAAGAGCATAAAGTACTACGTCCTTTAACATCACCTATTCATCTCTTTGATGTAATGATGTGTAGTTAGTATCAACTGTTTATTTACTGAGTCGCGTTTTGACAGAGGTGGTAGTATCTTTATTCAACTGCCAATGAAAAGCAGTTCTATTGACGTGACTTTAGAATATGGTTTTCTTTAATGGCAATTCGTCAGTTGTTATCAGACGTAGTGAATCGATGGTGTGACTGGCAGAAGAGTCTTCAGGCTTCCCGTTATTTGAGACCGTTCAATAAATTAATATAGTAACAGCAAATGTGGCGATGTACGAAGATGTCGCTGATTCTAGTGGTTGTATGACACACTGAAAAGCTTGTGGTGACGAATTTATTTTAAATAGCTTTACAGTTAACGGCGATTAGTTCGTAACTTATGTGTAACACTTAGCGTACACAATGTCTGCCAATAACCAGCACTACAGTTTTTAATGTCTTCAATCATACCTAATTACTGTGAATCACTGTAGGTGAGGAAGGTTTATTGTATGTTATGTACTTACATACAATTGGTATATGGTGGTTCTAAGAAAAGTGACAACGGTAACAAGACTGACAGAGCGCTCCCTAAATATAAGATAGGTACCTAATATATCTATGCGTTATTATTGCAGTTTTTTATTATTTTTTATAACCTATCTTATTGAAGTTTAAAGTCACAATCTAACATGGTACGGTTATGTCAAGAGGCGAGATGCTTAACATATGGCTAATAAAATGGTTGAACTTGAAGGTGGATCCGGCCAAGGAAGTAAAGGACGACCTTGAAAGACGTGGAGGGAATGTGTAAAGCGGGACATGAAGATTAGAGCAGATATGGTAAATGATAGAAAAGTGAGTTTACATACAGAATCAACCCCAAATAGGAAGATGGCAAGAGATGATTTATTTATTAATTTTTCGTGTGTGTAAGTGGCTAACACTGGTGTCAGATTTTTCAAGCTGCCTCAAGGCATCTAACATAGCTTAACGTCTGCATACAAAGATGTCAGCCGGGACCAACGGCTTAACGTGCCTTCCCAAGTATGAAGAAACTCGAGAACATTTTATGCCACTGGTGGTCACCCATTTAAGTGCGGACCACACCCAATGTCACTTAACTTGTGAAGGCGCTAAGAATAAATAAATATAAACGCACAGTTTGAGCTAGCCCCAAAGTAAGTTCGAGGCTTGTGTTACGGGATACTAACTCAATGATACTATATTTTATAATAAATACTTAGATAAACATCCAAGACCCAGTCAGTCTGAAAAAGATCATTTTCCATCTTGACCTGACCGAGGATCGAACCCAGGACCTCTGGAGTTACTAGGCCACAGAAGTCGTCAGAATGATTACTCCCATCGGGAAACTGAGCTTCTTACCTTCCGAGGAAGATGATGAAGCTAGCTTATTTGAGTTCTATATTTATCTAACTATTGCCTAAATATTAAATGTCGATTATCTTTAGTTTTTGACTTAAATATGATATTTTGATAAATAATAACGTAGACTCGGCGCCATCGCGTCTCCTTCGAGGGGCTCTCAGTGTAAATTGAACAAACACTCGTGTGTCACTCCACACGAGTGCTGCGTGGCGTGCTCCACTATCGTGGTTGTTTTTAACTCTCACCGTTTTTAAGTTACGTACATCTTGTTTTAATTTTGACGATAAATTGACGAAATAATGACGACCTCTGTGGCGTAATGGTTAATACGCCAGACCGCTAATCCGGAGGTTCTGGATTCGATCCCCAGCCAGGGCAAGTTGGAAAATGGACTTTTTTAAATTGTTCTGGGTCTTGTGTGTTTATCTATATATGAATTTATCATAAAATATAGTATCGTTGAGTTAGTATCCCATAACACAAGTTTAAAAAACTTACTTTGGGGCTAGCTTAATCAGTGCGATTTGTCCCTTTATATTTATATTTATTTTATATTATATAATTTGTCTGGTCTGGGAGCAAAGAAAAATTTGGAATGTACCAGCCTAAAATTATCGAAAAAGCTGATCGAGAAAATGTGCGAGAATCTGAATGGTAATAGGCGATACGGTTAGCAACCCATCACTATTTTGATTTTAGTTTTTCCATCTTCAAACCTACTATCACGCGAAAAGTGGCCTTTGGGTCAAACAGCCATGGGCTCTGTCTACTCCGTTAGGGATAGAGACGTGATAATGTATTCTTCTTCGTCTAAGCGTGCTTCCGGTTGCATCCTCAGCTATGCTGCTTCGGAGCCCGGGGTGCGCTTTCCCGCTTTTTCTTCTCCAAATCATGCATGTAAACCTTGCAAAATGGAGAAGAAATAGCCGGAACAGTTTTAATGATTTAGCTTTAGTTTAACGACCGGCCGCCTGCCTGACGAACCCTCTTTGGAAATGTATTTGTGCGAAAAGTTTTACAACCGGCCATCGACCTCCTTGGAAATGCAATTATATCACGAGATGTTTGTACTTAGTCCTTTTGTCGCCTCTTACATCCACAGGAAGAGATGGAGTGGTCGTATTCTAACCCGGAACCATACGTGTGGGATATAGACGTGATAATGTATCTGTATAAAAAATATTTCAGTCGACTACGACGCATATTTTATAGACAAACATACTGACAATAGGTATGCTTTAAACTTCCATACTGGTCTAGAGCAAAGAAATAGCGTTGAATGTGCCAGCTGATTCTGCTCCCGTGCATCTGATCGTAGAAGTCGAATACTATTATATTATAGTATAACTTATAAGAGTGAGACACAAATCGAACTGTCTGATCAATAAGTAAATTAGAGGAGGTCTAATAAATGTCCAGCTGTAATTAATAGGAATCCACAAAACCACATTATATATATGTTATTATATATATATATTATGAAATAAGTTTATGTATGTATATATACAAGTATTAATATGTAAGTATATAATTAGGTATAGATACTGCACCCACCTTATTCCGTACTATTAATTTTTCCTCTACCCAAAGGTTGACTGGAAGAGATCGCATCTAGCGATAAGTCCGCCTTTGTACCAATATTTTCTTTGTGTTTGTTATTTTTATTTTATTAATTATTATGGTGCAATAAAGATAATTTGTATTGTATTGTATTGAATCCACTGCTGGAGAAGAATCATTAATCGTTATAACTTAAATAACATAAATAAAAGGAAGTGTCTTTTAAAATAGGAATAACGTAAGGTACACCGTCACACAAATCAACTAAATTCAAAGTGACACTTTGCCTAACGTAGGCGTTTTGTGAATAAATTAAAACAAATGACGATTGACAGGTGACAGTGTGTCGTATAATGACGGTGGCGCCGCCTGGCGTGTAAGATTTGTAAATGTCATTAAACCAGGTAGGTACACATGTCCGGCCCACGCGAGCAGGGCCGGAGTAAGTAAACAGTGTAAATTACACTGTTACTGGACGAAGGGGGACGTAATGAGTAAACAATAGTGATATGCGGTCTATAAAGTTTGTATAGGTTACGAATTACGATTTGTGTTTGGCAAATAAATTGTTCGATAGGTAAATTGAGTGACCTATTTGGTAATGAGAAATAAGACATGAATGCTAAACGTAAATAAATTAAATGCTCCTTTTATATTTAATTTTTAAATAGCCAACTAAGCACTTAAAATACTCAATTTTAAGACTTGATCCTATTTTATTCATATCCTTTAAGGCCGTACCTGAATTTTCCGGGGTCCAGCGCTGCCCCCATTTAAAATAAATCATTTCAAAGAAAACGGAGACATCATTCAAAATTTTGCTACTACCAAGTCCTAGATAACCCTTCAAAGTATTTTATGAACTACTGTTTACAGTTTTAAGTGAGAACTTTCAGCTTTACTACGCACATTTGCGAAAAACGGCCACTTTTGGCTGATTTGCGTAGTAAAGCTTAACGTTTTCATTATAAACTGTAAACAGTAATTCATAAAATACTTTGAAGGGTTATCTATATAGGATTTGGTAGTAGCAAAATTTTAAATAATGTCTCCGTTTTCTTTGAAATGATTTATTTTAAATGGGGGCAGCACTGGACCCCGGAAAATACAGGTACGGCCTTAAGGGGGCAATGATAAAGAGCTTATTAGATCCTGGCACTATTAGTGAAAATTAGCTCAGTTGTCACTGAAATAATGAGCAGTAAGTATATTTTAGTATCTACATTTCTTATTAATTAATAAAGTAAATGTTGTTGTTAAATTTTATAATTTTAACAATTAAAATGATTTTAAATTATCCATCCAAAACGTTTTAAAAATTAAAGACTCGATGATTCACATGTCCCATTAATTCCCCCAAACTGCCGTGTAAGTTAACCGAAACTAACTAAAATCGTCGATGTCGGAAGATAAGGTAATCCGTGTCGACATTATTTGTTTTTAATTATTCAGAGTCCGCCCCTGGCTAATGACTCTATCGCGGGCGATTTATGTGTGGCCCGGGGTCTTTGTTTTTTTCTTTTTTTCCTACCCACCTACTCGGTGGCTGATTGAGGACTTGTACGGTAGGAGGTTGTGTTAATGTGTTGTATAAAATTTATGTTTTAAGGGTATTTTATTATACCGTAATTAAGTTTATAGCCAGAGCTTTTATTCAATAAATGTTTTCTCTTAATGGCCTTTGGGTCTTGCAGCCTTGGGACGGGATCTGTCTGCTTAGACCCGCATGACCCAAAATGCTATGTCTGCCTCAGTAGGGATAAAGACGTGATTACTTTATTTTTATGGATACATACTTAGTATCAATTTATTTATATTTTGAGATCAAAGTTTTATTATGATCGAGGTTGACTTGAAAACAAGTTATTATTTAAAAAAATATTCTTTAAAACAAGTTTTTATCTCTAAAACAATGAACTAAAAAGTTTAAAGTGCTCCTCATAACGAAACAATTGAGTGCAAACTCAATGGGGTTACATTCTTTTATCACAGTAATGCCGTGGCCAGTACTTAAGCATTTAATTACTTAAATTTTACTAAATTTCCCTACAAAGACTTTTTCTCCATCAATATCTATAGACATGAATTAGATTTGTAAAAAATACCTTATCTTAAAAGTAATTAGCTTAAACTCGCAAGAAAATGACTAATTACAACGGTATTTTTAATCTATTGATAAGAATTTTTCTATCAGTGCAGTTAAACTATTTCCGAAGCTTTGATTATTCTGAGAATGTTAGTCACCCGACCATTTTCAAAAATGGTTTTGGCACAGAAGCTACTTTTTGATAACCTTATCAGGTAGGTACCAATAAAAGATTACTCATTATAGAAATTAGAAAGTTGACCAAAAAAGTTACTCATAATAATTGGACATAGTAAGTTCATTTGCATTTTTCGTTTAATGATAAATTAACATTTAAAGGAAATAGCGATAAAGAATTATGAAGTAAGTAAATAATTTGGTTTTCAGTCATTTTCAAATCAAATCAAATTAAGTCATTTATACAGGTCCTTGTTATTTCTAAACGCAAAAAATAAGAGTAGGTATAAACTGGTTTATTCCCTTTTAGTAGTTTATCAATTAGTTTATAAGTTATCTAGACATAATCCGTGTATTCATAAGAGAACTGCACTCCTTAAATCAATTATGTAGGTATAATGCTACCTACTGCAGGTATAAAGCGGGTTATGTAAATCATGCAAACAAATGATTCTATTATACTGATTTTAGACGCACTGTATTTCCTGTCAATTGCATTGAAACGTCTGCCTGCACCCCTTTAATTAGTGTATGCTGCCACATTTAAATTGGTGTATGATGATATCACATAAACAAGTATACCTACATATATGATGTATATCTACACTAATATTATAAAGAGGAAAGATTTGTACCTATTTTTGTATGTTTGTAATGAATAGGCTCAAAAAGTACTGGGCCGATTTAAAAAATTCTTTCACCGTTGGAAAGCTACACTATTCCCGAGTGACATAAACTATGTGTATACCACGGGCAAAGCCGGGGTGGACTGCTAGTATCATATATATACAGTACAGGGTATAACAAAATATACTAAATCTATTTCAAGGGTGGATTCAGTCCATGATACTGCTCAACTTTCCCCAAGGAACATATATTGAAATATGAAAAATAATATGTTCCTTGGGAAGAGTTATTCAGTATTATGGACTGAATTCGCCCTTGAAATAGTTTGAGTATATTTTGTTAGCTGTCAGACGTTATAATAATGTATCTGATTAATAAGATTACCTAGGTGATCTGACATCTTACATAGTATCCCATGCCCATAACACAAGTTTAAATTTACTCTGGGGCTAGCTCAATCAGTGTGATTTGTCTATCTATATTTTATTTATTTGTTTATACATAACTCATTTGGAAATAATTTTGGGAATCCTTTGCCCAATGGTCGACTTCTTAAAACTGATGATCGCGGATGAAATACTTAACTATCTGTAGATATTTATTCAAATTAAGCATTGTTAGCAGTAGATAATAATTCGAAAAAATCTTACAAATGTATGTAAATATATTTGTCGATGTCTGTCATCCGATAAACACATTAAAAACAATATGTAAAATACTCGTACTGTCAGAGAAACTGTAGAAATGGGATTAGTTGAATATTCATGGCACGAATTTCAAGACGTGTGAGGCAGATGGTCCTGCATGTAACATGGAAATGTCTGAGTGGCATGTCACACTCGTAACTACATATTATCACTACCTATGTACAGATAGTCAGTATACTCGTATTTTACTAGTATTTTCAATTTAAATAGCCTTCGATATTCGTTTTACTGAAGGCAAATACTTGTAATTAAGGTACTACTCCTGTGTAATGATGTGCCGTTCCCGTTCCCCAGATTTCCGGGAACGTTCCCGGGAATGATCCCAAAAAAAGGGAATGTCAGGGAAAGTTGGAATTTTATTTATCAGACATATTTTTATCACTGTAAATATATTTTACTAACGTAAATGCATCACTTAATATGGTTATATTACAAATACATACATCCAATATTCCGTAACATTCTCTAGAAATACGGGATCGTTCCCCGGGAACGTTTCCAAATTCCCCGCGAACGTTCCCATATTCCCGGGAATTAGGGAACATTCACTATCTATTTATCTCCAGTTCTAGGTGATTGATTTACTTATTTACATCTTTGAATAAGACTTTTGAAAAAGTATGATTTTTTGTAAAAGCTTTTATTGTAAAGCCTAAGAACTTATTAAGACAAATGTAATAAGCCCGAACTCGATGGGGTTCCGTCGTTTTATTACAAGGTTCCTATACTTCCTATAGCTACTTTCCGGCTCCACCATCAGATCAGCTTCTTGTCATAATAATATTGCATTGTCATCTGATTTATATTAGCATACTAAATTTCTTCTCAATTAGAAACTGGGAAGTGGCTCAAATTTAACTTGAAAGATTTGATCCAAAAAACAAAGAACACTGAACAGTAAAAAACACTGTGATGTTTCTTATTATTTTTTTTTTATTTGATTTAATCTTTATTGTCCATCAAATACAAATTGTACAGAACAATAGGCGAACTTAACGCTAACGTTGTCTACCAGTCAACCTTTGGGTTATACAGAAAGTCTAAATGTGGGTTGCAAGATAAAGTGTAGTATACATAAAATACAAAACGTACATTGTTCTTTAGTACATTGTTCTAGTGTTTCTTCGTAGGTGATGATACTTAATTCCGCAGTAGATTGAAAACATATGAAAATTAGATTAACTTTCCATACATACATACACAATAAATATACCAATCTTTCTTCAATCTTTCGAGAAGTTATAATTAAGGAATTATGCCCTATAAGCAAGTACATGATATATGAAAATAATTAACTTTGGAGTGTAATACATATGTGTTATTGTAGGTAATGTCATTTAGAGAGATAGTGGTACGTGTGCGTGCGTTCGATGTAAAAATTGTGAAAGTTTAACAATGAAATGTAACAAGTTCACAGCTATTTCACGCATATGAATACGGCGATGGCGAGTACCTAACATAAAATAACATAATTTGGGCACTTCCGAAAGCGATAACGCGGATTTTATGGTACAAATGTTACCTACTAGATGAATGACATGTTAATATTTAGTAAAATTCATGAATTTTAGCTCCTGTAATGCATTACCTGATGATGTATGTCCTTTTAAGATATAACTAAATGGTATCATCGTGCGTAAAAATAAACGGGCAAATGCGAGTCGGACTCGTACATGAAGGGTTCCGTGCCTCCATACGATATTTTAAAGCGCTGAAGAAACACGTTTCTTGTATGACGACCCCTTTTAATTTTTATCTTTTTTTTATTTTTAGTATTTGTTGTTATAGCGGCCATAGTAATACATAATCGGTTAAAAATTTCAACTGTCTAGCTATTACGGTTCAAGAGATAGAGCCCTGTGACAGACGGACACACAGACGGACAGACAGCGGAGTCTCAGTAATAGGGTCCCGTTTGCACTCTTTGGGTACGGAATCCTAAAAAGATAAAATAATGAAATTAGACGTTGCTGTACATAGAATACTGAAGATGAATAAGTTTAAAAAAAATGTTTTGTTGTATCTATAAAAATAGTTTTATTGTGAGGCCTAAGTACATTTAAGAAAAATGTAATAAGCCGAAACTCGATTGGGTTGCATGTTTTATTACAGGGTTTCTATGGCCACCTTCCAGTTCCATCTTTAGCTTCTTGTTACAATAATATTGCATTGTCATCTGATTTATATTGGCGTACAAAATTTAATTTCAATCGAAAACCGAGAAGTGGCTTAAATTCAACTTGCTAGATTTGACCTAAAACAAATAAACATCAACAAACAGGGCAAGCTAAATAAAAACTTTTATATAAAGTATGGAAATCTCTCAACTAGCTCTTTGGAAAATCCTTTTCCAAAGAGCTAGCATAGCAAGAGCAATCACAACAAGAAAGTAGAGGAAGTCAGCACGGGAGGCTACAGTGAAACAAAAGAGTCTACCCTACAAATCTTGATCATATCTACAAGTATGTAGTTAATATTTACAAAATACTTTATCATATTCTATCATGTCTCAATCTTATATCAACCTAAATAAATTATGATATTTACATAAAGAACTTTGGCAAAACTTCTATGTGTCTAGAATATTTGACTCTAAAATTTATAATGAAATGTGTGCGACGTTTCGAGCCGGCTTTTGAGGTATAATTTCTACCTATTAACATTACTATGATAACTCAGGCAACGGATTATTACAGTTAGGTAAAAACAATACAAGATAAAAACTTTGGCGGCGCGTTTACAAGCTTAGGTAATTGCTTTACAATTGTACCCCGAGTCGCTCGTACCCCTTTACGGCAATAAAACTTTCCAAAAACATTTTTATTGCTTACCTTTTTTTTCAATGTTCTATGGACCCCGATGTTGTGTACATTTATTTTGAACATGCAAAACAATTGGTTCTAATATTAATATTTTCTTATTTAATTTTCTTTTCGTGAAATATTTTTAATTTAGTTTTATATTATATAGGTGCGTAAGAAAGAAAGTTTAAGTTTTTAATTGAGTGAAAACAGTATGAGAAATAAACTATGGGATTTCCCATAGATTATTTCTCATACTGTTTTCACTCAGTAATTTTACTGACATAAAATTACTATAAATTCAATTGCAATTTGATTCATAGAGTTACATCTTCGTTCAAGTATTACGTAAGCAGAATTTGTGCCATTTTTGCCCCCCGTCCCTTTTTCATCAAAAGTAAACAAATCTCTTAGCCACTTATGCTTAAGTTAGCAATGATACATTTTTATAAAATCAAATAAAGTTTTTTATTGTTTTTATGAGCTAGAATATTGTTCGTAGCTATTATTTTGCTGTCTTTTGTTTAGTATAAAATCAAAATAAAAAAAAAATTACAAGAAATGTAAAAAGTAACTAAAAAAGATAACTTACGTAATGGAATGTACCAGACCCCTCACCCCCCTATGTCGTCAAAATTAAGCAAATCAAAGAACCCTTCCCCTTTGTTGCTTTTGCTACTACTTAGGTGCTAATAGGTAAATAAAACTTTTAATAAAGGTGTTTCACTAACGTCATTTAAGTATTAATTGAAGTCAGAGTATTTTGTGTCTACTCAAGCCGCTGTTTTCATAAAAAAAAATGCATCAATTATAGACTATAGCAATTGTGTTCAGCACGCCTTAAATCAGTAGTGTGTTAGAATTACCAGAAAAAAATCTGTTAATTCAATAAAAAAGTTTGCACTGTAGCATACTCACTATATGGCTAAATAAGTAGGCCCATTTTTAAGAAAATGAGGGTAAGTATAGTATTTTTATAAAGAACTAATTATTAATAAGTTTCACCAAAGGGAGGGCCATTTTTTATGAATATGGGGTAGGTAGAGTATAATCGACAATATTTCCAAAAATAAATAAGACAAGCAAACTAAAACCCTGTTTACAGTGGTAAGGACAGTCAAGCTAAAACTCGAAGCCGTAGTCTACCTGGACACATACCGTTAGCTCGGCAACCACCGAGCACCGATTCTCAGAAGGTCATGCGCACTAAACTGAGGCTAAAATTCTTACATTTTTTGCTTCACTCGGCGACCATTGCAGTGTCGTAGTCAAATTATTACTCGAGTCCTACCCTGGTAAAAGCAATGTGCATAACAGCTCAAGTTAAGTACTGAACAATTTTACTCAAGAAACATATATCGAAATATTAAAATAAATTTTTGGTCTCCCATACAATTTGAGTGATCAGCCGAGCCAAGTTTGTATGGAAAGCAAAAAAATATTTTTCATATTTCGATATAATATGTTCTTTAGGGAAAGTTGTTAAGTATCATGGACTGAATCCACCCTTAAAATAGTTTTAGAATTTTTTTTGACGTTATACAGCAATAGATACGTATTACAACGTAATGTTGTGTTGATATCACACATGCAATAAATAACAATAATAAAAACCAAACCAGAGTCTGACGAATCTTTTGCAAACGAATTGTAAGTAAATACTTTTAAACTATCGCGTCGCATTATTATTAAATTAATGCATACGGGAATTAACGCGAAACGTACCTTTTTAAATTTATTTTGCTGACGTTTCGTTCGGGTTTCACCGAACGTGGTCCCAGCTTGACTGAAACAGCGATGACGTCTACGTTATATATATGTAGTTAATAATTTAAAAAGCTATTCATTTTTTTTTCTTGGCTCAAAAGGCCCTAGGTTCTGAATGCTCTATCTTCTATCTCTATGTATATGTATCTTCAACTATGGCATCATGTAAACAAGATGTACTCAAAATACCGTTATTAATGTGTACTCGTATTACATAACCAACCTATATTGAATTGCCCCCTCAATTTTTGAATCGACTGGAACCACGCATCTGCTTCCCAGGGCGTCTTTACATCCGCCGACACATGGCCATTTTTTTCGTGTCGCAATCCTAACTCCCACGGAACGTGTAAACAACTTGTAAAGTAATTCGTTCGTCAAACAGATTGTTTGTTCTTAGGATTGACACGGGGCCACAGCCCGCCCCTGTGTCGGCTTTGTTTTTATCTCTACTTGTCAATATTTGGTCCCATTTGTCACTTTTTGATTCGACGCCAGAAAGTGGGTGGTGCGTGTGGGTTCTTTACATTCCAATATGGTAATAGATATGCTCGGAGTATGAACTTTGCCTTTGAAATTTAAATACGCATCGGAAGACGAGTCGATGAATATTTTAGCCGAGAATTTACAGAATAAAAGCTGTAGATGGAAGATATACCTATCTGATGTAGCGATGGCGACGTTTCAAATGTGTACAACTATCTAAGTTGATACTGGGTGGCGCAAAAGTACTGGCACTAAAGAAAATACTTTTATTTTTTTTATATGACATTTTCTGTCATTCTGTTGTTGAAAATTGTGTAGTGAACAAATGTAAAATACACTGAAAATAAACATGGACCGTTTTACTCCCCAAGAACGTGGAATAATTGTGTCAATGTTCTTACGGAATAATTCATCAGTGATAAGAACACAACGTGAATTTCGTCGACGATTTCACCACCGTCCGGCACCGATTGGTCGCACAATTCGACGCTTTGCCACACGCCTTGAAGCAACTGGCTCAACATTGGATAGACCTAAGTCTGGGAGACCAAGAACAGGCCGTTCAGCTGAAAATATCGATGCTGTGCGCGAAGATGTGGAAGAGTGTCCAGAAACATCAACGAGGCGACGTGCCACGCAATTGGGCATTTCCAGACGGACCCTGCAGCGTATTTTGGTGAAAGACTTAAAGATGTTCCCGTATAAAACTCAAATGACTCATCAGCTGCTGCCTGCTGACCACCGAGCTCGTCTAGATTACTGCCAGCGCGTCATAAACCTCAACCTTGAAGAGGATGATTTTCCTTCAAAATTGGTTATGAGTGACGAAGCGCATTTCCATCTCTCAGGGCATGTCAATAAGCAGAATACTCGGTTCTGGGGCACTGATAATCCGCGCATTATTCAAGAAACACCTCTACACCCACTAAAAGTTACTGTATGGTGTGGCATCTGTGTTGACAGAGTGATCGGACCCTATTTTTTCGAAGACGCTGGAGGCAATGCGATAACTGTCACTGGAGAACGCTACAGAACCATGTTACGAGAGTTTTTGATACCCAGTTTGGACGAATTGGGGCTGGAGCACATCTGGTTTCAACAAGACGGCGCTACGGCACACACAGCGCGCGACACTATGGACTTAGTGAGGGACGCTTTTCCAGGCCGAGTTATCTCTCGTTTTGGCGATTTGCCTTGGCCTGCAAGATCACCCGATCTGACCAGTCCAGACTTCTTTCTTTGGGGTTTTTTGAAATCTCGGGTGTATGTGAACAAGCCACAGACTCTCGCAGCTCTAAAAGAAAACATTCGTCAAGAAATAACGAACATATCGCAGGAAGTGTTACGGCAAGTTATGCAAAATGTCATAAATAGGGCTCAAATGTGTATCAACTCTGGAGGTCACCATTTAAAAGACATCATCTTTAAATCCTAATGGTACGAAATTTAATGGCACAAATATACATTTAAAAAAACCTAAATCTAGTTTTCTAATTTAGAAAAAATGTTATAGCTGAACCAAATAGGGTCTTTACTTTTGCGCCACCCAGTATATAATTTTAAACGAAAGTAAGCTAAATGCTAAGGTAGTTTAAAATATAGAATTATGAAGCACAATTTTGTAAATAATGTTTCTACTTCTCGCATCGTTCCTCAATAAAAGAGGGTCGTGGTCGTGACGTTTTAAATAATATTTAGGATATAAATTGTTAAATCTTTAAAGTTTAAGTTCAGTTTCCTCAAAAAGTAGACTAATTTTCTAGTAAGCACCTATAAACTTTGGAAAAAATTCTGTTATTCATTATCCAATATTTTTTTACGTAATTTCAAAATATTCTGTCTTGCGTACCTTTATGATTAGAAAGCATGTGAGTGACCCAGTAATCATCGGAATGACATGTCGCGAACCGTGAGAGAAAACAAAGGGAGTCCGTGGGAAAGCCAGAGCGCAGTGATTGCCCACCCTGGGTCGCGGGTTCGGTGCCGGTCGAGTTACTATGCGGAACGGTGGGGTGCGAAATGCATGCCCGGAACACTATTTGACTTGACTCACTTTCAATATCTGGATTTTGGGAAATCTCGAAATTTATATCGACATGTTGATGAAAGAAGTAAGTAAAAATTGATGGCACAAAACAGAAGGTTGTCGCAGATAAAGTGATGCTTCTAACAGTGGGCGATTGAAAGATGATGCGGTGATGATGAATTTTTTAAAACCTTTTTAAAATTATTAAACTGTATTTTTAAAAATGTGTTGAATGCTTCTTTTATACTGACTGATATTATGTGTAGGGTTACATTGCCTACTGTGATAATGAGTCTAAATTTTATAATTACTTCACAGGTAATGTGTATGAAATCAGACATGGAATGTCTGTTAGTGTGTTTAGAAGTTTTTTATCAAGATTTGGAGTTAAAAATCTTTTCCATATCTGTCATGCCATTTAAAAAGAAACAGGAATTAAGTATAAGATATAACCATAATATTATTATACTGTCTTTATATATCTTATATAGGAGTTAGAACAACATTTTTAGTTAAGAGTAAAATCTATGAAAAATTAATTTTAAAAAAAGTTGTTGGCGAATTGTTTTTAACCATTCATGTCAGATATTGGTTGTTGATATGTCGTCTTTGTTTCAAAATGCTAGTAGTTTGTAGCTTTTGCACTAAAATGACCTTCGTTATGTGATATATTTTTATCCTACATTAAATAAAAATTTCTGACTTTGAGTTTATACAAAATCTTTCTTCTGTCCATTAACTATGCTTCCAAGAAAGATTTTATAGATAACCAAGAGCCTGACAATATCTAGTAGATGGGATCCTTTTCGTTAGCATAATGTATTTATTCCTAAAATGGTTTGGCACAATGAATTTGGCATAATTATACTTGGGCATAATTGATTTTTAGCAGCATATGTACTTTGGAATAATTAGGTCTAATATATTTATGCATACTTATAATTTGCACAATGTTTTTAGGCATAGTGGACAGTCGCATAATAGTATATTTTACTAAAGTAATTTTATAATGTTCTATTCATTTACTAGGTTAGGGCAAACCTATAGGTTAAGTTAGGTTAGAACTGCGACCAACACACGCACGAGGCGAGTGAGCGAAGCGAGCGTGCCGCGGTAGCGGCCGGCGAGTGCTAGAAAAGTTCTATCCATTTTACTAGGTTAGGGCAAACCTATAGCAATAAAAATCGTGAATAGTTTTCTGAGAAATGAAATTCGATGTCAAAAAAATCTTATCATGCAAGTGTCGCAGTTGGATATTTATTAGAGCAATGTTTATGTAAAAAGGTATTGATGTGTGTCTATTAATTTAGGAGTTACTTATTCTGCGTAAGATGATTATGACTATGTTCATTATTCTTTGATACTATTATGCCTTTATAAATTTATGCTTATCAATGTTATGTTGAAATATGATTATGCTAATTTTATTTATGATTAAGACAATTATGCTACATTTGTTATGGATAAAAAAATTATGCGTAATTATCATTAGTATAATTTACCATATGCCAATATATTTTATGGTTATTATTTTTATGCAAATGGATAGTGAACCCTAGTAGATACATTGTGAGTAGATAGTGATATAAAGTATGTTACAGAAAGTCAAAATATACCTTGGTGCATGGTCAACCTATGATATTGTATAGAATCATAGCTAAAAAAATCAAAATGGAAACGTCTTCCATAGAAATTAATCAGTTGATCAACATTGAATAAAATGTTTCAAAAATTCGGTCGGTTATTTTTCCTTAAGGAAGTCATAGCCTGATGACCCGTGTGATAGGTGGCATGTGTCTGTGTGGGTGGCAGATGTGGTATGAAATAGTTCATATCTACTCAGGTTTTTTCTTTGAACTTGTTGATATTTAATTGAAAATTGATTAGTTAATCTAGTATCAATTTATACATCAAAATACGAAATAGGTACCTACTTACTTCATTATTTGATTGAATTAAAGTTGCGTTGACTGCTAAAAAACACTCACTATGTATGTTTAGCAGTGAATGTATTATATGAAGTTCTTCCTTGAGATTAAACAGAGAACGAATATATGTATGTCGAATAAGTAAGTCATGCATGAAGAAAATTAATTCAGGAAACGGTTATTTGCAATGAAGTGTTTAAATTAATTCACTAAGAGCATTTTTCTTTGGACTTAATAATATGTTGAAAAAGAATAAAACATTAACTTACCATGTACGCTCATTCTATTATGAAGTTGTATCTACTACTCATTTTACTATTTGATTGAAAATACTCTTTCCCTTGAGAATAAACAGAAAACGAACATATGACAAAATATATGTAAGTCATGCATGAAGGAAATAAATCCAGGGATCAGTTCTCAACCGCACTAACTCCCCACACTACAACGCTCTAAGTGAAAATAGTGTTTAAATTAATTCACTAAACACAGGGGCGTACTCGGATTACGGTCGTCTCGGGGGATGAAAAAGTGGCCGAATTCTATCAACTACTCGGAGATTTGATTAAATCCCTCTCACCCTTTGCGTGTTGACAGTAATTGATTGAAATGCGCGTTTCTGTAGAGCGCGATTGACTTTTTACGTGAAAATTCCATTTTTGTTTTATTGCTGTAATTTTGCTTACTCAATGTAGCATACGCCCTTTTCGCAAAAGTTAGGCTGTAGGATGATACAAATATCTTTATTTGGCCTCATAATTAGGAATTAAAGTGAACTCTGCCTTTACATGAAATATTGTGTAGAAATATCTTCTTTTATATAAAAAAAAAATCTAAGAATTCAAGAGGTTTTTTTATATGTCTGATTTATTCAGTTATCCTATTTACTTTTTTATAGTATGCCTTCGTTAAGGGGCCAAAAGTTGCCGTTTTCCGCAACAATGCTAAGAAACACTTTAAACTATAAACCAGTAGTTTATAAAATAGTTTGAAGGGTTATTAAGGGCTTCACAAAGACAAAATTTTAAATTTTGTCTCCATTTTCTTTTAAATAATTCATTTCAAATGGGGGCAGCACCGGACCCCGGAAAAATTATGTATGTATTAAGTCTTTATGAGATTAAGCTGTGACAGTGCATGCATGTTTTGTAAACTGCCTAACTATATACATATGTATGTATATGTACCTAGTATGTACGACATATTGCCAAAAATTTTACATTTATGGAAAATATAAAATATTTTGTTTCTATACTTACCGTATTATGTATAATTATTTTTTAAATTGATATTGAATTTTTTTTACTATGTCATTATCTTGCGTAAGTACCTCAATATTTTTTTACAAAATTATTTTTGTACAAAGAGCGAAATGAAAATTGAAAAAAATACCCTTCCCATTGTTTTTTTTTTATACCAGTTTGTCATTTACGCACAAAATAAAAACTGCATTCTTAGTGTTTGTTTTATTTTTTAGTTTAAGACATTTTGATTTAGAGGTTTACCAAATCGAGACCTACTTTTATTTGTTAAAACTGAGGTAAACTAGGCACTTGCATTAATAAAATTTTATGTTTAAAAATACTTTATCTTTGTATGAGGTTGTTCTAGGTATAAAACCAACAATTTATTTTATCATTTTAAATTAAATTTCAACAATACTAAATACCTATGTAATTTTTAACAAAAACTATTTAACGTCTCTCTATCTTTGTAATAAAAGGATCCGAAAGTGCGTTGAAGTCTTTTGTATGGCGTGTCAAGGACCATTTTTAAATTTTAAATTTAATAACTAAATACTGAATTTGATGAAACAAACTTATCTTTTAATGATAATAAATAAGTATATAATATATAATTTACCTATTTGAATCCAAATATATAACGCGCGCATCAGTTACTCGTACACGTGTGACAACTTGAATTCGAAGATGATTCAAAATTCCGGTACACTTGTATAAACATGGTTTTATGAATATAGCCAGTGATAAAAACACGCTATTCCGGAAATATTTGAATGTTTTTAATATTATATAAGGCATTCAACTATATTGTTTGATAAACATAATGTCGAACTTTTACATGAAAATTCTTTAATGTAGCTATTTTAAAAAAAAATGGATTATCCGTTTTGAATATTATGGATAGGTACTCATTATAACATAACATTAAGTAATATGCTCATGTCGATAAAGATCACAAGCAAGTACCTACAAGTTTTTATGATTTTTTTGTCAATCATCGAGGGGGTAGTAGGTAGCACTTGGGATTGTAGAACAAAACAGCATATACAATTTTAACGCGTCGTTTATTGATAACTTCATCTTTTCTTCAATATACTTTTGTGTCCACTGACTATATAACACTCACTGTACATTTTCGTATTACAATATTTTAGTCTTTCGAGGCTTATAACTTTCGTTCCATATAACAAATATTTTGTACAACGCGCGGCGCGCGAGTGTGGCGTCGTGGCACGACTTACGCTATCTACCTACGCTTTACCGACTAACTTCAACTCTAGCCTTTAACACTATATTTACAAACTTGTTCAAATTTTTTTGGTATTCAAATTACCGCAGTCACTCCATCGTCTCTCGCACGACCTCACTCAGTTATCTTTCTTCCATCATCACGACACAACTTAGAATATTTAACTTAATCCATGAAAAAATACAATAATCATAATATAATACAAGATAATTAATTCATCAACAACATTAATTGAACTTTCGGCCGTCGGCAACGCGACGGCCAATAACTCGCTAAGTTAACATTTCGCGCAACACTAACAGCGTTCGATCATATAAAACAAATAAAATGGACATACCTAGAAGTATGTACGGCCGGGAGATAACGATCACTGTCCTAACGCGACAACCGATTCGCAACAAAGTCACTGGAGGCTTCAGGGAACGCGGCGAACCGACCTGCTCATAGCGGCGGGATGTCGATGTCGCACGCGAAAGGCGATTCTCAGATGAGCGGCATGGCGCGCTCGCCGGCGGCCGCGTACCGCTGTTCGTCGGGCACATGGTACATGTTGATGATGTGGCTGAGGTCCTGCTGCCCGTACTCGCGCTTCATGGAGAGCTGGTCGTGCGGGTGCGGCGCGAACTCGCGCTTCAGCTGCGGCTGCTCGTGCGGGATGAACTCGCGCTTCATGCCCGGCGGCCCGGGAGACACCGGCTCCGACTTGGCGGACGAGCCGCTGGGAGAGTGCGATGCGCACGACGGCGGCAGCGCGTAGCCGCCAGGCGAGCCCGGCCCGAGACCGTACGCCGACGGCGAGGGCGGCTGCGGCAGGTATGGCGAGCCTTGCCCGCCGCCATAGTAGCCGCCGCCGTATCCGCCTTGCTGCATTTGTGAAACATCGTAGCGCGGGTATCCGTACGCCTGTTGCTGGTATGCACTCGGGTCATGCATCATGTATCCGTTAGGCATATACCCGTTTGGAGTCATTTGATACACGTCTCGAGGCTGCTGGGCCGAGGGAGCTGACGTCCGCTGCGCTTCCCCACCTCCCAATAGTGCACCTCCCCCCAGGGGATATTTATCCTGTTTCTTAGCGAGGGTCTTCGTTTTCCTTCTCGGTCTGTACTTGTAGTCGGGGTGTTCCTTCATATGAACGGCGCGAAGTCTCTTCGCTTCATCGATGAACGGTCGCTTCTCGGATTCCGAGAGATCTTTCCACTGTGCACCGAGACGTTTAGAAATTTCCGAGTTGTGCATTTTGGGGTTATCGGATGCCATCTTCCTGCGCTGCCCCCGCGACCACACCATAAAAGCATTCATTGGACGTTTGACACGGTCTGCGTTGGAGTTTTTACTTGTGTTGTTGTTGTTGTTATTGGGCGGTTGATGGTGTTGTTGTTGGGGCTGCGCGTGGTGCTGCGGGATCTGCTGGTGGTGGTGCTGCGGGATCTGCTGGTGCTGGGCGAGCGGCTGCTGCTGCGGCAGCGCCATCATGCCGCCGAGCGCGCCCAGCGACCCGTAGCCGTGCTGCAGCGCGTGGTGCGGCGGCACGGTGGCGTGTAGGCTGCCGCCTTTGAGATCCGTCTCCATCGTCAACATGTCGTCTTCCTGCGGCGCGTACAGCTTGCCGAACTTCGTTCACCGTACACAACGAGAGAACCGTCGGTCGCTCACATGGACTCGCGGTAGTGCGCGTCGGATAACGTGTCGCGGTACCGAACAGCGCGAAGGCTACTTGCGTTATGCCGAAGGCTCGCTCGCCGGGCGGCGGCGACAGCGGGTGCTCCCCGCGCGGGCCCCCCGGGTCCGCCCGTCCCCGGCGCTCTACCAATAGGAGTAGAGAACGCGGCCCCGCCCCGCCCGCGCGCTCCCACCCGCCACGGCCTGCATTTTTAATCGCGTGGCCTGCGAGGCGAGCGCACGCCTCGCCGCCGCCTCAGCCCTCATGCAAATCTCAATTTTGTTTGCCGACGGTACTTGCACCTCGGTCTTGGTTTATGTTACAAACAAGTCATACATTACCTGCGTATGTTGTACTCGTACTATGTTTTATGTTCCAATATAATATTATTCAAATTTCGTTAAAGTTCGCTTAAAACATCCATATTCTGGCAACTCATTAGTATAACCACGTATAACTTCGCCGTTATTGCAAACCTCATTTGCCTTCTTATTTTAATTACTTTCAGTAATTCTTGAAACATGATAAATTTTAAAATTTTAAAAATCGTTGAATAAATTGCTCTTTTGGCATTCTCTTTTGATTTATCGATACTTATGCCACGTGTTTTCCTCCAAATCTCAAAAAATCTTCAAATATGTGTTATTTCATTCACAGTAGTTTGAAGTATCACAAGAAAGGCCTGTTGTAGCCACATTGTGAGCTCAGCTGTCGCGAGTTCAAGGCCCGGGACAAAGGCTGAAAGAACGTAACAATGATTTGGATAGCAGTCAATGATCGAGCTTTGTTTAGGATGCTGCTGTGCGCAGCGCTTTATTTGCATAGCATTGTCTGATGTTAAGTAATTTGTTTGTTTATAGCCAATCAATGGAAAATGTAGTAATTTTATGAAAGAAACAATACCTCTTATATAATTTACCTTGGCAGTTGAATTATTTTTAATTGTTTTGTTTTTCGTGTGTGTAATTCTGGCCAACACTGGTGACAGTTTTTTTAGCTGTTAAAGGCATCTGACATAGCTAGACGACTGCCATACCGTGATAACAGTCGGGATCAACGGTTTAACGTGCCTTCCGAATCATGAAGGAGTTCGAAAAATTTGTTTGCCACTTTTGGTCACCCATCCAAGTCTGGACCACGCCCAAGGTTGCTTTACTTGGTAAAGCGCTAGTAATGTGTACTTCCAACGGGTCACCGAGCTCCTCAGAGATCTTTTGATGTAAATAATGTTTTTTGTTTTCATTGAAAAGTAGCAGATATTTTTGCACTAGACAATCTAGATTTAAAAATCAATTTTAAGAGTTTATGTGGTTAATATAGGTTATATTACCAATAACTGTTAGAAGTAATAAAATGGAAAAAAAATATATTTATCACTATTTTGATCTTTTTTCATCATAACGCCCAACGTCACGCTAAACGTTGACCTTTGAGTCTTTTTGATACTTAGGTTTTTTACTAGAATACCTTAAAAATCTACAGTAAGGCTAGGTGCTGCAGATTGGAACATGGCCTTTTTTAAATTGTCCTGGGTCTTGGATGTTTTTCTATACAGGGTGACTTTTTATTCACTGGCAAAATTTTTGGAGCAAGTTCAGTCCATGATACTGAACTACTTTCTATAAAAAAGTTATTAAAAATCGATAAAACATTTTCCTCCTCCTAAACAAAATCCGTTTGGCTGAGCGCTGATTTGTATGGGACGAAAACTTTTTATTGATTTTTAATAACTTTTTTTATAGAAAGTAGTTCAGTATCATGGACAGAACTTACTCCAAAAATTTTGCCGGTGGATAAAAATTCAGCTTATACAACGTGTTAATGAACTAACGCAAAACCTCTCAGATGGTACCTGAGCCCGAGAAACTGAACAACTTTTGTTCTACAACATTCCCAAAATGCTAAAAATAAAATTCGGATTTTCATACAAATTGACTCGATCAGCTGATCTGTTGTATGAAAATTCTATATTTTTTTGGGTTTCGTGAAAGTGGTAGAACAAAAGTTGTTCAATTTCATGGGCTGAGGCGTAGCCGTATCTGAGAGGTTTTGCGATAGTTTAACACGTTGTACATGTATCTATAATATAAAAATGAATCTCTGAATGTGTTGTTAAGCGCAAATCTCGAGAGCAGCTGAACCGATTTCGCTAATTCTTTTTTTTGAATATTCCTTGAAGTACGAGGATAATTCTTACGGAGCTTAAATACCCGTGCGAAGCCGGGGCGGGCCGCTAGTAAGCAATAAAATATACCTGTAGGTATGTTGAGTTAGTATCCCATAATATGTACAAGTTTAAAGTTACTTTGGGGCTGGCTCAATCAGTGTGATTTGTCCTTATTCTTATCTATTACTCGTATCTAATGTAAACTTAGGTAAACATTATGTAACTGACGCCGCGAAAATGCGGAAAAGTTTCTTCCGTCAGCGTTTTAATTAGTAGATAGGTACCTACGTAGGTAATTGTTGCTTTTTGAGTTTATGCTCGAATGTCACATGTTTATTTAAAATTAACTCTATTCCTATTTTTTTTTGCACTTGCGCTTTGGAAACGGCACTAAGCTGTAAGTAATGATCTGACGTCCACAACTATGATGATACCTGTACCTACAACATTGACAATTATCAAGTGATAAATATATCCATAGATAAATACCTAAATGTTTTTGATTTTTTATATCTCTATATGATATACCTAATGGTAGGTAAAGCAAGTTTAGGTAGGTACTTAGGTAAGCAGGTAAGTGAGTTACCCACGATAAATATTTGTGATCTTTTTTCCCATCGTCCTATTATGTAAATATTTGTTTCCATAATAAATCTGAGAGAGAAAGAGGATTAAAATTTGAAAGGTTTTATAAATATAACTGGGAATCGAACCCATTCTCTTATTGTATTATAATATAACTACGAGTATACATCTAGTTTATACCTACTTATACTGTCATACTGTTTCCTTTTTTTCTCTGTTGAGTGAAAATAAAGATATTAAAGAACTTAACAGCTTACTACAAAAGCCAAAAGTAATTTAATAATTCAACATTTAAAACACTAAGATCTATCACCATAAAAAAAGATAAAATATGTAGGGACCTTTCTAATGATTTACACGAACTAATAGTCTTTATCCATCCATAATTAACTTTATCCATGTCCTTAACTTCCAACATATCACTACTGCTGGACAAGTGGACATGTGCTACTACACAGATACCAATAGGTACATACCTACCCCCCGGCTAATATTTAAGAAGATACTTACTAAAAAAACTAAGCCACATATGTATTTCCTTACAGTTACTTACTCCAAGGTCATACCTTCCACGCATTTCCACGAACTGATAGTCATCCAGGTAGCTACTTAACTATTTTAAGTCGCGTATTGTCTCGCAGGATTTTTTCCCGGACTTTATGATATCTTCCTCAGACCTTTTTGTCTTTTCTTTGGCGATTGGTGCTTTGCCAATAGCATTTAACTTTTATGGCTACTTATCTTTTGTTTTGGGATTTGGGTCGTAATAATCATTTCAGCCGCATGACGTCCACTGCTGGACATAGGCCTCTCCCAGGGATTTCCAAAATGACCCATCTAGAGCGGCCTGCGTCCAGCGCTTTCCAGCGACCTAAGTCAGATCGTCTGACCACCTTGTGGGTGGGTGTCCAACGCTTCGCTTGCCAGTACGTGGTCGCCATTCGAGAACCTTTCTACCCCATCGGCCATCGGTTCGTCGCGCTATGTAAATAATGTCGTAAATAATGTAGTCATATTATTTCAATACGTTTATTTAATTATAAACGAATGTTTAACAACTTTACAGCACCTTAGCATACTGTGTACTTAGGTATAGAATATTGGTATTTAATTTTATTTATAATAAAATACTTTTACAATATAAAATACGTAGGAACTTATTGGTAAGTACTATAATTTTACACTGACATAAGTATACAACGTGGAAGGGACATACCCGTAATAAATCGAACCAGGGTCTATACTACATCATTATAGTATCATCATCATCAGGTCTTTTTAGTCTCTCCAGCAGGAGCACGACCCTCTCCGTACTACCAGAGCCATATATTAGTCAGAGCAGTCAGAGGATCCTCATTATAGTATAATGAAATTAAAATAACAGCCAGGAAACAAAAAAAATCGGCATTTCCATACAAAAGTGTGCAACCACCCGGGCAATTTGTATGGGAATGTCAATATTTATTTTTTGTTTTTGACATTATTTTAATTTCATTATACTTTAGTGATCTAGTATAGCCCATGGTTCGATTTATTACGGGTATGTCCCTTCCACGTTGTATAAATCTAAATAAAATTATGTGAAGAAAAAAATCATATATATTGTCTAAAAAATATAATGAAACTATTTTAATGGTGAATTCAGTTCATGATACTAAACAACTTTTCCTAAGGAACATATATCGTAATATAAAAAAAATATTTATTGGCTTTCCATACAATTTCGGGTCAGTTGATCGGTCAACTTATATATATATGCGAGGCCAAAAAATATTTTTCATGTTTCGATAAAATGTTCCTTGGGAAAAGTTGTTTAGTACCATGGCCTGAATTCACCATTAAAATAGTTTCATTATATTTTTTTAGACCCTGTATACTTACCTAGAACTTAATCAAATTGGTATTGAATTATTATCAGGGTATACCTAGAATCAGAAACAATTAGTCTAGGTAAAACTTAATAAGTAGAATTTAATTTTATCTTCACAAAGATAAGTAATTTGTGAAGTAGGTACAAAAAAATAAACATAGTGCATCATTATAACTTATTTTAAATGCTTATAACTACGTATCTATTTAAGATTAAAAGAACCCATTTATAAAAATGTAACCAAAGATACCTCTTAAATGAATAAAAAGAAACTAAACCAATTGATTGTTATATTGTTTTAATATCACTGATAGGTAAGTACGATATATTAATTCTTTATTACATAATACACACAATACATTAATATTTCCGGAATATCTATTTAATTATCAAATAAAAATCTGTGCCAAAAACATGGTGGATTTCTGTCATGGCGGCGGATTTGTCATACGACGATACTCAAAGGTAATGTGCGCGTACAAAAAGTCCGTCAAAACACAATGTTTACTTTCGTGTGACTATTAATAAAAAAAGGTTGCAAATATTTTTAGAATCTGATTTAATTTGTAGAAATAAGTAGGTAATTTGATATGCCAAAATTAATTATTGAAGACCTAAACACATAAATGGAAACATACTCACTAACCCAATGGTATTAGACTTCACTTTTCATCAACAGGTTTCCTACAATTTGATACCTATCTTAATTATTATACCTTCCTCAAATCTACCTAAGTAGGTACCATATAATACATTTGGTAAACGCCTACTCATCCTTTTTTAAAGTTGCAATGTTTATTATACCTACCTATCTATACCCTTCAATATTCCACAACAGCAACTAGATAGTTCAAAGTTCAACGTCCTACATAACAAAAACGAAATATAATTTGGTACGGCGGCCACTGATCGCAGATAGGTTAGGTCCATTCTGAATTCAGCTACAAAACTGTTAGACCGTGAAACGGTCGCTGGCTGCCGCCGGGTCGCCATTTTGTTCCAGTTTCAGCTTAATGAATCCCGGGCCCCGGTATTGCGGGATTCTTGGATAACCTGGTATTAGAAAGGTTATATTTTTATTGACATGCTTATTTTCCCTTAAAATATATCGAAAGGAAAAAATAATACGATTTAAATGACATAACAGTAGCCTTTTAAACTATTTGCTGATTGCTGCCAAGTCATCATTTTGTTTGTTACAACTACTTATTATATACCTAATAAAAGTAACAAAATATACCTACAATATTTATATATTTTGTTATGTTTGTTGTTCATAATTATGATATTCATGGTTAATAGCAATGGCAATGACATTACACTGTGGTGAGTACGGTATTTTTTACCGTTAGGTACTTATTGAATTTATTTCATTAAGGACAAATTGACTACAATTAGGTATTTTATCATTTTCATTTGCTTGTATGCAGACATAAATACAAACATAAAAACTAAATATAAAAACTGGTTTTACGAGTGAGAGAGATAACTGCACTGAAAAAATCTAAGTTTAAGCAGTAGGTATCGATAAATAATAATTTATCAACTTACATATGAAAGCTTGCAAACATCAATTAAAAAGTTGTTTGGTAAGATTAGAGAAGGCTAAGACAATTTTCAACAATTGTTATGTAACAAAATTAAAATCCACAAATACAAATGTTGGTTAGAAACTGCGAAAAATACAAAATTGCAGCCATAATGATCAATTGGAAGGTTCGACGCGTTAAAATAAAGCGTCTCCCACTACATGCGATGCGAGTCATTCAAATTAACACTACAACGCTTGCGTTAAATAAAAAGTGAGCATCAAACCTGCAAGTGCCTTAATTGGCAGAGGTGTCGCTAATGACAGCGAGTGCGGGAATTAATAATTATTACGCCTGGCAACACTGATGCGGCAATATGGCTGCCACATATTGTACTGAGCTATTGTTATAATTTTAGATTCGTCAGATAGAAATGGCTTAAATGTAGCATATTTCTGGGCAACTAATTGGTATTTTATCAGCGTATCTAATTTGATAAAGTTAATTAGGGCTTTCACTGGAATTTGCTAAACACAAGTCTCATATTTTAAATTAAACAATAATATAGGTACGACTTGCCTGGCTACATGAGTGTTGAAGTAATTTAAAATTATTTTCTTTGGCTCCCCGTGATATAATATGTAAGTAGCTGAGTATCTAACTATCGAATTATCACATGAAAAATAAATAAATAGTTATTTATGTATGTATAGGTACGCGTATGTAGTACGATTGCAACACTCATAAACACCTTCCCTGTGTTTGCTTTGCTGCACTGTTAATATTTTGATGTTTTTTAACTCTGATATCATACCTCTGTCACTTGGGTTGGGACATGTGATAGCCGGTTATTTTCACATGTATATCTATATCAATATCTATGAAAGTAAGTACGTGTAGCTACATCTCAGTAGGGTGGCATCCCCTGGCAAGGAGATATGATAGCTCTTACACACGCCTTGTCTGTGCTAGTCGGTTCGTGTACTGCCTAATATAGCTTCATTATGACACACAGCCTCTGTGATTTCCGACAGATGATCTATCGCGTTTGCAGTACTGCCACTTATTAGCACATGGCTCTATCACACTGTGGCAAAGATAAATTACAATTTTGGAATGGATACCTATGAAAATCAAAAGCCGTCTTTAGTATCGGCAATGCGTGAATTCGTCTACTTAATTATTCACGCAGCATTCTTAATTTTGTTTTCTTTACGCAAATATCTTAAGTTAAAAGGAAAAAATCTTTAATGCAAGTCTTATTTTGGTTAGATATATGATATAGGTAAACTCTTAAGTGAATATTATCTCTTAAGTGAAAGAACTTTAATTTTCAACAAGGAAAAACTTAAGGTATTATTTTAGCACAATGTGGCAAAAGGTTAATTACAATTTTGAAATAGACATAGGAAATTTGTAAAAATAATATTTCTTCTAAGATTGATTCTTTCTATATATTGCGAATGTAGAATTTAAGTCTTGCAACACATGATTAAAATCCAAAGCAAGGAAAATCTAAATCACCTCGAGCATTTCACTTGTAAGAAATATTTTCTTCAATATTTTCCTCAACTAACTGCAAAAAATATACATCGGGAGGGATAATTGAAAAGTCTTATATGGCATTACCGCGTTAATTAAAGAAATAACAGGAATGAAAACCGTCTTCAACATAACGAGGACACTTTAATACCGTCGTCACACTTGAATAGACCTAGTACATGAGGAGGGGGTGACACCGACCCAGGGGGAGGCAGGGGAGCTTCCGGGCGCTGTCTCCGTCTCATCAGGCCTATCTTCGAGCGGCCGCAAATTAAATAGTAGCGGACCGTCCGTCCTGCGTTGTATGGTCGAATGGAACCGCAATTGCGAATGTACTACGTCTTTGAGACGTAGCTCTAGATTGCGGCACATCGAGATGGCTTTGATGGCACGTAACTATGCCAGATGTGGGTTACATACGTAGCCAATATAATGAACATGGTCTGAGTATGATTGAACGTAGAAACTGGGCTAATATGGATCTCAATATTATATGTAGGTATATAGCATTTCGAAGTCATGGCGTGCAGTACGTATGTATACCTATTGATATTAACAATAAGTATACCTACTTTATTCACCACGCGGTAGCTAAAATAACTGATAATATTTCGTTAGCAATTTCATACATTTTGAATAAATTAATAAAGTAAAAGAAACCGCATTACACATGTTTATAAATATGATGAATCATAAAAATCTATTTTTTGACTCGCCTATTGAATGGAAAAGAAAGCTGATTTGGGACCTCTGACACGAGCAATTATGGTCATTGTATGTGTATATTGGATATGCACCCGAGGATGGGCAAACATCTTTATTTGCCGGTTAATGACCACTCTGCTGAATCACTGCCCATTAAACTGTAAGTGGTTCTGTTCTGTACATCTCAAATTACGCTGTGTTTTGGATATCCATATTTTATTATACATGTTAATGTTTTTTTTAGTAAAAATAAGCATGTAAGCAGTTTCTATTTTAAATAAATATTAATATTGAATATTAACTTTCTGGCACTCGTGTAGCTATTAAACTTATTCTGTAACAAAAAACATCTATAAACACAAATACAGCGCCCCAAGTGTGACTGTCATTTGGTTGGCGCAATACGTACCTATTCGTATCTACAACTACTTATTACTGACATAAAAAACAGAAATAGATATAATTGATATTGAATCCAATAAGAACATTATATTGGAATTTATTGCGAGAATTATCCAATTTTCTCTAATAAGAATAGTCTTATTTGATCTTTTCATTACAGGACTCTAAATTTCCGTTGTTTTTGGCTTTACGGGAAATATGCATCATTTTGTCATGTTCAGTATCATCTAACTTAAATGTTTATGATATTACAAAAAAGATTTCTACACAAACAAAACTCTCAACACGACAAGATACATACCTACTTTCCTACCTACAACATTACAGACCAATATTACATAAAGTTTTGTGTTTTACACTCATCACCCTCACGTAACGTCACTAAAGCCATGTCCACACTTAGTCTATCCGTAGCGGTACATATAAACACGGTCAGCTGCCCATCCGTCACCTTCGTGAAGCGATCCAGTGCGCGCGCATCACAGCACACGAAAAAAGCACAAGCACCTTTAGTTTTCGCAAGAAAAACACCATTTTCCGCGACTGAACGTGCGAGCGTCGCGCTCCCAGTGCCCAGACTAAACGCGGCCCGTGAAAAAGCACCGCCACAACGCCGGCCGACAATGGAAAGCGGTAAAGAATCATAATAATAACAATGACAACAATGTGAGATGCTATAATAAAGAGCCGCGGCATTGTGCTAGGCTCGGCGTTCGTTCGAAGGGTCGCGAGATCGATACGGCGGATCGTCTGCGTGCGTGAGCCTTTGTCGTACTCGCGACTCCCTCGCCGGCCATTCATAGGCGTCGCGATTCGCTAATCAACTCCCATTCCTTACAGTTTCTTCACATATTAGAAACGGACGGACGCGTCGATTACGCTACGAGTATTACGCCGAGACTCGTTTCTTTGAATAAAGACAATGAATCATAGCTAATTAGACTCGTAGCTGATTCGTAGACGATCGCTACGAAGGTGCTACGAAGATTGATATCATCGTAGAATAGTTTTAAAACTATCAAACATTTTGATATCTATGATTTTGACTTCCACATAAAATCAACCAATAAGTAATTTATACGTAGCGAATCTAAACTGTAATAATCCATTTCATAAGGAATCAAAATAAAGGTGGTTACACACAAATACACCTCGCGTTGTTTTGCTGAGAGTATTTTTGTAGGTGAAAAATTATATATTGTGTAAGTATAGTTAATTTTTATCTACATTCTAACACGTCTTTATCCCTTAGAGGAGTAGATAGACGGTGTAGAAAGAGCCGCGGGTTGTTATACCCAAAGACCACACTTTACAAGATGGTGGGCCTATAATAAAAAGCGGGATTAGAAATAGTAACAGGTATAAGGTACTATGAAGATGGTGTTATTGTTGTCAATCTTAATTTTTTTCGTAGTTATAAGAAGCCGATTTGACTTTTACCTGTAATTATTAGAATATACATTAATTATTTTTATAATTATTGGAAGCTGTTGTAATCAAACCGTCACTGCCAGTTATAACCGGCAATGACTAATACGATTCATTCATACTTCACTTGAGAACGGTTTGAACCTAATATGAATTATCTAATAAATTAAATCATTAAGTTAATTAAATATGACAATGCTGAGAAATAGTAATGTTAGGCTGATAAAGTAAGAATATTTTTTAAAAAGAAGATTCTATCCTGAATCCATTCATGTTTTTGTAAAAATTAAATAAAATTTCTTATTGCACTCGTATTTTGCAATACTCTTGCGCCAACAATGACTGTTTTCTTCTTGCTTGAGGTGTGAAGTTCGGCGGGCGGCAAAACATTCGAGTTTAATGTAATAATCCGTCGATCGGCGTTATCATTAGTTCGATCGCGCACACCTCCCGCCGGCCCGAAGATTGCCTTGCAGCGATATCTTACTATGGACCTTCCGAAGTATAATAGTTTGCTCGTAAACTATCTATTACTGAAAGCATTTTTGGGCAACCTGCATAATGAGGACACCTTTTAAAATAGAAGGAGGTGTGTACTTACTACTGATTGACGACCTTCGTGGTGTAATGGTTAATACGCCAGTCCGCCACTCTGGGAGGTCCTAGGTTCGATCCCCAGCCAGGGTAAATAAAAAATGGCCTTTTTAATGTCATGGGCCTTGGGTGTTTATCTACATATGTATTTATTATAAAATAAGTATCTTTGAGTAGGTATACCATAACACAAGTTTGAATTTAGTTTGGGGCTAGCTCACATTTGCAGTGTGATTTGTCCTTATCTATTTATTGATTTACTACTCTTTATTTGTTTTGTTTGTTTTTCGTGTGTGTAAGCGGCCAGCTCTAGTATTAGATGTTTCAAGCTGCCTGAAGGCATCCGACACAGCTTGATGACTGCCATCAAATGATGACAGCCGGGACCAATGCCTTAACTTACCTACCGAAGCACTGGAGAGCTTGAGAAACTATTATGCCACTTGTGGTCACCTATCCAAGTGTGGCCCCGTTCAGGGTCACTTGCAAAAGCGCTAGTAATGCGTTCTTCCACCGGACCACCAAGCTCCTCTACATTATGAGACTTGGTGAAATGATTTTGATTGATTTTGGTTTTGGCGACTTTGTCAGTTTAGTGGTCCCGCAAAAATCACCTTCTGGCCTCCCCAGCGTGGTGAATGTAGGCAAATTCTCTAATTGAGATAGGCCTTTAGTCAATCAATAAACTGATTGGCTGGTAAAAAATATCTCATTATAACTATGAGGAAATATGAAGTTATAGCGAAGTCATCTTGTTTAAATGGTACGAAGTTTTAGCAGCAAAAAGCAAAGTCCAGACCGTAAACTAATAAAAACAATAGGCACAGCCATAGAAATTAAATGCTTACGTCGATATAATTGGCCGGCGCGCGCGCACTGGGGCGCCCTGCGGCGCGCGTCGATCACTGGGCCCGCGCACCGCAATTAAACTTATATCTGAACATCGCCTAATCCAATTATGTAACTGCACCTAGTGTCTTTATGAGATAATTTACTGATAGAAACTAATGACAAATTTGTAATTTTATTAGAGCGGACTTTCTTTGTCGGGGCTTAGCGAAATTGTCGATGCTTCGATTTGATAGTTTAACAGTTATGTCAATTTTTTTGTTTTTTTTTTAATTAACCTTGGTGTATCTCACTAAAATTGGGTTTTTATGGAATGTATAAGGTTGTATGTTTAAAATTGGAGGCAAAACTGATGACTATTTAGAATGTTTTTAGAGTGAAACTTTCTTCGTCGTCTTTTAACTTTTGCGAATTTTTCGATGATTTCATTTGATAGTGTTAAAATATATATTGTTTAGATTTTGTTTTTTTCATTTAAGTAGTTATTTAGTGACATAAAATAGTTAATTTAAAAAAGAAAGATAAAATAATTTACATATTAACAGATATACAAAAGTTAAATACCTACTTACTACAAATTTAATCTAAAAAATCGTGTCCATGTGGCATAGTGCCAAGATCGCTTTTGTTTAAATTAAAGATTTTGTTTAAATTTAGAAGAATCTTTATCTAAGTTTGATATCTACTTTATATATTGCATTTGTCTATTTTTGATTGTCTATAGGCTGATAGCTAGATATGTGTGTCTAAAAAAAGTTTAATAATATAAAAAAATATACGTATATGAAGTGTAGGTAAATGAAGTATAAAATGCTAAGTGTATGACTTACCTTATATTTTTCTACATTGTGTAGTTTTGATGTAATGTAGTTTCACCTAGGAATTTAATTTTTGATATTATATAAAAGGAACTAGTGAGACTGAACGACAATATTGTCGCTTTAGAAACTATCAGAAACTTTATTGATCAAAGACGACAAAGTTCATCTTAAGGTGAAGGTATAGGCAAATGGCCATGAAGTGGCGCCCTCATTTGAAATAAATTGTTAACTCGTAAATATGGAGATAATTTCCATATTGCTCTTCGTCATGCACTAGATAGCCCTTTAAATTATTTTATGAACCACCGTTAAAAGTATTTAAATTAGTCCGTCTAGCTTTATAACTTGTTCCGCCAAAAGTGGCCACGGCAAGTTTTAAAGCTAGAGCCACGATCACCAATAATAGTTTCAACGGCAGTTCATAAAATAGTTTAAAGGGCTATCTAGTGCATGACGAAGGGCAATATGGAAATTATCACCATATTTAGTAGTTAACAATTTTTTTCACACTTCAAGGCCATTTGCCTATATCTTCACCTTAACAAAATATTGTTGGTTGACATTTATTTATTATGTAGGTACTTTAGAAGTTCACAATACAAGGGTCATAGGTACTAATTACTTTTTCTTTGACTTCCAATCTTACCGCGTGTACGTTGTCATATCACCGTCACTTGACCATCATTTTCTTCGAGTTAATTACTGAGGAAGCCCGACAAAGCCATCTAAGGCTCTATAATGAAAGGCAATTATAATTTTCACAATATTTTCACCTTAACTTCAATGCTTAATTAACTGTATGCAGTAGATTTGCGTTTGACAAATGACGAGATTATTTCGACACTGAAGTGTCAGCGGCAACAGCTACATGATATGAGCATAATATGATATTGATGTTGACTTGATTAATGATTAGAAATAACGCAACTCGCGATGTCCACTTGATATGGTACAATGATAGCCACAGCATAGTCTATCGGTCTTGTAGATACGACAATCGTCTGTCAGTCTCTTCGTTTAAGGCTTCACATTGTATTATCTGAAGTTATATCTTATCTTTGGTTTAGGCTTTAGGCTTGCTCGATACACATACACGGCAATGTTTAGTGATCAAAAAAGCGGCCAAGTGCGAGTCGGACTCGCCCATGAAGGGTTCCGTAGCAGCAAGTAACATTTTACGATTTATGACGTATTAAATATGGTAATGTACATCATATATTTTTTTTTATTTTTATCATTCTTTTATTTTAGAAGTTACAGGGGGGGGACCAACATTTTTACAATTTGGAAGTGTCTCTCGCGCAAACTAGTCAGTTTAGAAAAAAAAATATTACAAACCTCTATATCATTTTTGAAGACCTATCCATAGATATCCCACACGTATGGGTATGAAAAAAAAAATTGAGTTTCAGTTCAGTTCAGTTCAGTAAGTATAGGGAACCCCCAAAATTTATTGTTTTTTTTTTCTTTTTTTGTGTGAAAATCTTAATGCGGTTTACAGAATACATCTACTTACCAAGTTTCAACAGTATAGTTCGTATAGTTCGGAACAAAGTGGCTGTGACATACGACAGACAGACATGACGAATCTATCAGGGTTCCGATTTTTGCCATTTGGCTACGGAATCCCAAAGAGGAGGGGAAAGGTAAAGGACAGGGAAGGCATTTATGGTTGAAGTAAGAAGAAAGTAGTCGTGTCGTATAATATCCCTGTTCAAAAGTTGGCGGTAGATATGGAAACGTGGGCACAACTCCGACACGGACCTAGTTCTTAGGTTATTGATGACAAAATACAACAAATAACGATATAGGTATATATTAATTTTTTTAAAACATAACTTGGTATTGGTCAATTAATGAATCAATTGATGAGCTTACAAAATTCGTCATATTGAATCTGAAATATATTTACGTGGATTGTTAGAAAAGCTACAGAATCCTGTTTCACTATGAACACGAGAAGAAATCCATTCTGCAGCGCACTGTATGTCATCTTGGTTCCTCGGACGAGATATATACCTGAAGTGAATGAAGAAAATTTTAGATCCTGAAAACAACTCATATCTCATGCAAAAAAATAATAAAAATTGTCGTTTCTAGTAAAATACATCTTCGTCATAATAAGATATCCACACAACAATAGTTCAAACATAAAGTACAAATATCGTAGGTTCTCGAATCGTATGTATTACAAGATGCAGCATTTGACGGCAACCGTTAATTTAGGCGGCATTTTTAATTAAACGCGATGACTAAGTGTCGGGATCGATCACAGGTTTCGATCTTTGATATGCTCTTGTTGGGTCCTGCGGTTAGACGCAAGCCAATCATTTGTTATAGTACCTTCTGTTCTTATTCTAAAAATCCCAGATGTGTGCTATGTATCCAGTCGGTGCAACCCTAACATTTAATGTAATAGATTAATTTGGGTGCAATATTTAGTAGAAATCTCACACACATACACACACACACTATTACCTCTTTATCCTATTATTATTATTATGTCTTTATGATTGCCTGTAAGAGATTGCTTCGGCGATAAGGCCGCCTCTTGTACCTTATTTATTTATAAGTTCCGTAAACTTTGTAATATTTTATTGTTTTTTATTTGGTGCAATAAAGATTTTTGTATTGTATTGTATTGTATCCCTAGTAGAGCCCAGGGCCACAATACCGAAACCACCGTTAGCGTGATAGTGGTCGAAAAGGTGGAAAAAGGAATCAAAATATTAATGTAATACAAAAACACTCATAGTTTGTATAACATTAATATGACTTCCATTTTAGTATTCCGTCGTTCGCCTTTTACTATCTGCGTGGGAAGGTAGCTAATGATACATTCTACTTGTTTTTTATCCCAGACCAGCTTGGAAGAAAACACACACCATCCAATACTCTTTTAGTTCTAGGCTATGTTTGTAAGGAATAGGAGTACCTACTCTCAAAATGTACGTAACAAACACCATACTAGATAAGTAGCCCACACTCAAATATTCTATTTTAGAACAGCTACAGGTTGCAGGTAGATGATAGGTACTACCTACTTGTATGAACTTTTAAAATATATTTCATATCTATCCGATAATGATTAATTATGATGGTTGAAAAAGTGTATGTAAGGAGATCGTACGTTATATTAGTAGGAACATAGCAATAGGTCTCATATTGATGCAGGTAATAGAGTTTTACATTTTTTAATTTTACATTTTTGTTGAGTTGGGTTTCACTGTCGATCGAATACTTTATATTTGGTCAAAACGAACTATAAGACTCAAGAAGAGCACACCAGATCTATTATTAATTATTATTTTGATGGATCACGGCCCGTCTTATTTCATTAGGATGCGGTATTTTTCGAAGGCTTCATTAATTGTGCACTTTTAATGATGGCCGCGATTAATGATCGACCCGAGTTGCCAGAGTGCATTTCGACACCTTTATTGACGTGCAATTTAAAATTTACTTCAGTGGTATTGACAGCATTGGATATTTGTGATGAACTGTTTAGAATTTGCTAAATAAGAATATGTTAAACGGTACAATTTGGTGTTTTGCTTTACCCGCATGTATCAGTCCACGGCTGCATTAAAGGCCTCCTTGCACGTTTTTAACAGTAAGTAAAAAAATTACAGCTTTAACGCTCCTTGCAACTATTAGAGTACATTGAAAAATAAATAAAGAAATAACACATTTTTTATTGCCCGTCTGGTTCCGGGTCAGAATAGGACCTTTCCTGTGGATGTCGTAAGAGGCGACTAAAGGACTTAAGCGCAAACATCTTGTGCTACAATTGCATTCCCAAGAAGGGTTAATGTCGGGCAGTGGCAGGTTGTAAAACTTTTCGCACAAGTACATTCCCAAAGAAGGTTGACGTTAGGCAGGCGGCTGGTAGTAAAATTACAGCCGAATCATTTTAACTATTCCGGCAATTTCGTCTCTACTTGGTAAGGTCTTTGGCATCCTTGGGTGCCCATTGACGTGCATGTTATATTTGGAGAAGAAAAAGCAGGAAAGCGCACGCCGGGTTCCGAAGCTGCACAGCTGAGGATCGCGAGGAGGAACACGCTTAGATGAAGAAGACAATTTTTTATTGCCAAATTAAATTTGTTTGCTTTCGAAACAAACTCGGATAAGCTGATTGGTCAACTTGTATAGGGTGCTAACGTGAGCAACGGATTCACGTATCTTCCAAACCATGGAGGAGCTCGAGATTTTTTTTACTACTGGGGGGAGGGGGGGGGGGGGTTTATTTGCGAAACGCACTAGCAATGCGTTAACCAAGCTCCTCTAAAAGTATATAAAGACACTCGTAATAAAATATTCTTAGAAACAACAATATTTTAATCTGCTAAATCTGAACTGCGAAAGCAAAAACAACGCACTTGAGCAACTCAGGTAATATTCGCTCGGATTACCGCATGCGAAATCCTGATCTTTCAACGAAATTAGAGGCAAGTTTATCCCTCAACGAGTTCGTTCCCGGTTCGTGAACATTATGCCATTCTCAGAAATCAATAATCCAAGGCTTTTTTAAGACGTGGGACTAACGAAACAAATATTTCTGCCTAGAATCAAAGGCGCCGCGGATTAGCTATTTTTTTGGAGATCTGTAGCCAATAGGTGCCAACGGGGCGATATATTAGTTCTTATCATAAGCTCCACTGTCTGTCTGTCTGGTCTTTCTTTTATCACAAGGTTGTAAAATTTTGAAGCGGCATAACTAAGGCTGTATATTACGATAGCCCCTATAGGTACTATGGTAACGAAATAATACAGATACATTATCACGTCTTTATCCCTAATGGGGTAGACAGAGCCCAAGGCAATTCGACTCAAAGGCCACGTTTAGTAAGTAGAGCTGGGTTGCTAGCCGCATCGCCTATTAACACGATTCAGTTTCGAAATAATTAATAAATTATTTAACGACAAAATCAATATTAATGATTAATAAGTAAAATTATAACAAGAGGTAACATTGTTTCATCACCATTAAACGAAGATTCTTATCTTAGGTTTTTGTTCAAAAGTTTTCATTAAATTTTTACAGACTGTACAATTACTACATTACTTTTAAAAATAATAAATCTAAGAAATATTACTTAAATGTTTTAAGTTGGCACAAAAGTACAGAACCATTCGTGTGCAAATCTGACACGCACTTTTCAGTTTTTTTAGTGTAAATTGGAAACGTTTTTGATTAAACGAGAGATTTTGTGCGTCCCGATACTTGCTCGAACAATAGGCTTCCGGACTGTGATCTTGAGGGTCGAGAGGATCACGTTTTCAGGGAACCATGTTAATCCCGATTTATTTTTATTGAGATGTACTGACTACTGACGCAAAATGACACCCCGATGGGAAACTTTTAAAATTATCATGTGAAACCTATCACTTTTGATCGAAATTTTGTTGACAGATTCTTGATTTCTTCTTTGATTATCAAAAGTCTGGTAACACATAAACCTAAAGTTAAATATTAAAATTGTATACTAAAAGTTGTAGGTAGTACTACTATAAGATAGGTACTCAATTCATAATTCAGTTTTTATGTACCTAATTATATAATATATAATTTATCTAATTAACTGTTATACACGTAATATGAGCCGTGTGGTTCCCGGTAGAGTAGAATAGGACCACTCTAAGTCTTCCAGAGGATATCGTAGGAAGCCACTTAGAAACACAAGCTAAACAAAGCTTATAAACATAAATGAGACTTCTCTAACCCGTTTGGCCAGCTTGGATAGTGTAGGCCAAATCCTCTGACTGCTCTGTCTAATATATGGTTCTGGTAGTACAGAGAGGATCGTGCTCCTGCAGTGGAGACTAAAAAACACCTGATGATATGGATATCGTCAGTTTGTTGTTGAATTTAACAATTGCGTTTTGCTCCAATGGCTTTTTGTAGCAATACAGACAAAGGTACCTATTCTCAACTTAACTTAGCTAGCCAGCAAAGATGTCTCAATGTTGTTACCAGGGTGCGCGTACTGGCCTAGGTATTTATCTCTTTTCCGAAAAAAAACTACTTTGCGACAGTCAATGCGTATAACCATAGCACAATAATACCGCAGCGGAAGGAATATTCTGAACATCGCTCGATAACTAACACCTACGTGAGGTCAGCACTTTTCGCCGATCGCGGTGTGATACCGACAACGTATCGATCCTATCGCAGTGACTAAGCGATACTGGTAATTCGAACACTCCGTGAACTGTCCGCTGTAAGAAACGGAATGCACTTTGTTTTATTTTCGGAAATATTTCGAATATGATATCATCGGTCGAAATAGAAAGTTTTGAATTGGAACGGCGACGGTGTGTCTAGTGACAATGGATGCAGTTATGTGCTGAAATAGCTATGAATTATTTCTTACCTAACAGCATAGTTAATGCCTTGACATTTGTTATTTAATTGGCTCATTAAAAGTTAACTTTTTATTATGTAAATATTTTGCTTGCATTGCTTGTTTTAAGTTGGAAATAAGTATAGACTATAATTAACCCGAATAAAATGACTACAACGAAAGACTTTTTAATGTTGTCTTGACAATATTAATCTAACACTACTATTAAAATTATATATTTTGCACGTATTTTACAGGGATATTTGCAGATTATAAACGTATTATGGAATATTTTAATACAAAAAATTAAAAAAAAAAAAAGATGAAAACCACGTACTCCTACATACGTACATATGCAATTCACATAATAAGTACCTGCATGTCGACAACTTTATATTTCGGCAACTCACGCCGTCAATTTAAGCTATTTCAACTATTCGAGATACAATCTAGCATTTTTTTTGTACGCATGCCATGACGCTACCTGCAAAGTATGTGGAGTTTTTGTAATGTCAATAAATTTTGAGTAATTTATCGTGACGCGTGAGAACTGACGATTGTGGTGTTAAAATATTGCAGAAGACATTGTTTAAAAAAGCCTTGCTAGTAGGTATGCACAATGAAAATACATAGTGTGAAAGAAGTAGGTTGTCTGCATATATTTTAAGATACATAATAATTTAAAAAAATATGATTATATAGGTACCTATTTAGTCTGAAGTGTACACACATTTTGAAGATTTTTAATACTTATATTGAATTAGGTTATACTTGTAGCTCGAGTAGTTATGTTGCCCAAAATTAAAAATACAAGATCTAACATATTATTATAGGTACTGAAACTATTTTAAGGTTGTATTTAGTAACAGATTTCTCCAAGAAACATAATAATATAATATAATATAATATATGTATATAAAAAATTTAATATGTATTAAAAATAATTTTTGGCGTCCCATACAAGTTGGCCAATCAGGAAATCCAAGTTTTTATGGAAAGCTATTTTTTTCTATATTACGTTATATGTCCCTTGGGGAAAGTAGTTTAGTATCATGGACCGAATACAAAATAGTTATAATTTTGTACCACAAAATTATAACTATTTTGTAAAACAGATTCAGTTTATTTTTTTAGCCTTTTATACTCAAGTACTTTATGTACACTTGTTTTTAAGTTAATACAAATATCTTATTAGTAAGCATATGGCAACCTAGAGCAGAAACCAGATTTTTTCCTGTCAAATATTTTTCTTCTCAATTATACCTACACATACTTAACTCACTCTGAGTTTATCCTAAATGCTGTTTATCTCTTAAACTTTATACATATCTAAATGTGGTTTAGGAATGATAGGTATGCAACCTGAATTTTCTCTAAAACTATTAGCCACCCTTCTAAATCAATGTGACAGGTAAGCAAATAGAACAAAACCGCTCCTTCTTCTAGGAATCTCGAAAGTCCTTGACCATAAATCACTAGGCTCCTGACAAATGGATTCTACGACTTTTTTTCCCGCCACTCATTTATTAATAGGGCAGGGAATTTGGAAAACCAATAAAAAGTGCCCCGTCATATACCTGTCCGATGGCAGACAGCGTGGCTTTGTTCCTTGGCCTCTTTTTTTTCATTTCAAACGAATCGTACCGTGTCTGGACTATGGTTAAGTATGGTTCTATACTATTATCAACATATTAAAGTCGATTAAATTACTTAATTTAAATTAAATACGAATATTAGTTAACTTTTTATGAAGTTGGTTTGATGATTGGAATAAAAATTAGTTAATATTCAATTTGGATGAAGTATCTTATTACACGGTAACACCTACTTTTTGATCACAGTAAAACTTGTTTGTCGGTGGTGGTCGATTTTTCTTGGTATTTATGTATTTGGTGTCAACAACAATTACTAGTGTATTCCAATTTTTATTACAGTTCCTCTAAGATTAAATTTTTGTAGCTTATTAATTAATATCCTTATATTACCTTTCCAACTAAATTTCAAACATGCAGAGGTATTGCAAAGTTTAAGTAAAGATAGTAAAGTTTGAGTATACAAAATAAGGAGCAATAATTGCACCAAGCATTTTTCATACTCAAAATAATTCATCGACTCTTAGCAACTTGCTATAGTGTTCAAAAATTATACAAAACATGCTACACTGTTTCAAAATTACAGTCCAATTTTTTTTCACATATCATTCATTATGCTGTTTGAGTTTTGCGAATAACCTATTTTGTGAATGGACATTTTTTTGTGTTATCCCATACAAAGGGCTCCTTTGAGGTATTTTGCGCGTGTGAAAGACGAGCCATTCTCTCCGCCCTAAGGTTGGACCAAAAATAATTGTCATATCCTGCGGCAAGTGAGACATAAAGGTACTTTGTTCATGAATCATGGCAGAACGGACTGCTCGTTCGCTCGTTAACTTTCACAAGATTTAGAAAAAACAGAGTTAAATTACACATTGTCTAATAAAATATACTGACACTATTTTAAGGGTGAATACAGTTTATGATACTGAACAACTTTCCCAAAGGAACATATATCAAAATATGGAAAATATTTTTTGGCTTTCTATACAAACTCTGATCAGTTGATCGGTCAACTTGTATGGGAGGCCAAAAATTATTTTTCACATTTTGATATATGTTCATATATTTTGACGTATTTTGTTAGACGATACGTAAGTAGGTAAGAGTACTAGAATATGTTTATAAGTATAGTTATTAATTTAACAAAATACACGGATTAGGTTGTAAATTGTCCTTTAAATTTTCATCATCATCATATTCTTTGCCTTTTCCCTATTTGGGGTTGGCTCTGTATGTCAACTCTCTCCATTCCTTTCTATCATTAACCATATGTGCACTAGCCCCCCGTTCCTTTATGACAAAATGTGTTGAGGTCTATCCTCATTCGGCATATCTCCTCATTACGTGTCCTTTGAATTTTATTTAATACAAAATATTGCCTTCATTTTGTCGTCTAAATAAGTCTAAAAAAATAAAAAAAATTAAGTACCTACAGGTCTTAACCTTAAGAAATACTTTTTTATCTCAACGTAAAAAATATATTTTAAGAGTAATATCCAACTAAACAATATGAAAATATAACGTGTGGAAAAAGGTACAGAAACATATGTCCCTGTTTCACTATTTGTTCTTTAACGAACTCGTTAATCTTTTCCGATAATTTTCTTATTTGGTGCGGTCGTGTAGAAACCAAAAATAAATATCCCAACAAAATACCTAATGATCTCGCACGTCTGAAAGCGATACTCCCTAAGATAATCGACATCGCTGTCAACTGTGCTGAGTGGAGTGGCGCAGCAATCACGGCATATGACAAGTTTTGGGTCAACTGAATCAGACTGCAACACCGATCTATATAAAGTTATCTTATACTGGAATAGCTACGTGGCTAGAAAACACTTGACACTTTGTCCGGTGTTACCGTAATTTAGATACACGATAACTATTACTACCAAGCCTTGACTAAAGCTTTAAGTAGTAATTAAACGCATACCCAGTCACTATATCTGAAAACGGCCAGAGATAATATACTCGTATAATCATTATTACTTAGTTGCTTTTTTCAGAAATAGTTTTGCTCGGCTAAGCAAAGTAGAGCCTGGAATCATTGGAATGGTCCCAAAGTTATGAGGTCAGTTTGAAGGAACTTCCTGACTATTCTGCAGGTGATAAAAATTACTGCTTTCTGTAGTTAGATAAAGGTGTATGTTACCAGATCGAGAGAAGATATATATTATTACGTGTAGGTATATCCTTTTTGGAGTATATAGAGCCAAGGACTGCAGGGTCCAAAGGCCACGCTAAGCAAGTGGACTTACTAATATGTAGACCTGCAACATTAGGAGTGCTACATTTGCGTTACCGAAACCTTAATAACATAAACAGAAGCGCAATAAAGTTTAACTAGTAGTACGTTCCAAACTGTGATTTAGAAACTTTGAATGATTTATGTAATTTCCAAACTTAAAAAACTAAATTTCAAAAAGTTCGAATCAAAGATACTCCAACTATCGTCGAACAAATATATATACAAAAGAGTTGAATTCTCAAAGTTACCTTGGTAACTTTGGTCGTTAGTAAAATATTTCCATTTTGAACAGGTAGTCCAATCTAGTACATACATTTCAATGAGGTCAGTGTACAATTTTCTTATCATCTATTCGCACAACTTTCTACCTTATGTAAATGCATTACGTACTATCCTAGAAGCAAACCTAACTTGGACTTTCATGAGGGTAAGTTTCGGGGGGTAAGACGTGGGAGGTCACACTAATGGGTGCTCAGGACAGGTAACGTGAGACAAAGTGCATTGGTGACGTCATTTTGCCTTATGGGGGTTAATGGTGTATCAGTGCTCAGCTGTCGGTATGCAATTTCCAACTTCTTGGAGTTTCGGTTTCTGTGTCGTAGATTGTTGGTATTCATGGAATAGTTAGTATGAAAAGCGTGCAATAAAGGTAAAGACTATTTTTCTTGTTGTAATGTGGGATTTAATGTGGATATATATGTGTACCTAATTTAATATAGAATTAAGATAATTATGAAACTATAAGTAATCTTCTTTTTAACCGACTTTAAAAAAAAAGGAGGAGTTCCCCGATTACTCAAAGACGCCTGGACCGATTTAAACGATTTTTTGTTTGTTTGTAAGGGTATACTTTCCAGGTGGTCCCATAGAAATTTTATCAAAATTGATTAAGTAGTTTGGTATATAAACGAAAATAACTGAAAAATATATCGCCTAGAATACAATTGTTGCGTATTTAGCAATTCAATATTTCATTATATGTTTCTTGAAGAAAGTTGTTCAGTATCACGGACTGAATTCACACTTAAAACAGTTTCAGCATGTTTATTAAGATGTTATATATTACGTATGTTGACAAAGTCAAATGATTAAAATAAAATAATTAGCCAAAAAGAATTGTAACTCAGATCTTACAATTAGGTAGGTAGGTATATACCTACATGTACTCTACATGGCAGTCTGATTTTGGGTTTCATTCAAGTTGGAGCTCTACCGAATTTTTGAAGAAACAGGTCGATTGTACAGTACAACCAGTCATGATGACGACATTGATATTACTATTAGTATCCAGGTATTCCGTAGTGAAGGGTTTCGTTAGATTCTTTTAAAAACATTGAGGGGTTGCATAAACTTTTTGATTCAGTAACCCGCTTGCAAAATATTTAAGTAATTGTTTATCGAGTTTAGCGTGGACATCTAAAAGGTAAACTATATTCAGGATATAATCGTGATGATACACAGTAAATGTTCAAGGAAAACTATCACTGCTGTGGTATCCTTGTTAGTCACCTGTGTGTGTGTAACAAATATACTCACACATACATGGAGTTGTTACCTTTTAAAGTCACACGTTGTAACGTGTAACTTCGGAACTCTACTCTGAGCGTGGCCAGGACACGCACTTCACCATATATTTTCTTACTGTTTTCTTACTTGGTATATCTGTATGTTACTCGTATCATAATCTGTATGTCAACTCTTCCCAAACCAGTTAGTCCATAGTAAATACAATATTTCATCATATAAAACGACCATGCCAAAATGTTGAAAAATATAACCTACGATCATGCCATGGCCCTTTTTCATTTTTTATTAATGACTTGACGCTACTGTGTATTTAGCCAGGAACAAGTTAATAAAACGTGGGAAATTCTTTTTTCCTAACAAGTTACAATCAAAGGTTGGTGTAGGCCTTTGATTGCTTTAAGGGAGCTTCTGGTGACAAATCTATACGAGTCTACTACATATTATGCAAATTCCAATAAAAATGTTGAAAAATATAACCTAAAAGCGATTGACATTGACTTTGATACTAAAGAGCATATTCTCTTGGCCAACTTAGAAACAAAAGACACTCGGACCTTGTTCCGAGCTGACGCCATACTGGCCATACCGTCAACAATGCAGTTTTTTCCAGTAACCCGACGCCTACCGGCGGGACACCTGTGTAAGCCTTTCAACGTACATAATATACCCTTAATTCTGTTGATAAGGCATGACATCTTACGCCTTTGTGCCTCTCGAGGCCTTTTCCCGTCAATTAAGGATCATCTTTTGTTTTCTGAAGGGAGATGACACACTTCTTTAAGGGTTTTGTACAAGCAGTCCCTGTTTTGAATAGAAACATGATTTATTTGATGTTTTGTTGTTTTCCTCGATTGGAACAAGGTGTCAGGTTAGTTAGAGGTTTTGTGGTCTCGAAAAAAACCTAGTAGTTCGTGTAAATGAGCGAGAAAAAAGGATTTAAGGACAGCAGGTAGCTTCGTTTTTATAAGAATGTCGTACACAGAGGTCAAATTATTTAAATTCAATCAGTTGCTTTATTTTTTTTCTAGATAATATGTAAAGCCGATAAATATCAAACCTTTTTTAAGTTTTTTTAAAATAAATTCATCCTTCTTTAATCTTCTGTGTTACCCTTTTGATGATACAAATTACCGGTAATATAAATAGGTAGGTAATAGTCACCCTAACTTTGTTTAAGTTTAAAGACGGCATGTTAGGAAGAAATAATAGAAAAATATGTATGTATAATGCCTGAACATCTGCCACCACGGCCACCATAATTAAATGTAGGCGTCCCAACTCATATTAATTGTAATTCGATATGAGTCCCGCCAAATGCTTTCGTTTATTCTAAGAACAAATCATATTTGCGTGATTTGCGCATTGTTGCGTCAGGGGTGGCGAACTTTGTTTACTATTTTTGTTGAGATTGCAGTGTGGGGTCAAACTGTTTAGCGGAAATTATTGTGAGAACCAGTCATTCAGAGTTCCTTCTTTCTTTATGAGGATATTATAGGAAAACGTAATACTTGACTTTAAAAAAAGAAAATAGGTATGTGTTGGTGTATTTTTGAATAAGTATGTACCTATTTATTTTCATCAAACTAACAATTTCTCAAGCAATTAAATCGAATGCCCTTAATTTTATCTTTGCTTAATACTAACCACTTATCAACCGCATGTTATACCAATTTATTAATATTAATATGTAACCTATACAACGCAGTAGGTTTTGGTAGCTCACTATTGGACCCAAAAGAATATTTAGTTTTGAGTGGACATCGACACGCAAAGAAGATCAGTCGTAATATTTTTGTTGTAATATCTGAATCACATGAATAGTCACTCACTCACACTAGAGTGAGTGACTATTCATGTGATTCAGAATTAGAATCAAATACTATAAATTGCAACAGCCTTGTCACTCTCACTGTAGATAATGACATCTTAATATGTTTAGTTCCTAGAAACAATTCATGGATGTCCCATATTATGTAAATAAATATGAACATACCTACACTACATATATCTGCCAACGTTGATTTATTTAAACAAAGAATACAGGGCCTAACAAAATAAACTGAAACTAATTCAGGGGGGGAGGGGTTTAGTCCATGATACTAAACAAATTTCCTTAATGAACATATATCGAAGTATGAAATATAATTTGTTACCTATAATAATTTGTTAAAAAAAAAAATTGGTTGCCTGTAAAGTCGGTATACGGGCGAAAGTTTTACGTGACAACGACTTCACTCCACTTCACTCCAAACTTGACTTCCACTCGGGCATGGTTAGCCCGCCTAAGAGCGAGAGAGACAGACATAAAAAGTGAAAGGCACGCGTGCCTCTCACTCGCTCTCATTGTGAGCGCATAACGTGAGCGGAGCGTAACGCAGTTTCTTGAAGTGTCACCCGGCTAACCAATTTATAAGACGTTGTCACGTCAAAAAGTTGCAAAAAATTGTTTTCCATATTTGGATATACGTTCCTTGGGGAAAGTGTTTCGGTATCATGGACTAAATTCACCCTTAAAATAGTTTCAGTATATTTTGTTAGACGTTATATAATATTATATATAGTTTTGCATGTGAACATTGCAACGCACTTTCCTAGTGGTAACAATGAAATGTAAAATACTAGAAATTTATTTATTTAAAAAACTTTATTGTTCCACAATAAAAAAATGGTACAATTGGCGGACTTAACGCTAAAAGCGTTCTCTCCCAGTCAACCATAGGGATAAACAGATACGAATTATGTTGCGGCGCAAAACACTAGATACAAAATAAAGTATTAAAATATCTGCATAATATAATATATGTCTACTTAACACTATATAATATAATGCAATATATAATACACAAATAAATAAAATATACCTTATAGAATATACCTACATACGTACGTAGAAATCTACTTCCGAACCCAAAAAAATATCTTATTACAGGGTCTAACCAAATATACTGTAACTATTTTGAGGGTATATTCAGCCCATGATACTGAACAACTTTCCCCAAGGAACATTATCGAAATATGAAAAATAATTGTTGACATTACAAGTCGACCGATCAGCTGATCCGAGTTTGAATAAAAAGAAAAATATATTGTTTATATTTCGATATATGTTGTTTAGTATCATGAACTGAATTTAGCCTTAAAATAGTTTCAGTATATTTTATTTATTATTTATTTTTATATTTTGTTAGACGTTATATAACGTCTAACAAAATATACTGAAACTATTCTAAGGGTGGATTCAGTCAGTGATACTGAACAACTTTCCCCAAGGAACATATGTCGAAATATGAAAAAAAATTTTTGGCCTTCACTACAAACTCGGATCAGTTGATCGGTCAACTTGTATGAAAGGTAAAACATTATTTCATTTCATTCCATTTTCAAATCATTTCTCTCTCGGTCATCTCACATTCTACCATCATCTCTCGTACTGTTCCCTTCTGTTCCTACGTTCTATCTGATCTGTTATACCTTATTATAATATCACTACATAGTATAAGTCGCTTCCCGCTATGCTTAGATCTTTAAAACTACGCAACGGATTTTAATGCGGTTTTTTTAATAGATAAAGTGATTCATGAGAAAGGTTTATATGTATAATACATACCCGTGCAAAGCCGGGGCGGGCCGCTAGTAGCAAAACATTTCACGGCTTGAAGGCACTGGTGTGACATGTCCTGTTTTATAGGAAGTTGATATGCATGTTACTGCAGTCAAAATCGAAATGTTTATTTGAAACGGTTCTTATACCTACGTAACTACTACTATGTTTCGCTTTTTAAAAGAAGTGGGTAATGGGTATAGTTTTCCTGAATTTTATCTACCTATTATGTTATTTAACAAAACCAGTGGGTGCCAACCGTCATAAAATTTAGAGGACACGTATATAACAGAAATTTGGTAACAAATTATATAAGTACCAGCTGCTCACAGAGTTGGCAGGCGTGACGAGCCAACCTGCGAAAGGTACGAGCAAAAACTAAATTTTAATACTTACTTACCTAGTATTTAAACCCATATTACTTTAAATGTCCATATTAAGTACATACCTCTACAATATTACCTATGTCCTTTCGCAGGTCTGCTCATAATATATGTGCTGCCATCTCTGTGAGCAGCTGGCAATAATGATTTGTTATCCAGTTTCTGTTATGTACGTCCCTCTATAAGTTTGTATGACATTGGGTATCTGTTACGTTAGTTATTATATTATCTTTGACAAAACACTTTTTCTTAGATCACATAAGTACATACCTACGAGTATGTATAATTATATATGGTTATTATGTTATGATCGCTCATCGTTATTTATTTTTGAAGACATAAGAGTATTGTAAACTTCTAAAATAATCCTACTTATTGCAATTACTGACTAGCCCTCATATTCATAAGAAATCTGCCCTTCTTAATATGCTACCAATTTAAGAAGTGCAGACTTTTTAAAGAATTGACAGAACAAAACAGTAGTCCTAAAATTAGAAGCGTTATTACTAAACTGATTTAGAACTGCAGATTTTTGTGCATACAGCGATATGCAAAATTCGATCCGAAATCGACCTTTAATCACTAACATACTCGTATACCATCTGCTAATAAATAACCTCACAAAGGATCCTCAACCGGGAATGGATATCACGATTACGCATATAGGATTTAGTAACTTTAATTTGGAGAGCCGAATAGTTACCGATGTCATCAACAAACGGATTAAAATTCAATTTCATATCGGCGCGGGCATATTGAGTCGTAACACAGGGTAATCGCGTCACCCAGTCCACTAGTGGAGATAGTGGGGATTACTTGCTTTTTAATAAAGTCCGCCGGTGGGGGGCGATGGGGACATTTTTACACAAAGAGGATTACTTGGGAACGTTTATCTGCACCTTACAGAGATGCTAAGCCTTCTAAATGCTAGCGTTTGCTGCACACGGGTTTTACGGGTTGTGGGTTCTGCTCTGGTCTTAGTGTGTGATTATGCTTGTGTTTGAAAAATATGTTTTTTTGCATAAATACGTGTCTGGGCGACCGTGCTTGGAAGACATGTTCTCTAAAAAAAACGGCCAAGTGCGAGTCGGACTCGCCCATGAAGGGTTCCGTAGCAGCAAGTAACATAATATAAAAATTCTTGTAGTTCGTTGTGAATTTGATTAACAATAGTGTTTTTTTTAAATTAAGTTATTTGCGGTTTACGATTTATGACGTATTAAAAAAAACTACTTACTAGATCTCTTTCAAACCAATTTTTGGTGGAAGTTTGCATGGTAATGTACATCATATATTTTTTTTTAGTTTTATCATTCTCTTATTTTAAAAGTTACGGGGGGGGGGGGGGCACACACATTTTACCACTTTGGAAGTGTCTCTCGCGCAAACTATTCAGTTTAGAAAAAATGATATTAGAAACCTCAATATCATTTTTGAAGACCTCTCCATAGATACCCCACACATGTGGGTTTGATGAATAAAAATTTTTGAGTTTCAGTTCTATGTATGGGGAACCCCCAAAATTTATTGTTTTTTTTTCTATTTTTGAATGAAAATCTTAATGCGGTTCACAGAATACATCTACTTACCAATTTTTAACAATATAGTTTTTATAGTTACAGAAAAAAGTGCCTGTGACATACGGACGGACAGACAGACAGACAGACATGACCAATCCATAAGGGTTCCGTTATTTGCCATTTGGCGGAACCCTAATAAAACTTAACTAGATCGTTAGAGCTGTTTACGAGATTCTCAACAACGTGTAAGGGACATACATATGCATAATCAATCGAACCACGGGCTGTACGCTATACTAGATCACTATTAGTATAATTAAATTAAAATACAATTATTAAATAATAAACCAGTAAAAAACATTAAAAAATTCGGCATTTTCAAACAAAAGTGTGCAACCGCCCTGGCGATCTGTATGGGACTGTCGATTTTTTTTTAATTTATTTATTTTAAAAGCTTAATTGATCCACAATAAAAATTGTTAACAATTGGCAGAGTTAACACTAAAAGCATTATCTCCGAGTCAACCATAGGGATAAACAAATAAGAATCATCTTTTTGACTGTTATTTTAATTTCATTATACTATAGTGATCTAGAATAGCCGGAGGTACGATTTAATACGCATACGAGTATATCCCTTACGCGTTGTATGAAATACAAAACTTGCCCAGTTACTTGAAGCAATAAATAAAATGTAGGTACCTACTTAGTAAAAATTACTAGGGTTTGTACTAAGGTTATTATATACCAGAAAACCAGGAAAAGTTACTTATTTTAATAAAGGGAGCAGCCACATTTCACCAAATCAAACATGATGCAAAAACTATGTTTTTGAGATAGGTAGGTACGTATTTGAATCTTTTGATTTCGGCGAAACGAATTCTATAAAAAAAATAATGCTGAAATAACGTTACCTAGTGCGATATGCCGTCTCACGATTTACACTTGAAGACAGAAGCATCTGGGTCCAGATGTTCTGGCCACTTAAATTGGATAACGAGGGAGTAACACACCAACAATGGTCCAGGGCCTATTACCTCATTGTGGTCGTTGAGATGGGAAGTTGCACTGTTCCTCAAAAAACTATAGCTAAGTAGGTATCATGAATCAAGTACCCATATAACAATATCGTATTAATGTAACCAACCATGTTTATGTTAAAGAGGAAACACTAAGGTCGAGGGAATTAAATATAGGTACTATTTGTAAAATCTATTGTTGTCGCGCTGTGCCCAAATATCCTGTCCCGCTGTGCGATAGAGGCAACTGCAGCACGGACCGAAAATACCTATGAAAAGTACACAAAAGTCATTGTCCCCTGATATCTCCTCCAAAACTTTTACTTCAATTTATTTTTTTATTAAAAATTGAATGGCTGTGTTCCTATGTTTTTTTTTATGTAATAAAATCTTGTCAAATTTGATCGCTGGGTGTTTGAACACAGTGGAAAAATTAATATTTTTTAGGTTTATGAAGATTCGTATCTCTTTTAATGATTAAATTACAAAAAAAAAGAAAACAGGGAGATTTCAATATATCCATAGACTTTTTTGCTCTACTAGGACGGTCGGTCCTAGGACTATCCGGCGAGAAATAAGGGGACTACGCTTGTATAGAAATACGGCTGGATTTGGAGTAAAATAAGTTAATATGAAATCGGAAAATTTATTAAAAAAGTATTAACTTATCTTCAAATTCCTGCTGTACCAATAAATAGAACGATTTGATTATTCTACCATAATGATAAGTGTCTATTACAGCTGAATCAAAATATGGCATATCAATGAAAGGTAAGCTACTGAGGATAGACAACCGTTGCTTTTTTAAAACGTATGAGATTATTTTTCTTTAAAATTCTACAGCTATACCTATAGCTTTGAGTCACCTACTTACCTAGAATAATTATGAAACCAAACATACCAAACATGAAATTCGCAACTTTATTCAGTGAAGTATTATTTATATACTTACAGTAAAAAATAGCCAACTGTTTTTTGTGCAAGACATACTGGGCAATAAAGACAACTCATACCACTAGCGCCATCTAGGAGAAATTTCTAACATTAAATGAATATGATCGAAGCCTTACTAAACTTCTAGCAGCACAGCTAGCAGTCATAAATTATTATTAGTTTAGTTCTAGTTTATCATTCTTATAACTGTTACTAATAAAATAGGTACTGGCAATCGATAAACAGCTCTACGTTTAGCTGGAGAAATCAGGTCACTGCCTATTCCTTACAATACCTGAATCGCTATAGAAATTTTCTTCCAATCAAAACTAAAATTACTTTAATACAATCTCTTGTTCTTCCTATTATTGATTATGCTGATGTGTGTTATCCTGATCTAAATGCAGATCTTCTTGATAAGCTACATCGTCTCATTAATAATTGCATTCGCTTTATCTTCTGCCTTCGTAAATATGACCACATATCTTCTTTCCGATCTAAGCTTAACTGGCTTCCTGTTCGTCAGCGCCGACAACAGAGAATGCTCTGTACTCTTTTCACTATACTTAAGGACCCTCTTTCTCCCCAATATATGAAAACCAAATTTAAATATCAGTCGGAAAGCCATGACCGTGAGCTTCGCTCCAGTCATACTGTTCAAATTTATCTTCCGTTATTTCGGTCTGAATGTATGTCTAACTCTTTTACTCTTCAAGTTACGCGACTCTGGAATGCCTTACCTGAAGACATCAAAAGTATCTCAAACAGATACTTATTTAAGAAGAAAGTTCACACTTTCTTCACACTTCTCTTCTTTAAAATTTTCGCAGCAGAATTAGTCATTATCTTAAAACATTTGTAGTATATATATATATGTATGTATATTTATATAAGTATTTATATGTATTAAGTGTATTATATGAATGTATTTAAGTATACTTGTAAATAGTAAATTATTAAGTACATCTTTAATGCGCCTATCGCAATTAAATAATTTCTGTTTTTCCTAAAGGTTGACTGGTAGAGAATCTAATGCATCAACGTTAAGTTCACCTTTTGTACCATTTTGGTCAACAAAGATTTTAATAAATAAATAAAGAGCGTAAGTAATGGTGGTTTGATTATACAAAAACGAAAAAGTTTACACACAAAAATAATCCCCCGTGAAAGGTCCCATATGAATATCAATTTGTTTGCCTCGTGGAAGGTCATTAAATTAGCGTCCAAATTGAATCACAAATGCGTCAACCTTGTGCGTTCGTCCTGCGAAACTTTCCTCCTATTACAATTTACAAAACATCTCCTTCGCACACTTTCAAGCAAATCTCGCTCTTCGCCTTCCGCCTCCAAGTCTGAACTTGCATCGCTGAAAGCGCAAGTTTGTTCATTATTTTTACATGTTATTGTGCAAGTGACGGGCCGCATTCCATTTCCAAATATGAATCTAACTGCTCCGGATTAAAGTCGTATTTCGTCGTAATCCTTCCCTGGGGTGTATCTGGTGAAATTATGATGCAGTCTTTATTCGTGAGCCGTCGGGAGCGGTTGCAGTAATCACCGCGTATCTCCATCCAGGGGTGGGCCGTGAATAGAGCCCTAATGAACTGGATTTAGGAGTTTTTGTGCCGGCGACTCGTCAGCTCGAGGTGCAGCCGAGCAATTATGACCGACTAAACAAACGTGGCTGCGTCCAACACAACCTTTCAATTAATGCCGTCTATCGACTTTTTGGACGCTTAATTGCAATTTTATGTACTACATGCTCTGAATATGGAGGCGGTCAGTGATCGATCTAAAGCAGATTGATGGCCTATTCTCTAAGCCTTAGCTATACCTTGGCATTATGTTGGAATCGCGTCGTGCACCGACCTTCTCGGAACATCCAATCGCTGATAATCTTCTTAGAGTGAAGCGAGCGGAATTATTAGGAATCTGTGCGCCTAATATGCTTACATAATAAAAGGTTTCGCAATTGTTGGGGGCTTGGCTAGATGTCTTTCTCCTTATTGTGCTCGCGATGGAGGCTAAAGAAAATGAATTTTCTGGTGGCCGTAATTATGAAAAGATAAAGTTAATCCAAACGTTAACTTATGGTTTATATTAATAAATAAATAAATATATACGGACAAATTACACTGATTAAGCTAGCCCCAAAGTAAGTTTTAAACTTGTATTATGGGATACTAACTCAACGATACTATATTTTATGACAAATACATATATAGATAAACACCCAAGACCCAAAACAATTTGAAAAAGGCCATTTTCCAACTTGCCCTGGCTGGGGATCGAACCCAGATCCTCCGGATTAGCGGTAATATAATATATAATATTGTGTCCTAAGTAAGTTTATGTGTGTATTTCTATGTATTTATGGGTCAAATCTCTAATCAAGAAACAATTAGCATTATTTACCTACTAACAGTAGATGGTACCAACTATTTTCTTGAATTTTCAAAATTCAAATAAGACATAGGTACTTTTTCTTACTGATAAAAACATAATAGAAGAAGAACTAAGTACATTGCCCGAGATTGAGTTATAATTCAATTGTAGTTTGTAGCTTTTGAACAAAAAATAATGACCTTCAATAAGTGATATACTCGTATTTATCCAACATTGACTTTAATTGAGTCGAAAATATAAAAAGCTGCATAGTTTGTAGGTTCTAGTACTCCATGAATAAGGTATTCGTACCTACGGAAGAATTTAAGAATCCATGTACCAATTGTCCCCATTCCAATAGGTCGGTAGGTTTGGGTTTGATGCCTAACAAATTCAGGTCATAACAATCTCCATCAAATACGTGACCCGACTTAGGAACGGATAAACACACACACGGCCATTTTATATATATCGGAGCTATTATCTACACACATCTAAAACACATGCATAGTTACCTACGCTCACTAACTGGAGCGCCGAATGTTCGAAGAGGCCTTAGTGGGATTGTTTGTCGTAAATGATAATGGGTTTTAATACAGTGTAAATAAAGAAGAGAATTGAGTGATGAAGTTGCAGGCGGCTGTAAAAGATGAGTCTGTTCTTATTTATTTACGGCGGTGCGGCGAGCGAAGTGGAGCGAAGATGATATGAATGATAAATGACCCTCTGAACGCCCCCCGCGGCCTGCGCAGCCCCCGCTCACACGACTCGTGAACACTGCTCGGAGGTATGCTCCTTATTCTGGATGTCTACTTAAGTCTCGTAAATGTCGAGTGATAACCGCGTCAATGGTTACAGAACTCGTGTCGAATATTGATATTGTAAACGAAGTTAATGTAACGGTGGAAATTGAAATCGGGGAAATTGACTTTGTTGGCGAATCGTCGTTTTTATGCATATTGAGATACGTCTTTCTAATCACGCCTTTATCTACAGGTCAAAGCCTTGGGTGAGGAGCTAGGCGGCTCGGCTCGGCGGGAGTATGCATTACTAGCGCTTTCGCAAGTTAAGCGACACCGGGCGTGGTCCGCACTTGGATGGGTGACCACAAGTAGCACAAACATTTCTCGAGCTCCTCTGTGCTTCGGAACGTACATATAGCCGTTGGTCCCGGCTGTCATAATTGTATGGCAGTCGTCAAGCTATGTCAGAATCCTTTAGGCAGCTTGAAAAATCTGAGACCTGTGATGGCCACTTACATACTCGTACACGAAAAACAAAATACTCAACGGGTCTAAAAGAGCGTAGGATCGGTAAACGCCATGTTCAACTTAATGAGATACTTATATGCTATACCAGAGTAGGTACCAAAGAATAAGTCATCATTTTTATTATCAACGCGATGAATGCTTACGGATATGTATCATCAGAGTCGGTCCCACAATAAAAGGTATTTGTGATATGCACTGAACCAACTCTTAAAGGATGTCACATTAAAAATTACAAGTATATTGAATTAGAATATCTAACTTTCGGTGCATAATATGTTTGGTAGAGATACCAGCTATTAGAGAACTCTACCAGTTTTGTATATCTGTAAAGAAGATTTTTTTTATTGAAATGATGTTGCTAACATTTATTTACAACGCAATTTTTCTCTTACGACTGTGATGCCGATGTATTATTTTATTAAACATAAATTTTATTGGTATAGAAAGATAATTATTTACATACGAAAAAAGCCTAAATTATCTTATTAATATTCTTATTTTTTTAAATATTTTTCTTTCGAGTTTTCTCCACATATGTATGCTGGTAACAGCTTACTCAGGAAAGGCATAACGTTCCGATGACTCGTCTCTGTGTGTGACTCATTTTTAGGGTTCCGTACCCAAAGGGTGCAAACGGGACCCTATTACTGAGACTCCGCTGTCTGTCCGTCTGTGTCTCTGTCCGTCTGTCACAGGGCTCTATCTCTTGAACCGTAATAGCGATAATAATAAATACACTTGAAATTTTAATAGCTAGATACTGAAAATAAAAAAACGTTAAAAATTGAAGGGGTCATCATACAAAAAACGTGTTTTTCAGCGTTTTTAACTGGATCTTCATAATGGCATTAACTAGATACTTGAAATTTTCACAGATTATGTATTACTATGGCGGCTAAACAACAAATACTAAAAATAAAAATAAAAATTAAAGGGGGTCGTCAATGTCGTCATACAAGAAACGTGTTTCTTTAGCGTTTTAAAACATTGTACGGTGTTACGGAACCCTTCATGAAAGAGTCCGACTCGCACTTGCCCGTTTATTGAGTAGTACCTATGTTTTATTTGAATCTTTTGTGTTACTAATATTTAGTTAGAAGTCATTTTTACTCACACTTTAGTCTATTTAGGTCCAGCACATCGTAGACTGAATAGTTTTTATTCTGAGTACCACCTATAATAAGCTTAGCTTGTAAGTTTTGACTCAAAAAAGCCCAAACCTTTTTGAAGTGGAAACTTCTTTAGCGGCGTTGTGCACTTTTTGTCATGTTTGTGTACGATAGCGCAATAAATAAATATTGTATTCTACCACATAAATGATAGTACTTTTATACTGATAATTAAAGCAATTCGTGCAAAATTATTCCCTAACCATTCCAAAATATCAAAAATGCACAACGTTAATATCCAAGTTTTCACTTCTGCGGGCACTCCCGGAGTGTAACCCGTCGTTTTTTATTTGTCGATTCAGTTTTTGGGAATTTTTCAAAATCGCGGGGTTTTAAAAATTTAAGAAAATAATATTTCAGCCATTCCGAAATATTTATAAATATGTTATTAAACTAACTTACTAAACTCTTTTGTTACCCTTATTAAGACGCAACTTTTTTGTCTGAACAACTTTTTTATCCGATAAACTTCAACGGGTTGGGGGTGAGTCGCGAGGTTTAGTTCACAGAGCCATTAATTATAATTATGTTATAAAGCTAGTTTGATGATGAAGCCTGAAGGTAGTCATTGTAGGCATCGACCTAAATTGATTCTGAGTTTGTATGATTTGTCTTGTTTTAAATGTCTATTGTTAATTGATCATGAAGCTGAAAGGCACTTACCATATAATTGTATAATTATTATTGTTACTTTTCGTCTAAATATTTCATTTCAGTTATGTCTGCTAAGAAATAACATATTTTTGCAAATCTAGAGGAACTGTTTTTCTTAAGACATAGTAAATGTAAATGAAATGGAGTAAATACGGGAGTCGTCCGTCCGAATCATCCGAACGTCTAGCCGTCATCGAGCTAAACGGATTTTTCAAGCCAATAGCCGAGCATCAACACGCGTGACGCGCCGCGCGATTGGCCAACACTTTTTGTTCCATTTTCGAATCCTTTGTTTTTATTGGTTGACACTTAGCTAAGACAAAGGGGCGATGCGCTGTGTGCGTGTGATTTAACTCGTTTTGAGTGTGTGCGTTAAGGAGATGGGTCTTCCTGTATCGTATACTGTAACGTGGGTACGCGTGGGACGGGTCATGGGACGTGTTTGGGGTCTTGATGTTGATGTAGGTACGGCCCTCGCATCCTGCCCGTGTGAGATGGAGTGGATTGTTTATTTTTATTGAGTGTTGTAGTGTACATTATATGCTTGCTGACTATTTACCTATGTAAGTTTTAATATCTTATAAGATGGGCCAAATATCTGTAAGAATAACGTAAGAAGGTACCTCTTTACTAAATTCTAATAATAGTAGCATGCCAATTTTGTGTATTTTGATTATATTTTTCAATTCTTTCAAATGACGGATTGGTGGAAACCGGAGATTTAAAAAAAAACTAGTTCAGATGGTAAAAAAGCATTTGAATTACAACAAATAATCGAAATATTCTAAATTGACATCTACTGTAGATGTTTAGTTTAAATAAATTTTAGTCGACCTCCGTGGTGTATAGTGGTTAACACGCCAGTCCGCCATACAGGAGGTCCCGGGTTCGATCCCCGGTCAGGTCAAGATGGAAAATGATTTTTTTCAGATTAGCCTGTGTTCAGGCAAAGCCGAACATTTTCATAGTTCATCAATTTTACAAACGCAGCACCTAGCTACGACCTACTTTTGTACAACGACATTGTGACAATCCAAATAGCGTTTAATTTTTAGTGTAATAAAGGCACTCGGCAGATTCGATCGTTTTTGATTCCTTACATAGTCTTAGCGACCGGGTTTGTCTGACATCATTGACATCCCATCTTAACAACAATAAAAATGTACGGAGCCTAAGCAGGGACCCGTACAGCCTGGGTGATGTTTATCTTTATATGTATTTGTTATAAAATAAAATAAATCTGTGTGATTTGTCCCTATGTATTTATTTATTTAAATATATAGGGACAAATCACACAGATTAAGCTAGCCCCAAAGTAAGTTCGAAACTTGTGTTATAGAATACTAACTCAACGATACTATGTTTTATAACAAATACATATAAGTATAGTAGTATACTTTTAGATAAACATCCAAGACCCAGGACAATCCGAAAAAGGTCATTTTCCATCTTGACCTGACCGAGGATTGAACCCGGGATTTCAGGTGTGACAGCCTAGCATGATGCGATCACTAGGCCACAGAGGTTGTCAAAAGTTTGATTTGATGAAATCCTACTTACGTAACTTATTATTTTGTTCTTAATTTTTTCTTATTCTATGTGCAGTGCATATTGGGTAAGTTTCTTAACTCTAATTGCATTACAGTACTTAAATACACTCTTCAACTTCATCCTTGTCTCTTATTATTCTTAGCAAAGGAAAAGATAGTTAAAAAGTACTTATAGGAAATTCAGAACTGAAAGCGCCTACTTACAGTATTAGGTACCTAGGTAAAAAAAAACCACATGTCGCACTTGTTTTCTTGGGAAAAACTATAGAAGACTACCAAGTCGTGATTATTTTATATTTTATTTATTTAACTTAATTAGAATACATGTTAATGGTTTTTCTACCAGTCAGCAAATTATGTGTTTCCTTAATAATTTAAAAAGATACTAAGTATGTAAGTAAGGTATATGTACTTATCTACTCTTCTGCTTTAACACATCAAGTTATTAGTGGTAATTAATAAATGATTTCTTACCATCTGACCTACTTTTTTACATCTTCGGTTTCCACCAATCCACCATTTGCAGGAACTGAAAATAATTCAAGTTCACCTCCAGACGTCCATGATTAATGATGAACATTATTCAATTAAAGACTCGGCAGGTGCCGGGCAGCCGCGGGGGTGAGGCGTGGGGCACGGGGGACGCGGGAGGAGGGGGACCTTTATCTTCTTGGCTACTTCAGATCTGAACCCCCGATGAATTAGCTTAGTACACGTTTCCCGATAGACGTTCATTTGTTTGTCTTTTTGAGCGGCGAGAATGCAAATTGCATTGCAATTTTATTGATCTTTAAGTTGAATTGGATTTCTTGTTGATTGTCTGTCTAGCGGTTGATTAAACTAATAAGGAATTATACTGAACGAGCGCACTAATAATAATAAGACACTTCGATTTAATTATCTAGATCGTACCTATTAATAAAATTCCTGACAGGATAATTGTAGGCACGCTGCCTAAAATAAAACCTAATTATGTAGTAGAATAATGTCACTACATACGAGTACATCTATAATGTACCTATATTTAGATTTTATTCGAACTCAAACTTTTAATATAGGTACCTAATCCCCTTGTAATTATTTTAATACCTAAGGTGAAAAAAAACATCATGAAGATGGTGGCCAATGGGTCGTAGGAGAACGGTTGTCGAATCGTTACATAATCCTCAATTTTACTTAAAAATAAGTATATGTTTTTAATTGATGTTTATAAACCAAAATAACTTAAGGTGAATATACAAGCGAATGGCGTTAAAGTGTGAAATAAATTGTTAACTCGTAAATATGGTAATATATATACATATATATATTTTTCCATATTGCTCTTCGTTATGCACTAGATAGCCCTTTAAATTATTCTATAAACCACCGTTGAAAGTATTTACATTAGTCCGTCTAGCTTTAAAACTTACCTCCGCCAAAAGTGGCCACGGCAAGTTTTAAAGCTTGACGGATCACCAATAATAGTTTTAACGGCAGTTCATAAAATAATTTAAAAGGATATCTAGTGCATTACGACGAGCAATATGGAAATTATCACCATATTTACGAGTTAACAATTTATTTCACACTTCAAGGCCATTTGCTTATATATTTACCTTAAACCGTTCTTTATTTATTATTAAACACAATCACACATACAATCCATCCTCTACACATATTAACTACATAGAAGTGGACAACCTTCACATGCGGCTGCGACATTGACACGTCGGCACTCCGCCGCTGGATGGGGCTCACGGCTCACTCGAACCTTGAGGGCCATCGCTGCACATTCGCGCTTATATGTGTGGAGCATGTATGGCACTGGACTAAGTCAGGTATATACCTACCTAAATTAATAAGATGTTTCAATAATGCATTGTTTTCAAAATGGCAACGAGCGTAACGTCTTTGTTGTCAGAAAAGAAATAGGAAATAAAAATGGTACCTACGTTTTGCTATAATTCCCGTGTTAAGGCCGTACCTGAATTTTCCGGAGTCCAGTGCTGCCCCCATTTAAAATAAATTATTTCAAAGAAAACGGAGACATCATTTTAAATTTTGCTACTACCAAGTCTTAGATAACCCTTCAAAGTATTTTATGAACTACTGTTTACAGTTTAAAGTGAGAACGTTAAGCTTTACTACGCACATTTGCGAAAAACTGCCACTTTTGGTAAATGTGCGTAGTAAAGCTTAACGTTCTCACTTTCTCGTTAACGCTAACGTTCTCATTATAAACTGTAAACAGTAATATATAAAATAATTTAAAGGGTTATCTAGGACTTGGTAGTAGCAAAATTTTAAATAATGTCTCCGTTTTCTTTAAAATGATTTATTTTAAATGGGGGCAGCACTGGACTCCGGAAAATTTAGGTACGGCCTTAAATAAGTAATTTAATTATGCAACGCGATAGTTTAAAGTAAGATGGCAGAGGGAAGAAAATGGATAAATGGAGGCATTATTTTATTTTTTATTTATTTAACTCCACCGACAAGAGCAAAGGAAAAGATAGTTAAAAAGTACTTATAAGAAATTCAGAACTGAAAGCGCCTACTTACATAATTAGGTACCTAGGTAAAAATAAAACCGCATGTCGCACTTGTTTTCTGGGAAAAACTATCGAAGACTACCAGTCGTGATTTATTTTAATTTTTATTTATTTAACTTTATTACAATACATGTTAATGGCTTTTCTACCAGTCAGCAAATTATGTGTTTCCTTAATAATTTAAAAAGATACTAAGTATGTTAGTAAGGTATATGTACTTACCTACAAAAACCTATGAAGGTGAATTTTATTGTCCGTTATTGAATATTATTCCATAATGAAAATGACCTGTTTTCAACCCTTTCTATCTATTTCTCCATCATAAATCCTCTAGCTTCTAAAATAATTCGGGGTCGAAGCGAGGTGAGGGTTGTATAATTAATGATTTTTGTGCAAAGTGCGCGGCGCACCGCTGAGTGGGCCACCCACCCTTGAGTACGATGATAACACTAGTTCTATTATTTCGAAAGGGAAAGGTTAGGAAAATTCACACTGATTTTTAATCATAAAGTATATGTACCTATATTTAATAGTCTGGTACCATAAATATCGGATGTAGGTCGCTTTCAACTTGTCGTTTCGCAAATCTTTGGGGGGTTCAGTGTCTTGAGGACTTCTTGTGACTGAAATGATGGTGGTGATGATAATGACGACGATGAAAAAGTTCCTTAAGTAAAATTAAGATAAAGTGTAAAGTAATAAACAAGTAATTGATCTACTGACACTACAGGAAATATGGTTATTGGTTATGTATTTAATGTTATTCTTTGTCAAAATTTTATAGGTTCTTCATTTAAGTGACTCTAAAAGTAATTGTATTTAGGACGAATCTAGCAACCCTGATAATTATTAATATAATGATATATTTGTGTTTCTTTTGCATTTTCTTTAGAAGTAATTGTACTCTACCACAGTAACACAAATTGTCCAAGTGATTGGAGATCACTTGGACAATTTGTGCTCCTGTTTCACTTCTACTTAGTCTAATATCATCATCATCATCACGTCTTTTTTAGTCTCCAGGACTCTCCAGCAGGAGCACGGCCCTCTCTGTACTACCAGATCCATATATTAACCAGAGCAGCCAGAGGATTTGGCCTACACTCTCCACGCTGGCCAGACGGGTTGGAGAGGTCTGATTGATGTTCATAGTTTGTTTCTTTGTTTAGCTTGTGTTTCCTAAGTCGCCTTTTACGACATCTACGGGACTTGAAGAGGTCCTTTTCTACTCTGCCGGGAACCACACGGCTAAGTCTAATATCATATGAATCTAATTGTGTTTACAGTATACAGCGAGCTTACCCAAGCGTCGCAAAACCACTAAACATTTAAATCTCAAATGCAAAACACGCATTATTACAGCGCATAAAACACCCAGCTGAAAAATTACGGCTTTCCGAAAGGTTTGCCAAAAAATCGTTAGACTGGTTAAAAATTGTTTTTCCCCAAACAAAACGTCCATTAAACGCGAACTCTCAACCCCATCGCTTCCGCGGGATTATAATAAATGGGGCAATAATGGCACAATATAATATTAACACAAAGTTAAACGCGTTTTTATTTCCCGCCGAAGTTCGGTCGACAGCCACGGCTCGTGACTCCAGCCATTTCGCCTCTTTACGGGTGCGTTCAAAAAATGGCATCACGAATAAAATAAATCGCAAATATTTATCAAAACCCAGCTCCAGTCGGGGTGGGATGAGGGATGTGCTTTAAATGTGTTTACGAAAATCAACAATCGTTTCACTTCCTATACTGCTGGTTTGGTGTTAATTTTGTACGCAAAAGGCAATAGGTACAAAATATTTTTTACATATCTAACTCTGTACTATAAAAATACATTTCGGTCTATTTATCTGAATATCTAAAAATAAATTAATTACATAATTATATTACGTACAAGTACTTAACTACTGACAATTACTGTAAGAACCTTTTTTGAAAAATAGGCTTCAAATATGATACCTTTGTTTAATCTACACTATCTATGAGTGATTCGCCTACATACGCGGGTTGAATAAATTGTCTCCATATTTTCAGTCATTAAAAACTTAGTTTGGCCTTAGCTCAAAGCTAACTTCAAAGCTAGCTTTGGATAAAGTATGTTAAATATAATATGTTAAAACACTAAATTTTATCGATATACGTGTATCTTCTACGTGTATACATCACTACCCAACATGTAAGCATAGCGGACATTTTGTTCTACAAACGAGGTCGCGCTTACCCAAATTATGGAAATTCTGAGCTATACGTCGCCTCTTAAATCTTACATTTCATGAAAATTACAGTGAACGGATCTGTGCCTTGTTGCAGCTGTTATGGAACACATCTATCTACCGTATTGCCTACACACATTTTTTGAACAAGACACGTTAGGAAGTCATGCCTGAAAATGTAAGTAATCATATTTTGATAGACATATTAATAAAAAGCTGGTAAATTATAAGTTCCAAAAACTAAAGCACCAAAATATTTAAAAAAATGTATGTATTCTTGTTCTTATTCCTCAAAACGCAAACACAAAGCAAGGGCGACCCCGGAAACGGCACTAATGCATCCGAATGCACCCGGTTCGCCCCGCACGCTATCAATTCATTAGCTATGCATTGTTGCAAGACTTGCTCAAAAATACATGTTATGGATTCAAGGGAAATGTGGAAATTGTTACGCTGCATTATCTTTGACTGCTTTTAAGCAACTTCAAAAACGGAAAAGCTTATCAATTCGAATGTCTTTTTTACAAGCATACTTTACCCTCGTAATCCTAATGGCGAGGCGATGTGATGTCCTAACAACCTGTTACTATTTCTGATTCCAATATTTCATCTTAGGTTTATATATGATCTTGCTAAAAGAGGCCTTTAGATTTTGCGACCCCCGTCTCTGTCTTCGCCGTAAGGGACAAGGACGTATATTTGTTTGTGTATGTATTTGTTGTAGGTTGTTGTCATAGGTAGCATTAGGTAGGCATCATAATCGCCCATATGTATATTCAAAGTTTTTGATAACTATGTAAGTACTAACAAAATACAAAATCTTTTAAATATAAATATTTCGATGCCATAGTATGTACGGTACTTAACAAGTACAAAATCTTTAAATTGTAAGACAATTTACACGGAAATTATTTTCCCAAACAAATTTAATTGGCATATATAAAGTATTTTAGTCTTTAGAACTAAATATCTGTTACAAAAATAAATTTTCGGGCACTTTAAAAATACTTTTTACGCGTAACTCTGAGCCTTACGATAGAAGGGTAGTGTTTCCTGTTCCTGTGAGAGCCAGGGGTAGCGGGGGGTGCGAAGCGGGGGGCTGGTCCTTTTTGTTGCGATAACCGGAAGGCGAGGGTCCTGAGGACCGAGGGTAATGTCAACCGTGAGGTATTTTTAAGTTTCTTCCCTCAGTGTTGATTACTCGACGTTCGTGAGAATTTTTAATGTTGTCGGGACGTCGGTAGAAAGCAAATTAGATAGAAAATAGTGAGTATAAATATATAAATAAAAATCAAAGAAAACGTGGATGGAATGTGAAACAATGATTTGGTTACTAAAGATGTGATAGCTGAAATGACTGTGAACTTTGAAATGTGGGAAAGAACGATAACTGTTCTGTCAAACGGGGAATTTGTATGGATTCTCAGTGATACAAGTATCGAGAGTGCTATCATTATCAGGCACGTCCGAATTCAGATAGTATTCGGTGTCTAGAAAAAAACATATAAGTAATGCCTTTCGGCGGGCATCTGAAATATTCTGACAGAAAAAAATCTTATTATCTTTATTTATCTCAATAATATGCGGCCGGCCATAAGATCTGGACAGTGGTCCGATTGGAAACGTTTTTAGTAATTGATGGACTAGTCACCACTTACGGAATAATTTTTCAAAACCAAAAACTGTCTCAACACCAAAGTACACAACCGATTTTGATAAAAACAGACCACCTGACAAGTATGCCTTTTCAAACAAAAAAAGTATTTTCCATATTGGTCAAGACGTCTTCGAGTAATCGGGGAACATACCTACGAGTATATGAAAGAAAAGATTCCGACGATTTGAGAACATCCTCCTATTTGAAGTCAGTTAAAAAGACACTCAACAATATCTAACTACCCCATTATCAACTAATTGATATAGTATGGACACAAGACACGCCACATATCGCTATATGGCTACTTTTAGCTCGGACAATAATTTTAGTGCGCGAGTGCGCCGATAATGGGACAATTTCCGACGATTAGTCCCGTTGGACATTTTGCGGACACTTGGTAAAAATGGACTAATGACGCTGAGTGCACTACTCTTCGTAATGGCTAGATCAAATGATTTAATGGCTGTATTTATAGAGATAGTTCCAGGATTTTCGATCGATAGTTTCATTTTTATCCTTCGTTTTTTTAGCGATGAAATTTGTACAGTCCGTCGCCTAGAAGGTAATGGTTTAAGGATGCCAAGTTAATATTCTATATTCTATATATTCTATATAATCTATATCTATATATCTATATCTATATTCTATATATCTATATTCTATATATCTATATAATATTATAAAGAGGAAAGATTTGTACCTATTTTTGTATGTTTGTAATGAATAGGCTCAAAAAGTACTGGGCCGATTTAAAAAATTCTTTCACCGTTGGAAAGCTACACTATTCCCGAGTGACATAGGCTATGTGTATACCACGGGCGAAGCCGGGGTGGACTGCTAGTATTCTATATAGATATCACGTATTTACCCCTGATGAGGCATACAGAGCCTAGGGCAATCACAGTAGCCGTAGGATCACTTTAAGCATTAGCGAACATGGAAAAATTGAATCAGAACAGTGATGAGTTGCTAGCCGCATCGCCTATAAAAATTATTCGGATTTTTGCCCATTTCCTCGATTGGCTTTTACGATCTGCGTGGGATAATACATGAAAAAGAAAGAAGCATGAAAGTATATTCTACTCGTATATGTCGTATCGATTGATTGTAATAAACTACCTATGTTTTAAAGTATAAAGTAAACTTAATTATTAATTGTCACATTAACACAGTAAAAATAATTAGATCTACGAACATACGTCATACAACATCTTGATGACTTCGTAACACTTGGTAGCTGACAAAATCATCGTAGCAGATTTCGTGTGCGATTGGGAACCTTGAAACAAAAAACGTCTACGGATTTAACTATGGCTACGGCTACGAGGTTCTACGAAGCCAGGAAAGCTCTTTGTTCATTGGACCTGTTGTAATCACAATTTTAGATTGAAATTTTTTTTTTAATTTTATTAAGTTACATGTTTATTAAAAAAAAATACAATTAAAATAATATTGAACTACAAACTAACCCTTAAAATAAAACCCAGTCTTTTATATTATTTTTACCGTGCGGCATGGTGCCAAGAATGCTGGCTGCGTTTCCTCTTTGAATTGCTTCGCTAATTCGATGAAATAAGAAACAGCCAGCTCTCTTGTCACCATCCGCGGTGATCAAGCGCAATTATTTGTACGTGCGTTCTCAGATTCTCTAGTAGTCAAAAATATTCTGAAGTAGAAAATATTGTAAACTACATGAAGCACGATAAAACAACATAAAACCTTGGGGTCAAGTAACGGTGGGCACTTTTTAACCCCTTTATGTAGCGTCGGATGGCTGCCCTATAAATGGATAAGTCGTGTTGCTTGAGTGCCAGCTTCCGTTGTCGATACGCTCGCAAATTGCCGCAATGACAAATCGTTTGTTTTTTTTTGCAAATTTTACTTACGGCATCTTTTGGGTTAAAGCGTTTACACATAACGCCGCTGCGGCGTCGCGCGCTTGGATATTGTTAGTATTTGTACCAAAGACATTAAACAAAACTAAACACAGAGGAGTACAATCAATCCTACCTCTATGATTTGTACTGATCCTTACACATGGTGCCACCGCGGCCGCGGCGTAACAAAGCTAACAAAATCCGAAGCGGGGCTCCGCTGTGGTGTAAACACAGAAGACAGTAAGAGTATTACATACAGAACGGAATCTCCTAAGGTCCCGCGCAACATGCGTCCCCGTTCCCCGTCCCCGCACATTTACCCCGTTCTCGCCTTGTTCGAAGAGCGAGAGCGGGCGAACACACACCATTGACGTGTACACGGCGGCACACGACGACACAAGAACGGGGGAGAGGTGCGGGGACGTGCGAGGACGGGGAGGAGGCTGCTACCTCTATTACGTGCAGCCTAACAACTGGCTAAGTCCTATAGACTTCGCTAATTCGTAAGTTCACGACTTACGAATTAGCGAAGTTCGAAAGTAGGGCTGCAAATTACGATACAAGTAATTCGAGATTAGTTAACTTTGTTTAATTTTTAATATTATCTTCTTATTACGTAAAGAATAAACATATTTTTTATATTTTGTTTGAAACTATGTGTAATTTCTGTGTGTTATATATATTTACAATACAGTTATTGAATTATATTTTTTAATTTACCTTATTATTTTCGTATCTTACTTACTATTTGAATGTTGGTTTCGTTTACAAGCCAAACCGTTTGGATGGATTGAAATTTCGTAAATTTGACTAATTTATTTTATCCCGAGCGATTTCGGAGGGAAATGTCAAATAACCTTTAACCACTGGGGTAAAAGACTAGTAATTTTAAACATAAAGACGTCTAAAAAAATTCTTTTTTTGTCTGCAATATGGATAATTAGAAGGGATATTGTCACCCTTCTATTTATCCATATTGCACGGACTTAATATCCTATCCTATCCTATATCTAAATCCTGGACTTAAGTGTATACCTAGGAATTTTATAATATGTCACTGATTCAATTGCGTCACCAAAGTCCATCTATCATCAGGCTTTAAAGGGTAGACCGGGTTTGACGGCGATTGAAGGTTTTCTTATTTATTCCCTGCCCTCTCGGTGCCGAAACTACAGCTTGACCTTTGTAAAGGGGAGGCTGCAATGGGCTCATATGATGATCGATAGAGCAGGTATAAAGCGCTGGAAATGTGTGGATTTTTACGTGTCCCTAATTTAAAGTCATTTGAGAGAAATATATACTTTTGTTTTTTTTTGTAAACTAAAATATATTTTATAATACTTAATGGTACTTTAAAGATGTCATACTTACTATTATGTTAAATGTACGTCAAAATAACCCAACTAGAGTGAATTTGGTCACAATATTAACTTCAGGAGCCTTTATAAACAAACACACATAAAATGAAATATATATAATATTAACACGCATGACTAGAATAATAACAATGTTATTTATTGATACTGTAATGGTACTGTAGCGGTGGTATTGCACTACCAAATACTATATATGTCCATGTGTTGACTCATTTATCACTAGCCTAGTTAGGTAGCTCGATATTAGGTCGGCAGCACTCGTACATAACCGATACAGCTCCGTGCAAACGGTCCGGCGACTATAACCGTATATCTTCTCTTTGTCCGCCGCTATTTATGGTCACCCTTATTTTTATTTTAATGCTGATGCGACCGGAGCCGCTGCGTCTCGCCGCGACTAATCTTTTGGACACCCCATTGCTGTAAACTTTGTCTTTCCTGTGTATGTCCCGTCATTTTTTTTAGTCCTGCTTATGGTAACTATACGCAAAACCATACTATGGTTTTGAGTTTATTTAATATAAATTAACAATTCTTGTAACGTGTAAATAAGTATTAAATTATCATGAAAGATTACGACAGAAAAATACTTGTTAGAATAAGCTTAGCCTAAACAGCGTGACATTTATGCAGTTTGATAAAATAACCCCTCGCTGTCTGAACATGATTTTATGTTAAAAAAATATGAACATTCTTTCCTACGCAACCCATCACTATTTTGATTTCTTTTTCCATCTTCTAGCCCACCATCACGCTAAAAGTGGCCTTTGAGTCTTGCGGCTCTTTGCTTTGTCTGCTTAGAGCGGCAAAACTCAAACTGCTCTGTCTGCCCCATTAAATAAATAAATATATAAGGACAAATCACACTGATTAAGCTAGTCCCAAAGTAAGTTTTTAAACTTGTGTTATGGGATACTAAATCAACGATACTGAATTTTATGATAAATACATATACAGGGACTAACAAAATATACTGAAACTATTTTAAACACCCAAGACCCAGGGCAGTTTGAAAAAGGCCATTTTCCAACTTGCCCTGGATGGGATTCGAATCCAGAACCATTAGAGATAAAGACGTGATAGTGTATGTATGTACGTTCCTACAAAATTTGCTTTCCATCTCCTCCATTTTTACGACTGAATGTAAATTTTAGCGACGTCTTCAAAACTTCTTGACAACAAACAAATAGAATTATCCAACCACTACACTAGAAACTTAGGGTTGCGCCCTTCAAATATTTCGGTCCATAAGTTTCCGATACATGAATTTTATTAACTCCCACCCTGATGGATGGAGTGTTATAGTATTTGTTTTACGCGTCATCAACGTCATAAAACATAGAGTATAGAGATATCCATTTCGTTTTTATATATACAGTATAAAAGGTTATATGGGTATCGAATAATTAGCTGTAGGTTTAAAACTTTATTTTAAAAACTAAATAAAGTTTTAAGCCTACAGCTAATTATTAAGCAAACATGCTGATTAAATCATCAACATAGGCAAAAAGATCATCTTAACACAAGCATAAACAGTGTTTTTGTGAGTGTGAAAGGCACACTCGGATTTTGTGCGTTAAGCTACCTGACTTAGGTCTGTCGCACACATATGGTTTCAGAATTCGGTGTCCTGAATAGGAACTCAGATTTGGAATTCCGTGAGAATAGCGCAAACCCTGGACGTTTGCGCTATTCTCTCAAACATTTTAAATGATTTTAAACTGAACATGAGGTTTTTTTTCGTTCGGATTATATAAGAACGTGTGGGCCTTGTTGAACATTTTATAATGTAAGCAGAGCATTAAGGAACCGTACGTGTGCGGCAGGACTTAAGAATATTTAATATTATATAAGTTCATGGGTTTTTTTCTTTTGGGAATTCAATTAGTGTTCAAGTTAAACAATGCAGTTAGCACTCTTCCTATCATATGTTACGGTACCTCGGTAAGTTTTATATCTATCCCCTCGCTACTCTATGGTATTTGTTTTACGCGTCATCAACATGCCGCCAAAAATCGGGGGCAGTGGATTCGATTCCGGCGCAAATGGAATAGCGTGACGAGTCTGTTTTATAACCGCTCGTAATTAAATAACTAATTGATTCGTGCATGACTGTGGTTGTCAAGTTGGTACACCAAATTAATTGATTACGTGGGTTCGTGATAAATCACTACGATCTAGTGTTAGTTTAAATTAAATATTGCCTTTAGTACCTGTAATTTAACGTTTAGGTAGGTAAACCTAACCTAAACAAAGGTCTTAAAAAATATACCTACCGAATAAAAACCCTTCCATGAAGTTGACCAATCAGCCAATTTCAGTTTCTATGGGAAACAAAGAATAGATGGTACAATATATTATGTCAGACCGGCCTAAAAAAAATCTCACTTTAAAATAATTATTAGTATCAACACTCAGTTTAATTTTTTTTAAGTTTAAGCTAATGATACTATTCATTCAAATCCAACATTTCACAATTGTCCAAGAAAATAATAAAATCATGGAACATTACATTTGAAGTTTTAAAATAATTACACTTTCTATTGTACTAAAAATGGCAACAAGATTTTTCATTAATAAAAGTTTGAAAGTTACTAGCCTTAATTTTTTTAGCACCAGTGATATAATGACACTTAAAATGTGCCAACAATAATGAATGTCATAAATAAAATATTTATAGATCGCGCGATGCTGCCCGCTGAAGGGTGACTCGAAGAATTCTAACTTCGCCGAGGGAAATTGGCTAAAAAATTCCTTAGCAAAATAAAATCGGAAAGCAGCTTCCGAAAGTTATCGAACTTCCCAACAATCCATTACACCGAGTTTCGCAAAAAATTGACTCGCCAAGTCTTGGGAGTTATTATTTTGAGTGAAAACATCTCCAAGTTTCGTCGCCTCAGTGCAAGTTTGCCGGCGGTCGCGACCGATAGACATGAACACGTTCGTGATTGGAAAATGTTTTTTTTTAATACTATAACCATCAACATGGATCGGAGCCTATGTCTACCGAGTTCTCTTTTATGCCAGTTCTCACTTTCATGCCTCTCGTACTTTTATTCTTCATTTTGCCAAGTTCATTCATCACCTTTTGTACCTTTTTGGGTGGGACTCTCCCGTCTATCTACTATTTCTTACTACTTCTTACTTATTTTCTTTTCTTTATAATACATTATAAAATCATATTATTCTAGTTATTACCAATTATTATCACATTTTTAAATAAGTAAAATTCCTAAATTGTTAAAGGGGTGGCAGGGCAATAAGTATAACAATTTTCATTTTTATATTATCAGTTTTAAAATTATAATTTTACTTTTCTAAAATCTTAATTAAACAAATATAGACCGTTGTAAATTTTTAGAATTATTTTATTTAAAAAAATATCGAATGTGCCCACTGATTATTAGTTATGGCGTGGCGTACCTTATAAATTTTTTTTGGTCCTCTAACCAACCCTATATATATATATATATATATAGGGTTGGTTAGAGGACCAAAAAAAATTAATCTCGAAAGCTGCCAGACTGTCATTATCTTTTTTATTCAGTATCCACGTTTCGCATCCATAAAGTGCTATGCTCCAGATATACATATAGATATATATATATATATATATATATACATACATATAGATATATATATATATATATATATATATATATATATATATATATATACAGCTGCCAGACTGTCATTATCTTTTTTATTCAGTATCCACGTTTCGCATCCATAAAGTGCTATGCTCCAGATATACATATATATATATATATATATATCTATATATCTATATGTATATATATATATATATATATATATATATATATATACATATAGATATATAGATATATATATATATATATATATATATATGTATATCTGGAGCATAGCACTTTATGGATGCGAAACGTGGATACTGAATAAAAAAGATAATGACAGTCTGGCAGCTTTCGAGATGTGGTGCTGAAAGAGAATGGAAAAGATCAGTTGGATGGAAAGGAAAACCAATGAGGAAGTATTAGAAATAGTAGGAGAGAAAAGAAGACTGCTGGGCGAAATAGAAAATAGGAGAGGGAAAATGATTGGTCACTTAATACGACATGACTCCTTATTTAAAAACATACTAGAAGGAAAGATAAAAGGTAGAAGAGGTCCAGGACGACCAAGAAAGAGCTATGTAGACCAACTGAAAGAAAAAGCAGGGGTCATGTCGTATCAAGCACTAAAAAGTAAGGCAGAGAACCGAGAAGTTTGGCGCATACTCCACCGACAAGAGCCACTAAGTTCTTAAATAAGAACCAACCCTAGCTCTATCTACCCTGTGAGAATGAAGGTATGATTCCCAATGTACAATCATAGCGGCAATTTTATATTAACCTCAGAGTGACATTAAAACTCTGAAATACATAAATAATCCCGCTTATTTCTATTTAAAGTAACAACAACCGCTAACTAACGAACGCGATAAACCGTAACAGCCGTCAACGGGCATCTTTGTCGATATCGTGTCATTAGCGCACCTCTAAACACAGGTTGAACAAACTTTACGGACACTAAAACCGCCACTTTTAGTGCCGAGCGGGCACTAAATAGGAGACAAAGCAGCCGCGGCGGGCGGCGGCGTCCGGTCTCCACAAAAGCATTGACGCCGCCACAGTGACACGCTTTTTGCCGGCCGCTATCGCCGATGACGTCCGGAGATCGATAAGAGCCTACTCGACGGGAATGCTCCATTGTACTACTGACACTACGTTGTCTGAGACGTGGAAAACCGTAGCCCTAAAATGCGTGGTAACGTGTTACGTCATGTCTATCGCGACAACGTCTAATATAAGATTTATATTAGGATAAGTTTGCTTGAAAGATTGGTGTAAGTGAATAGGCTTTAGCTCTAGACCTAGAGTATAGACTTTAGGGCTACGATTTTCCACGTCTGGTCTAATGACCAGTAAGTATATCCTAAGTTAGTATGTGTCAGTAGGTGTAACATTAATATTTACTTGATTCTTGACGTAGGTGGGAGGACAAGTATTTCTGAACTTCATCATACTTCCAAAGTGATTTAAACAACCACTTTATAACAGCACAGCTCAGCTTGTAATAAAATAACGAAATAGTTCTAGAAGAGCGTACTGCATCATTATTGGAATTTAAAATAACTAGTAGTTCGCCGCGAACTTAGACCTCGCAATTTTTTATTAATATTTCAAAAACTACTAAATCGATTTTGATGCCTAACGAACTTGAAAATTCTATTGATATTTCCTACATGCCTACCAAATTTCATCAAAATCGGACCATCGGTTCGGCAGTATCGCGGAACAAACATACATACATACAAACAATGTGTTTACGCCCCAACTTCAATTATAGCCCTCGCTCGATGTCAAAATATATTATTTTTATGTGTTTTTGACCGAGCGAGCGAAGCGAGCGAGGGCATGTAGGAAGGCATGTAGGGCAAAGGGCAAAGGGCATGTAGGTAGGCATGTAGGAAATATCAATAGAATTTTCAAGTTCGTTAGGCATCAAAATCGATTTAGTAGTTTTTGAAATATTAATAAAAAATCGCGAGGTCTAAGTTCGCGGCGAACGACTAGTTAATTTAAAATTCCAGCATAGTAATAGGTCTGTAACAAACAAGGAAGCGTGATCGTCAATATTTTCCACGGCGCATTGGCGTGCGTCGAGCTAACCCGTACGTGAGGCTCATACTCATTGGCGGGTATAATTAACATAAATTAGTGGCTGGGCCGTGAATAACGTGACTCACTGTGATCTGTATGCGGCGGGCTGGCTGCGACTGTAGGCCAGGGGACGACGCTCATACATTAAAGAAAATTCTAAATATTTCATTCGTTTACAGCCTATATTGGTCAATCTAAATATTTCATTCGTTCTCAGCCTATCGGTCAATAAGTTTGACGAGCTCCGTGGTATAATGGTCAACACGCTAGTTCGCCAAACCAGAGATTCGATCCTTAGCCAGGTCAAGTTGGAAAATAGCCTTTTTCAAGTTATCCTGGGACTTGGGTGTTTATCAATATAGTATTTATTATAAAATATACGTTAAATTATTATTCCATAACACAAGTTTCAACTTACTTTGGGCTAGCTCAATCAGTGTGATTTGTTGTTATCTATTTATTTATTTGACTTTAACTGACAAAGACCTTCTGGCGTGTAGGCGACCAATACTGTGCAAATGAGTTTCTTTTGGCGTTTTTTCTCAGCAGTGGTCATTGCGAAACACTAGTATCGGTAGCATTAAAAAAAAAAATTAAACATTACACGTATAAAATTATTGATGTGTAAAAGTGCCTGCGAAGACCTTATTACTGATTAATATTTGATTCTTTATTGATTCTTGATTCTTATTTATAAGGGAAGGATTGGGCAGGTGAATTGGTAATCGAAGTAGACGGCAGTCTTTGCACAGATCACTCTCGACGTGCCCTTTACGTAAACTTCCCTCAGTCGCCTGATACGAAATCCGTGGAAGAGGAAAGAGGTGGTGATAAATCGTATTCTACTTTGCCGTCACCACATGGCTTAAGTCTACAAAACCAAAAACTGTAAATTGTCAAATAAAAAACTAAATTTAAATTAAAAAAAAAATATCCAACCAATTCTTTTTTTTTTCAAGTAATATTTCTGTTTCCTCGTTCAGTTCATTTGGACTGCTGTATTTCTTAATTCACGTCATATTCACAAAAATGTTACATACAAAAAGTGTAAGTAAAAAAAAATTGTGGGGTATATGAAAGAGGAGAAAATAATAAGTTAAATAAAATAGTAAAAAATAAAAGTAAAGTTTCTAAAAAACAATGGGTAGTATTTAAACGCAAATCAAAATTACTGATTGCACAGCAAAATACTCAACTGAAAATATTACTAAACAAACTGCAATTTATATTTGTGGCGCAGTAAAATGGATAGAACTTTCCTAGCACTCGCCGGCCGCTGCCGCGGCACGCTCGCTTCGCTCGCTCGGCTCGTGCGTGTGTTGGTCGCAGTTCTAACATAACCTAACCTATAGGTTTGCCCTAACCTAATAAATTTGATGTGCAGTCAGTATTTATTTGCTGTGCAATCAGTACTTATGATAAGATTGTTGATTTATTTGATGTAAAAAAGTATATAAAAGATGAGATTAAATTGATGGGTGATTATTTATTAGATGTGCAATTAATAATATCCCAAAAACAATTGAAATTTATTTTAAACAAGAATTTCTCGTAGTCGGGTTTTAGTGTTTTCATCTTTTTCTGTCAGTTCCCTGGACTAGAGTGACAATGTCTCCGCTGGCTGTCACGGATATGTCCAACGACGTCGTGAACGCTGAAACGGTCGTATTGTTTATGACGTCAAGTCGAGCTTATTTACTTGATATTTTAATTTGCTATTTTTGAGAAATGTTTATACCAAAATACCTTTTTCAGGTATTAAAAGTCTACAAATACAGAAAGGAATGTGTTTTATTAAAACAATAGTACTACCGATATCGATTAAAATATGATCTTGTATTGTTATTTCGAAATTCTAACAAAATATAGATACTTAAACTATTTTGAGGATGAATTCTGTCAATTATACGAGTACTGAACAACCCTAAGGAACATATATCGAAATATAAAAAATATTGTTTTGCTTCCCATACAAACTCGAATCAGCTGCTCGGTTAAGTTGCATAAAAGGCCAAAATATACATTGTTCGATATATGTTCATTGGGGAAAGTTGTTCAGTATCATGGACTTAAATCACCTTTAAAATAGTTTTAATATATTTTGTTAGATCCTATATTTCATGCTAATAAATATAAAATAAAATGCAAGTCTTGGTACCTCAATGAAGAATAGATACAGAATGCGTTTATACTGAACTACGAGTAGCATACTTTTGTATAAAATACATATACCTAGTACTATAGGTAGTAGGTACCTCTAGTTAAATAAATAACCTCGTGGAATCGGGGAGCGTCCACAATAGTCTCGTGAACCAGGGTCACGCAACTAATCTCCTCGTAGGCCATTTAGGGGCCATAGCAGACGTGCTACTTTTGAAATCAGAGACTAGCGATTTAGTCGCTATGAAAGCCCAACATTTTCAGATTAGCATTCACAGATTTAGTTTCAATGTACATTCCCAGTCCTAACCTAACCTAGGTGATTTGACGAGGTTACTGGTTTTTACACAGAGTGACTGCTGTCTGACTTCTGCAACCCATGGCGTTCGGGACCCATAGCTTTTCGTGCCTTCCGAAGCAAGGAATCATCTTTTCGGATAATCAGATGATTAAAGTTTGCAATATCCTAACCAGACTGGAAACACATTTTTGCAAAGTTTGCTTCTTAGTGGGATTTGAACCCACGACCTCTGGATCACAAGGCAAACGCCTTGACTACTGGACCACGGAGGCAGTCAACACGGCAACAATAAATAACTTTTTGAAATCGGATGTTGCTCAGTAACACTTGAAAACGATGTTCTACAAAAAGTAACTGCGGTGCTACAATATCGCTGAAACAACATCTCACGATCGTCTCTGGTTGCGATGGCGTTTTTGCTATTATTAGTTAGATAAGACTGCTTGAGAGTGAGTTTAGCTGCAATATTGTCAGCACTAGACTACGACAATGGCTAAGAAATATGTACATATTTACGTACGTTTTACAACAATATTTAAAAAGATGCGTCATTTACGATGTGAATTTTATACAAATATACTAATTTACAATAAAGTTTTCAAGGCAAAGACACAGCTTCTGTGGACGGAGGGTGATATTTCTTTGATAGCTTATGTTAAAAAGGTCAGTCACAAGGGTCATACTTAGGTGTGCAAAACAGTAAAGGTGTCTTTTTAAACAACAGCTAAATAAACATGCTTAGAAAGTTCAGCTGGTATTTAAAGAACCAGCCCGTGTTTGGGTGGAAGTTTTCAAGATACCTAAATCAAAATAGGCATGTGGACCGGGTCCGAAAAATTGTATTTTATTTAGTTCGTCAGTTACACTATCCAAAAATATTTTTAGGTTTATCAAAGTAGTGAAAATTAACAAAGACACAGCGCGTCGAATTTTCGTAGTGATTGACGTGAAATCACCGTCAAGTACAAATCGTACTTGATCGTGATTATCCGTGACGTCATGCGGAATTGAAATGCGCTGTATCTTTGTAATTATTTGCTAATCAGTATACAATATTTTTTAGTCCATATCCGTATTGTCTTTAAAATAATTCCTGATCGTTTCTCACAGCCGTGTCTAAAACTTTAGACTGTGGGAAAATCTCAGCTACTCGAGATGAGTGACACTATCGCTGCTGAAAGCCTGAAGGACACGACGGGGTTGCAGGGTGCGGGAGGTAGGGTTACGTTTCCGAATTCGCTCACGCACGGCCAGAGGGCGCGCTCCACGAGGCACCAATACAGAGTAATGTGCTCGCGAAATAATTTCCTAAAATGCACTGGATTGAGACGGGACATAGTAGATTCCTTTTTGAACTGGTTATATCTACCTTGCAGTAACGATTTTCGGTACAAAAAATATAAAAAAGAAACATTATATTGAAATGAATTTTACAGTGAAGCAATACATATATTTTTATTTATTTATTTAAACTTTATTGTACAAAATACAATTTGTATAGTACAATAGGCGGACTTAATGCTAAAAGCATTATCTGACAGCCAACCTTTGGGTTGTTAGAGAACTCAAAATGGGTACAAAAGATATACATTTAATTTCAGAGCATTCAGGTATATATTTAATTTCTACATAAACTACTTTATTAATACTTAATATACTTCAACAATATAAATATCTACATAAATATACATACATTGATATATACTATATACCTATATTCATCTATAAAATACACTACTAAAAAATAATAGTTTCTCATAACGATATTACAAGTGCAGCAATTAAGTACGTACGTAGGTATTACACTTGATTGGACTGAGCGAGCATATGCTTGATCAACAAGGCCTTAAAGCCAGCACGACTAGTGGCAGTCCTAACAGTGTCAGGAAGCGCGTTCCAAAGCCTTACTGCCTTACCCTTAAAGCCTTACGGCGAAAGAATTAGAGAAAAAATCAGTACGGTGGGAAGGAATAACTAGGGTCAATTTATTTGAAGAACGCAGGACTCTGTCATGAGTGGAACTTAGAAGTTTAACGTCATTTTTAAGATAGTCTGGGGAAAGAGGATCGTTAAGCACATTATAAAGCTGACACAGTAAACGTAGATTAATTCCTGCGTTGGCGGATGGTGAGCCATTTAAGCTGTGAACGGTATTCTGAGATATGGTCATACTTACGCAGACAGAAAATAAATCTAATGCAGTTATTAAGCAGACGATCCAGCTCATTAAGCTGTTCCTCAGTTATATCCAGAAAACACACATCAGCATAATCAATAATGGGCAATACAAGTGCTTGAGCCAACATAGTTTTAGTTTTGATTGGTAATAAGTTCTTTAGACGTTGCAAATAACGAAGCGTCGCTAACATTTTTCGACTGACTTCTACAATATGGTACTTCCAGTTGAGACAATTATCTATATATAGACCTAGATCTTTGACTACTGGGCTAAATGGAATGATAGTACCATCATATAATACTGGCTGAATGGCGTTCATGTCAAGTTTGCTAATTTGAATACTGCTTCCCACTACAATAACCTGACATTTTTTTGCATTAACGCTGACGCCAAAATTATTTGACCATTCCATAACACGGGCCAAATTCTCATTTACGAGAGATATTGCTGATGATATTTTTATTACTATATTTTTATTTTTTATATACCCGAACCCTTTTAGAATTTTCCGGTATTTGCTCACAACTGGCCATAAAGCACGCTATACGAAGCATACAACATTAGAAAAAAAGTCCAAGATAATAGTAATTAATTGAATTGTCACCCCTAATAAAAGTCAATACTATATTGCAATCAAGGTTAGAAAGAATCTTAAACTATTAGCGGCAACGCTTCAATACTCTACGAGTATAAACAATATAGACATGTCGATATATTTCTAATAAGCTCATAACAGAACCTTTCTTTCTAAAGTCAGCTCATGGTGTATTAATAAATTTGCGATTTAGCAGAGATTGCAAGTTCCAAGGGGAACATGCCGGGGCAGGTACCCGATATATTTGAGTAGTTCGCAGGGTTGTCAATTTAGTTTATTACTGAGGGGAACTGGGCTGTGAGGAAAAACGTCCCGGAATGGAGGATTTGATGTGCTTAATGTGTCGATAATTAATTTCTTGTTGAGCGCTTGCTCGGCTGATTGGATTTTTAATAGGATTTGCTTTATTAAGCAGTGGGTGAAATATGCTCTATCACTTTGTACTGGTGTTTTTTTTTACCTGAAACAAATTATTTTTCACATAATAACTGATATTATATAAAAAAACATCATTATCATCATTCATCATTTCCGCATAACTTCCACTACTGGATCTATATCCAGATAGGCATCTCCCAAGGATTTCCAAAATGGCCGATGTAGAGCGCGTGGCCTGCATCCAGCACTTTTCAGCGACCTTGGTCATACGCTTTACGTGCCAGTACGTGGTGTCGCCATTCAAGAACCTTTTTGCCCCACCTGCCATCGGTTCGTCTCGCTATGTGTCCCGCCCATTGCCACTTTAATGAGCTAATCCGCTGGGCTATGTCAGTGACATTTGTTCTCCTAAGAATTGCCTCATTTCTGATTCGATCACGTAGAGAAACACCGAGCCCTCTCCATAGCGCGCTGAGTCACCTTGAGCCTTCGATCTTATGACACGTTAGGGACTACGTTTCAGAGCCATAAGTCATCACTGGTAACACACATTGAATGTAAACTTTCATCTTGAGGCACTGAGATATATTTTGGACGAAAAGACACTGCGTAGCTTCCCAAACATTGCCGAAAAAAACATACCCGATCTTAAACAACAAAATCACCGATTCTCCCCACCTTATGTACGTCCCTTTCAATATTTATAAAAGGCATAGGTACCTATTACATATTTCCTAGCTATTGTCGAGGTCTAGTGGCGGCAATATTGCAGCCGAACTATCGGCTCTCAAGCCGTCTTATCTAACCAATAATAGCAAAATCGATGGCACTAGAGACGATCGTGAGACGTTGTTTCAGCGATATTGCAGAGAGGAAGTAGTATTATCGTTACGCTGCCTTTATGAAGCTCTCAGCATGTTGTTAAAAATAGCGATACGTTGCGCTATGTAGGTACTGGGGATACCACGGAGTACGTCTATGTAGGTACAATTTTTTTAATAACATTATAATCATCCGCGGTTGCGTCCTCACCGGTAACGCTTTCAATACCCGGGGTCTGCTACCTAAACCTAGGTGATTTGACGAGGTTACTGGTGTTCACACAGAGCGACTGCCGTCTGTACCGCAACCCAAAGGATAGAAACAATCCTAGGATAGGTTTAAACAAACGCTAGATGGCGTTTGGGACCCACAGCTTTACGTGCCTTCCGCAGCACAGAATCATCTTTCTTTCCGGATAATCAGGTGACTCAAGCCTGCAATATCCTAATCAGACTGTAAACAACTTTTCATAAAGTATGCTTCCCAGTGGGATTTGAAACCACGACCTCCGGATCACAAGGACGCCTTAACCACTGGACCACGGAGACAGTCCCAGTATTTTTTAAATACATAGTGTAATAAAATACGCAGAGTAAGGTTATTTTATACCTAAGTGATCTTGCAACATAGTGTCATGTGGCATTATAGGTAAAGTTAATGTTTGTCGCAGAAATGATTCAACATGAATCCTAATGAATAATTCTGAAAAGAAATATACATGCTTTTAGGAATATTCTCGCAGAACATAAAGTTATCTTAAAACTTCAAACATCAATCCTCAGTAGTCACCTAGCAACTATCTCAACATGATAAAAGATTGGAATTGTTACTTCATAAGTTCATGAAATTAGGAAGAGTTTTTAGTACCTATGTACCTTATTCGGGCCAGTCAGTATTAATCTTAGTTAAAATCTAATATAAGTAGATTAATGTTCGGGGAAAAAGGCGATATAATCCGCTTGATGACAAAAAGTCAAATCAGGCACTTTTTTCTAAATGTCAAAACAAACATTTTCTATGGGATTTGTATGAAATACAAACCATGACGTCATTGATATTTGGAGTCAAATAGCGCACTTAATATCAGTTTTTCTGCATAAGAAAATCTAAAATCATGTTGAAAATGGATATGATCAATGACAAGTGACACTATTTAGTGACGTTTTATTTTCTTAACAGTATCAAATTATTTATTTTTGACCCAGTCATCTACCCATTCGGGTCGGCTTTGTTGTTCAACAAACACTGCCAAACCGACAATACGGGCCCGCATAATTGTGTAGCAACTGCATATAGGTTTCTTAAAACCAAACAAAAACCAAAACAATCAAATATGTAGTAACTACCTGAAAACTGATAATAATAAGCACGTTTCTATAGAGAAACGTGCTTATTATTATCAGTTTTCAGTATAGACTTACCTACGTAAAAACAATTTCAAACTTTTATACGTCTCTATTTGACGAAATGATTTAGCAACATCAAATAGTCGCGTAGTTTCCAATCCTCTTGATACCCAAATCCTCATGCAAACTACATCTCCTCTGATTAAACACTTGATGGCCCCCTACGGTTCTAAATAATCAAACAGAAAACCTCTTGAAAACTGCAATGACACATGTTATATTTCGCGTTGGAGATTGTGTGCTTGTTTAACTAGTTGGCTTTGGTTGGCTGTTGATTGGTAGAACGTAATAAAATAATAATTAAATGTACTTATATTGTTAATTAAAACTATGTTATAGAAAGTTGTAGCTGGCGGTTCAAATGAGAGAAAGATAATATACGATTTATATCAGAAACCCAACAAGATAAGTTATAACAATAGAAGAGGTATTAGAAGAATAAACGAGGCCCCGAAATTGATTCGGCTAAAATGTTGTCCAATCCCTTCAATTATTTGGAATATGTTACATTTTCTTCATTGGTCACGCTACCTACTAATAATATTTTTTTTTATTATTAATGGTGTAATTTGTAAACGTTTCCTATCACATATTGTGCAAGCAATTGAAAAATCACAGGCAAATAAAAAACAAAGAGTGCATGAAAAAAATCGCAATAGAGTACGGGTACCTACTCAAAAAAATAATAACTCATTTTCAATCGCCGGCGTCGACAACACTCGGCACGCAAACTCTCGGACGCACGCAAAACGAACATTTTCCGAACGGAACGCCCTCTCCAGGCAAAACTCTATAAAAACGTCGAAAAAAAAATAACAGTAACATGGCGTATAATGACAGCTGGTCCACTTGAGAACAAAAGGGGAGAGCCGAGTCTCGTCGAGAAAAAATACACGAAGAGTTAAAACAACTGCGTATACGTGCGTCGCTCGCCGTTTGCGGCAGGCAGCGGCGCGACGCCCGCCGTCCGCTCGCTAATAAATTTGCAATCGTGTTCGATTCAACGTCGGCAGGGAATCGACTCAGCGCGCCCGCCCTACTCCATTACGAGTGGACTCGAGCGATACTAGGCACTCCGCACTACTAACGCATTCGCCACTACACTCGACCTGAAAATTAGGTACCGGCTCCGAGAAAACTCGTTACGAATATTGCTATACGTCTCAGGGAGAATAGCGCTGCATTCGAATTTAAAATGCGGATAATAATCGCGGCATTCATAAAAATCCCGGGCGCGGAATGCAAGGAGAGCCGTGTTTTACACGTTATAATTTTGTGCCGAAAGCAGGCCTGTAGGTAGGCGGGTGTTTTGTACTGAGTGTAGGCTCGGTTCAAATGCCGCGCACGGACCATTAGTTGATGAGCACGTGTACGCCCGCCCTGCTCCAGTCGCGGGTTGTGCCGCGAAAAAGTAACAATTTTCAGCTAGAATATAAAAATATTTTGTACCGGGAATACTAGAAATATATTTTGGTGAAACTACCGCTTTCACGCACAATGAGAGGCTCGCATGGGATTTGACCATTTTTAGAACATTACGTCGGAAAGTTTTTTTTGCATCAGCAGCTTTTTGTGCAGTCTAGTGTTCGTTTGGGTAACTATGCTAGGTAGCAGAAAACTCTTAGCTTAGCTAATACTTTCTTTTACATGTCTACTTATATGTCAACTAATATACTTTTTGTTTCAGCTAAAGTTTACTTACTATTTCACAGAGCCATAAAATCCATAGCTACTGGATTTTACAGATTTTTAGGCCTTGTCTAATTTGTCTATCCTATTAGGCGTAAAGACATGATAGTTTATCTATTTATAGTAGTTAATAATACAGAATCTACTATAAAAATGTTAGTACTGTAAAAAATATGAATCACAAAATAAATAGAACTAAAAGAATTGATAAGACCTAACTACAAACAAATTCGACTTAGAAAAACCTAGTAGGTCCCCCTATCTTTTGAATCTAACCTATTTAAAGTGGAAGTTATCAACGAATCTGAACTGTCGATGCCCGCTTTGATCTGCGGGCTTCATCTGAAACGAACAGAAGGGGTCTATTCTCATAGTTTGACTGCGAGAAATGTCGTCGAGAAATACACGTAGATTATCAAACATTTTACTCGTAAAATTTTGATTTGGTAAGAAATAAATTATTTATTTGTTAATATTTACATTTTTAGAGAAATATGCAAAATAAGAGTTACCTTCTTTGGGGTGAAACAAATTAAAGAATGAATAAGATTTACACAGATTGCGTTTTTTTTATTCTCAGACAAACAATTATGTGCTTTAGACATCCTATAAATATAGGTAGGTAGATATAATTATAAAAATTACAGTAGATAGCAACTTATTTTTAAATAAATTACTGCTATTTAATAATTACTACATCCTAACGTGCCTACAAAAGCATATAAGTATTTCATTGCATGTAAAAACAAAATAGTAACTACATTTGTAGTCTTCAATTGCCTTAATACTAATTTCATACATGCATACACTATCACGTCTTTATCCCTAATGGGGCAGACAGCGCAGTTTGGGTCTTGCGGTTCCAAGCAGACAGAGTCCAGGACTACAAGACTCAAAGGCCACTTTAAGCGTGATGTGGGCGACAAAGTGGAAAAAGGAATCAAAAAGTGATGGGTTGCTACATCGCCTATTAGCATGATTTGTATTTTCGCCCATTCCCTCGATCAGCTTTTACGATCTGCGCTAACTTTAAAGTTTAAAAATACATTCGATCAAGGGTTGATATTGAAGTCATTACAGTTCAACCTTTAAGACCTATCATAGCCCTAAAACCATTAAAGTCACTCCCCTGTAATCCTATATCGAATGACACCAATTCGGACCCCTGTACGGAACGATACGTGTTTTATATGAATTAATTCCTCGCCTGACAGGCCTCGAAAGCGTTTTACTCACGGGCCAGATGGCGCTCGGACAGATCAATTTGATGATTGCAAAAAACCTACTAGGTACGGACTTTTTATGTCGTTTGGCTACGATTCGAGTGCTTTGCTTCGTTTTGATGTCAGTTGAGAATCGCTACCTATTTGGTAATGGTTTATTTATGTGTCTTTTGATATGTTAATGCGGAAACTTGTGGATAGTGTTGTGTTTAGTTGGAGGTATGTCTCTTCCTACGAAGGATTACTTTGGAAGTTTTCTTTGTGGGTTGGCGATTCGGTTTATTCAATTATTTTTTGGAAATTTTGTGTCGTATATAGGACATTTATTGTTTTAAAAACACAAAAAAAAACTTCTGTTAAAATCTCGTACAAGCTTTTATTATTATAAGGCCTAAGTACTAATCAAGACAAATTTAATGAGCCCAAACTTCATGGGTTTGCGATGTTTTACAACAGGGTTTCTATAGCTACCTTCCGGCTCCATCATCAGATCAGCTTCTTGTTATAATATTATTGCATTGTCATCTGATTTACAAACTATATATATATATGATTATACAAACATCTCAATCGAAAACCGAGAAGTGGCTCATATACGAGTATAACTTGCAAGATTTGACCCGACAAACAACTTCAAACAGGACAAGCTGAATTAAAGCTTGTAAAAATTAAATTAATAGCCAATCATATGTCAATTTTGTAATTAGTACTTATATAATTAAACGATTTTAAAAAAGGAAGATGTTATCAATTTGACAGTATGCTTTTTTTTAGGGTTCCGTAGTCCGACAAGGAACTCCTATAAGATCGTTCAGTCCGTCCGTCCGTCCTAGTTTTTTGCACGCCTCATAAGCGGAGCGTTGAGGTAGTGCTCTACTCTCGTCATGTCAAAAAACCCAGTCTTTCGAAACTTAAATGACGTTTTTTTTTTAATATAACACTTACAGGATAATATGAGTGCACTAATATGAAGTTAAATAATCTGTCTAGCACATATGGTACATTTTATAAACAATTAATTTGTTTAATATAATAAATAATAACATTAAAACTAATCATTCTTGGACGTCCGTGAGTCTGTGTTTATGTGACCATGTATGTGGCAGAGAAATTGGTCGAAAAATTCATCTTACCGGAATACTTTTGTTTTTAATATATAAAGTATTACACTGTGCTGATTCCTAGTTAATATTAGTGTTCTAAGTACTGTCGTTTAATTATAATTTTAAATAAATTTTAAACTAATATACCACTGTATACTAAATCAATTTAATTGTGAAAAATTAGATTATGAGGCGTGCACTTTTGGATTTTCCAAACTATTTTTTATGTATGTTTGTTTCGCGATATCTTCGCCAATTGGGAACTGATTTTGATAATTCTTTTTTTATTTGAAAGCCATTACTACTAAGTTGGTCCCACTTTAAGTTGGTGAAGATATGATAAAGAACTTTGGAGATATGGAAGAAACTCTTAAAAAATGAGGTAGGTTGTTTTTTTTTTGTTAAAAATGTCTATCGTTCTATAATAATATTACTTATCAAACTATTTTGAGCAAAAAGCAGACATTAACTTATATTGATGTTTGAAGAACATCAACGTGAACACAGCGCGGCGCAGCGTCCACTAACAACCGTAATGGCATACGAACATTTTTCTATTCGCCCTCTGATTGGGGTAGATAGTGTCAGCAAAGAGTGACACGTTTAATAAGCGTTATCTTGTTCTGCTGCTACCAAAATTATTATTTTAGACATGTCTCCGTCTTTCAATATGTGTGTATATACAAACAAGTGTAGCTATATTACAATATGTACTTACATTACAGGGTTTTTCAGAAGGGCGAAATATTGTATTCTCAGTCTTACAGCTTAACATGAGAAGAAATTTCGAAATACGAAATTTACTATTAGAGATTACGCCATTTTTTATTGATTGATGATGAGTGACTGTAGGTATGAAAATGATGACAATTATGAATACCTAAATGCAAGAAAAATACGACAATTGAACTGTGCCTTCATAGAAGGCACCTCCTCTTTTATTTTGGATAAATAAATATAAAACCAATCTCAGTCCGTTTAAGAAACGGCTTCTCCGGAAAGAAAATTGAAAATACCGCAACTTTTTGATCTTAAAACGTAAAAAGGTTTCGTGTCTAAACACACTGTGCCGAATTTGCGTGACCAAAGTTCCGAGACAGTTTTGTTTTTTTAAGCGAAAAACGCAACGTCTATTCGGCATAGAGTGTTACTAGAAATTCAAATATAATTGCAAGTGTTAACACGCCAAAGTATACGGCCGCGCAACTTAGGCATATTATGTTTAGAAGTTTAGACACTTAGGCATTACATGAAATTAGAATGTGTATAGCGGATGCTGTACATTTAATTACTCAAAATAAACAATGATTATGAACTCCGTAGTAACATTAGCTGGAATTAGCAACAAACCTCAATGTTGGTCCTTGTTTGCACCGCACTAAAATCCATTCAGGCGTATCTGATGCCATAGAGAGGAACATTATAGACACATCACAGCACCGTATCAAGGTCCGAACCCCTACGGAACCCCGGCATCAGATATCGGCGTCGACGTGCCCTGAATTAATCCCAGTGTATGACATCACAACAATAGGTACACTATAGGTGTATATAGGGGGTTCTTATACGGAATAGTGGTGTCAATGTACTTGACATCAAATAAGAAGTGAAAAGAGGAGAGTGGAAAACTGGGTGGTATTGTGCTCCAAATAAAGATCAATTAAAAAGAGTAGGCGTCGGATGTTGTCTCGTTCGTTAACACCTTATCTGCTTAGTACATTTTAATATTTATAATTTCATTTGATAAATAGGTTCTATTAGCTAGTACCAAGAAAGTACTAGATAAGTCAGCTGAAAAAATCTGCCACAAGCGTTAGCCGCTAAAGTATGGAAGAATAGTCTCGATTCTTGCTTTTAATTTTTGAGGCCATGAAATATCCACTTATAATTATGTGTTTATAGTTGAATAAACACGTTGAACAATTTAATTAGACATTTTTATCAAATATGTACGACTGTTTTTGGTGTTCAGAAAAATAGATTAAAATTGTAAAAATTATAATAATTAAATAATACAAGGTACATAAAAAATATATTATGCTGTTAAATATTCATATGACATACCTAGATTTCAATATAAACAGAGAGAAAAAAATGTGATATTTAAAAAATAAATAAATAAATAATAATAAATAAATAAAATGGTGGCTGAAAAGCGTACCGACAAATAAATAATAATAAATAAATATATAGGTACAAATCACACTAATGAAACAAAATATATTTTTAACAATTGGCAGGAGTGTGTCTATAATGTGTCGCCTATTTGTTCGGACTGTGTGATTAAAATTCCTAGAAAATATAAGTACTTCTTTAAAACTTATTTTTATTTGCCAACTTGAAAATCAACCGAGACTAATATCTAATATCGAAACCGAGTAAGAAAGTTTCAATTGCCTTATCATGAACGTTACTTATAAGTGTCGCGAGCAATTTATCAAATCACAGCAACCATCATTATGTAATGATTTGTCTTACAAACATTCGACGAAAGAAAGTTACGTAATAAATTTCCTCGAAAATAAATCATAACGAGCGGCAACGTCATTGAAATCATGTTTCACAAGCGGACGAGGAGAGGGGAGATCGGGGACAATCGAAAGCCCCGATGAAAGTCGCTAAGAGACACGATAACATCGCACTAGAATCGATGGCATGCTACCACTGCCCGTATCGCCCCCATCGACTCACCAATAATGAGTGTACAAATCGTGACGGAAATTGAAAGAAAAAAACTTCCCAAACGGTAGATCTTATCGTCCGTCCTAAACGCTCTCGTAAAAATATTAATAAAACATAACTTTTTTCGCCCAAACCCACATTAAACTCCGATCCCGTAGAAATTTATTGACAATTACGCATCAATAAGAGGCAATAAAAGCACAAAGCGTCAATGTCCACAGATTTGAATGTCAATTGTACACAATTGTGTAATTTTGTTTTCGTGGAGGCTCATTTTGATTGTGGAACTAGTAATACAATTATAAGTTGACTTCTGCCCGGCTGTTTCTTTGTCATTTTTATTTAGCATGATAAACACGGTTTTGGGGCCGTTGGACTATTGTGAATCAATTGATGTAATAAACATTATTTCCGATATCGATATCTCACAATTTGTGTCGTCATAACGTTTTGCAAAATGAAAACTTTCTTTTGGGATCAACTCGCAATTGTACACACCGTAAATATTATCGTGGTTTAATAATGAATTTGTTACAGCACAAGTACGTTCTAGGAATTGAACTAAAATCTTCTGATAGTTGACAAACATGTTTCCCAATTCATAGAACGAATTCAATCAAAAACGGGATTTAATCAGAGATAATAAATTAAAACAAGGCTGGGAATGTCGCGTACAAACCACTAATAAGAAGAGCTCGCTTAACCTTATCTCCGATCGAGGAAGTCTAAAAAACGGCTGAGGGTTTGAGGGATGGGGAGAGGGGGGACCGAAGAACAAGAGCCGTCAGTGAAATAGAGATAGATGAACAGTGGGAAATGAAATTCTTTGTGGCATCGCGGTCCCGCAAAAAATGCACAGATTAGATTTTCCCCTCGCCAGGGCCGAGGGTAGACGAAGGCAATGATTTTTTACAACATTTGCGAGGATATATATAGCAGTTTTAGTGGTGAGATTTGTTGTAAGTGCCCCCTGTTTGAGTCTTTTAATTTCCTTGATTCGAGGACGTCGCCTTAATAATGTGATAGCCACATTAACAGCCATCTTGAATTTTTGTGATAGAATCAAACTGTAAAGAAAGATTTATGTACGAATTTTGTAAAACAAACTTAAAGAAAGAAAAAAGTTTTTATGTTAAAAAATCCTCTTAATTCGTATTTTCAGTGGCCTGATACGACACCTATGAGTGAGTTGTGTAACAAAGAATACTCTAAATTGTTTAGAAGTGTAATTTATCAAACACCACACAGAGACATATTAAGTTGGCAAGAGGTTCCAAACTCGGGGTCGCAAAATTACTCGGCATTAGGGCCGGCTTACGGGCGCGGATTAGAGCCCTCGGGCCCTTTGTAAAAAACAAGGGATGCGGTCGCATTTGAGCAACGTGTCGCGACCATCTTCAAGTATATTTTATTGCTTGATCGCTACGAATCTACTACACAGGGCAAATATATAAGTATAGGCTTTGGAAATAAAATAAAAAAATAGTACCTAAAAACAAATGTTTAGTAAACGTTTTTAAATATGAAAACAAGAATTTGGTAGTATTTAGTACGCTTCAAAAAATTTTGTAAAATAACATCTAGATTTTTACATTCTACACACTCGTAGAAGCTTACTGCATAATGTAAGAAGTTCATAGGCTTTCAAGAAAATTCGCTCCATTGAGGGGTTGTAAGAAAAAATTTGAGATATTTTATACGAAACCGCCAGTAATAGAATATGGAATTTGTCAAATTTTTAAAAATTCTTTATTATATAAGAAGAACAAAAATAAGAGCCAAAACAGGGTTAATAGATGTCCTTTCATAAGTGAATAAGTTAAAGTGTAGATGGACCGGCCACATGTTACGAAGCAGACAAGAAAAGTGGAGTAAAATTGTTACAAATTGGTATCCCAGAGACGGCAAAAGAAGCCAAGGAAGGCAGTTCACAAGATGGGAGGATGAATTTAAGTTGACAGCGGGTCCAAATTCAAGAAGAGTCGCAAGAGATAGAGCACAATGGAAATGGTTAGAGGAGGCATTTGCCAGGAGGTACACTGAGCTCAGAGACATCTTATAGAGAAGAGAAAGAAATGAAAACAACCTAAGCTCAGGATAAAGGGGTAGTTGATAGATAGATAGATAGAAGAACAAGAAAAGAATATTTCCGGGATATCTATTCTTTTATAAATAAAAATCAATGTTAAAGTTTAAATTTCCACAAATGCGCCAAAAACGCTAATTTATGTCATGGCGGCGGTTATTTGTCTGATGACGTCACATAATATGTGATAATTATATTATTATCACTTATATTATAAGTGACATAGGTAATACGCGCATGCAGAAAGTCTGTCAAAACACGACATTAGCTATCGTGTGACGTCATAGGAGAAGACGCCATTCACAGGGCGTTTTGTCATAGATAAAAAATTTAAAAAACATTGAAATTTTATTTGTATACTACGCAAAAACCATGTATCATTTATATGGTCAAAGACATTTATTCTCATAAAAGAATCTACAAAATTCACTTATAATGAGAACTTACATATTTACATTTAGTAGACGCGTACAAAATGTTGGTAGATAAATAATAAATGAATTGGTTCCGTGCTGGCTGTGCGCGCGGAACTAATTTGTCATAATCATATCTGCATCTTCGATGCACAATAATAATTATGCCAATGTGTGTGTGTACTAGTGTGCAGATTAAGCATAACTAGATGTATATAATAATTAAGTGATATGTGTTGCTATACATTTATAGCAACTGATAGGATAAAAAAAAAATTAAATGTTGTCCAACAACCTATTCACTAGGTATTCCAGGAGATTAGGTGAAAATAATCTGCACTGCAAATTATTTCTCTACAACTTAGGATATTTTCGCGGCTAAGTCGCCAAATAGCAATCAGAGTAATCCCCGTTTTTTTATAAATACGGCTTCGATCGATATAAGCCGATGCATTGAGGTTGTGTCGCCGGCCGTGTGTCATTTGGGGAAAATGGAGCTTCGCCGAGCCCCATCAAGTGCCTTAGTAATTTGTTTTGCCACTTCAAAGGCGTTTTGTCCTCCCACTACAAGCCAAATTAGGTTTCGCTAATTTTGTGAAATCTTTTTTTTCAAACATTATTTTGTGTACTTTTTTCACAGTAAAATTTGAAGCGATAGTTTTACGTGATATAATATGAATTAACTACTAACTACCTACTTAACTTATCTCTGGTAATTCTAAACTGTTGTTGTTATAGTAGATAACAACCACAATATCTTGATATATTAAGTCCTCCAAATCGGATTCGTGAATCATAGCTATAAAATGCACTTTGATTTTGTAGGTGATTTATGATTTTACAAAGACGTGCTTTTTCGTTCTTATTATGATTTTATATGCATATTTATTGAAGTTATAAAGCAGTTTATTTTAGAGTATAAAAACTAAATTACATATTCATGACGCCTTTCAGTTAGTAACTTAGATTTATGACCTAATAAAAAAAGTCGTAGACCTAAATCGCCTTGACCCTTGACTAAATTATTTCAGTATTAAATTACTCTAGTCTATAAATTACCTCATTAGCCGTAGACAAGTTACCCAGGCTACAAGGAAGCAGGGGAAAAGAGATCGTTTCCTCAAACTAATTACCAAACACGAAAATTAAAAAAACAGATTCCTCCACCGGCCAAGCAATAGGGGAATGAAGAAAATGCAAAGTGTCCGAAATTTCCATGACAAAAACGTTCGTTTTTTGTATCGCCCAAAATAACCATTGTCTCGAACGCGTTTTGTCCGTTTTTTTTTCTTTGACGTGTCTCATTTTCATTTTTATCTCTGACGGCGAGGCTTTTAATAAGGTATGCAAATTTTGGTGACGCCTGTACTCGTCAAACTTTGTTGATAAGCTTTGCTTATTGTTATCGCATTCTCATTTTTTTTACTTGTCATCTGTCTCGCTGACTCGCCGGAGTGGGATTTTCGAACATTATTTTACCTTACAAGCCGCGAAGCTACGTAACGCCCTTCCCGTTGATATCCGCAAAGTCCCTCGTCGCCAAGCGTTTAAAGTGCTATGCGCGCTCTTTATCTTCACAAATTGTCAAAGAGTATTATCATTTTTAATAATTGATAATTTTTTATGGTAAGTATGTGCCATAGCGTCAAAATTTGCTTTTATCAGCACCACCTGTAGGTTGACTGGTAGAAAGGGCCCTGGGCCTTAAGTCTGTCTATTACGTGTTATTGTAATAAAGTTAAATAAATAAATAGTTTGGAAAATCCAAAAGTGCACGCCTCATAATCTCATTTTTCACAATTAAATTGATTTTGATTGTTTTATATCTAACTTAAAACGAAGAAAAGTATGTGTCGGCTTTAACGCACGACTGGAGATTATTTTTAACTTCCCGCTGAGAAAGATATAGCGGGCACTGTGAAGGAGGACCCATTGCAAACCTCTTTGTCTACACCCCGACGATCTACGCGTGCGCGAAGAGCAGCTCAAGTTCTGTCACCCTGATTTGTTTTTGACAGTAAGATTTTGGTTTGTAACAAAATGGCGAGATCACGCGCGACGAGTTGAATTTTTTTGCTGCTCGCTATAACTAAACTACATTGAATTAGACCATGATCTTCGAAAGGACTTAGTTTTGGATAATACTGAGGCGTATAAAAAAAATGGACTTGATCAGATAAGTTTTTCGGGAGTTATCGTGACCACGCCAGTGTCCATACATACAGACACACGGACGTCCACAAAATGATTTTATTAAACATTGTTTTTTTTTATTTAAAAGGCAAAATGTCTTTTAAAAATGTCATAAGTGTTGAAACTAGTGTTTTTCCTTGACATTTATGTGTAAATATTATTGTACAAGTGCGATAGAAAATAAATAGAGACACATTTAGTTAAAAAAATCACTTGATTTTTGTAAGGCGAGAGTAGAGCACTACCTCATGCGCTTCGCTTATGAGGCGTGCAAAAAATATAAAAAATAAGCAGTCAGAACCCAGAATTGTTTTGGTAAAAATCCACAAAACAAAAATACAAATTAAGTGCATTTTATTAGGGTAAGTTGTGCATGTAATTAAATGCAGTACAAACATCATAGTATATTGCGTAATGATCAAGACCTGTACCTAAAGAAACCTATAGGTACACAATCTTGGTCGCTACGCGCCAGAAGGGCTTTGTCATATGTCTGTTAATTTACAAATACTTGTAATATAATCCAACGTGTCATGCTTGCGAACAAGCGAACATACATATTATATTATTATTTTCTTTATTTAATTTAAAACTTAGGCTAGGTTTTGATATACATTTATAAAAAGTAAAATATAAAACATACTACAAAATATAAACATTTACAAAAACCTAACCTAGCTGCCCGCTGGCAGCGGGGCAAGGCCCAAGCTACCGGCGGTTAGGGCCGCAGAGAGAGAAACCTATTATATTGACGTTATCGTACTCGTAAATAAGTGTGAAACTACTTACTTAATTAAATCTGAAAAACTTGTAAGACACTGACTGTCAGTAGCAGTATTGACCCAGTTCGAGAGCAAAAACAGCGCTAGCGGACTCTATTAACAGATGTTCAATACATACATAAAGGTATTATTGGCTACGAAACAAGAAATATATTTTTTAAAACCTAAAAAAAATTTAATATCTTTTCTAAGAGAACCATGTTCTGTCAGAGCTCTAAAAACTAAATGAATGCATCATTTTTATCACTCGGTATTACCAACACCCTCGATTTAAGATTCCAAATCAAATTAAACTAACATTTTAAATCCGCTGGCAAAATAAAGCGTACCACTAAACGCGCGTATTAAAAGTCAAACCCCATAAGGGGACGCTAAATAAATAAATGAGTAGCTAGAATATGGGAGCACACGGACGTAGATAAAGCTTTCCCATGGGAGGGGTCGCTCAAGTTTAAATCAAGTTTTGACAATTTAATTTAGGGAAATTTATCTGTGGAAACAGATTAATTTCCCTAAATTAAATTGTCATTTTTTTTGTTATTATTTTTTGTTAAAACAGATAAATAGAAGATCAATATTAAGTGTGGGAAAAGCGAGCTTGACATAAGAAAATCAAGTAAAAGCATTGTTCTCTTATTACGTTTGCCTGAATAAAAGTGGATGCGACTTGACTAGTCGGGAAAAAAAAAGTGCGGGAAAAAAGGACTCATGCCAAGCGTTAACTTGTCGTGGGTTGATGAAAGAAAACAAATCAAAGTGCAGCGTAGCAACCGTGAAAACAAAAAATTCAAAGAACAATCAGACGTTTACATAAATATATAGAGTAGATCCCCCAAAGCTTCCTTATCTACGACCATGTGGGAGCATAATAACAGGAGGCAAACAGAATCAGAAGCCGTGAGATAAAATCGTATTGCGTTGTCAAAAATAAATGAATCCCAGGATTAGTAGGGACACGGCGCGCGCAATATTGTGGACCGCGTGGCTGCGCCTGCCGGCCTTAATAAGCCGGCTTGGACTTGTACCATTTTCTAGAGATTGCTGCGAGGTTTTGTTATGTTAGAAGTAATTTTCTTTTGGTTTGCAAGAATATATATTTACGTTTATATTATGAGTTCGAAGAAGGTCTTGAAAAGCTTTCTTGAAGATGTTTTTGAGGCAAAATAAGTCGTTATTTTGAATATATATCCGCTACTACCACATGTATATACTCATATAAATACGGGTATTTCCAAAAATAAATAAACGCTTAATAGTTTAGTAGCATATCGCACAAACTCCTTTTAAAAAGTCAATAACTCAAAAACTGGGTCAACAAAAAAAAATCTATTGACATTAAAGACACAATAATCCATTGGATAGTCCAATTACGATATTAACTCCTCTTAATACGTACTTAAGTAGCCAAGCAGTGCGGCTCGGGACGTCTTCGTGTAAGCGTCGCGAGTCACATTCGCCCTGAGAAAGGCCTCCGGTAGCTGAGCTTTTACATGAGTTAGCTGTTTATCGTTTATTAATAATGTCTGTGTCTCACGTTAGTTTTAACCAAAAATATAACTTCCGTAACTATCCTTCTTGTATATGTAGAGCTGGTTGGCACAAAATGCAACATAAAAAACCTAAATTGGATCAAGCTACAAGCAATATTTTATTTTTAGTACATCCCGCTTCTACCTAGGGTGTTTATCAGAAGATCCTCAGATTATCATAGTGGCCTTTGTCGGCGCCGGGACCCGGGACGAGATAAACTATCTCTGCGCGATTTTGCACCAAAGAGAGGGCTCAAGCGATCTCGCGAAGTTTTATTCCGATCGAATTTGCGTTGCAAGGATATGTATGTATACCATGAATGTACAGCCTTACTCTGTGATGTTTTTTTATTATCAACTAGCGGCCCGCCTCGGCTTTGCACGGGTATTTAAGCTCCGTAAGAACCATCCTCGTACTTCAAGGAAGAATTCTAAAAAAAGAATTAGCGAAATCAGCTGCTCTCGAGATTTGCGCTTAGCAACACATTCAGCGATTTATTTTTATATTATAGATTAGCTATTGAGTGACACAAGGGGTAAATGAAGCAAAGCAGTGACAGAGTGGTATTCAAGTAATGAAAAAAGAAATAGAAGCAGGCAAATTACAAGATTAAAAGACGAACTCAGGCTGACTGCTGGTTCTAACTGGAGGAGAGTCACTAGAGACAGAGCACAATGGAAATCAGTAGAGGGGGCCAATGCCAAGAGGCACTGAAATTAGAGACATATAGTATATATATATATATTAACTAACTAACTAACTAACTATATAAGAAGGAAAAAAAAGCACTCAGAATTTCAGAATAAAGGGCTATTTATTTATTTGATAGACATTGAGTGAGCATGCCGTGCAGCTTTCTGCCTGGAATAGGACCACTCCGTCTCTTTCTGTGGATGTCGTAAGATGCGACTAAAGAGTTAAGCACAAACATCTCGTGCTACAACTCCATTTACAAGGAGAGTTGACGTCGGTTGAAATATCTCCTTTTGGATCATGAGTCATTTCATAATGATGATGTACCCTTTCAAGAAGTTGAAGTTATGTGGTATTACCATTAAACCCATTATTTATATACAAAATATTATATATCATATATTATACCTAGTATTGAAGTTTCTGCAGGAAGAGGTTCTATTTCCTATATCTATACTAATATTATAAAGCGGAAGAGTTTGTTTGTTTGTTTAAACGCGCTAATCTCAGGAACTAATGGTCCGATTTGAAAAATTCTTTTTTTGTTGGGTAGTCCATTTATAGAGGAAGGCTTTAGCCTATATTACATTCTGACAACCACGCGAACGAAGTCGCGGGCACAGCTAGTAATATATACGAATCAAGTAAGTTAAGGTTAAGTTAAATAGGTACCTAACCTACAAAAAATCTAAAATGTATACATCGTAAGGGTGATAAAAATTATGCATTCTTGATATATGAGTACGACACAAAAAAGCCTTAGAGTCTTATAAGTGCTTAAAAAAATTGTTTACCCAATCTGGCAGAGCAGATGATATACCACACCACCTCGAATAAACTTTTAGCAAACAGATAAAAAGAAAAGTCAGGGATATTAAATTTAATAAACTTCATTAAACAGAATTTTCACCACCAAAGCAATTGACATATACATTTAATAACATCGGAAAAAATCTTAACGTCTTCATTATAACGCCATTACTCAAACGACATTAAACGATATTTAAAACGTTTGAAGAATTCGGCGAAAGAAATGTGAAAACTGAATAAAAACGTCAAAAACGATAAGGAGTGTGAAAAGGTCGCAATTTATCAATGGAGCGTCAACAGTCGAACGGTGGGCATCATTTTTATCGTATTTGCGTATAAATAGTGGCGTCGCGGCGCTCCGAGCCGCTGCTAATGATACGGAAAATGACATCTTATTTCGACGCGCAAATCGAAGAAAAAATCGCTCATCTCTCGCCCGCCTGCATGAATATTTTATAGGCGCGTCAACAGCGAAATGACAGGTTTTATCGTTTGAAAATTCGACGAAAATTGCGAGAAATGACGCGTCGATATTTTTTTATTTAGTGAGAACATCCTTCCGCCAATCAGGCGAGCTCATTGTGGCTCACAATGAGAACCCTGGGGACGTTTCTCCAGTAATTTTTATTTAACTGACGCGCAACAGTTTATTCGTCAATGTTTAGGTTTCATAAACTTTTTATTTGTTTTCAACAGTTTATTTGGCAATCGCTTCGAGTTTAATTGGGATTGCGTCGAGAAAACGCACTTAAAATAAGGTTTTGATTTGCTTGTGAGTTTTCGAAAAATAGTTTTGGAATTTTACAATAACTTGGTAAGCTGATTATTATTGTTTCGTTTTATTGAATTGAAACGTGAACAATTGCAGCGGGGGCGTCTGAGTCTCAGAACTGTCAAACAATGATTACAAATCGATTCTGTTGAGCTTCACGAGATCAAAGGTTTATTGAAATCTGACTGTATCAATGGTAAATTGGCAGAGTGACGTAAATATCTTTATTAATCGATTTAATTGCTTATTAACGTGGCGTGTGTATCGAGGAGAATTAACGAGAGCATGGCTTTGATGGAGGGGGCTTGACATGTGTTGCTGTAATGCTCGGGTTGCTTGAGACCGACTTGTTTCAACGCGTGTTACGTCGGCGGGTGATGGATACACATGTACCGTTTATTGCTGTTTGAAGACGTTAATAAGTGCTTATTAGTAGGCTCGTATATAAGCAAATAATGATATGATTTTTCTGATGTTTAGATATATACCCTACCTTAAAAAAATAATTTGGGAGATGTTTTAGTTACTTTGGAACTGCCTCGTCAATCAATACATTTATTAATGTTTGATTCAGTACAAATATTTAAAGAGTTGATTTAGTTCATCATTTGAACAACTTTTCCCAATAAATAGATACATAACTATATACGAAAAAAATATCACATCCTATAGTAACTATCACGTGACTACTTCGATTTGTATGAGAACCTATATTTTTATTCGTATTTATATACGGGAAAATACTTCATTGGGAAAAGTTGTTCAAATCGATGGACTGAATCACCTCTTAAAATATTTTTACAGAATTAAAAATAGCCAAAAAAAATTTATTTAATTTAAAAAACTTAAAATTGTATAAACAGAACAATGATTAGAGCCATTTACAAATCAAGTAACACAAGTAATCGCCAGACGTTTTTCGCAGGAAAACCTATTCGTATAGGTAAACAATCCTCTGAGATTCAATCATGTTTACGCCATCGCTTATTTTAAAGGATTTTAGGTTATAAATACTTCCAAGTCGTTCGCCAGATCCGCATAAGTCTGGCATATTCCGTAAATTTGTTTGCGAGAACACCTGCCGTAAAGATAAGCTCGTTGTAATATTCACTTAAAATAACCGAAAATCCAATAGAACCGCGTAGGTATTATAACATGTTCTTAAAAGTCGTAGAAGTGGGCTTTATCTACTACTTGTAGTAGAATATCTACTATCAAAACCAAATTATTTGCATATTACAGCAACCCCACTCATGACAAATACTTCCAAGTCGTTCGCCAGATCCGCATAAGTCTGGCATATTCCGTAAATTTGTCCGCGAGAACACCTGCCGTAAAGATAAGCCCGTCGTAATATTCCCCTAAAATAACTTCTTAGTGCCTCCGGCGCTATGGCGACGGCCCCCTCTTCCGTCGATCAGATCTATGTACCGCTTATGTGGAAGTCAATTTACTTGGAATATTTTTACGGAGTAAGTTATTAAGACCTTTGCTGACTTTTTGTATCTTATACCGGGTAAAGTACCGCTGACATAAACTTGAGGGAATCCCCGTAAATATATACTTAACTTTTCCTACGAAACCAATACTGGGGTATTTCAAAAAGATCGGCTCTCCTATACATACTATATAAAATTTTCAGACGGCTGATCAAGTTAATATGAAAAACACGATTATTTTTCGAGATTCCATCATTGATCCCATCCTAAAAGATGTTAAGATTGAAAGAAAAATCTTTATATGGTACTTACAAACAATTACAAATTATATTACTATAGTAAAAATTGACATATTGACTCAACTTTTTAAGCATGTATCGACTGTAAATTTACACTTTTTTAAAAATATTTTTATCAATATTTTCGAGTTGCAGACATTTCATATTGCTAGAATTTAAGGCATTAAATGTTTGTTCAGTACTAAGTAGGCTTTCGCAGGCAAAACTATACTCATTTACCTTAAGCAGCTTGAAATTTTTTATTTCCTGTTTCAATTTTATGACCTGTTTTACAATATACGTACCTGTTTTCATAATGATGTTCATCATTATGATGTATATTTGGATTATTATTCTCTTCATCATCATCATCATCATGTCATAACGTCCGCATAACGTCCACTACTGGACATAGGCCTCTCCCAAGGATTTCCAAATTATTTAATTATTATTCTCTTATTGTTATTTAAAATAAATCGGCCAAGTGCGTGTCAGGTTACGATCAGAGTAGAGTTCTGAAGTTACACGTTACAACATGAAAACTTTATTTTCCATAATATTATCCATTTGAAACAATTTGTTCTTATAATTAAAACGGACAGACGAAAACAAAACTATAAGAGTTTTATCTAGGGACTACGGAAATCTAAGAAGAGCTAAACTACTAGCGACTCTAATACATAATAACAACCAATCTAACAACTACATGTGTCCTCCGCAGCACATGAGTTAGTGCCACTAGCATGCGTACTCATGCTATGGTCTCTCAAATAATTATTTTCAGCCATAGGCTTTTAATCAAAGGCTCGTCGTATCGTAATATACTTATATGCATACGTCGTATATTGCGAATTAATTTGGGAAGTAATTACGATACCGACGCATTAGCCCCACGCATGTAGGGCCACCACACATCTTGTACTTAAATACATACTTGATATATCACAATTGAGTCGTCGCTCTGTGATAGACTGCAGCATTTGATAAAAAAAAATATGTTTGTTATTTACGCCGCGTAAGACGCGAATGCAACATATTTAGAAAGTAATTCTAGATATCTTCACCTTAGCATATAGATGTAGCATAGCTGCATATAGTACTTCATGAAAACGTTTTTAAATATTTTTTGGAGCCACGAAATTGTAATTTCTTTTCTGAAGTTAATATTTTAAAATTGCCTTGCTAATATAATATTTGAATGCACTTTTTTTCAGGTTTTCTGGACGCGCCACTCAAGGCTCTGCTACATGCTTAAAAATGTGTCATTTAGTTAAGGTTGTTAAATGAATCTCCAGACAAAGAAATTAGAAAACGTTTAAGCATCATCATTATCATATCAGCCACAGGCCATCCACTGCTGAAAATACGGCTACCCCAAAGATTTCCAAAACGACCGATCGGAACCTTGCTCAGGTCGTTCGACCACCTAGCAGATGTGTGTCCTATATGCTGCGCTTGCCGGTACGTGAGTCGTGACTGTCATTTGAGAACCTTTTTGCCCCATCGACCATCGGTTCTTCACGCTATGTGCTCCGCCCACTGCCACTTCAATAAGTTAATCCGCTGAGCATAGCCCCCTCCATAGCCCGTTGAGCAACCTTGAGCCTTCTTATGAGACCCATAGTAAAGCACCACGTTTCAGGGTTATAAGTCATTACTGGTAACACACATTGACTAATGCTTTCGCCTTGAGGCAGTGGGGTATTTTGAACAAGAAGACGCTGCGTAATTTCCCGAACGCTGCCCAGCCGAGTCGGATTGGTCGAAAGACCTCTTCCTCGAAGCTGGAACTTCCTGCCTGGATCAATTGACCCAGGTAGATATACTGGTTTACAACTTCGAGGGTGGAGCTCCCAACATAATTCCATGCATTAATCAGCTCCCTCGAATAGGCCGTAAGCACTGACTTCTACCTTCATAAATCCGTCTATTAAAAATATAAATAGAAATTAAACATTCACGCAAAGTCCGCCGATTTTAAATTTTTTATTTTGGCACGCATGGTAACCCTACACGTTGCAAATTGGCGGCACAAAAGATGTTTCCTGCTTTCCCCGATTTAAATCAATTCCAGGATTTTGATTAAACCGCTCTTAGATTATTCCTTACTCCCTTTTAGCAAAGAATGGTGTGAAACACCATGAAAGTGAATTGTATTTCGTGCAGCTATTGATTTTATAGAACATTAACTGCGGGAGATGAATGAGGTTTATGGTTATTGTGGATTTCCTGTAATTTTAATGGAACTAGAGGTTAAGGTTAGTTAAATAACGTTATTCGTGGTTTATAAATACAGCCTCTATACATTTCTATGAAATAACAATTTTATTCGCATAACGTTTACTGCTTGGTATAACTAACTAGGCTTTTCCAATAAAACTACATGCTGCGTAGAGTATTTTTGATGAGTAATCTTGGTTAGGACGTGGAAGAAGATGAGAATCCGCTAATAGGTGGTCCTGCGCTTTGGTTGCCGTCACAAAGTCGTTATTCGAAAACCTATTTGTCTTATAAGCCATTGCATTCTACGCGTTTTTTTGTGCGTCTAAAATAATATAGAACATATTGATTTTTTTATATTTAGGTACCCCATGCTGATATATATTCCCCCGGTTCCGCATAGCTAAATACTGGCACAAACAATAGCAATAGTTAACAGAAACTATGTTCATTAGGCAACTCGGAAGACCGCCTCGCGACTAAGCTGGCATTATTTATTCCGATCACTCGCCGACTGCGGCTACTATTCAGCGGACGCTATTTCTCGCCCGATAAGACGTTTGATTTCGCCCATTTTCGCCCGACTTTAATTATGGCCGGCGGTTTTGTGTAAAATAGTTGGGAGTTTAATCGGGGTATCAGTATGCGGGGCGACGCGCGGACGGCCCCGGGCGGCGATGAGGGAGGAAAACTGCAGATACGTAGATTGTTTTGCGAGACTAGTGTTGCTGATGCAATCTTGCTATCAGTAGTATAGAGTTTAGTTGGTTTTATGATTTTCTCTTTGTTTCGCACTTTTTTTTATGTTATAGGACGGCAAACGAGCAAGCGGGTCACCTGATGGTAAGTAATCACCGCTGCCCATGGACAATTGCAACACCAGAGGTGTAACAAGAGCGTTACCGGCCTTCCAGGGCCCTCCCCAGAGGGGGTTTCCTAACAAGACTTAGGAGTTACAGGTAGATGGTAACATGACGATAAAACGTTACGAGACAATTCGATCAAACCAGTTCTTAAATATTGTCCGAGCGAGCGAAGCGAACGAACGAACCATCAGGTGACCCGCTTGTTCGTTTGCCGCCCTATAACATAAAAAAAAAAAAAAAAAAAAGCGTCTCAGTTCTCAAATTGGCCAAAAATTATTTTATCCGTCTTGCCTACAGGTCGCATTTTTCAAAAGATTTTGACGAAAATTGGCTCGCAAGTACCTTGATTGATTTAATTTTATAGTCGATCTGGATGAGAGCAGCACAGGACCGAGATGGGTGGCGTCGACGAAGAGAGGCCTATGGTCAGCAGTGGACGGAAGAAGGGCTGGGATGATGATGATGATAGTCGATCGCGATTTTTTATTTGAGAAGAAATAGGATGGAAATGGATGGAAAGGAAAACTTTTGCTGTAACAATACAATACAATACAATACAATGACTCTTTATTGCACCATGAAGAAAGGACATACAACAATACAGAGAAAAAATGATACAAAGGCGGACTTATCGCTTATGTAGCAATCTCTTCCAGTCAACCTTTGGGTAGAGAGAGAAGTGAATTATGAGAGAGGCGATGCAGTATGTCGGATTAACTGATAGTAGATATAAGATAGAATCTACTGAAAAAATATATAAATACATTAAATACAAATTAATAAACAAATATACTAAATATATAATAGATATAATAAAATACATATACATACATATATAAAGTAATGAAAACATAATTAAATAACATAAAATAATGAGCATGATGCGAAGGAATCCAGTACAAACTGAATCATAATTTGGACAAATAGTGAGCTTTTACTTGGTTTTTAAACCAACGTTTAACGTTATTTATTAACAGATTTCAATCACTAGTAATATCTGAACTAGGCTGGACAAAACTAAATATTTTGTAAACTTTTTTCGTTACACTTTATATCAAATCACATTCGGAATTGAACATAAGGCGTGAGGAACTTTTGTCCGGACGGGGTCACCACGTCACTTGGGGTCACCACGTCACTTGGGGCACCACGTCACTTGGGGTCACCAAGTCACTTTGGGTCACCACGTCACTTGGGGTCACCTCTTTTTTCTTCGCACATAATTTTTATCCCGGACAGAATTGACTATATCACTTTAGCCTCTATTCTTATTATGTTTTCACAGCCAGTATTCACTGCATGCCTACATTGCATGCCATTTTTTTCGGTGTTGCGCCTTTCTCTTCCATATTGAACCGGCTGCTTTTACAATGTCATCTTAACATCGAGTCACTGATTTGCCACGACTTCTGCGCCCTATCCATGGTCGCTAGTCCATTCTTTTTTGGTTCCATCTTCCATTCTCTCTACGACTAACCATGACCTGCTTATTTCCACTTTAGTATGGCTATTCTTTTGGCTATATCGGCAACTTTCGTCTGCTTTAGTATCTCCGTGTTCCGGATACGATCTCTAAAGGAAATGCCTAATATAGCCCTTTATATAGGTCGTTGTGGACTAGACTAGAGATTGCTTTTCTAACTCTAAGTACCTGCTATACTGGCATTAATTGTTGATGCATACTTTCAGTATTTAATAAATCGATTGGTATTTAGTTTTATGTCAAGAGAAACTATACATTCTAGTGTTAAACGTGTAAACGCGCTTTTACAAATTGTTTTAAGTTAAGTACTTACATAATTACAAGCTTTAAATTAGGGGTCACACTCACCAGTTATGTTTTCAAGAATTACTCATTTGGTTATCTTTAGCCAAAGTTCCGCAAAATGGAAATGCTGACCTAAATCCAAACAATTATTCATAACGAGTGGAAATCGCTTCAAAGTACTTTAACTGCGCCTCGGCAACACCAAAGCATTCTCTAAATCAAAACTGTAAACGTGTTTTGTTTGCTCCCCAACCACCCTCTTATTTCTTCAGTCGTTGAACTGCATAACTATAAGAAACACAATATAGCGCCGTAAAAAATAAGCGCACATCAGACTCGAGCATGTAATTCTAGCGCACTCTTCCGGCCGAACAAAGGAGAGAGGGTAAGAACACGAGTTACTCGACACCCTGCTACCTTACGCAGATTTGTTTCTCACCGTCCTTAACCTTGTCCAACAAAAACAAACTTTACTACTCAAAACTTAAACTTCAATTCTAGTCAACACACGCACTCGCTGTATAACATTTCGTAACCGCACACACGCAGGAAATTCGCGATAGTCAAATTGTAGTCTTACAGGGCGTGTTGCCATTAAATTATCACATTCGCAACTGTGTTACCGGAGTATAAGGCATCATTTACATCACAACGGGGACGAAGGGTCCTCAGCAGGTACGTCGTGAGGACTGCAAAAGAAAAATGTACCTTTAACGACGACGTGAGGATTCTGGGAGTCGAGAGAAGAAATAAGCCGTAACAGGATGTCATTCAGGATAATACCTCTTTCGTTTTATTTTCTTTTCAGATGGTTTAAAGCACCTAGCCTTACAAAACTTTGATGTAATTTCAGGGCTGAATACTCGCACTATTTATAAGAAAACTACTTTTTTTACTACCTACTGGCCCACCATCGCGCTAAACATAGCTGTTGTGTCTTAAGAACTTTGGCTTTATCTTCTCCAAAATTGATAATAACGTGCTAGTTTATCTTTATTTAATAATATAAAAGTAATCCTTCAAATAACGATGAAGATTGGTCCTTCGTAATCGTGTTAAGGTAGTGTCTCTATTTCTTAACCATTCACGGCGGTGTGATGTTTTTAAACAACACTCGAGTCTCATTCATGTCTGTAGCGAAGTCACAAAGGCACAAACACGTCGCGAGCGGGTCTCAAAGCCGATATATTCCAGCCATTACACTCGCGACTTGCGCAAACTTCGCCAAGTGATCACCTGACTAGACGCCGCCACACAAACACACTGCACGCCCACAAAAACTCATCTACAGGTAAAAAAAATGTCTTTGTGTGTGTGGAAATCGTGTGTGAACGGAACACAGCTCTACTTATAGCCGACCCTTGGTTATAGCTACTTGTAGGTAAGTAGCTATCGCGACTCCTTTGTTCTAGCAGCTGATTGGAGCCGGGGCCAGAAATGCGTGTCACCCCACCCCCTCATTGGTCCGTTTCATTTTCTTAGCGCGAGAGAGACGCAGCTAGGCTGAAGTGTGTAGTTAAGGATACGGATTTCTGTAAAACGGTAGGTAGGTGAGTAGCTTGTGTTGATGTTTGTGCGGCGCGATCAGGCAAGATAAACTATTTGGCCGCTTTGGCGGGCGGGTAGTTTGTAAATTGTTGTGTGAGGAGAACTGCCTTGCTTCTGAGGAATCTTGATTTTATCAAATAAGATTTGTTGGACGTACACAATAGGAAGTTACGGTTTCATTTTGGTAGTTTTACTTCTAACTAGGGCTACGTAAAATCTGATAGAACCTTTTAAACAGATTATATAGGTATTTTAAATTAAGGAATATTATTATTATTTACTTCTTATATCTTAATTTATAATTTTTTTTACTTTCTTGTGTTACTTTAGTTTTATTTTTAAAAGAACCTAATAATTAAATAAGCAGTTTCGGCATGTAACTGTATTCGGAACCAATGGTAAAGTCTATTATCTCATCCCGGATACAAGTTTAAAAAGAGCTTTAGAATTGTTTGTATGAAATGATAATTTTACAAAATTTTGAATTCAGTCTATGATATTGAACAACTTTCCCCAAGGAACATATACTGACATAAAAATATGGCCGCATACAAAAGTTGACCAATCAGCTCGGAATTTCTATGGAAAGCAAATAATATTTTTTTATATCTCGACATAAGTATATTACTTTGGGAAAGTTCAGTATCACGGACTGAATCTACCCTTAAAATAGTTTCAGCATATTTTGTTTAGACGTTATATATTTACATAATTTCATTCAAATTGCAAGCAACGTGACTGCAGGCAGCGGTGGGCTAATCGGCACTTTATCGCGCCTGTCACCCACAGCATCCGACAGACCTGTTTAGATGTAAACCAGGGGTCCTTATCATAAAGCAGTAGAGTCGCTATTATGCCGGGAACACAGCGAATAAAATTAGCAATTACGTTTTGTAGTTACATATTTACAAATTTGGTAATCAGCATGGCGTAGGTAGATGGGACTTGACAGGTCTATATTATATTTTTTTACGATGTTAATATGTCATAAAAACTGTAACCGGAAATAAAAAGTCAAAATTCCTAGCTAATAAAAAGTATCGTGAGTTTAGACTCAAACTTTCTTTCTATATGCATGCATTATCCGAACATTTGATGTTATATCGTGTTCCTGCAAAACCCATTCTTGGGTACACTAGTGAAAGGTGTATCCTCGAAAGATCTATTGTAAGATAAACGGGCAAGTGCGAGTCGGACTCGTACATGAAGGATTCCGTACCTCCGTAAAATGAACGCTGAAGAAACACGTTCCCTGTAGGTATAATGACGATCCCCTTAATTTTTTTACTTTATCTTTTTTTTTGTATTTGTTGTTATAGCGGCTATAGTAATACATAATCGGTGAAAATCTTAAAAATCTCAAAAAATAAAGATCTAGTTAAAGACGCTGAAAAACACGTTTTTAAGGTTCCGTAGCCAAATGGCAAAAAACGAAACTCTTCATGTCTGTCTGCCGTATTTCACAGCCACTTATTTCCGAAACTATAACAACTTGTTAAAACTTGATAAGTAGATGTATTCTGTAAATCGCATTAAGATTTTCACACAAAAATAGAAATAAAAACAATAAATTTTGGGGGTTACCCATACTTAGAACTGAGACTCAAAAATTTTTTTTTCATGAAACCCATACGAGTGGGATATCTATAGATAGGTCTTCAAAAATGATACTGCGGTTTCTAATATTTTCTTTTTCTACTCTGAATAGTTTGCGCGAGAGACACTTCCAAAGTGGTAAAATGTTGGTCCACCCCCCTGTAACTTCTAAAATAAGAGAATAAAACTAAAAAAAATGTATGATGTACATTAATTACCATACAAACCGAAAATTGGTTTGAACGAGATCTAGTTAGTAGTTTTTTTTTAATACGTCATAAATCGTAAAATGTTACTTGCTGCTACGGAACCCTTAAAGGGTGAGTCCAACTCGCACTTGGCCGCTTTTTTGTATGATGACCTCCTTTAATTTTTACTTTTTTATTGTCAGTACATATTTGTTGTTATAGCGGCCACAGTAATACATAGTCAGAAAAATTTCAAGTGTCTAGCTATTATGGTTTTACAGATAGAGCCCTGTGACAGACGGACAGACAGCGGAGTCTCAGTACCACCCTTTGGGTACGAAACCCTAAAAAAAGAAAGGTTTGTGGGTTATGAAACGAGATTGGGATGGACTGATCCTGGGCTATTGCAATAGAAACTACGCCACCTGCCATAATCATGATTACTGACTGTTTTCGGGGCAGTCTGTAATAAATATATTTATAATCTTTTATACTTGTGCTTTGGCGCTATTATCTAATCTTAATTTTATTTGTCTGTGATATCATGATTTGATTTATTTTTTTATGAAATCTTTATTGTCCACAATAGCAATGGTACAAAAGGTGGACTTAATTCTAATGCATTCTCTACCAGTCAGCCTTTAGGAAAAATAGAAATAAAATATAATTAACTATACACACTATATAATTTGTCTACATAAATACATATGAAGTGATGTGATATGATAAAGCATAAGATAGAGGTGCAGATTTTATCCTCTGGTAAAAAAATTTTTAGTTTTGTAAGTACATCATTATTTGTAAGTATCTTAATAAATTTGAGGTATTAACTACCCTTTACTTATTGTTAAGTTTAGTATGGAGGGTAGAGCTAAAGATAACAATCTCACACGGAGGAACAATTCCAAAAATGTCCTGCTGAAAACAGTAAATAATAGTTCATAATTCCAAGTGTAACAGGAGATAATGAAAAAATGTTTCGTTCGTTTGTTTGTAATAACTTTATTTTACCAAAAACTTTTAAGTACTTATTTAAAAGACAAAAAAAAATCGTATTATGATACGAAAGAGAAAATACCTATTACAACGGCGAACTTATCTCATGTAGGGCTCTTATTGAAAAATTCTCAATGGAGAGTATTATATACCGCATCTTTTTCTCTATTTTGCATTTAACTTTAAAAAGAGCGCTTTAACACAGCGGAAGTCAATTCAATTCAATTCAAAAATTCAAAAATATCTTTATTATCGTAGGATATTTATAATATCTCTTAATAATTGTCACTTTGTTTTGTTTTGCACAAATGTTGACGTCAAATCGTTACTTAGAGCTAAGTTTACGCCGCTTCCTAGGCGCAAGTGCAGAAAAAGCGGCAACAAACTGCACTGCACGTTTTCTCCAAAGACGTCAACTAACAAACTAAAAACTTAAAATTAGTTATAAAGATGGACAGAGATTACATTGTTTATTATGTCATAATTAAATTAAAGAATTACGAAATTTAAAATAATGTCAATTTGTAAATTTAGTATGTACCAATGTACCTAAATTATGACATGGCTAAGTATACAAACCTTTAAGAGGGACCCGCGCCAAGCTCAAGCCAGACCTTTTTGTCTTTAAGATAGTCATCGGTCCTATAATAAGCCTTCTCACAAAGTACTTTCTTTACATAAGCTTTGAATTTTCTGTCTGGCATATCAAGGACCGATTCTGACAATTTATTATAAAAAAGTATACACTTCCCCATAAAAGACTTACTGACTGTATTCAGCCTATAATACGGGCTAACTAAGTCATTCTTATTACGTAAATTTCTATCTGTAAAATCACTTACTTTATTGAACATGGAACTATTTTTCCTTACATACATTATATTTTCAAATATAAATTGTGATGCAAAAGTAAGTATACCTATTTCCTTGAATAATTCCCTCAGTGAGTCTCTCGATCCTAAACCGTTAATAGCACAAATTGCTCTTTTTTGTAAAAGAAAAATAGTCTGAATGTCGGCTGCACTCCCCCATAGAAGTATCCCGTAAGACATTAGACTGTGAAAGTAACTAAAGTACACTTGTCTAGCAGTTGCTACATCTGTCAATTGTCTTATTCTCCTAACAGCGTAAGCCGCAGAGCTAAGCCTATTAGAAAGTTTAGTTATATGAGCGCCCCATTGAAGTTTCGAATCAATTGTGATTCCTAAAAAGGTAGTACTTTCAACCAGATCGAGTTTCTGACCATTAATTAGTATGTCAACGCAGGCTTGATTCACATTAGGAAGAGAGAATCGAATGCATTGGGTCTTGTTCGCATTTAACATGAGGTTATTGGCCGAAAACCAATCAGAAATTAAAGATAAGGTGCTGTTCACCGCGCTAGCATCACTGTTATGTCGATCTATTTTAAATATTAGCGAGGTATCATCAGCAAACAGCACCATGTCAGCCTCTTTCTCAACCATGTAAGGCAAGTCATTGACATAAACTAAGAAAAGGAACGGTCCTAGAATTGAACCTTGGGGTACGCCCATTTTCACATTAGACCCGTGTGATTTTACGCCGTTTATATCAACAGTTTGAAGCCTATCTGTTAAGTAAGATTCTATTAATTTAATTGACTTATCATCAAAACCGTATTGACGAAATTCGAGCAAAAGTATTGGATGATCAACGCAATCAAATGCTTTAGAAAGATCGCAAAATGATCCAATTGCATCATTTCTGTTTTCCCACGCGTCGCAGATATTAGTAATAAGTGCTACTCCTGCATCGGTGGTCGATTTTCCAGCAGTAAAGCCATATTGTTGGCTATGGAAAAGATTATTGGTCTTAAAGTGAAGTAGCATTTGATTGAGCATTATCTTTCGAACACCTTACTCAAAACTGGCAGAATAGAGATAGGTCTGTAGTTGCCAGGGTCTGTTTTTTCTCCTTTTTTGAATAAGGGGATTAGTTTACTACATTTCATTAAGTTAGGAAATATGCCTTCATCAATACATTCGTTAAATATAAAAGCTAAATCGGCAGCAATTATGTGTATAATATGACTTACTACGGCGCTACTGACATGCCCCAGTGATCTTCTGATTTTTTTAAATTTAACTGTTTAAAAGCATTTATTATATCGCTAGGGCTAACATGTTTAAAATTAAATTTAGAATCACAAGGGCTAACATTACTCTTAAGCAAAGCCTCAGCACGCTGGGCGCTAGAACTCACATTAGAAGTGAGTTCCAAAGGAATGTTAGTAAAATAATCATCAAATATATTAACATTTCTTCAGTTTTTGAAGTATTTTTACCACTACATTTGATTCGGCAAATATTTTCTTTGGTTTTATTATTACCTGTTTCCTTATTTATGACACTCCATGTTTCTTTAATTTTATTAGGAGCATTATTTATTTTTTTGCTAATACTATTCGACTTGGCTCGTCTACAAACTTTTTTAAATATTTTAGAATAATTTCTAACATATTCTATAAAAGAAGGATTAAAGTTATATTGTTTTTGGGCATATAGATCATATAACCTGTTTCTACTTATGTAGATGCCGGTAGTCGCCCATTCACTAAACTGTGATTTACTATGAACTACTACTCTTTTTTGTTTCAATGTTTTAGAATACTCAGAGGAAACAGTACTAAATAGTTTATTATAATGGTCGTCAGGATTATTTCCTGTATATACCACTGATAATAATTTGTTATCTAAATTATTTTTAAGTTTTTTTATGTTTTTAGAAGTAATCGGTCTACACAAGATCTTATCTTTTCTCAAATTACTGGTGGACTCTTTGACAAAAGCTACATATACACCAGAATGATCTGAAGGCAATTTATTAATAACAGATTTGTCACAATATTGAATATTACTAAAAAAATTATCAAGACATGTGCCAGATGTAGCTGTAATTCTGGTTGGCTCAAAAAATAAGTTTACTAATCCATAACACTTAAAAAGATTTAGGAATTGTGTGCTCTTTGGATTATGTACTAAAATATCAACATTAAAATCACCGCAAATAATTAAATTCTTTTTACTAGTTGAACAGGACTTAAGAACCTGGTCCATTGCTTTTAAAAAACTTTTGAAATTACTATCTGGTGGACTGTATACACAAACAATTATATGATGATCAAGCTCGGCACAGGCCACCTCACAACAGTGCTCAACAGAATGTCTGACAGTATCCTTCCGCTCTTTGCTACGGAAAGAATCTTTTTACACTTTTGTACAAATTATAGAACCCCCTCGTTGAGCAGACTTTCTGTTAAAGCAGCTAACAATATTATAGTTGTTTAGGCTGAACATCATCTGACTCTCATGCAGCCAATGTTCAGTCAAACATAAAATGTCCACATCCATTTCTTTTAAAACTAATTCTACTAATAATTCTTTGCCGGAAAGGCCTTCTAAATTTTGATAAAGTATTCTTAATTCATGAGGCCTTCCCGTTGTCTGAATGGTCAGTTTAAATCTGTCGTCAAGTCTACAGAATTACCGTTACATAAACTTGGTAAGTCTGTAGGTGTCTTAAAACTAGAATCTTGTTTACAATGTAAACTCGTCCAAAAATTAATATTATTTGCTATCAATGTAGCAGTCTTATGTCTAAAATATTTTGAAAGATAAATATTATCACATGACATTCACTTATAAAATTGTTAGTGTCAAAAAACACTAATTTATTACTATAACGACATGTCATATTATGTATCAAAGTATTGAGATAGTGAATGATTTTGTTAGTTTTTGGAGACTGGCAATGTAGATATGGGAACGCACATAATATTATTTTGCTTACTTCTAGTTCAGATAAATTATTCATACAGCTGATTATTTCTTTTTTTCCTACTTTGTTACTATTGCCTATTAATAATACAACAGTAGATTTACAATTCAGTTTGGTTGATTTAATTTTATCTAAAATTTGAGTATAGGTTGCATCCGGGAAGCAGTAATTTATACAAGTTTTATCTAGAATTTTGTTTAACATGCAACCCATATTGCGACCTATACTGAGCGACCTATACGACCTATACTCAGAAAATGCTATTGTATTACATGGAGGGTCAATAAAGTCAACACAATCAGACACATTACTACACAAACTACCGTCACAAGGAGAGAGCTCTGGTGTGGAGACACTGATGGTGGGCTGGGTGAATTGCCCACAGGTACATTGCTTAGTTAATAAATCAAGAGTTTTTTGATTGTACCTGCTGTCGTTAATCAATTTCTCCACAGTCAGCATGTGTTCTCCACGGTATTTTGTTTTTGTTGGAGGTCATACTTAGAGAATAATTTGGAATAGTCCTCCTGCAACTTAATAATATGAGATTCAAGTCTAATCCTGTTGTCCTCACATGACTCCTGACTTTCTGCCAATTGTTTATTACATAACTCTAACTCTGACTGCAATTAACAATTTAATGAACTGGATTTTAATAAACATGATTTCCTGAGAATAATTTTTAATTTATTATTATTTATTTTAATTTTTTTGGATAGTTTTACATATTTTTTAACTTGGTTATGACTAATCGTTGATTTTGAGATATCTAAATCAATACTACTCGATGATGTCTCACTAGTGAGATCAATAACTGGAGAATTAGTTGAGGGAGACATAGCGACACTATCAATGAGCTGGTCATATAGGCTGGACACCTCTGCTGACTGACGCATCTGGGCATCTTGCTCATAGCTATTAATTTGTCTGTATGCCTCGCCCAACTCCTTTTCTAATTCAGTGGTACGTCTGAGGGTCTGCTCATACGTATCACCACATTGGCGGAAAGAATCTATTTCTAACTTTGATCGGTTCAGCTGCTCACTCAAATCATCACATAACTGAAAACTCTCAGAGAGTTTTTGTTGAAGTCTAATGTTATTATTTCGCATCAATACATATTCGCGTTCATTATCTTCCCTTTCCAGTAATAATTTCTCGTTGTCTTCTTTTTCTGCCTTGAGCTCGAGTAAGACTTGCTTCAGCTGGATTTCCAGTTGTCGGGCAGTCTCAGCACGGGTTGAGGAGGACATATTTTACAAAAAGGGACAGATGTAATGTCTGGGGAAGATAATAAAGGCTAGAATTGCACGATAAAGCTAGCAAAACCGATCACCTAACTAAAAAATAACAATAACATAACCTAATCTACTTTGTCAATTTACATCAAAATAAGATGTGTTTATGTACGATAATTTTCGCAAATATGAAAAATTGTGCACAAAGGACGCTATGTTTTAGTGAAATATATAAACGGGATTAAATATTGTACCGTTCTTACCTTGTAAAAGTTGTAAAAAGCCGGTAACAATTTATACCCACTGAACGTCAACTTGGAACACCATTATTTCACAAAATACACTAAATTTACACAAACTAATTATGAATTATGTAAGCACCTATCTCATGTTACGATTAAATAATATTATTAAATGAATTAAACTATAAAAATATTTAAATTTACAATATTAAATACGGAGCAATAAAATTGACATATAAGCTCCTGGGTTGCCAGCCGCCAAAAAAAGTCTTTTTTACTCTAATAACTCTAGGCGCTTCTTTTAAATTTTACCGATGCGTCACCATAATTTAACGGACACGTCAGAATGTGGTAAGGAAAACCATGTATGGGTATTGGATACATATACATGGTTCTCCTTACCTCCACCCTCCATAGATAATAGATATACGTAGTAGGGTAGATGTGTCGAAGGACAGGCAGCGGGCTAATCGGCACTCTGTCACGTCGCTGTCACGTGCAGACAAGCGACACGTGCGTGCTGCCACATCTCTGCGGCTACTGGCTGGAGAAGTGGAGAGCATTTCATTTAAAAACCATTATGTGGCGCACTCGACGGAAGACATTTCGTAGAAATTCCATTAGTTGCACGATGCTTATCAAAACAATTCTATTCTTTTATTTATTTTTAAAGTAAAAATACGAGGTTGTCTAAGTAGATCTATCAATTTAGTTTTATCAGGATGGATCTTTTGTCTTAATAGCACTCACAATAGGACTTCTTCATTTATTTATCCTACTTTAGGTGGTGTCGGCACAGCATGTTAGGCACCACATTACTCTACCATTCTTCATCTCAACTCAACCGTTGCATCTCTAGGTTTTGTGTTAACTAGCACGGTTTCTATCCAGCAAGGCGCGCCGTCAGTAATACAGATCTGTACAAGAAGCTGGCGCAAGTTGCGCCGGCACGACGCCGTGCCGTTTAGTAACCGTACTCGTGGACACAAGCACTTACTAGTCATATAACTACTAAGTGCTTGTGTACACGAGCACGGTATTGATGATTCACACACTCCCTCAACTTTTTCTTTGGCCTCACTCTATTTCTGTTCCCGTTTACCTTCATCTTTAGAACCTTTTTCACAACGTTGTTTTCCTCTTTCCATATAACGTGGCCATAGGTATCATCTTAATCTATTACTTCTTAATTTTTTAGTTATTAGCACTACTTTTGCACAAGTAACAGTAGAACTATTAGCTATTAAATTCCAATCCTACCAACATGTAATCTTTTTCTATGGGCGTTTTCACACAAGAATAAATATCAGAGAAAACACCGAAAAGTCGTTTCGTACTTATAGACACTTTGAGAAATCATTTCTATCAGATACCTGAAAGCACTATGTACTGTTCCTTGTGATGTATTTTTTAAAAATCATATGATTTTTTTTGTCTTAGGTATGTCGTAAAAATCATGTGCATTTGTAATACGAGTACAATAAATAAAGCATGAATCTAAACATAAGACTTTCAAATAAGTAGGTAGGTAATTCCATATAAATACACTATCACTACGTTTATGCCTAAAGGGTAAACAGAGCCTAGGGCCGTAATATGCAAAGACCACGTTTACCGTGATGATGGAAAAAGATAATTTCATTAAATTCTGATTAAATTAATAAGATACCAAAAACACTTTCTTTTCCTTGTTGTCCCGTACTCATAATCAGGTCTTTAAGTCTCCACTGCAGGAGCACGACCCATATATTAGCAGCAGATGGGTTGGAGAGGTCTCATTAATGTTTACAAGCTTTGTTTAGCTTGTGTTTCCTAAGTCGCCTTCTACGACATCCACAGGAAGACTTGAAGTGGTCCTATTTTACTCTGCCGCGAACCACACGGCTTCATTTTTCCCTACTATATAGCTTTAAAGTAAAAAAAAATACTAATTATACGTATTAATATAGTAATTATAAATATAATTACAAGCCATGAACAAATATCCCACTCAAAATACTCTTCTGAAACATACCTAATCAAAACATTATTACATAACCGTAAATTCACGTAAACAACTAAACATTCTTAACTTTTAATTGAGTTTCCACATTTAGAGCACTTGATTGAAGTTGGAACGAATATTTATGACTTGTTGCGAAATTTCGCCAAGGAACCTGGTTTAATTTTGCCATCAGTGGACAATTACGTGACCACCATTATGAATTAAGGAAAGACAGATGCGAGATCGTGTACAAAGTTTCTTCTAATGTTTCACACATTGATCATATGATATGTGTATGTACTCGTATGTATTAATATGTATGTAAATATGTGTATAGTGTGTGTAGTTAATTACATCGCTAATTTAACATTTCTGTTTTTCCTAAAGGCTGCCTGGTAGAGAATGCATTAGCATTAAGTCCACCTTTTGTACCATTGTGGTCAATAAGGTCCGGCTGTCATCATTAGATTTAGACACCATTTCATCATGAGTAAAATTAATAACCAGGTTCTTGACCATGAAGACAACAACCTAGTTATTAAACACATATTTTACTTCGGTATTAGGCAGTAATATGCACTCATCATCATCATCCGAGCTGGGAATACCCCACTTGCATTCTCAGTGGTAATGCTTTATAGCCCGGGGTCCGACGAGGTTACTGGTTTTTACACAGAGTGACTGCCGTCTGACCTCCGCAACCCAAAGGGTAGACCAGAACCAATCCTAGGATACGTTTAAACAAAAGCTAGATGGCGTTTGGGACCCACAGCTTTACGTGCCTTCCGAAGCACGGAATCATCTTTCTTTTCGGATAATCAGGTGATTCAAGCCTGCAATATCCTAACCACTCTGGAAACAACTTTTCGCAAAGTATGCTTCCCAGTGGGATTTGAACCCACGACCTCCGGATCACAAGGCAAACGCCTTGACCACTGGACTACGGAGGCAGTCTTAGGCACAAACATACACTAAAAACAAACCATTTGGTATAAGGCCCTAACACTCACTAAAAACAAGCCAATTGATCTTTTTTTCCCTTATTATATAGAGTTAACACAGAGCGTAAGTCACTTCCTTTCAAGTCACTTTTTCTATTTATTGTTATATTTCTATCCTCTCTTTATTTTGTAAACATTTCGTCAAGTCATCACCCCGAATTTTCTTTGTTTCTAATAATAAACAGTTATATTTAATGGCGTAACTTTTTGTGACTCTTTTTGTGGCAGATGGAAATGGTTGAGTAATTTTTGTAATCGTCACATCAATGGAGCTATCTGAAAGAACGAGTTGTGACGTCACACTATTATGCCTGCTTTACCATACTTTTCTTCGTTGAAATAATTTATTACTTTTCAATATTCCTGGACGGATTTAAGTTGTTACGTTGATACGTTATATTTCTGTAGCACCCTGTTTAAACTACCTATGTAATAAGAAAGTATCGTATATAAAACTGGATTTGTAGTAAAATAGTGTGTTAATTTGGTAGTGTTCTGTTTATTCGAATACATTAAATTTAAAAAAAATACAAAAATTTTTAAGTATATACTAACATTATTCACGTAAATTCATAAATGTTCGATAAATATCTACCACAATTTTCGATTTCCCTACAATTTCAAAATCGCTTAGTGTCAATAGATCTCTATTCTGTCATCCCTCCATTGTCGCCCGCCACTCGTGGGAGGTCTTTACATCGATAAAGACGTACTCAATCGATATCGAATGTCGATTATCGATGTTTGTGCCCGATTATTCACACACAATGGGACCGGTGACTCTCATTGTAGAATATTAAAAAACAGGTGTTCTTTCGCTTTTGATATGTTTATCAACCCTTTAGATTTCGGTGCGGTTTTTTCAAATGAACAATTGTTTGTGAATGAATGTAGGATGGTTATCGTTACCTTGAGGTCTGTCAGGTGAGATGTCAACTGTATGAATGGTGATGGCTGATTCAATAGTTCCTCATTGTGGTAACTCGATAGCATTGGTTTGTCGAACTCTTTCATCTAATATTACAGGTAGTTTAGCTTTTTACGTCAGGTTTTTCTTGAAGTAAAACATGTGAATATTCAATGACATGTTGTGTTCTTTTTTTTTGTAAGTTTTAAATCTAATAAATTTATTAAACATCAAAAGAATTTTAGATATTCTCTCGATCTTATTCTGTGTAAATAAATAATTTATATAGACTTATCTTACTGATTCCTTGTAAAGTTATTGAGGAATAAAGTATGATTAGAGTATAATTGTTTTTTTCTAACTCAAAATTAAAACTGTTTCGCGTGAATTTTCACCTCTGTGCTCTAACAATTTTCTTGCCAGTGACAGTGGAGCGCGGGAAATAATGAGGTCGGCCATCTTGGAATGTAGACAGATGATGCGTTTGCTGGTACGAAACACTCAACACTATATTTTCAGATTATCAAGTTTAAAAAAAGTTGAATACATTCAAAACCCCTGACGAAGATGACCTACTTAGTAAATTTATATAAGACCTTAGAATATAGTATTAAATATTCTAAGTATAAGACCAATGAAATGAAATGAAACGTGAAATGAAAATAATAATAAACTTGTTTGTTGTTTGTTTTTCGTTTGTGTAAGTGGCCAACACTGGTGTCAGATTTTTCAAGCTGCCTTAATATCATCTGACATAGCTTGACGATTATAAACATAATTAACTGACTGATTCATACAATATTGAGTACCTACCTCTACAGGGAGCCAATTTCTTTCAGAGTAAGTACATTATTGTATGTAAACTACTTGCATACATTACTTCTACATCCCTAACAAGGAGCCAAGGGTTGCAAATCATCAAAAGCCACGCTAAAAAGACGGTGGGATTAAGATGGAAAATGAAAAAAAAGATTCTAAGGTCAGGCCTATTCCCTACATCGACTTCTACAGTCTACGCGGGATAACAAGCAGGTAGCAATTACATGTTTGCTGTCTGAAACATAAACTACATCGGTATAAAAAGTATAAAGACACAATAAACTCTCTCAACAATTCTGATCATGGAAATCTCAAAGCAGCACATGTAAGCCTATAGGGTATTTGACATTCAGCACAAATTACAGCGGGGTATGTCGTTGTATTTACTCCATTACGGGCGAGGCCGGGCCGTATCAACTATTTATAGTGTTTGAGGCGCTTCATAAATATGCAGCGGTAGGCGCTCGCCTTGCCGACACCAGCTATTCAGCGAGGCTTGGAGGCTCAGCGTAAGCGACGTGAGGTCAGCGATTATAGGGACATAAAAATAAAAAATAACAGAAGTTTAAATATTTTAATACCTAGACTACAAAAACCGCGTGAAACATGATGCAATTTTTGAAGCTGATAATATGACATACAATGCCTACTAATTTTGGTCAGTGCAGCATTGATTTCATTGGGCTTTATGATCAAGCATGTTCTTGAAAATTCACAATTTGTTGTGCTGGATATGGAGCTCTCATCCAACTCCTGCGCCGTAGTTTTGTGCGTTTTCCGATAAGACAGAGATAGTTTCTTACATGACTTAGCACCGAGTCATCATCATCATCAGGTCTTTTTAAGTCACCACTGCAGGAGCACGACCCTCTCTGTACTACCAAAGCCATCAATATCAATCAATCATCTTTCCTCTTCTATTATCAAAAGTTTTTAAAATATTTCTTCTCTCACTTCTTTTTCTAGAACCAACCGCCTAAGGTTAGAGGTATATTAGTAGATAGGTAGGTACTAGTACTATTTAATTATGAACAAAAGATACTTAGGCTAGGTATTAATAGTTTTTGTTTTGTCATCCCTCAAACTATAGCAAGTAAGAAGAGATAATAAGTCTTGATGATAAGTAAGTCAAATAAACTATATTTCATCCTCTTTCGGTATTGTTAGACTTCTTCAATTTTTGAATTCTTATTAACGCATTGAGTATAGTAGCACGCACTTGCACCGATGCGTTTAAACAATAAAAAATAATTGAACGCGTATAAAAGAAAGAATCAATACAAAATCGCTGCTACTTGTCGCTTGCGTTGTTTCCTTAGCTCTACGGTTGGTTAGTTGCAGCGTTCCGTGCGTTACCTCACTTTCAACAGAAACTTCGCGATGTATTTTCCAGTGCATTTTTTTAGAGTATCGCTTTTGTAGGCCCTGCTTGTTTTATACTAAAGTTGTGCGAGATTTTTGTAATTCACCCACAGTTTTGCCTGATAAGTATGTTTTTAATGCATAAAAAAGTTGCATTTGCAAGGAGTATTTGGGTATAAGTACTCTTTTTCTATATGCAATACTCAATGTTATCCTACGCAAGGGGTAGACAGAGTGAAATTGGGCATGAAAGTGGAAAACGAGAATCAAAATAGTGATAATCCATCACTATTTTGCTAGCTGCATAGCGTATTGCCATGAATTAGATTCTCGCCCGTTCCGCCGATCAGCTTTTACGATCTGCTCGGGAGGAGAAGCAGCTAGTAAAAGATAAGAAGCTTAAAAAAAAAGAACGGGAAGAGACATTACACTTTTTTTTTTTAGACAGCATGCTAGAGGTTTTAGCTAAAAGGATCTCACTCAATCTAACACAGAGATAATCAGGGCAACTTTTATTTTATTTAGTAAAAGCAGTTGAACTCACAGATATCGTTAAACAAAATTATAATAAAGAACTTCTGTAATCTAAAGCAGTCAATACAAACCTGAATGCCGTCTACGGTACCGCACACCGCTATAGGTCTGCGGTAAGCCGATTCGCTGTTTCAGACATTTATTAAAGGCCTGTAAACTGTCGGTGACCTGCCGGGCCCACGTTGCCGACGCCTGTACCGACCGATATAGCTTAGATAAACGTGCACATAACTATGCAAACTACTCCGAAACACTAACTCAACCCTTTACGACCAAACTACAAATTTTACACAAAACAAATCAAACTTTAACGCCCTAAAAATTGAGTTCAAATTGAAGTTACATGACAAGAACATTTCTCGATTTCAAATTTGGATGTTGCCTCACCATTAGCTAGATACATACCTGTAGGTAAGTGTGGTGAGAACGCGAGGTGAATACAGTATGGCGTTGTAGTGAGCCTTAAAAATTAAAGCCGCAGTGGTACTTTGAATGCTAAGTAAAGATTTGAATGGCGCGGAACGCTCTCTGCAACTCGATGACGGCTTACCGTGTCACGTCTGTGGGTTAATTTTTTTTTATTCGAAAGTCGGGCGTGCTCGGTAACTTCCTTTCAGACTGAAGTGGAATCGATTAAGATCTACTTAGAAGTGTATTCGGATAGGATAAACACATCACTAATCGATATTTAATCTTTTCTCACGTGATTTCATCACAATACAAAATAAACCTTGCCACTCTTTGTAAGTAAATATAAACCAACTTATGTACATATCTTTAATCATAAAGTTTCATACACCGATCCACGTTTACTAATATCATTTTGGCGCAGACAGAGGGACGGAAAAGCGTATGTGGTTTCAATGCGTGTCTCGTCAATTTTCAGGACATTGTTGCCAACGCCGTACAATTCTGCGGGAGTATTGGATCCTAACGTATAGTTTCGGGTAGGAGGGTCAATGTAGAATGGACGAGTGGGAATTTTCGCGTGGATAGGAAGACTAGGCACGTGCTAATCTGCGTGGTGTCGCGTGTGATTGGGCAGAGGGCATAGGACGGCGTCCAATTTTCCGGTGGCGACGGACGGCTTGTATTTCGTTGGACAAAGGCCGTCGCTTAGCAACTGGAGTTTTTGATACTCGTAGGTCGTACCTGAATACGACATAATGTATGATTTTTGTAAATGCTGTATTTTTAAACTTTATATTAAGTATGATTAAGAATATCAATAGAGTTAGAAATGATAATCGAATTTCACGTCTTCTAAAGAGGTGAAGTGAGATTGAATACTTACCTAATAAAATGTGTGCTAATAACGAGCTACAGTAGTAACGAAGTATACAGGGTCTAACTAAATATACTTAAACTATTTTAAGGGTGAATCCAGTCCATGATACTGAACAACTTTCCCCAAGGAACATATATCGAAATATAAAAAATAATTTTCGGCTTTCCATACAAACTCGGATCAGCTGATCGGTCAACTTGTATGGAAGGCTAAAATTACTGGATGAGAGCAGCACAGGACCGAGATGGGTGGCGTCGACGAAGAGAGGCCTATGCTCAGCAGTGGGCGGAAGAAGGGCTGGGATGATGATGATGATGATGATGATATGTTTTTTGGGGAAAGTTGTTCAGTATCATACACTGAATTAACCCTTGAAATAGTTTCAGTATATTTTGTTAGACGTTATATAAATCAATTTCTTTTTTAAAAACTATATTCCTATAAGATACAAAAATATAAGAATCTTTCTCTGGTAAGTCTAGTGACTATGTATGTTTAAAAATTCTAAATTATATTAAACATGTAACACATAATTTATAAGCCAACGGAAGTTCCTAAATTTAGATTTATTTTATACAATAAGCACTATAATAAACCACGTGAAATTTCCGCTCTAAAAACACTACTAAACGTCAATTAGTATTCGCAAACAAATCCAAAGGCAAACACGGCGAGCGCGCATCTAATGATTGTTTGCGGGTAGTTGCCGGGTAATGCAATATTAATGCAATTCATTACACGGGAGTTTGCCATCCCTACTCTGGTGTAGACCAAATTTACATCAGAGCATTTTTGTACCAGATTTCTCAAATTAAAACATAGAAAACTTTGACTCTGAAAATTTCTTTAATTTCTATTAAATTATTCGTATAGGAGCTGTGATGCTGTAAACAGACAGAAATAACTTTTATCGCGTCGGCAGTTAAGCAAATAAAGCAAAAAAACCTAACTTATATTTGGCCCTATTTGTTATTTAATTACTTTTTATTGTTGAACGCAGATCTCGATTAGTCAAATATCCCTTGTAATTCTCCTTTCTTCTCTTGTATTCGTCGTGATTTTTCCAATTTAAGTACATGTAGTATGTATATACATACCACCGTACCATGCTAGTTAAAAATAATACACTTTATCATTTATAATTAAAAAAAAATACCGATAGCATACCTACAAAGTTCATAAAGGTTCAAATAATAAATGGTAACTCCTGTGTGAACAGTGAAGTCCTTCAGTCCGTACCAAACAAACAATTTATTTTATTCAACACGCGACTGCAGTGGGGCGAGCGAAATTAATCTCGGACAAATCGAGACCGCCTCCGGGCCCCATTACGCGATCAAAGTAAAAATATATGAGGCGAAGGAAAAGAAACCAAACATATGCCGGCCAAATATTTGGGCAGCGCGCTCCCCGTTAGGGCTGTATTACGTCATTGTTCTCCACATCGATTAGCTAGCCGTGCCCGTGACGTCATGTTTCATAACCGTTGCGTTCTATTCCGTAACTCGTTCCAAATTTAAACCCCGAGCTCTAGGGGAAAATTCATAAGGTCATATTTTTATTTTTTTCCGTCATCACTTTATCAGTTTACGTAACACGAACGTCGCTTGCATAATGCGATGCGTGCGAAATTATTTGTCAGATTAAAGAAACGTGAGAAATGTTCGCTTATATGACTCCCTCAATGGAAAAAATATTCGGCGAAAAAAATGTACGCTGGCCTCGGGGTATATAATAGTGATTGAACTAACCTGTCAGTCCCATGTTAAGTGGTTTTGATGGAACTAAGAGACCATTGTCCGGACAACCAGTAGCGTGTTTTCTCGGTAAATGTTTGAGTTGGGAATATTTACTAAAGTATGGATATAATACGGTGTGTGTTTGCGTTAAAAAAATCGCAGCTTGAAGCAATATTTTTATAGGCACGACGACTTGAGGGTAATCCTTTCTCGGGATAATACTCGTATGTTCGCGTAAACATCAACATCCGCTGGAAAAACGAATGGTTTTCTATATTAATTCTTCAAAAAAAAATACTATGCAATCAATTAGATCCAAGGTTATGGACTTTACTTAAGACATACAGAGAGAGTATCACTATATTAAGAGTAACCATACATGACACGTTTGCCACAATAGCCGCCGGTTCACGCGCGCCATACTTTGTCCGTGCACAATGCGTAGTCAGCTCTACAAAGTCTGTTTCGCTGGCTAAAGTAACATTGACCTATTGAACAAACAGGTTTGGGTGACATTCGGATAATATGAATATATAAAATGCTATTGTAAGAATTTTTAATGTTCGTCAGTTCGCATGTCGTTCGCCGCGAATTCGATCACGTATACGCTCTTAAATACACATTGTACACGCACAATGTAACATTGACTTATCGAATGTACAGGTGACTTTGTTTGGGTGCCTTGGGAATAGTGTATAAATACTTACAATACTACTTGTGCAGTGCATCAGAAGCTCTCTTGTTACTCTTGGCTTAGTACTATCAGATCACAAAGCTGAAGTTGCGTCCGATCACAATGTGTGTTCAGTTTACAAAATCTGTTTCGCTAACTCTTGTTATATTGACCAATTGGGCACAGTTGAGTTGGTTTGAGTGTCTTTGAGTTAGTATAAATACATGCAATGATACATGCGCATCGGAAGTAAATATCATTGTTACTTTTGTTCAGGTTCGGTCGTGCTCACGCCATATTCAATCAAGCCATAATTAGTTCGCGAACAATACGTACTCAGCTCTGCAAAGTCTGTTTCGCTCTCTCAAACTCAAGAAACATTGACCTATTGAGCAGATAGATGAGTATGTTTGGGTGTCGTTGAGATAGCAATGAATACTTACAATACTCCATGTGCAACGGAATCTGCTCTAAGTGTTACTCTTGGCCAAGTCGCGTCCGATAACAAATGCGTATTCTGCTCTACAAAGTCTGTTCTGCTAATTCGAATAACATTGACCTATTGAGCGGACAAGTGTGTGATGTTAGGGTGCCTTTGAGATAGTAAATGAATACTTACAGTACCTTCTACATGTGCATCGGAAGCTGTCCTCAATGTAACTCTTGGCCAAGTCGCGTCTGATCACAAATGCGTATTCAGCTCTACAAAGTCTGTTTCACTAACTCGAGTAACATTGACCTATTGAGCGGACAAGTGTGTGATGTTAGGGTGTCTTTGAGATATTTAGTGAATACTCAGGTACAATATGCATCGGTAATTGTTCTCAATGTTATGCTTAGTCAAATCGCGTCCGCATACAGTATGTATTTAACTCCACAAAGTCTGTTTCGCTAACTCAAAAATTTACTTATTAACAAAATCATAACAATAAGTCCTTAGAAATAAGTCAATATTTATTCAGGTTTATTTTTGCGATAATAAAAAAAAGTATGAGCTTTGGAGCTTTTCCATCAATATTGGTAACATGATAGTGATGACAATAAGGAATATGTAGTACTTACACTACGTATCATTTTCAATGAAGATGCAGTACATGAAAATAGCACAGTTGTCAATCCGCTCACCCACCGCCATGCTGAAAGTGACTTTTGAGTCTTACGGCCCTGGGCCTAGTCTACCTGAGGCATACCTAGCGTATTAGTGCCAACGGTCAGAAGCTTTCGATTCAGTTTACACCTCAAGCCTATAAAGCTTTAGTACACTGCGCAGTCCTAACATGATGTCGTTAAATTCCAGACGCACTCGCAATAGAGGCAACTTCTTTTCCCTATCGACCAACTGGCAGGTGTGTTTCGCTTAGGTTTGTTTACAGCTAAAATTGACGGCGTGCAGCGAAAGCATGTGAAAGTAATCTCAATCAAGGCCTAATACCTAAAAGTAATAAACACATCTACCTACCTACAAGCCCACCATTACGCTGAAAGTAACTATTGATTTATACAGCATTACACTCCTCGGAACAATATCTAAACTAGTGGCTCTGTGAGCTTTAAACTTCGCGACTCACCCATCCGTTGAAGTTTATCGGATAAAAAAGTTGTTCAGACCAAAAAGTGGCGTCCAAAAAAGTTATTTATTTGAAAATTTTACGAATTGGCTGAAATATGATTATTTTGAAGTTTTAAACCCCTCATATCTTCGCCATTTTGAAAAATTTCCAAAAAAGTAAATCGACAAAAAAATCTAATATATAAAATTCTCGTGTCACAGTTTTCGTTGCCATACTCCTCCGAAACGGCTTGACCGATTTTGATGAAATTTTTTGTGCTTATCCGGTATCTATGAGAATCGGCCAACATCTATTTTTCATCCCCCTAAATGTTAGGGGTAGTCTTTTTATGGCAAAACAACGTTTGCCGGGTCAGCTAGTTATATATAATTATCGAACCTGCTTATAAAATTTCAAGGGAATCGGTTGAGAAATGCGACCTGTGGGCGAGAACAAACCGACAAACTGACGGACAAAAGCATTTTTTTGGCCAATCTCGAAACTTAGACTCTTCGCTCGCTCGGCCAATTAATATGTGATGAGAAAATTCGTGAGGGTTATTCGAACTCATGGCACAAGAAGTGCACTCACAGTACAGATGTGAGGGGCGTGAGTTCGAATCTCAGTCGTAGCTAAATTGTTCATCACTTATTTTTAATTTAGATGCTGAAAGCAAACTCATTCCGTCTTATTATAAAAACAGGACTAACTTTGTTACTAAATAGGTTTACCATTATCCGCCCAAATCAAGTTGACATTGACAGGTGAGATAGTGTGATATTATTAGATGTCAACTTGATTTGGGCGGGTAATGGTTTAAACCTAGTAACAAAGTTAGTCCTTTTTTATAATAAGACGGTTTTGGTCCTGTTCTTTGTATACCTCGTGATAAATAAAGACATGATTAGTATGTTTGAGTACATGTCAATGTTCAAAATCATTTGATTTAGTATATACCTCAAGGTTAAGCTCATTTCGTACATTAGTAGTACCTCAGAGTAATAATACACTACGTACAAGTAGTACTAACACTATACTGTCAAATTCACGATGCATTTGAAGTAACTTCTTTTCCCCTCCAACCAACTAGCAGGTGTAGTTCGCTTAGGTCTGTTTATTTACAGCTAAAATGAGTGATGGCGATGGCACTGGCAGCGTGCGGCGAAAGCGTGTGAAAGTAGTGTAGTTTGTGGGTTTCTCACGATTGTGAAAGGTTCGCTGCGTCAACTTTTTGCAGCTATGAAAATTTATTTAATATGCTTGACAGTTTCCTTGCATTAACATATATCTAGTATTGCATTTTGCAAATAAAAGTAAATGTGCAGAGGATTTTTCGAGAATTAGAGTAAAAAATGTGACAGGTAACGTACTTAGATATACACTCATTTTATTTTATTTTTTCAAGTACACTTGGAAATTTACAAACATACACATAAAAAAATACGGAAAACATAGTATTAAGGTGCTACTTATTTCTAAAGAAATTTCTTCCAGTAGACCCGCGAGAGAAAATGTTCATTTTGTTTAAATACTACCTAAAATATTTTACTAAAGCAATAAATTTGTTCCGAATACGATCTAATCTTATCACGCTGCGTTTCAAAACTCAAATAAGGGATGTAGACCTTAAGTTAAGCTAAAGTGTGATTGGGCGGGGCATGTCTGCCGCATGCGAGAAGAAAGGTGGGCAAGGGTGGCTACTAAGTAGATCCCAGGTGGTCCCCGAACGCGAGGCAGACCTTGTAAAAGATAGCGTGACGACTTGAACAAGTACGTGTGCGAGTGGTAAACTGTTGAGCTCGACAGAACTGATTGGAAGTAGAAAGGCCTTTGCCCAGCAGTGGGACACTGAAATAGGCTATAAAAAATAAGTTGGTTGCTGAAGTGAAAAAATATTGACTGGATGGATTGAATGTACCTATGCAAAAGTAGGTGTGTGTAGGCCAAATCTTCTGGCTGCTCTGGCCAAATGTGTCTTTGGTAGTAAAGAGAGGGTTGTGCTCCTGCAGTGGAGACTAAAAAGATCTGTTGATGATGAAGATGATGTACCCGTAACATAAGGGCATGTATGAAGAGGCTGATAAGTGTAGATGAAGCGAGGGAGATCTGTCAGGATCGTAGCAAGTGGAGGTCCATATAGTCTCTGCCTACCCCTGTGGGAAACAGGCGTGATAGTATGTATGTATGATGATGCATAAGTAATAAACAGTACCTAGACACTGTTATTGAGTGTAATCCGTAATCTGTAATTTCTACATTCAAGTTTACATTTAACGCTCAACTAGATTTCTAATCACAGTAACAATTAGCCGTCGTAGCTATAACTAGCACCCAGTCCATGAATTTGCCACAGACGTGCATTACCTATTAATTAATCGCTCTACGCTAATTATACTACACAAGTGCCTACACGAACGGTCAACATCACAAAGGGTTTGGTACACCTATATATTCCTATTAGTACCAGAATGTTGTGTGCGATGTCACATAGGCACATTTGAGCGAACACTAACATCTGTATTGCACGTCCGCTGTGTTGACTGCCCACATAGGTATTCAAGACATTGATCTTGGCTCACAATGCTTTGTCCTGGTCAGTGACTGGTGAATGGCCGCTCTCAAAGGAGACCTGCATACAACAAACTGTATTTCTGTCACAAAATTACCTATAGCTTGAGATATGATGCTTCTTCATTTGGGTATTCAGGATTACTCAGAAGGAAGCCGAGCTTAGACTAAGGGGCCTTAGAAGAAAATTAGTGACTAAATTACAAATGTTTCGTGTTATACTCGTATAATAAAACAGTAAGTAATAAGTGGTCCTTATGATGAAACAATTTAGCCCAAACTCGTTGGGGTCATGTTATTTTATCACAGATGATTGGACACCTTCCGGCTTCATCATGAGATCATGTCATAGGTACCATAATATTTCATTAACACTCAACTCACATAAGTATTAAAAGATTCAACTCGATCGAATAATAGGAAGTGCGCGGTCAACATTTATTTAGTTTTATTGCGCGAGGTCTACAGGTGTACTGTAGACAGAGCCACAAGACTAGATAAATTTTGACTTTTTTTAAACAGGTAGAAATAATACTTTACAAAATTACAAGTGCACTTGAAATACATTTTATTGGAATAAAAACAATAATGATAAATAATAAATAATACTTTCAATAAATGTGTCAAGTGACGTCATTATGGAGCGGCATAATTTATTTTCCTATTGCTCTATTTTTTATATCTGGATTTTTTCCGGGACGGCTGGCTTCCGAGACGCTGGCTTCTCCGTCTGTTTTCATATTTGTACCTGTCTATTGTACAGATTGCGCAGTACGACTAAGTCATCTTGATCATTTGAGGTATATTTCTAATTTATGATCCTAGGTTAAAAATTAAACCAGGTTTTTGCCCGTGGCTTTGCCCACGTAGATCAGCGCTCGACGCTCATCGTTTATTTTTACACAACACTTACATATTCATAACATACATATATACAAACTTTCGCATTGGTGTTATTAGTATAGGACACATAGGTTATTTCATCGCTTAGGTACTTACTGCAAGATACTTAAATGTATGTATTTAGGGCTGTGTGTTTTCCTGGCTAGAATAGAGTCATTCCATCTCTTCGTATGGATGTCGTAAAAGGCTACTAAAGGACTAAACACAATCAGCTCATGCAACAGTTGCATTTCCAAGAAGAACTTTAATAGGTCCCTAATATTTTTCGAGAAGAAAAGCCAGATAGAATTTCATCCTTTAAAAAATTATGAGAAAGAGTTCTCTTTCTCATAAAGTGAAAGTCGGTCGTAATAGTCTCCCGTTTACCACAGGTTCGCAGTGAAAAATAAGTGCATTCGTGGAAGCTAAACGGTAATACTACTAGTTATTATCATAATAATGTGCAGAACTCAATGTCCACAGTCGTCAAAGGCAGCGGTCAGGTGTGGTGGAAAAGAAAAAGACGTCAGACTTCCTTGGCAATCCAACTTCATTCTACATAATCTTCCTAGAAAATACGACAACGCGATCAAGAAAATCGGTCGTAGTAGTCGCCCGGTTCACCCCGGGTTCGCAGCGAAAAATAAGCGCATCCGTAGCAGCTAAACGGTAATGCTGCTCGTTATTATCATAATAATGTGCAGAACTGCCACCGAAAAAACTTTTAAACCTGCAATTTCGCATATGGCCCAGTTGGCGTTTCATTCCGCTGAGTAGGCTTTTATTGGCTGTTTATAAGCTGAATTAGATATGTACGAGTATGTTACTAAAAGCATGCGCTATTAATTTAAACATACGTGTAACTAGAGAACAAAAAAGTAATATGTCCCTAACATTTATTGCACGCCTCATAAGCAAAGCGCATGAGGTAGTGCTCTACTCTCGCCTTACAAAAATCAAGTGATTTTTTTAACTAAATGTGTCTCTATTTATTTTCTATCGCACTTGTACAATAATATTTACACATAAATGTCAAGGAAAAACACTAGTTTAAACACTTATGACATTATTAAAAGACATTTTGCCTTTTTAAATAAATAAAAACAATGTTTAATAAAATCATTTTGTGGACGTCCGTGTGTCTGTATGTATGGAAACTGGCGTGGTCACGATAACTCCCGAAAAACTTATCTGATCAAGTCCATTTTTTTTTATACGCTTCAGTATTATCCAAAACTAAGTCCTTTCGAAGATCACGGTCTAATTCAATGTAGTTTAGTTATAGCGAGCAGCAAAAAAATTCAAATCGTCGCGCGTGAGCTCGCCATTTTGTTACAAACCAAAATCTTACTGTCAAAAACAAATCAGGGTGACAGAACTTGAGCTGCTCTTCGTGCACGCGTAGATCGTCGGGGTGTAGGCAAAGAGGTTTGCAATGGGTCCTCCTTCACAGTGCCCGCTATATCTTTCTCAGCGGGAAGTTAAAAATAAAAGTTAAAAATAATCTCCAGTCGTGCGTTAAAGCCGACACATACTTTTCTTCGTTTTAAGTTAGCAATAAAACAATCAAAATCAATTTAATTGTGAAAAATGAGATTATGAGGCGTGCACTTTTGGATTTTCCAAACTATTTGTTTATGTGATCACCAGTGTATGTTCAGCAAAAAGTGCGAAGTGAAGGCCTTAGATTGGTCAAAATTGGAGAAATCTCTACGGAAGAGGTGTCAAAGGCATGAATATCTATCGTATGGCAGTTGAATTTTGAAAATTGGTCAGGTAGATTTTGATAAACGTCGAAAAAATTGAAAAAAAAATCCGACTTGTTGGAAAAAATTAGAATATTTTTTTTTCTGGGGCCTTAATCAAAATTCGGAAAAAAATGTATCTGGAGATTGAATTTGGCAACTAGAATTATGTTATTTTCATTTTATTTTTGATTGTCGCGTGGAACGTGAAATCTGTAATTTTTTTTGCGGATGTTTATGATTTCCAGGACGACGAAGAATAAGATGGGCGGATGATTTGACTCATTTTGAGAAGGAGTGGAGGGTAATATAAATTAACCGGGATGTATGGAAAGAAATAGGAAGGCTTTTGCCTACCAACAACAAAAATAAACGGGCAAATGCGAGTCGGACTCGTACATGAAGGGTTCCGTACCACCGTACAATGTTTTAAAACGCTGAAAAAAACACGTTTTTTGTATGACGACCCCCTTTAATTTTCAACTTTTTTTATATTTAGTATTTGTTGTTATAGCGGCCACAGTATAACAACAAATATTTCAGGTGTCTAGCTATTACGGTTCAAGAGATAGAGCCCTGTGACAGACGGACAGACGGACAGACAGCGGAGTCTCAGTAATAGGGTCCCGTTTGTACCCTTACTTACTTCGGGATTGAACCCTAAAAAGATGTAAATGATATAAAAAAATTTCGTGTAGTAGGATAAATGCCAAAATCACTTCACATATTAATTACATAAATTAATTGAGTTAGCCTCAAAGATCATTTTCCATATAGACTTACGTAGCCAGGATTAAACTTGAGACATGTGTTTCTGAGGCAAGCACATAGACTGCACCACAAAAGTATTCAAACTCTCCCTTGTTAGCATATTCATGGCACCTAGCCAATGGTGTACCTAAATACAAATTTCATCTACCTACGTTGATAGACAAAGATCGACCACGAAGACTAGACCAAGCCAAAATGTGTAAAAAATATTTATGTATTTACAAACACACAGTTTAAAATTGCTTGGTCATGACATGGTTTTGGACGACAATTTTAGTGGTTGTAGGTACTTTAAAAATGTTTAAAAAAGTAGGTTTGAAGAAACTAATAATAGTTAAATTATGTACCTAGTTCACATGATCTATCAAAACCAAAAAAAAATTAGGTACTTGTAATACGAGATCAAACATGGGACCTAACTTTGACTTCCTTAAGTTACAGCTAAATCCAATAATCAGTTTCATGGGTGTATTGGGGAACATTTTCAATGGCAATGAACCTGTACTAAGAGTGACTTGTTTGTGAACATTGAATCCACGCTTGCAATCAAGAGCCGCCGTGACGGGCCATCACTCGCAGCAAACGATCAAAGCATTCATCCGGATTAAGAATAATTAGCCAATTTGTCATTTTAATGTCACATGCCATCACGTTCTCAAGGAATAAAAATTGTTTAATCCAAGTTAAGTGTATCGTAAAAACTACAAGTCAACATAACTCATGTGCCTTTGCCTTTTGTGTGGTTAAATAAAAAAGTGAGGATTTAAAAAAGGAACATTCGTTCGCGCAACGGATCAGTCATCCGCCGAGCGCGGCGTGCAACACGTCTCTCTTTTCAATGCGTGCTTTACCAAAGTTGTTTACTTCTTGACGCATGAACTAATGACGATTTGATTCTGACCTTTGATGCAAGAAATATGTACATTTTTAGCTTTTATTTTGATCGAAGGAATACGCGCATTCCGTCTTCGATAATAATGTTCATCCCGTACTTACTAACACAATCTACGTAAATATAGAAAATGAAAAGTGTGGGGCCAGCTAATGTACTCAGGCTGGCCCCACTCTTTTCATTTTGAATACTCTAGCTAGAGAGTATAATAATAATTTATAGGTACTTAAGTAGGTGTACTTTAAATTTTCGGAAGTACTAAGGTAGTAGCCAAAATGTATTTGTACGCAATGATGAAAAAAATAGAATTTGCAAGTAGCTGCTTCAGCTCCCGCGCAGGATTTCTCCTAAACAGGATTTAGTACAATCACTATCCCAGATGTCTGTTTCTGAGACCTCGCCATTATCTTGGATGTGGATTGTGGTATTTAGATCTTGCAATGTAGATATTTGTCTTTTGGCTGTTTACCTCATGAGTCATCTATACTAATATTATAAAGCGGAAGAGTTTGTTTGTTTGTTTAAACGCGCTAATCTCAGGAACTAATGGTCCGATTTGAAAAAATAATTTTTTGTTGGGTAGTCCACTTATAGAGGAAGGCTTTAGGCATATATAACATAACGTTCCGACAACCACGCGAACGAAGTCGCGGGCACAGCTAGTAAAAGATAAAATTTAAAAAAAAACTGAAAGTGTGCAAAAATTTATGGTTTCTTTAACTTTAATATCATAAGTTTGCAAAACATGAGGAGTTGGAGACTATAAAACTCTGGTAAGTCATCGAAGACAACTAGAAACTAATAACAGGCTCGGCACGAAGTCAACCTTTCCTTTATACCTTAGAGCCGCAGACCACAAAGCGTCTACCTCACCACCCACGAGCGTCCGTCACTCGTCCAGTTCGTCAACTAATGATTAATACCGACTCTCGACTCATTAACTGAAGGGCTTAGCAACGTCCCGAGGTACTTAATCACTCGAACAAAGCACTACCTACTCGCGCGAGCAGCCGAAAGCATCATTCTTCGTCAGGAATGTGTTGAAGTGGTCCAAGAGACAAGCATAGCGGTGTTGGTTGCAAGCGGACTGAGCAAACATAGAGTCTGGTTAAGAAAGGTCACAATAAAATTTACTCATTCAGTGCCAGAAAATGCATGCATCGGTACTTTTCAAATTTGAAATCATCATCACTAGGTCTTTTTTAGTCTCCACTGCAGGACTGCGACCCAGTGTATACTACCAAAGCTATACTTTTCCAGAGTAGCCAGAGGATACGGCCTACTCTCTCCATGCTGGCCAGACGCGTTGGAGATGTCTCATTGATGTTTATAAGCTTTTTTTTAGCTTGCGTTTACTAAGTCGCCTTCTACGACATCCACGGGAAGACTAAGAGTGGTCCTATTCTACTCTGCCGGTAACTACATGGCTTACAAATTAGAAATGAAATACCTATTCCCTTTAGGTCTTCACTTACGTGATGAGTTAGGACAAATGGAACATGGATAATGGAGATTGTAGATTGCGCTTTGTCCTAACTCATCACGTAAGTGAAGACCTGAAAAGGGAATGGTAAATTGTTTCTTATTTCAATGAAAGTAGAATGAGAAAGATATCTAATAAGTGAATTCAAGTGGTTCAGATTACGATGACAGAAATTAAGACTTATAATACTGAAAGACGTTGGTTGGAAGACGATATCATTTTCTTATTCCACAGCCGTGTGGTTCCCGGCAGAATAGAATAGGACCACTCCAAGTCTTTCCGTGGATGTCGTAGAAGGCAACTTAGGAAACACAAGCTAAACAAAGCTTATAAACATCAATGAGACCTCTTCTCCCCGTCTGGTCAGCGTGGAGAGTGTATCCCAAATCCTCTGACTGCTCTGGCTTATATATGGTTCTGGTAGTTCAGAGAGGGTCGTACTTCTGCAGTGGAGACTAAAATAGACCTGGATGAATAACTGTAAATAAAGAGAGGATTCTAAGGTGAGAGTCCTACATTTGAAATAGTACCAAATAATATCTTTACTAAATCTTCTAACTTGACCCCCATCATTAAACCGAGCAGGACGGAGAAGCGCACCGAGGGTAGGTACATGCTCGCTCTGAATACATACCTAAGTACTGTCTACATAAAGTGCTAATGTTTATTCTTCAAAAGATTTTTTTACACAGAAACATCCAAGCATGCGCGCCATAATCAATCATCATATCAACTTTTATTTATCTATTTTATGAACGGACGAATTATAACACTTTGAAGTAACGTTTCCTTCACATATTTGTATTATTCATTTAGAGGTATAAAGGGCAGTATTGAAACGTAATTTGTTTTATTAATTTGATAATACGAGTAACTAGTTTCTTTAATTTTTTTAGTGCTCGTTGCAGACTGACACAAATCAAGATCTGTATACCCGGTACCTATGTTCAGACCTACGCACTTAGCAGATTCAGGGATAATCTCCCAAAGATCTTGGTAGTTTCAAATTTTTGTACTTAAAGTTATTGTGCGTAACTTACTGATTGCGAGTTTTGTGACGTATGTCATTACAAAAAGTTCGACCATCAAACGGTAAAACACAATGATTGAAAACATAAAAAATATATCTCATAATGGATACATACCTCTTCTTTTTCGTCTAAGCGCGTTCCCGGTTGCATCCTCAGCTGTCCTGCTTCGGACCCCGGGGTGCGCTTTCCCGCTTTTTCTTCTCCAAATATAACGTGCATGTCACCCAAGGATGCCAAAGGCCTTTCAAAATATAGCCGGAGCTGTTTAAATGATTTGGTTATAGTTTTACGACCGGCTGCCTGCCTGACGTTAACCCTCCTTGGGAAAGCAATTGTAGCACGAGATGTTTGTGCTAAGTCCTTTAGTCGCCTCTTACTTATTGAATTACCTTTTTAATGACAAGTAATTAAAATAATGTTTTTATTTTTATTTTATCATAATGTAGTTTGTTATGTAATTTTGTACACCTATGGGCAGGAAACAGAATGCTGTATCTTTATATTTAAATTGTCATCTTTTGTAACTTGTTTCCACAAATAAAGAAGTTTGAAGTTTGAAGTTTACGACATCCACAGAAAGAGATGGAGTGGTCCTATTCTAACCAGGAACCACACGGGTTATATAATGCATAAATACCTAACGGAGAATAAAAACCAATATTTATGTATCAGGCCCTGTCAATGTCAAATTAACATAAAACCATCTCAAAACCATCGCTGTTCTTCCCCAATCCCACATCCACAAATCTAGTGTCTAAGTAACCGTACCTACCCGTGTTTAATTACCATAATTAATTAGATCCCGCGGAGCGAGACGTGAGGAGAATAGACGATTAATGTCAGTAACATATCGACGCCATTAGTACGAGGTGACGAGTATCATATCCTATATTTTAAAGGCCCGTCATTAGGAAATGTTCTTTTTATGTTTTCCTGCTGCGACCGTTGTTTAGATTTAGATGTTACTTGTCGATACTAAAATTGATTGCAATAACCACTTTAAATAATCTTTTTTTATATCGTTTACAAATATCAATACGCGTTTAATAAATCATATTTCGCTTAATATCGTATAATATGAAGACATTTAGAAGAAATTGTAAAATAAGTGTCTTAACTTCGTTATGGTTCAGGCATATTTGTTACAAAACTACTTATTTTTAACTAATCTCTCAAAATAGGCCCTTTTCTGGAGTGGCTTCAAGTACGTTGCATTTACGATATCAACTTTACCAGACTGTTTCGAATTAAAAATTCTTAAAAAGCATCATCGAAGTAATAAAGTTTTTTTTGTGACTTGGTTATAAGATTCTAAAGAGGTCCAAACTACAGTGAGTAAGAAGAACAAATCATTTTTTTGATCGTCCGCTATCATCCCGCGATATCAATCATTCTTGTAATGTAAGCCACAGCGCCGCTTTTTGTTCCTGGACAGTTACGAATCGTCGGTACGGTGCTGCCAAACACTTTTAGAATCAAAGTAATGTAGGTGTTAAATATTTATGATAAAATTGTAAAATATCACGCGGAAATACTGGTAAATTCTTCTGCATTTACATTACAACCCAGTGTTATTATGAAAGCATTTTACAACCTAAGGCGAAAGCCCCACTGGATGTGACTGAGGCGGAGTTGTGGCGCGAACATTTTTCTTTACCATTCAAATTTCATAATCATCAAAAAGCATGGAAATGAATTCTACATTTGAACAATCCACACGAAAAACGTAAAGCGCGCTGTCATGTACATTTGAAAGGAATATTGTCCACCACACGTGTCTGTCTCCGCCATATCCCGTAAGGATTGCGCCTAACTCGTATACAAGAAAAAATTTTTATGTATGTATATACAAACTGTATAAAAATTATAAAACAGGGCTAAAATTACACTAAAGTAAGTGGAAACCACAAAAGCTGCGGTCCCACGTTTGATCACGATGCGGATAGGTTGCGCGAAAAAAGAAGATAGCCTCCTTGCCGCAGTCGGCAGCTTTAGTGACAGTTCCAAAGCCCCTTTTCTTGATCTGGAGCTCGGGTCTCGGCACTGATCCTTTCTTCTCTAACAAAACTTCCTCCTTATCTTATCACTAGCTGTGCCCGCGACTTCGTTCACGTGGTTGTCTGAACGTTATGTTATATAGCCTAAAGCCTTCCTCTACAAATGGACTACCCAACAAAAAAGAATTTTTCAAATCGGACCATTAGTTCCTGAGATTAGCGCGTTTAAACAAACAAACAAACAAACTCTTCCGCTTTATAATATTAGTATAGATTATCACACTCTATGTAGGGTTGGCATAGCATGGAAGGATCTTCCATAGCTTCCACTATGGTTTATCTCTGTTTTATTTTCCGTTTGTAGCCTTTGACAAAATTCTCGCAAATCATCATCATCATCAGGTCTTTCAGGTCAGTCTCCACTGCAGGAGCACGACTCCTCTGTGTACTATCAGAGTCATATATGAGCAAGAGCAGTCAAAGGATTTGGCCTACACTCTCCACGCTGGCCAGACGGGTTGAAGAGGTATCATAGATGTTTAAAAGCTTTGTTTAGCTTGTGTTTCCTAAGTCGCCTTCTACGACATCCACGTGAAGACGAGAAGTCCTATTCTACTCTGCAGGGCTACCCACACGGCTAATCAATATATAGCTGTCCCTATCTATACCTAAACAAAATGGTATATCAATAAGGCAATCACCGACCACAAGCTCGCACTCGAGGGCACGCGTGCCGCCCTACGTTGCTAATTGAGCCCACTGCGCCATTACTGTATTTTGTTCCCACTTCTACTCCAAAACGAAGAGAATACAGAAGTTTTATCATTACTCATGCAACGCAAAATATACTTCTTACCTACCTGTTTAATTCCGTTTTCACTGATGTGCAAGTAATCATGCAATGCGATAGATTGAGTAGTAAAAACCAGTAACCTCGTCAAATCACCTAGGGTTATATAGCGGACTCTGGGCTCTGAAGCGTTACTGCTGAGGATGCAACCGGGAATACGCTCGGATGATGATGAAAGATTGAGAGTAGTTTTATAATTTTTTTTCTCTATTAACATCGCATAAAAAGGTGCAATTAACTTAGATTTATAGTGCAGTCTGCTGGAAGTGCATCTTTTTTCATTGTCATCTTCAGAGTCAGAGCAGAAGTAAGAATGCGAAAGAGATGAGCGATGTGGGGGAAAGAAATAGTGTTTTTGTGTATGGTCCTTTTTTAGGGTTCCGTACCCAAAGGGTGCAAACGGGACCCTATTACTGAGACTCCGCTGTCTGTCTGTCTGTCCGTCTGTCCGTCTGTCCGTCTGTCCGTCTGTCCGTCTGTCCGTCTGTCCGTCTGTCCGTCTGTCCGTCTGTCCGTCTGTCCGTCTGTCCGTCTGTCCGTCTGTCCGTCTGTCCGTCTGTCCGTCTGTCCGTCTGTCCGTCTGTCCGTCTGTCCGTCTGTCCGTCTGTCCGTCTGTCCGTCTGTCCGTCTGTCCGTCTGTCCGTCTGTCCGTCTGTCCGTCTGTCCGTCTGTCCGTCTGTCCGTCTGTCCGTCTGTCCGTCTGTCCGTCTGTCCGTCTGTCCGTCTGTCCGTCTGTCCGTCTGTCCGTCTGTCCGTCTGTCCGTCTGTCCGTCTGTCCGTCTGTCCGTCTGTCCGTCTGTCCGTCTGTCCGTCTGTCCGTCTGTCCGTCTGTCCGTCTGTCCGTCTGTCCGTCTGTCCGTCTGTCCGTCTGTCCGTCTGTCCGTCTGTCCGTCTGTCCGTCTGTCCGTCTGTCCGTCTGTCCGTCTGTCCGTCTGTCCGTCTGTCCGTCTGTCCGTCTGTCCGTCTGTCCGTCTGTCCGTCTGTCCGTCTGTCCGTCTGTCCGTCTGTCCGTCTGTCCGTCTGTCCGTCTGTCCGTCTGTCCGTCTGTCCGTCTGTCCGTCTGTCCGTCTGTCCGTCTGTCCGTCTGTCACAGGGCTCTATCTCTTGAATCGTAATAGACACTAGACACTTGAAATTATCACCGATTATGTATTACTGTGGCCGCTATAACAAAAAATACTAAAAATAAAAAAAAGTTAAAAATTAAAGAGGGTCGTATAATTATTTGAAAAGTTTCAGTAACTCCACAAAACCATACTCCTACCTAATTTTCTTATATGAATGTAGATTTATTATGAGTAGTCGTACACATATTAGAAGGAAATCTAGTGCACTTCTATATATTTTTTGGTTTGTGCTCCGACTTCTGCATTTTGCCCCACTTGGACGCATGTAGAAGATTTGTTCCGATAATGTTGTTCCTTGTTTAACATGCTATATATTTGTTCTTTGTTTTATTTTAACCATTTCAAATGCCTCAGTAAAAAAATTATAGGTATTACTTATTTATTTCCTTTCCTGTTTTTTGCTTTTATTTACACAACAAATAACAATATTCCTATGTATTACAAGTATTATTTTATTATACAGATTACGCATTTCAGCACATTAGGCCACTTTGCTATATATATATATATATATATATATATATATAGCAAAGTGGCCTAATGTGCTGAAATGCGTAATCTATAAATATATATATATATTAGGACAAATAATACCGATTAATCTAGCCCAAAAGCAAGTTTAAACTTGTATTATAAAATACTTACTCAACTATACTATATTTAATAATAAATACATATATAGTTAAACACCCACTGAATTTAGTATGAATGGAATTGATAGCAAATATATTTATTTATTAATCCTCAAGCCAAAAACGCTTAAATATATTAGGTACAAGTAACAAGCATTCACCTGAAACGACCCCGTCATTGAACTCTACTGAATGCAAACAGACGGAGCTAATGAAAATTGAAACTTAGAGTAATGGAAAGAAGCCGAAGAAATGATTAATAGTCCCCGGAAATTGCGAGGCAGGTCGGTGGATGGCGCTAGTCACGCTCAAGGCACGGGCTGTCACCGGTGTGAAAGGCCCGAACTCGGTCAGTTGTTAATAATATTTAAGGAAAATGTATTGCCTGAATTTGCTTGTCTATTACTGTGGTAGAACTAACTTATCTTTACAAGCTCTGAAGCTTTTATACACCTATATCTAACTGGGGTGGTTTAGGGGACAGAAGTTTATAAAAGCCTTTCGACAAATCTGCAATGATCATCATCAGGTCTTTTGTAGTCTCCACTGAAGGATCACGACCCTCTCTGTACTGTTTGCTTTTCATGTGTGTAAGTGGCCAACACTGGTGTCAGATTTTTCAAGCTGCCGTAAGGCATATGACTAGGCCGGTGTCACACCGTTTAGGTATCGAAAATGTACCTACATTATTACTATGCGCGCAGGCGACCCCTCCGGGTGGTAAATTCAGTTATACGAATCGTTTGTCCAGAGTAATAAGAATGAAATTGGCTTGCAATGGATGTGTAGGTATCTAAACGAAAAAGTGCTGCGTTCTAACGTGAGCTAAATTAAGCCATATCGCTAGCCACATTGAGTAGATATTTCTTTGAATTTCTTTGCTGAGTGAGACTTCTGTACGTTAGTATTATTTATTCTGTGATCTGACATAGCTTGATGACTTCCATACAACGATGACAGCCGAGACCAACGGCTTTACGTGCCTACCTACTGTAACGTATATTTCATTTTAATTAGATATATTAACCTATAATAACTATATTTAACTATCTACACAATTTACATACACTATCACGTCTTTATCTCTGATGAGGCAGACAGAGCATTTTGGTTCTTGTGGCTCTAAGCAGAGAGTCCAGGGCCGGTAGATTTAAAGGCCACTTTTAGCATTATGGTGGGCGAGAAGGTCGAATAAGGAATCGAAATAGTGATTAGAGTTGCTAGCCGCTTGGCCATTCCCTCAATCAGCTTTCATGATCTGCGCGGAAAAAGAAGCAGCTTGTACATTTTTTTTGCTTTTTCTTTTCTCCCAGACCAGCATGGAAGAAACAATTCACGCGAATATGTAAAACAGGATAATAATAAACATATACGAGTAAGGTCAAAGCACACTGATTGAGGTAGCTCCTAAGTAATATAAGTTTAAAAACTTTTATTTTTGAGTACTACATACCTGAACGATACAATATTTTATAATAAATACATATATAGATAAACACCCAAGATATCAGGACGGTTTTAAAAATATCATTTCCACCTTGCGCTGGCTGGGGGTCGAACCCAGAACCTCCGGAATGGTGGCCTAGCGTGTTAACCATTATTCGTTGTTTCCTTGACCCGATCCGCATGAAATAATATTCCCTGTAATATTTCCGTTTTGTTTCCTCAGGAGAACAAGCCGACCATGCCAGTCACCGTCGATTAACCGTAGAATGTATTTATTTAGGGCCCGCCGGACCTTAATGTGTCGGATGAAAAATGACCGGCTCTGTCCACAAATATGTATTACGTATGTGCATATGAAATCAGTGACGTATAATTTTTGTGGACACGGCGATGAAGAGTTCTTTCTACTTTGTCAAATTTGACGACCTCCGTGGCGTAATGGTTAACACGCTAGACCGCTAATCCGGAGGTTCTGGATTCGATCTCCAGCCAGGGCAAGTTAGAAAATGGCCTTTTTCAAATTGTCCTGGGTCTTGGGTGTTTATCTATATATGTATTTATTATAAAATATAGTGTCGTTGAGATAGTATCCCATAACACAAGTTTAAGAAAACTTTGGGGCTAGCTCAATCAGTGTGATTTGTTCTTATATATTTATTTAAATTACTTTACGCTTTTCTTGTGCTTTGCTCTAGTTGATACAATACACTAACACATCTTTATCCCTAACGGGGCAGATAGAGCCATTATTTAAATAAAACGGTCGAGTTCGGAACGCCATGTCATACTATTATTTTTGAAATCTATAGGTAAGTAGTTTCCAGTATTTATTTTTTTCTAAATTTTAGGTCCAATAGTGTTGGAGATAAGGGAGTGGCCAAATATTGCATATTTTCTTAAATAATTGCAAAAATATTTATCTTAAAATTATAAAAAAATATATAGTACATATTTAAAATTCTCATTAAAAGTTATTTTATTTGATATTTTACACGATATAGTTCACAAATCTTTTCTTTTGTCTAATTTACCCGGTTACGTGGCCTTCATATTTGAAATTCATTTATTTACGTCATACGTTCGTTTTTGGTTTACTAATCACCAAACCAAATTTCTACTTAATCGGTCCAATAGTTTCGTAGAAAATTTTGACAGATGGACAGACAGACAAGTGCTACTATAAGCGTTCCGTTTTTACCTTTTGAGGTACGGAACCCTAAAAATACTAATTTTGAATAAGAAACATATTACATACTACGAGTATGTTCATATTACCCGCTGGACTCAAATGCGTCTTATCACGGTTATATACGCGGCGAAGGCAATATATTGCCGATTTCCGGCCGCGCTGGCGAGTAACACGCGTGTGGAATGCCAAAAAATACAATTTAATAATGATTACATATATAAAATACTATGATCATATCAGCCGCTGGACGTAAATGCGTCTTATCACGGTTACTTACGCGGCGATGGCAATATATTGCCGATTTCCGGCCGCGCTGGCGAGTAATGCGCGTCCGGAACGCCCTGGGAGACGCCCTCCACGTGTAACATAAATTATGGACCGTCCGTCTGTTGGACGGAAGGAATATGGGGATAGTTTCCATCTTTGTTTATTAATAAGGCAGGTTTTTAACTTACTTCGAGAAATACATTCTTAACTTTTTTTTTACGGAATAAGAGCACCAGCATTTATCATTAACTAATTAAAATAATAATAAGCGTAAAATAACATAGCCAAAATATTCATTAGATTATAATAACTAACTTAAATACATATCTTAACCTCTTAATTCTCACACTAGGTTCTACAAAATTCTAAAAAAATTCGCAAAATTGTATCAAAACGCGACATGTCGAGTCTATTTTTGCAATAAGACTACACTGAAAGTTTTCCAAAAAAGAAATTAGTACATGCTATCTAAGTCATCATCATCCGAGCGTATTCCCGGTTGCATCATCAGCAGAAACGCTTCAGAGCCCAGAGTCCGCTACGTAACATAGGTGATTTCACGAGGTTACTGTCAAATCACCAGTACATGCTATCTAAAAACCAAAACCAAATTAATGTTCTCCTACTCGTAGGTACATTATAAGAAAAATAATGGCAGCAGAAAAAAAAACAAAATGGTAAAAGAAAAAAATCTAGCTAACCAAACACTAATTTCTTTTTACAAGTCCCCAAACAAAAGTCCCACGTTCCTTCCCAACGATGTATGTTTACTGGCATCCAGGGTATCATTAGCCGGGGCTCGCGATGGACCACGACATTTATTTTACGGCATCCGGCAATAAAAGTGATCCACTGCCTGCATTCTGCAGTGTTGCCCATTGGCCTGCGCCAAGAGGTGAAATTACTAGAAGTGACTATAAATATAATTTTGTCCAGATACTAAATTATATGTATAACCTACATCTACTTCGACTTATGAGGACACAGAATCAATCATGTAGAATATAGATAATATATAATGAAACGAAATATACTGAAACTATTTTCAGTATATTTATTATGTTCCAAGGAACATATGAAAACTTGTATGGGAGGTCAAAAATTATTTCTCATCTTTCAATAAGTATGTTCCGTAGGGAAAGTTGTTCAGAATCATGGACTAAATTCAGCCTTAAAATAGTTTCAGTATAGTTCGTTAGACCCTGTGTAAATGTAGTATTTGTACAGTATAATATGTCTTCTGCTTATCTGTTTATATTTTGAATGAATGTTTATTGATTTTTATGCTTATAGGTATTTTTTTTTCTTCTTCATGTAAGTCACATAATTTGCACATTTTCTCGGCGTCACCACAGGAGTGACTGGTAGATAAAGTTTTAAGTCCGCCTATTACGTTTGTAATAAAGTTAAATAAAAAATAAACTAATAATTTATCATTTTCGCTGATTAAAACTACCTACATAGTATTACTACATGCTTTTGGTGAGATATATTAATTGCATGTTTATTTTTAATGCTATCGTATAGATAGATAATAGATAAACATTTTATGTACAGCTAAATTAAAAAGAAAATAAGTGGCACACAAAAATTAAAATCTAAGAATACTCATAACACAAACAAAATAAGCAAACGAGACATGCTGAAAGAATACCGAGCAGGAGTTATTACACCTACTTATTTCATTAGTTTTATTGCAGTATTAAAGTACCTATGTACTTTAAGTAGATAGCTACTTTATTGCTGCATCTTGAATACTTAAAAATCTATTAGTACCTATACTCGTAAAAGATCTACAGAACCATGTCACATCTAGAGAAAAATTATCCACGTAAGCTACCCATATCCCTTGACCCCACGGAAGTGATAAAGCTTTTTGGCTAAAAAAGCATTTCGGTGGCGATGGCTCGGAAGCGGTGCAGGAACCGAGCTGATTCCAAGACCTTAGTGCGGGGCGAACCTGCCAAGTGGAACGATAACTTTTTATAGGTTACTTTATTAGGCGTGCTGATTTATAAAACATTATATGATAATATTGACCCAATGTGGGTGATATGGGTGGGTGATAGTGGTGGTTTTACTTGCTAGCTTATTACTTCCTTGAGGTCTAGGTTCAACATTCATAAATGCTTGTAATTTCCTGTAAAAGCTTATTTAGTGTGGGCAATGTGGGCATAAATACTTGTAGTATTCCTAATTTGTTTTATTCATAATTTAATTTCGTGTAGGCCGTATAAAATTAAACAAATAGAATAAAAAGTATATTAGTAGTAATTAAAAAACAATGACGAAATTCGTTAATTCTAATATCTACAGGATATTTTTTTCAGTGCGCCATTTTTGTTCTATGCTGCTGGTCTGAGGCAAAAGAAAAATCTAAGAATGTACCAGCTGCTTTTCTTCCCGCGCAGATCGTAAAAACCGATTGAGGGAATGGGCAAAAATGCGAATCATAGGCGATGCGGCTTGATAGCTGCATCACTATTTTGATTCTTTTGTCCACCTTCTCGCCCACCATCACGCTAAAAGTGGCCTTTGGGTCTTGCTGTCCTGGGCTCTGTCTGCTTAGAGCCACAAAAATATGCCTGCTCCATTAGGGATAAACATGATAATGTGTGTGTGTGTTTGTGTGTGCGCCATTTTATAGGCAAATTCGCTAAACAATACTTATTGAAAAGTAAATAAAAAATCTTCCTAAAAAAGAAACAAAAGATTTATTTCACCAAGTCCTCTAACTAAAAAATTACTAAGTACACTCAACAATATTAAAATCCATCAACAAATTAGGCGGTGTCTATACCAAACTACATGGACAAATGAATGAGTAAAAAGGAAATGAATCCGATTCCACGGAAATAGGACATTGATTCAATTGAGACCATTGTCGGTGAACCGGCACGGTCAGTTTTGTGCATCATTTATTGAAATTAATTGTACACTGAAGCTGTATACGAGTATGTATTATTCGTACCTATATAAGCTATTTACAAACTCACAGTGATCTGACTTCTGATGTTAAGTACTCAGTGCCTACATTTGTTGAAAATATGCAATTTAAATTTTTTGTAAATATATAAATTATTTTATAATTTTTCCATTGGAGCCGTGTGAGATCCGGCAGAATATAATAGGACCACTCCAAGTCTTCCCGTGGATGTCGTAGAAGGCGACTGAGGAAACACAAGCTAAACAAAGCTTATAAACATCAATGAGACCTCTCCAACCCGTCTGGTGAGTGTAGGCCAAATGCTCTGACTGCTCTGGCTAATATATGGCTCTGGTAGTACAGAGAGGGTCGTGCAGTTCAGACTAAAAAGACCTGGTAGTGAATATCATCATAATTTTTAAATTTTTACTACAGAATATAGGTAAAAAGCATTATAATTATATTAACATAAAAGCTTAATAATTAAATTGATACATAGAGTGCAAATGACATGCATTTAATGACTATCCATACTATTATCCATGCTATTTATTCAGGTATCATGCCAAAGTTGCAAAACATGCTTAATAAAAATGCATATATACATAGTGCACCGAAGTACTATACATTCTAGTAAAACGTAGTTACACAGAAAACCCAAAATTTACTGTTGACTAATAGGCTTGACGAAAATATCAAAGATATAACGAAATTAACGGATGATGATGCATATAAATCTCAAAACTTACTATTGTAATAAGCTTGACATTTTCATCAAGCTTATTAGTCAACAGTAAGTTTTGGGTTGGCTAAGCATATTTAATGTATTTATGTGCTTATAATTATTATTATTTTAAACTATATTAACTTACAAATATTGAATGCTTATTACGAATGCATTTCGAGGCCTTGGAAATCCAAATCTGAAACAAAAATAAAACATTGTATTTAGTTTGAAATTTATGGTTTTACATGTTCATTTTACTATTAAGTACTTAAGTATACACTTTATGTGGGTTGAGATTATGCTAAACAAAATATACTAAAAAAGCTTGAATAAATAATAAATAAATAAATGATGAATAAGTAAATATATGCGGCTAACAACTCATCACTATTTTGGTTCCTTTTTCCATCTTCTCGCACACCATCACGCTAAAAGTGGCCTTTGAGTCTTGAGGCCCTGGGTTCTGTCAGCCGCAAGACCCAAAATGCTTTGTCTGCCCCATTAGGGATGCAATTTCAAATGCATTACTGCCACCGGTGATACATACGAGTCGCGTAACAAAGCAAACTAATCAGATATTACGAAAATATTTTCACCAAAAATTAATCAGCGACCGCGTGTCGTACCCGCTCCCCTATTAGAAAATGATTTAGTCGGGAGTCCATCGAACCCCACTTTCCCTGCAATTAGTTCTCGGAACAATGTGCAGTGATTTTTAAATGATCGCCCCCAGCGACATCTGGCGTGCTCGGTCAATGCTCGACTACTAAGTAATATTGGTAATTGCGTCTAGGTCCCACTCCTGCTGCCGTTGGAAAATTAAAAATTTACAATTTTTAAATTACTAAAATGCATGTACCGTTTTATTTATTACGTCAGTAAAATATACTTCAGAAAACATGGAATCTGGTACTATATACATACATACTATACACGATCACGTCTGTATCCCTAACGGGGCAGACAGAGCCTAGGGTGGCAAGGCCCCGGCCACTTTTAGCGTGATGGTGGAAAAAGGAAATCATAATAGTGATGGGTTGCTAACCGCATCGCCTATTGATATGATTCAGATTCTTGCCCATTCCCTCGATCGGCTTTTACGACCTGCGCGGGAAGAGAAGCAGCTGGTACATTCTTTGTTTTTTCTTTTCTCCCAGACCAGCATGGAAGCATCCATATATTTAATTTACCCATAATCATCACGCTAGGCAAGCTAGTTGGTGGTCGCAGTAGACGGTATTGTCGTCACACAGATGGTGCAGACCAGCATGGAATCTGGTACCTTGGTGGTAAATATTACTATTGTGTTTTGCAAGAGAGATGACGAAAGATGAGAGAAAAGATGGCGTGCATTGTTAGAGGCCTACACTCAGCATCTCAGCATTGGGTAACAATTGGCTGAAGAAGAAGAAGATTGCAAGAGACATGTACAAACCTTTCGCGCTAAGTTTGCCGGTCCGTGGTATCCGCATCCCTTCCCGTCATCGGCAAACTTAGTAGAACGCGAACAGGTAATATGTAGTTACAAATATATATTTAAAGGCCGAAGGGAAAAACTCCGGAGAGTAAAAATAATAAACTTATTTTAATATTTTGAACAGTTTTTTCAAAAACCAAGTCTGCTACGAACTACAGTTACAACGCTACAAATGCTACGATTATTACGAATAAATAATAAAACACTACTTCAGAAATCTGCATCCAAATTTTAAAACAAAATCCTACTCAAACCACAGTACGTTTTACTAAAACCAATATTCGACCTTCTGAAAAATTAAAATTAAATCTCTCAGCTTTATTCACGTATCGAGCACCTCGCTCATTGGTGAGAGAATTAATATTCGATAGGAAAAGTTTACGCTCAACTAGCCACCCCGCATCTCAATAACCAGCATTATCACAGGTATGCAAATGCACTTATATTATTGTATTCATCATCATCATCAGGTCTTTTTTCGTTTCCACTGCAGGAGCACGACCCTCTCTGTACTACCAGAGCCATTTATTAGCCAGAGGATTTGGCCTACACTCTCCACGCTGGCCAGATGCGTTGGAACGGTCTCACTGATGTTTATAAGCTTTGTTTAGCTTGTGTTTCCTAAGTCGCTTTCTACGACATCCACGCCGATTATTGTATTAAATATCACAAAATATTCATTTTTACAAATAGGACAGTAGTATAAAATAATAATCTAATTGGTAATAATTCCTACAAAAGGTTTTATTGTTTTTATTTGTTGCCTAATATACCTACCCTAGATTTTTTCCCCCAGCGAAGTTATGAATAAGTAGTGGGTAAAATTGCCCTAAAGGGTATATTTTTGCAATTTTACAGTTATATTTCGTAAAAGACTTACAATACAGAAAACTTTTACATATTTATTTGCACACAATGCATTTTCTATTTACGATGCCATCATAATCCAATGGTTGACTGGCAGAAAACGCCATAAGGCGTTAAGTCCACCATTTATACACTTTTTTATGTGCAAAAAAGTTTAAATAATTAAATAATCTCTTTTGAGACCGTGCATCGGAAATTGCCATCTTAATTTGTGATCAGACGAAGTTGTAGGGCATTTAATCCTGCATAGAATGAAAATAGGTTCATATTTTTTTGACTACCCGTTCTCTTACTAATGCTTATCAAAGTTGTATGTATTTTACATATTCATGAAAAAAATCAGTTTAGCTTCTGGTTTTCATTATAAAACAATCCAACTATCAATAAAATGATTCTTACAAAAATAATAAAGGAATAAATTCTGCGTTTATTGAGATAAATTTTTTGGTCCATCCCTTTCTGTGAAATTCCACCTTAAAGTTTAACCAAGACACATTGATTGTGTATGTTATTTAACTAAAACTTGTTTTTTTTTTTGTTACAGGTGAGAAATAATCAAATATAATCTAATTTAAATAAAGCATCTGATTCTTATGTGTGAAAAGACGATTGAGTAGAATGACGCAGTGACTTAAATGATAGATCACAGCCCTAGAAAGTCGATAATTTGACGACACTTTTTAAATGTTTGACAAAACGATTTAAGGTGAAGGTATAGGCAAATGACCTTGAAGTGGCGCCCTCATTTGAAATAAATTGTTAACTCGTAAATATGGAGATAATTTCCATATTGCTCTTCGTCATGCACTAGATAGCCCTTTAAATTATTTTATGAACCACCGTTGAAAGTATGTATTTACATTAGTCCGTCTAGCTTTAAAACTTGCTTCCGCCAAAAGTGGCCACGGCAAGTTTTAAAGCTAGACGGATCACCAATAATAGTTTCAACGGCAGTTCATAAAATAATTTAAAGGGCTATCTAGTGCATGACGAAGGGCAATATGGAAATTATTACCATATTTACGAGTTAACAATTTATTTCACACTTCAAGGCCATTTGCCTATATCTTCACCTTAACTTTAAATCTCTAATTTACAAATATTTAACTTAAATCCGTTTTATACAGCAGAACTATTAAACTCACAAATAACTCAACAAAACATTCCACTAAGCATAACTAAAACCTATATCCGTCCTTATAAAAAATTATAATTTAACCCTTTCATCTTAATTCGCGTACGCACCTCGCTCGTTAAATATTCGATATGAAAAGTTTACGCTCAACTAGCCACCCCCATCTCAATAACTACACTTATCGCAGGTGTGCAAATGCGATTATATTTTGTTAATTTAATTTTTATTTATTTATTAAAACTTTATTGATCCACAATAATAATTGTTTACAATTGGCGGACTTAACGCTAATAGTATTATCTCCCAGTCAACCATAGGGAAATAAATAAATATCACTACATTTCATTTTGTAAATAATCGACCAGTAAATAAATGGACACTAACTGATTGCTTCAACGACAACCAGAAGATTTTATTTGTGGTAGAGCCACGCTACCGGCAAAACTCAGTTTTGCTAGTAGCATGAATGTGTCGCCCCATCACACATGGTGGCAAAACCCTCAGCTGATGACGTATTTTCGGGCCAATCTCGTGACCCAGCTGTCACGGGAAGCGAATACCTTGTTCTAATATACTATGATCTGACGTTTACCCCAGTTAGGTACGAGTACTTGTGTGAGTGAGCCATCGTATGTATTAGGGTAAAAGCGGGATAGTTGTCCCACTTTTTGAAATTAATTATATCTCTTTTTTATTTGTAAAACGGGTAGGTACTATCGTTTATTATCTTCAAATTTATGAAACGAATAAACATTATCTTTGATATTTCCAGAGTATTGGCGATTTTTCTGGACCTCTAAACTTTGGGACAACTATCCCATATAGGCGATAGTTGTCTAATCCATGTAAATTACCTAGCCGTCCCATACAATCGCATAGGGACATGCAACACAGTCAATTTAGTTGTAGTTGCGCAGAGTTTTTCGATAGATAAATAAAATAACATGTTCATTTGCGAAACTAGAGTAATTGCAATCACGGCAACTATACCCCCGGGGCGACTATCCAGGTTTTATCCTATCTATTGCATAGGCATAAACACTGCAATTACTTTTAATTAAAATCTCTTCTTTATTCGTGTACCATCGGTGAGAGGATTAATATTCGATATGAAAGTTCACGCTCAACTAAGCACCCCGCCCTAGGATTGTCGCAGGTGAAATGCGCTTAAATTATTAAGTTTTTTACCTCCAGCACATCAAACGTTGTCGTGGTGACGAATTACGGCGTCGAAGCGCGAAGCATTCGTTGTTTGTAGTTGTAGAGAGAGAAGACACGATCTTAGGAGATGGTGGGATTATTTTCTCTTTTGCAAATGAAAATTTTGGGAATCGAAAAGCTGATTTCAAATTGCAATAGATACCTATTGAGGAATATTACACAGATTAATAATTGTGAACGTTTTGTTTCTTTCTATGTAAAAATGACTGATTAAAGGCAACAGCTGAAATAAATGGCACATACTCCTGGCACAAGCATATTCTTTGCTTAAAAAGAGGCTCCAGCAACAAAAAATATTGTAATTTTTTTTAGTTATCTAATAATAAATAAATAAATGTACATTCAAAGACAATTAGTATGTTTAATATTAAATGAATAGATAAAGACAAGTCACACTGATTAAGCTAGCCGCAAAGTAAATTTAAACTTGAGATACTAACGACGACAATACTATATTTTATATGTAATACTTAATATAGATAAACATCCAAGATCCAGAACAATTTAAAAAAAAAACATTTTTCATCTTGCCCTGGCTGGGGATCAATCCCAGAACTTCCGAGTCACGGACTAACGTGAACCAATGCGCCACGGAGGTAGTATGGATAGCAACCTTATTAGTATTTTCACGCTACTGTTGTTCGCACCTTTGCTACGCTCTCAGATGAAAACTAAATTCCAAACCTTTAAACTTCATGGTTGATTACAATATCAAAAATAACATCGATACTTACTTGACACAAAAGCATCAGCACAAAAATCATCAATGACTTCACAAATTAATTGTTGGACAAATCGTATTTTCTATGAAATGGCAAAATAAATGATAATATTTTGATATCGCCTGTCATAAACATGTTGGGAAATAATTTATAAGCTAATTCAATGCTAATTCATAATTTTCGGAAGTCATCAATGCGTCATCGAGTGAGTAAAACACTTATAGCGTGGATGTTTTCCGCAAACAATTAATTCAAATCCAGTAAGCCAAGTACTATGGTTTTACAACTTCCTCTAATCACAGAAGAATGTCGATTAGAAATGTGCAAAAGATGCAATGCTGCAAGTCTAAATAAACGGGCAAGTGCGACTCGTACATGAAGAGTTCCGTACCACCGTACAATGTTTTAAAACGCTGAAAAAACACGTTTCTTGTATACGAGACGACCCCCTTTAATTATTAACTTTTTTTTTATTTTTAGTATTTATTGTTATAGCGGCCATCACAGTAATACATAATCGGTGAAAATTTCAGGTGTCTAGCTATTACGGTTCATGAGATAGAGCCCTGTGACAGACGGATAGACAGACGGACAGACAGCGGAGTCTCAGTAATAGGGTCCCGTTTGCACCCTTCGGGTACGAAACCCTAAGAACATTTTCGGATAGCAAACGAATGCCAAAAATATCCTATTAAAATATTGTATGGCTTTCCTACACTTTAATCGATTTTCAACTTCATTGTAACATGGGTTAAATCAGATACCTCACTTGTAATAGTAGGTATTAGTGTTAGGTGACGCAAGCCTAATGCGTGTTATAGGAATATCAAATTGTGGCGAGATTTAATATGCGGAGTTGAACATGTGATGGCTCAGTTGGTTAGAACATGGTCATATTTGGACCATTTCTTATTTCATTTTTTTATTTGATTACTTTCGTACTGCATCTTGATTGCCTAAAAACTCTATAACAATAACATAAAAAATATATTAATAATTATTCCTGTATCCCGGAGGACTGCATAGCGCACGTTCCCCAGTCCCCACGCCTCTCTCCTCATTTCCATGACCTAAACCTGCTCACAGTAAGCACCTATTAATTTCTGAATGCGAGGTTAATCCGCAATTACCGCCTAGTTATCGCCGGAAGACGGCGGAGATAGTTAGGGAACGGAAAATATTCCGTTCACTAATTATTCCACGTAATTAAACGGGAATATTATCGCGCCGCCGCCGCCACCTGCCTCATTGTGCCCGCGTGATTTACTGCGATCCTGCGCGATTCCGTTGCGATTCCATTGCGATTCCATTGCGGAACCCCGGCTCTTTTTGCACCAATTAATTATCGAATCGTATTTAATAATTACCGCGAAATTAATGGGAAAACCATCGATGAATTATGGCTGGAAACTAAGTGTTAATAGTCATTGGTTGATGGTTTGATGGTTCGTACATTCTAACTGTAAATGATAATATTGCTTTTCAACATGCGTATGGAAAATACATATGATAATACATGCCTACATAAAATTAAGTACCTATGTAAGGACCTAATGTGCAAAATATTAAGTCTTTTAAGTTTTCTGCCACATTTTGTATTTTAAATATATATCACATTTTATTACTCAATTATTTGGATGTGTAATTTTACATTTCATCATTTACATTGATTTAATGCAATCCCATTTATATAATTAATGCGACAGTTTGTGGGTTTTAAACTGTGAATAAAATACCCGTATGAAATTACTGACTAAAGAACCTTTGATTATAACAGGCACTTACCGTGTTTTCCATCGTTAATGTAATAAGCATTTCGGCGAAAATATTTCCCCGTCGCCAAGAAAATGTGTGGACAATAATTGTTGATTTTCCTGAGCTTTAATTACGGGGCGGGAAATATTTAGCCACGTCCGCTGCAGCCGTCCGCAATTACTAATGAGCTTACACCTATATACTTATAATTTACTAGGAAACCTACTCTAGGCTTAGATAAGGAAAACCTTAGAAATATTGTATTATACAGTTCGTTTATAACTATATCTTTTTTCGGGATAGTTTGGTAATAGAAAACTTCAAAAATCAAAAACGGAGACTCTGTTGCTGTAAATCGATATTTTAGGTCAGTTACAGTTATTATTAGGTAGATAAAGTCGTCAAGGTATGTTGGACAGCTTTTCTAAGGAGATTTACAATTGTCTTCGATTTATATTTGGACTACGGAAGTACGACCATGTGTCGGTTTTCCGATCGTCATCATCGTCGACGTCGCAATTTGCATATTCTTACTACTTTATTTTCTATACTCTTCGACCCAAAAACTCCGATGTATCTTAAAAATAGCTTCACTTTTCTGGGTGATACCCATCTCAAAGTTCTTTGCTCTTCCAACAAACTCTTTCTCGATATGCCTCACTGCAAGAGTGGGTTTTTCTAACATTCATTCACCAGACAAGCCGTTAAGCTATGGAACGCCCTTCCCGTTGATATTCGCAAAGCCCCTAGTCGCCAAGCATTTAAGAGTGCTGTGCGCGCTCATTATCTTCACAAATTGTCATAGAGTATTATAAATATTTATGTAGTTTATGTATGGTTTATGAATTTATAAAATATTTGTGTATTTTTATATGTAGGTCTATGAATGCATAAGAAAAATATATATATGTATATATGTCTTAAGTAAATGTTCAATTATGGTCAACTAGTTAATGTGAATGTACTAATCGTCCAAAATTTGCTTTTATCAGCACCACCTGTAGGTTGACTGGTAGAAAAGGCCCCAGGCCTTAAACACAATAAAAATAATAGATAATGTTGCAGTTGCAGGACTTGAAGGTTTGCTTTGCTTTGCCTTACTTACACATCCAGCGCATTTCCAGTTTCTTTTATTTTCTATGGTCATAATACGAAACCTCCCAAATGCAACATTTGTGCAATCTACGTGTAAAATATTTTGGCAATTTGAACAATCCAAATACCGTTTATTTTCTATCTTTGTAAAACATTTAGCACACTCCAATTTTTTTTTGTGTCCAGTTTGTGTATTTGTATCTTTAGATTTATTCATATTGTACTAATGTTCCAATTTCTGATAAGGCAGTATAATCTTGATTACTCTTGCCTACTTTATTATTTGCATGTAAACGTTATTGTCTATGGATATCAAATTATGTCAATGTCAACTGATGTCATATGGTAATTGTCAAAATAAATATTATTGTCTGCACTAATTGTCCGATTGTGATTGTCTTCTCCAATAAAAACAATCTAATTGGTCAATATCTCTTAAAATCAAATGAAGAATATTCAAAAAATTTCGGTTAACAGCCCCCTTCAATGTTTTGTGTCCAATTTCCCACCGAAATGCAATATTAAAGTGAGTGAAAGTGTGATCGTACCTTGCCGGCGAGTTTCGAGGTTATGTTTTGTATGTCCTATTTTTAATTAGATCACTAATTTTACTTTTGTAGTTTAAATAACACTGAGAGCACAATTTATACGTCCTTTGTCTTTGGCAGATATTTGACGCCACAGCCTTAAGTCCGCCTGTTACATTTTTTGTAATAAATTTAAAGAACTACTTAAATAAATAATAAATCTACCAAGTCAGTCCTACTAGTAGTGTAAATTAGAAATTACCAAAACCCAAGAATTTTAAACCTAACATAAATTGAGGAAGACTTATTAATAGCTTTAAAAAAACCAAATAACTTTTCCACCTTACTCTTAGATAAAAATTCCAAGATTGGTTTCTCGTTTCTGTATGTAGGCTAGGGAAAATAAGAGGAATTTCTGCAGCAAATTAGAGGGCGTAATAAGAGTGGACCGCGCGCCATGATAACAGAGCATATTGTTGTGCTATTATTTTTCCAATTTTCCGGACGGAAGATATTTTGCGTTCCCGTTTCCAGAAATGAAAGGCGATTTTCTTGAGTTTGTTTGAAGAAATAAGTGATGGCTGTGGTCATGTAGTTTATATTTAGTGTTTTTTTATATATATAATACTTTAACTTTAAATGTACTTATCAATACTATAAGATTTTATTATTATGTCATGCCTAGTTTCTCGTTTCTGTATGTAGACTAGGGATAATAAGAGGAATTTCTGCAGCAAATTACAGGACGTAATAAGAATGGACCGCTCTCCATGATAACATAGCATGTTGTTGTGCTATGATTTTTCCATTTTTCCGGAGGGAGGATATTTCACGTGCCCGTTTTTTAGAAATTAATGCCCATTTTCCAGTACCTGGTGCAAGTAATTGAGATATAATTTAGTATGTTCTTACGACTTACAATATCTACATTCAAAAGTAATTTAAAGTTACCTCTCGTATTATCACCAATGACGTTCTGTAGTTTCATCATTGTGGTTTTCAAACGAACTGAATCAATTGTACTTAAAAGTACTTAAAATAATCTAATTTTATATTTTGCAGAAAATTCAAGTTCGGCTCCTCGTTTCTGTATGAAGGTTAGGGAAAATAAGGGGTATTTCTGCAGCAAATTAGAGTACCGCTGTAATAAGAGTGGACCGTGCGCCATGATAACAGAGCATATTGTTGTGCTATTATTTTTCCAATTTTCCGGACGGAAGATATTTTGCGTTCCCGTTTCCAGAAATGAAAGGCGATTTTCTTGAGTTTGTTTGAAGAAATAAGTGATGGCTGTGGTCATGTAGTTTATATTTAGTGTTTTTTTATATATATAATACTTTAACTTTAAATGTACTTATCAATACTATAAGATTTTATTATTATGTCATGCCTAGTTTCTCGTTTCTGTATGTAGACTAGGGATAATAAGAGGAATTTCTGCAGCAAATTACAGGACGTAATAAGAATGGACCGCTCTCCATGATAACATAGCATGTTGTTGTGCTATGATTTTTCCATTTTTCCGGAGGGAGGATATTTCACGTGCCCGTTTTTTAGAAATTAATGCCCATTTTCCAGTACCTGGTGCAAGTAATTGAGATATAATTTAGTATGTTCTTACGACTTACAATAGCTACATTCAAAAGTAATTTAAAGTTACCTCTCGTATTATCACCAATGACGTTCTGTAGTTTCATCATTGTGGTTTTCAAACGAACTGAATCAATTGTACTTAAAAGTACTTAAAATAATCTAATTTTATATTTTGCAGAAAATTCAAGTTCGGCTCCTCGTTTCTGTATGAAGGTTAGGGAAAATAAGGGGTATTTCTGCAGCAAATTAGAGTACCGCTGTAATAAGAGTGGACCGTGCGCCGTAATAATTGATAATGATGTGCTATTATTTTTCTATTTTTCCGGGTGGAAGATATTTTGCGTTTCCGTTTCCAGAATTTCTTGAGTTTATTTGTGAAATTAAGTACCTACACGAACCGCATTGCCAATTAAGTCGTTTTTATATCAGTTTAGTCAAGCATAAAAATTACTTAACAGCTGGACTTAATAGTTACTTAACATTTTTATTTATTTATTTATTTAATTTTTATTGAGCCAAAAGCTAAAATAGGTAGACTTAATGCTAAAGCATTCTCTCCCTGTCAACCTTTAGGAGAAGAGAAACAGATAGAATAGTTGGCGTCTTAAATAGATAGAAACAATCCAGAAATAATAAGTACTTTTAAATGATCATACATAAATATCGTATAAAATAAATACTATATTTATACATACAACATATTATATACATACATATATACATATATATATTTGAAGATCAGAAAGAAACGATGAATTCTCCTAATTGTTGAAAGATTCAAAAAGTAAATCATGCACTTTTTCTTGTATAAATGTCTACTAGATATTCGTCTGATGTCCTCGGGCAATGCATTCCAAAGCCGTATGGCTTGAGAAGTAAAGGAGAAGGAGGAGGAGAAGCTTGAGCGTGTTACTGGAGCGAAGTTGCCGTTCATGCATGTCTGCAAGATATTGAAACTTACATTTCAAGTATTGCGGAGAAAAGGAATTTTTAAAAATAGAGAAAAGAGAACATAAAAGTCTCTGTTGCCTGCGCAGTCGGATGGGAAGCCAATGGAGTTTGGAACGAAAAGCAGAAATGTGATCATACTTACGCAAGCAGAAAATAAAACGGATGCAGTTGTTAAGAAGGCGGTCCAGCTTATTGAGAAGATCCACATTAAGATCTGGATAACACACATCAGCATAGTCAATAATGGGAAAAATCAACGTTTGGCTCAATGTGATATTAGTTTTAATAGGGAGAAAATTTCTGAAGCGGTTAAGATATTGAAGTGAATAAGTAACGGTCCGACTAATTTCAGTAATTTGAGCAGTCCATTTCAACGAGTTTAATATATCTTACCTTATTCATATTAGATAACAACCCAGGCTAGATCCTCCTTTATTGTATGTAATTTAATTAATAATGTATCCTAAGATACACTATCTATAGATAGTACACTATAGATAGTGTATCCCCGATAGTACCTTAGGAGCTCGATGGCTCGGTGGGAGTACGCATTGCTAGTGTTTTAACAAGTTAAGCAACCCCGGGCGTGGTCCGTACTTGGATGGGTGACTACAAGTGGTACAAAAATTTCTCGAGCTCCTCCATGCTTCGGAAGGCACGTAAAAGCCGTTGGTCCCGGCTGTCATTGTATGGCAGTCGTCAAGCTATGTCAGATGCCTTTAGGCAGCTTGAAAAATCTGACACCAGTGTTGGCCACTTACATACACGTAAAACAAACAAACAAACAAGTACCTTATACTAGAGTACATTATTAATTAAAGAAACATTAGACTAGGTACATACATACAATGAAGGAGGATCTACGAGAAACTTTCCCGTTAGAGTAGTCGTTTAACAAGATATTTAATAGATATGGTGGTCTTGCAGGTGGATAAAGGAAATCAAAATAGTGATGGGTTGCTAGTGATGTTAGCTGCATCGCCTATTGGGTTGTTTATGTTTATGTCTATGTTTCAGATTCTTACCAATTCCCATTGCACCGTCGGCTATTACGATCTACGCGGAAAGAGAAGCAGCTGGTACATTCTACGATTTTCTTTCTCCAGACCAGCATGGAAAGGTAACAAATGTTACAGAACATACAGTCATAACACTCATACACAAAAATAATATCCACAACGACATTATTTCTTTAATGACGTAAAAACAAAACCCAAGTGGCACGTCATTAAAGCGTGGAGCGGGGCGTGCGGCGGGCCACAAAGGCGCTGAATTAATGACACCTCGTGCAAAGCCGAGATGAGTTATTTTGAAGAGGAAAAGGCAAACGTGGAGTGTGGTTGTTCTACGCGGCGTTTTGTTCGAACTAACGAGGTCAATAGTTAAGGTTCATGGCTGAAGGCGTCGTGATAACAATTGTTACCTTTGTTTATGAGATAAGACATGTAAATCGCAACTTGAACTTGGCTGAAGGTTGGGTGAAGGATTTTTAATTTACGCTGATCTAGGTACCGATTAGTCTATTGATGCATTTGGAGTTAGTAGGTACCTACCTACCTAAGAACTCCGCAAAAAATTAATTTTAGCGATTATATGAGAAATAGAATTGATAGCATGTTACATCTACCTCTATGTTACATAAGCATACAAATAAAAAAAAAATTATATTATATCTTTTATACCTATATATGTACTTACAAAAAAAGATCTATATTTAAACTACTGTATCATGGTCTTTTTAGGGTTCATGTACGAGTCCGACTCGCACTTGCCCGTTTATTTAGAGAAACAGAAGTGGACAGAGTTCTGCATTATATCTACAGGGTCTAAAAAAATATACTGAAACTATTTTAAGGCTATATTTAGTCCTTGATACTGAACAACCAAGAAACATATGTATATTGAAATATGAAAAATAATTTTTGATCTCTCATACAAGTTGACCTATCAGCTGATCCGAGTTTGTACGGAACGCATTTTTTTTTACATATCTCGACATATGTTTCTTTGGAAAAGTTGTTCAATATCATGAACAGAATCTACCCTTAAAATTATTTCAACATCGTTATATACAATAAATTATAATTTTCAAATAAATGTATTTATTTATTTACACTTTATTGTACACACATACAAATGTAATAGTACAACAGGCGGACTTAATGCTAAAAGCATTCTCTAACAGTCAAACCTTTGGGTTGATTGGGAGAGTTTATGTGGGTGTAACACATAATAAAAAATAACAATAAAAAACTAAATAAAATTTTAAACTTAAAAATAAAATAAAAGAAACATACTAAATATAAATATTATAATAATACTATACCCACATATTAAATACATACAAACGAGCAATAAATATACATACATATCTCTAAATACATATTATACAATCAAGTCTGTCTCATATTTAATTGAAAATGGAGGTGCCTAAAAATTCTAATTTTAAAGGAGTCGCGGCTAGGAGCCCTTCTGATGGCCCTTGTGAAAACCATAACTTCTAAAAAGTATGTCATTATATCACTTTACATCACGTGACTAGTTGTGAATTCACCCTAAACTAGATATCTAATTCTAGCACTCTCAATACCCCAAATGCAGTGAAAGTGGGAGCGGCGGTACGCTTTCACATTCCAGTTTCGCTTTCCGATGCTTCTCTGCATACATGCATTGCATATCTAGAACTTTTATTATCACTGCCACATGCGAGCGGAAAACTTTTGCAAATGCAACCGTTGAACAATAGGAGTAATGGATGGTCTATTTTCTCTTAGCAGGCCAATTTAATTCAGTATATATATATATGTACACTGTTAAAAATTATGTAATTTTACATAATATTATGTAACTTTACATGCAAAAAATTACATAAACCTGTGAAATTCCCGAAAAATCTGGGTAAAATTATGGAAAATATGTAAATTTACGAAAAAATATGTAAAAAATGACAAAAATGATGTAAAATTTCATATTTTTCCGTAAATTTCCCAATTTTTCGGGAATTTTACAGGTTTATATAATTTTTTTACATGTTAAATGACATAATTTTTAACAGTGTAGGTATAGCCTGCCTCCATGGTCCAATGGTCAATGCATTTGCCTTGTAATCCAGAGATTGTCGACCTCTGTGGCCTAGTGGTATCATGCCAAGCTGTCACACCAGAGGTCCCGAGTTCGATCCCCGGTCAATTCAAGATGAAAAATGATCTTTTTCAGATTGACCTGGGTCTTGGATGTTTATCTAAGTATATACGTATTTGTTATAAAATATAGTATCGTTGAGTTGGTATCCCTTATCACAAGTCTCGAACTTACTTTGGGACTATCTCAATCTGTGTGATTTGTCCGTATACAACGTGGAAGGGACATACCCGTAATAAATTAAACTACGGGCTATACTAGATCACTAAAGTATAATGAAATAAAAATAGCAGTCAAAAACAAAGAAAAATAATTTACATTCCCATACAAATCGCCCGGGTGGCTGCACATTTTTGTATGGAAATGCCGATTTTTTTTTTGTTTTTTTGGCTTTTTTTAATTTCATAATACTATAATGATCTAGTATAGACCGTGGTTCGATTTATTCCGGGTATGTCCCTCCCACGTTGTATATTTATATTATATTTATTTATAGAGGTCTTGGTTATAAACCCACTGGGAAGCAAACTTTGTGAAAAGTTGTTTTCAGTTCATACATAAAACATTTATATCAATTTAAAGAATCACGTCGAACATTTCTTTGACGCAGACGAGGTATCAGGCAACATAAACATTATTTAAATATAAAAAAAAATATTACGACCCAGCTAAGCAAGTGAAGTTCTCTTCTATAGGTCTTAATATAATACATTTCATAAAACAATGGTTAAAGATACTCGAGTTACCATCAAATAAACATACCAACATACATACAAACGCAGTCCAAATGGACTCGGAGAACTTCATTAATTCGTTCAATTAATAGGCTATACCTAATCGATACTCTTTGGAACAAAGTTCTTCAACGCGCCTAAGCGGCAGGAGTAGACAAGTAAAAATTGTTTCGTCTATACTGGCTTTTTCGGCTAAATTATCTGTTTATCGCTAAAAAAATAAAAAAGTGCGTTCATTCAAACAAATGCTATGACGTTCCATTCACAAAACATTTGATATTTTCTCAAGTTTTTGTGTTCCATTTTTTCCCACGAGCGGCAGACCTTCACAGGAACATGTCACTTGAAGCTCGTGAAGTTATCAGGCTCACTCGGTATCGCGTATCGGAGTACGAAACGCATTGATTTTCTTTGTAAAACTTCTTCTATAACCACCCGAGTGTAGTGGCCGGCTGATGGTTCTGCACATTTTTTTTCAAAGAATCAAACATTTATTTAGACGCTAGTCCTTCGCAAAAATAGGTTCTGAACTAAGTGTTTCAGAACGACAACTGTTTAGAAATACGCTTCTTCTTCAGGACCTCAACGAGACAAATGATCGGGCGGTCACGGTAGCCAAGCACTGGTCAAACCTATTATAAAAAAATAAAATAAAAAGTTAATATAATAGTAATAGTATAGCCAATCGACTCGAAAGAAGAAGAAATACGCTGAAAAAAAAGTATGAACACAAACTGCAGAGAGTAGGATTTTTCATTAAAAATTATGACGCATAAACGGTAGCGCGAGCTATCGGCCCTGATAACCTCAAACCATACCATATTTTTTAATGGGTAGTATTTAAACGCAAATCAAAATTACTGATTGCACAGCAAAATACTCAACTGAAAATATTACTAAACAAACTGCAATTTATATTTGTGGCATAGTAAAATGGATAGAACTTTTCTAGCACTCGCCGGCCGCTGCCGCGGCACGCTCGCTTCGCTCGCTCGGCTCGTGCGTGTGTTGGTCGCAGTTCCAACATAACCTAACCTATAGGTTTGCCCTAACCTAATAAATTTGATGTGCAGTCAGTATTTATTTGCTGTGCAATCAGTACTTATGATAAGATTGTTGATTTATTTGATGTAAAAAAGTATATAAATGATGAGATTAAATTGATGGGTGATTATTTATTAGATGTGCAATTAATAATATCCCTTTTTTAATTGATTAATACTAGATGTGAAGTAATTAGTATCATACGTTTATGGACCCTGAGAGATAGAAGAAGAGAGAGGGGGAAGGAAAAAATGTTTTACATACGTTCACTGTCGTTCCACCTTCTTTTAACTACCTATTTGTATCGAAAAGTAGAAATTAACATTACCCACACATAAGTATAAAATGTTTTGTTTTGTTTTTTCTCTATTAGGGAAAACAAACAGTAGCATACAGTTTAACTTATAGGTATATAACATCTAATTATACTACCTATACAGTTAACCACAGCTTATTAAAGTATATCTTAATTGAGAGACAACATACAGTTCAAAAGCCTATTAGTTAATTTTATTAATAAATATGAGCATAAGAATATAAAAATAAATTGTTGGCGAAAGCTCCTAAAGCTATAAATAACTTCTGCTAATTATGATTGTGATTACAAATGACTCTACCTGAATCGTAAAGACTAATTCTCTTGAAACTATATAATTTTTAATTTCCACACCGATCCCTAAATAATTAAAAAATATGGTATAGTATAAGGTTGATCAGGGCCGATAGCTCGCGCTACCGTTTACGCGTCTTTTGTCCGACAACAAAGCGCACAATGGGCCCCATCGGCCTCAGACACGCACTTGAGTGATAAAAACATGTACCGCACTTATTGCGTTCCCATGCATGTCAGGATTTTTTATACTCCGATAGTAAGTGTATTTTGAAAAGCCAGTGGAACAAACCAAGAAAAATCTAAAAGCCCGATACCGTATTGCGGAATTTGCAATTACAAAATATTTCGCCTGAGCCTTTTTGAATAAATGATTTTTATGAAAAGTTTTATATTTTTACTAGCCTATACCTTACCACTGCTGGGCAAAGGCCTCCCCTCTTGTTTGATTATAAACAGAAAATTAATAGTAGTAATTTTTATTATGAGTCTGCCTGTACTGTACAAGATTTTATTTATACATATCATCTTATGTCTAGAAGGCCGCATTCAGCATGGTGGGCGTGTAGGTTAAAAAGGGATTCAAAAACTGACGGTTTTCTAACCACCCCATTACCTGTAAATCCTAGCTAAATTAGGCTGAATAACGCAGGCCCAGTCTGCAACCTCCACTTAACCTCATACCCATTAACAGGGCTGTAGGGCCTTGATAATGGTAGTAGTACAGAAGGTTAATCAGATACCTGTGCCACCGCGTGCGTCGCGCACTACGTCTGGTGGCATAGGTATCTTATCTTTCCTCTGTACCAGTGAGAATTATCAGGGATACTGACCCTGATAATTCAGGAGGTCCATATTCTCAAACAAGCGTGATAGTATGTTGACCCTGGTGCAGAGTGACGTTAGAATTGAAATGCGTTTAAGATCCTTATTAAGTATTTATTTCCACATTAGTACTTTTACACAGCACTGAGAAAAAATGTTGTGACATCAAGCGAGTGACATATTCCAAATTAATAGAACAATAGGTACATTTTAGAACACTTTCTAATAAAAAAGTTCATAATGGCCAGCTATAAATTAAAATTAAACGACCTTCAACAACAATCCGAGTAAAACCCACAAGATGACACGGACTCTCCGTACTTGTACGAATTTACTTGAAAAAACACTACCTAAACCCCACTTCATTGGCTTTGAAGCAGTCAAAAGTAATGCGTAATATAACATGTGCTGACATAAGTTTAGCACTAAAGAAGTTGTAAAGACGTCTGAAGGTCACAGGCAAGTAGTCACACGTGCATTATGTCACCCTTATTGTGTGACTGTAAAAAAATCACATATCGCTCCCGGACTAATGAATGTACACTCGTGCGGAAAAAATAACGCGTCTAATATTGCAGAGAGGTTACTTGGAAAATCGGCAAATGTAGGTGGATTTGTGACGTCACGTATCGATAGGTCTACATACTCTTACAGTCTTCTGTGCTGTCGGCGTTCTAAATATAGATTTTCCTCATTTTCCTAAAGAAGATTTGCAAAAATATTGTCTTTTGTTTCGAGATAATCCATGTTCTATATTATTTTAATAAGTACATACTCGTTTTGTATGTACATACAAAATGTTAAATATTTAATTTACATGTATGTTAAATATTGAACATACAGCTATTTGATAAAACTGAAATTTACTCAAGTAGATTGGCCAATTGGCTATACAAAGTGGTGAAGATGATTCAAGGATCCATATATGAAGTGCGTAGGAACTAGGAACCTACCTATCCTAGCACAGGAGACGAAGTGTGGTTACATTTACTCACGTATAACCTCAGTTATAAAATAAAAAGAGATAGAAACAATAATGGACTATAATTAACTGGACCTGGCCCTGTAAAATAGATTCAATTCGTTCAAACCTGTAACTAAATCAAAACAGTCCAACAACTTTAATTCGTGTGTTAATCAAACAGCAAACTCAGTCAATTATACATGTACAATTGGTCATCCATATTAATTTTGTTGGCTTGCGTCGCGTAAAAAAATTATAAAAGTTTTGAAGCCGACTGTACCGTCGCGCACCTGGGTCGCCGGGGGCTCTCATTCAAATGCAAATCAAATGTTCCATTTTTAAAATCTACCATCTCGACACTCCTTGCTTCCGGAACGACTTATGTCCAATAGCTACCAAGCAGATCACTCAATGTTGATCAAAAATCAAACTTAGTTCCATAATTTTAGGTTTAATTTAATTTGAAAATATTTGTTACGTATACCGTTTTGATGTGAAGTAGGTGTGTCGTTTGGGACCTTTTAGAGCAAATTTCGAGTACCCAGGTGTGCTCCCGATCCGGTTAAGGGAAGCGTCCTTGTTAGGGATTCTCGTATAAAATCGTTTAATGGTTTGTTTTTAATTTCAATTTTACATTCAGCGGCGCGATGTTGTAAATTATCGATAATAAAATGGTAGGGTGTTATTGGGACTTATTTTAATTCTATCAGTTCGTGGACACTGATCCTATTATAGAAAAGAGGTTTGTCTGTTTGGGAAGGGTCATTGTAAAAATTTTATCTGTTTTATTGAATGTTTATTTATTGGAAATTTATACACTTTATAATAGGACGTACTACAAACTCTTCATTCACTAGAGTTAGGTGTTACACACTTTAACAAAATAAGGTTTAAGTTTGCACACAATATACAGGGTCTATCAAAATATACTGAAACTATTTTAAGGGTGGATTCAGTCCACGATACTGAACAACTTTCCCAAAAGAACATATGTCGAAATCCCCAAGGAACATATATCGAAATATGAAAAATAATTTTTGGCTTTTCATACAAATTCGGATCAACTTGTATGGGAGGCCAAAAATTATTTTTCATATTTCGATATATGTTCCTTGGGGAAACTTGTTATATACACTTTAAAAAAACCGGCCAAGTGCGAGTCGGACTCGCGCACCGAGGTTTCCGTACAAACCTGCAAGGTTTAGTATTTGGTATGAATTTCAATTTAATACCTCTACGCGTTTATGAGGAAATGGGTAGTAAGTTTAAAATTATTAAAAAAAAATATATTATGTGATGTAACTAAAAATTTATGGTTTTCGTAATTTTTCCTTTATCTATGCTATAAGACGTTGCTTCGTACCAAATTTCAAGATTCTGAGTTCACGGGAAGCACCCTGTAGGTTTTGATTCCCTTGCAAGTGTCGAAAATTTGCGGCATAAACGGCTGTATCTTTTGATTGCGTTGGCTTAGAAGTTTGATTTTTTCACAGCTTCAAGGGACAGTAGACCTGAGTAATTGATATAAATTTCAGCTTCATACCTCCACGCGTTCCTGAGAAAAAGGGTCTTGACAGACGGACGGACGGACGGACAGACGGACAACAAAGTGATCCTATAAGGGTTCCGTTTTTTCCCTTTTGAGGTACGGAACCCTAAAAACTTATAAGGCAGTGTATTCTACCTATGCTGGTCTGGCTAAGAGTAAAGAAAAAACATTAAAACGTACTACCTACTTACCTGGCCTTCCAGGCGATATCAGGCGATTTCAATTTTCCACCATATTCACAACATCTTGCTAACGATGTTCTTTGAGTATGCGACCCTGGCTCTGTCTACTCCGTAAGAGATGCATACATGAAAATATTTAGCAAGAAATAAATCACAATAAAAAAAATAACAAAAAGTTAAAAACGTCAGGAATTCATGAAACCATTAGTAGTGGAACCCCATCCCACAAGGCAGACAGCGTGGCACCTATCGTATCTCATCATCTAAATGTTCCTTTACAAACATTGGCCCAACATCTATAACGAGTCGAAACAAAAAGCTTCGAGCTGGCACCACTGAGAGTGTTGAAACAAATGTTTGATCCAACCCGGGATACCAGACCACCCATATCACTCGTAAATTTTATTTTGTAAAGATACAAAAGCCGATGGTATTCGCAGTTCGCATACTTTTATACAATAGATATTAGAACTCGGATGAGTTAATTTACAGACAGTTATGGCAATTAAATTGTGATTTATTAAATTATTGGAATAATTGATTCTAGATGAATTGATGAAGATGTTAGTGAGATGAACACGCTAAGATAAGCATTATCGTAAGACTGTTTGAATGTTTACGTACCTAATTTTGACAGTAGATACAAATAAATATGTGCGTAAATAATTTGCATAAAAACTATTGAAACATCCAACGTACATTTGAATGTACCTACGTAATTGTACGTGTACATATGTTTAATAATTTAGTATCTATACGTCTTTCCCGTGGCGTTGTAACCAAATCCCGTTCTCGTAGCCGTGTGGTTCCCGGCAGAGTAGAATGGGACCAGTCCAAGTCTTCCCGCGGATGTCGTAGAAGGCGACGTAGGAGATGTTCATAAGCTTTGTTTAGCTAGTGTTTTCTAAGTCGCCATCCACATCAATGAGACTTCTCCAACCCGTCTGGCTAGCGTGGAGAGTGTAGGCCAAATCCTGTGGTTGCTCTGACTTTGGTAGAACAGAGAGGGTGGTGCTCCTGCAGTGGAGACTAAAAAAGACCTGATGATTATGATGACGTCTTTCCAAAGGACCAAAGGACCGCCTTAGATAAAAATAATTAAAAACATCATTTATTGCCAAATTAGATAGTCTCTTATCACTTATGCAAAATAAAACTGTGCTTTAAAATCCTAAATGCTTTTTGGCAAAGGACAGTATGTGTTACCTTGAACCAAGGTTCGAAGTAACGCTGTTTTTCAGGCAACCGTCTCCTTGAGATTTAGTCCGGGAAACTATTAGATATACATTAAACTTATCAATTTTACTTACATTCTATCCTGGCTCAGCGACCCATAGTGAGCCTAGGCCTCCAGCAAAAAAGCACGCCAGCGCTCCCGGTCCTGTGCTAACTTACGCCAGTTCATTGTCACCACTTGCAGCTGACGCAGGACCACCATCACCATGTCGCTCCAACGGTACCTGGGACGGCCCACCAGCCTGAGACCCATCGGCTGGCTCTGGTATGCTCACTTCTAATTTTATCGGTATTAATATATAAATAGCCCAAGGAAACGCTTAGCAAAACGATAGTCCTACAAGGATTAATCGGAATTTGGTTGCTAGGTTGCTAACCCATCATTTACATATTTAAAAAATATCGGATTCAGCCTTGGACAAAATTTCGGTCCTTGATGTTTGATCGATAGGCTTTAGGCAGAGTAAATAGGTATAAAAAAAACCTTCCTCTATAACCCAATTCATAACTCCTTTACCAAAAACCATTCGAATAAATAACTCAGAAGTTTTTTGAAATACATCAGGAGTATCCTCAAATATCGTACATAAATCAAATAAGTTTCTTATAATTCACCCGCGATTATCCACGCAAATCACGACGATCGAGTCTCCAATAAAAAATATCTTAGATGGGCCCGGGCCACACAAAGCCGGTTGTAGTTCGCCAATAATAATAGCTAATAGTTCTCGTATTCTATACAGAGATGATTTAGAGCGCTCAAAAGTCAGGCAGTAAATCAAACTGCTATCTCACATGAGCTTAATATTCGAAGCAATAATGAAACGAAGGACACGTGCTTTCTCATTATTTGAAGTTATTCCGAGTTCGTGATTTAAAATAAATAAATTTTATTGCGCCATCTGTCATAAGAGAGATAAAACTTGTAATGGCTCGCAGGAGTCCACTCTCGCGCCGGGATTCATTCTGCCCGTGACATTTAGTGTCGATGGGCCTTAAGTTAGTGTTAATGCCGTGAGCGATGGCGGTTTCCTCATTACCGGCCAACCCGATTTATTACTCGTCAAATTTAACACACTATCTATCCGCTAAGTATCGTCGTAATGACTAATGTTAATTTAATACTCATCGGGATTGGAAACGTCGTAAATAATCGCGTATTTTATGTCGTGTTCTTACGACGCGGCATATTTTTATTAAAAAGGACCCGTAGAATCGACGTTAGTGTGACTAAATGTAATTCGCCGTGGTGACGCGTCCGCACGCTTTGACATTGCCAGCCAATGTTAGCGTCCCCTTGGTGTCGTTGTATAATATTTAATGCTGATTATGAGTACATATTAGACACGGTTAATCACAAATTACCTATTGTTCAATTTTTTTGTAACATTTACTTAATAATATGAGATAAACAGGTAACTCACGTAAAAAGTCAGCTACTGGTTGACATTTTTCGACGTTCTCCAGAGGCCTTCTTCAGGGCGAATGTGACTCGCGACGCCTACACGAAGACGTCCCAAGCCACACTGATTTATTTTATTAGAAAAATATTTATGGTCGTCCTAAAAATCTTAGGTCGTTGTGCTGACCTAGCATGTTTAAAAAGATTTCAAATCACTTAAAAAACACATTCACTTACTACAGATTACTTCACTTAGAAAATCATTTAGGATTTGATATTTTAATAAAACCTTATATTTAATCAGATTTAAGGCGAAAAGGGATAAGGATCGTCCTTAAATTACGTACCTCCTTACATTGGTACTCAAGATTCTCAAGTCAAACAATAAGATTCATCAGAAGCCCAAAAATCGTGGTCGAAACATCCACTCCAAATCTCAATACTGCACCAAAAAGCAAACAAAACGGGGTCGCCACTTGAAAACCCATCCAGGTAAATTAAATTTATACACAGAAAGTATAACAGCGGGCATCAAAAGGCCTCGTCTGTCCGAACGAAGCTTTCCTTTTAATTAGACCCTAAGTACTCGTTAAAAAACGGATCCTCCGAACAGACAAAGCTGCTACTAACAAACAGTGCGAATGTAAAAACGTTGGCTAAATAAGTGGAAAAATACAGGTAGGTAAGTCCGAGGGTTTTGTACGGACCGGCCGGCCACTTAGGTCATCCTGCGAAATAAAGCCCGAAGTTTTTTATATTGCTTTTAAATGCGAGGCCCGTACCCGCCTCATCCCCCAGCGATCATGTGAAAGGAACAGCGAAAGAAAATGTTTCCGAGTGCCGTTCACTTTTATTGAAGAGTTCTTTTACTAGTTTCGATTGCAAATAGTTCGTGTAATTCAGTTAGCTCCTAATGAAACGGGTAAGTTGAGCGCTGTAAAATAACATTTTATTTGAAACTTTTGTATAGATAAGTATATGTAAGTAGGTACATATATTTAGTTGAATTTCGGGGTGACATGAAGTAGGTAATTCTATACCATCTACTTAGTCCAAGACGTGATAATAAAATTAAAATAAGTCATATATTAATATAATATCCATATACTTACATACTTAATATTAACAGTTACGTGCTAGTAGTAGCCGTCTCACAAATCATAAAAAATAATAAATATAATCAGCGTGTTTCAAAAATGGCACTCCAGAACCAAAGGCTTTATGTACTAAACACAAGATAATGTGCCGCATGCTGGCGCACTGTGAAATACTATTTTCGTTTTATTTTACCTACTAATAGGTATGTACACACCAAATACAATATTTAATAACATGTTATTTTCTTTCAAAAAAATATGTATTTACCGACAGAGCGGCGTATTTGCAAAATCGGTAAGACGCGTAACGACGTTATGCTGTTTCGTGGAAAACGACTTGCGAGCCGCGCCATTGTTTGCTATATGCTGCGTGAAATGCTTTGCATCTCTTTGCAATTGCCGCTTTTGGTACTAGAATAATTAATACACCGACAAGGTACAAATAACATACTTTCAAGACAATGTCGCCTAAGTGAGCATTTACTTTTCCGCCTATTTCCCGCTATATACGAATATAACGGATAACAAAATATAGTAAAACTATTTTAACGGTGAATCCAGTTCATTATACTGAACAACTTTCCCCAAGGAACATTTACCGTAATATGAAAAATATTTTTTTGCCTCCCATAACTTTACGAGTTTGTATGGAAAGTAAAAAATACTTTTAATATTTCGATACATATGATCCTTGAGGAAAATTATTCATGGACTGTATTCACCCTTAAAAAAGTTTCAGTTTTTTTAGACCTTATATTTACTGCCTATATCTACCAAATTATACTAAAGTACATAGAAATACTAGTTACCAAAAGCATTTTTTTTAAATTCATGAAAACTTTTCGGATAAAATTTTCATGAACTTAAAGAAATGAAATGACATAAGAAAAAGACTGTAAGGTAAGGGTTTGGGTTTGGGGTTTTTGGCGGGAAGTCAAGGGGTTCGGTTGGGGTTTGCTTTTACTATTTTACAAATTGATTTTAGTGGACTTATAATATGAAATTGGTGTTGTAATTGTGTAATAAATGCTCATGCTCATGAAATAGTTGAAGTGGACAGTCATAGTACGGCTGTAGTGATATTTGTTTTGCGGACTGTGTGGGCGTCTTCGGGCGTCGTCCACCACTCAGTCGTCTATGAAAACCAGTGGAATCGTACAGATTTGTCGCCAGAAGCTCCCTTGAAGCAGTCAAAGGCCTACACCACCCTTTGATTTTAAGTTGTTAGGATTAGGTTAGGTTAGGATTAGGAATAAAGAACAAAATTAAAGATAGGCTCTAAAGGACTTGTATGCAGAGCCGTAAAATTATTTAATAAAAAAAATAAGGTAAGGTTGAAATGTTTGTTGATATTAGACATAAACCATTTACTAAGTTTTTTTATAGTACTTGTTTTTAAACTTAATAAAAATATAAATTTTATTTACTGAATTACTCTTACATTTGTTTTCACGCAAAATACTCGTATTCCTGTGAGGTACCAAAATCTAATAACTCAACCTCCGCATTCCATCCCATAAACCACTAGCGCTCTCTACACATTCCGAATTTAAATAAATCTCGCCTTGTTTAGTCCCTTCTATTGGGTTTGGGATTGGGAGTGGCACAGCTATGTAGAAATATATTGCGTGTGTGAGGGTACCTATACATTTTCAATTTGGGCAACGGTTTACGGTACAAAATTAACAGAAAGATAGCATAGATTACGTAAGAGTACGTGAGAGCACAAAATTGGTGCGCTATCTGAACTTATCTCAAAATAAGGGTCGGCACACATATGGCGAAGCGCTGCGCACCGAATTTTTCACTGCCAGAGTATTATCGACTTTGTGTGTGTTAAAGTACGAGTACGATCGAATACGGATTACAGTACGGCACAAGTGACGGCGATAAAATGGCGGCTCCCGCCTTAGACCTGTTGATTAGTTTTTGATCGTATTTCAAAGATCAAAAAGACGTTAATACTTCGGCAGTGAAAAATTCACTGCGCTGCGCTTTACCATATGTATGCTCTAATTTTTTAAGACTCAAAAATCTTCAAATTACTTATCCGACGAATTCCACTGGTCTTTATATCATCACGTATGGAATAAATTTATTTTTGACCAAATATAATAAAACCACTTTAGAATGCAAGTAGTGTTTATAAAAAATATTATACCAAGCCAATGTATGAAAATTCTAAACCTTAATTTGAATTGGTTTATGTATTCACCAATAGAAGATACTAATTGAAATTGCCCTATCAACAGATGGGCTCTACTTTTTTTTTGTTAAAGTATTTTAAAATTCTCAACAATATGACATTCATAAATGACCACATTTCACATCTTCACATCTGCACACTCGTTATTCTGAGGTAGCAGGTAGTGCGAGTCAGATGAGGCTGTTTGAGGCAGTGATAGTAATGTGAGGGTATGGCGAAATAATCTTAGTGAAACGTTAATGATATAGCATTCGCTGGCCAGGACACTGACAATATATAACTTTTTTTTATTTGACATTCATACACCACGTCGTCGCATCTACATACTTATTATTTTGAGGTAGCGGGTAGTGTGGGCCGGGTGAGGGCTGTTTGAGGCAGTGATTAGTAATGTGAGGGAATTATGGCGAAATAATCTTAGTGAGGCGTTAATGAGAAAGCGTTCGCTGGCCGGGACACTGAGGATTAATTATTTTTTTAAATCACGACTTCTTTATTATTACAAGCTTTTATTTAACTTGCAATGTATGTTTGTTCGGGTCGAATCTTGCTACTCAATTTTGAAGCAGATATCTTCAACTGATTTAGCTGAAATTTTGCGCGCATATGTATATCACGTGACAATGCAATATTATGATGACTTGGAGCTGGTATGATGATGAAGCTGGAAGGTAGCCATAAGAACTCGGAAATAATGCATCCCCATTGAGTTTGGGCTTATTTGTTTTGTGTTGACAAGACCTTTGGTCTCTTAATAAAAGCTTGTACAAAAAATTAAATTTTTTATAAAAACTTATTTCATTTGCTATTTGCAACTTTTTTTGCGATAAATTATTAAATCTGCATACAAATTCAATTTATTTATACTTACTCGAAAAAAGATGTGATAAGTGATAATTGACAAAATAATTTCTGGACACCACACTGCATCGTGCATAATAATAATTCAAAATGTTATGATCTCTCAAGTAAGAAAAAATAAAAGAAAATAAAATAATGAAAACGTTGTTGTTATTTATTCAATAACAATAAAGACAATAAAATGCTACAAATAACGCTAATAGTAAAAATACTTACATATCTAGGAACACAATAAACAGGTTTTCATAATCTAATTCACGACTTAATCCCTAAAGGATAGACAGAACCTAAGGAGGTAAGATCCTAACCACATTTAGTGTAATGGCGATAGCGTGGCGATGGAAACATCATATTAATAGGTAACCATAACAATCGTCAATTAAATGATTCTTCTGTACTTTTTTTTTAACTTCGTTCATTCTAGTCTAGGAGAAAAGTAAATAAAGCATTAAATGTACCAGGTGCTTTTCTTTCCGCACAGATCGTTAAATCCGATTGAGGGAATATGAGAAAATTCGAATTATGTTAATAGGTTACGCGGCTAGCAATCCATCACTATTTCGGTTCCTTTTCCACGTTCTCGCCCACGACCGCTGAATCGTGCGGCTCTGCTTAGAGCCGCAATACCCGAAATACCCTGTCTGCTCAATAAGCGATATAGAAGTGATAGTATAGTAACGTATTCAGTTACTAGTTATTCATCCAAGAATAAAAATTCATAATAAAAAAAAAACAAGTTAAATGTCAATTAAACAGAAGTTGCTGGCTATTAAACTCTTTCATTTGTTCCTCCATTGGACCTTTTGATAAAGTTTCAGAGAGAAGTTTCCAAGAACAAGAAAAGTCGACTAAACAGTGTGCCCTTTACTTGTCTTCTTCTTGTAGTGACATTGTGTGTACGTTGACCTTTGTCGTATTTTCTATTTTCAGGTTGTAACTAACTACTCGCTGTCATCGAATAGTTTTGCGATTCGTTACGACTGTTAGTCGAACTCGAATGATATGAAGTGAAAAGTCGTCGAATATACAACGTCCATACCCCTGGGGCAGATAGACCATGTTGGGTATTGCTACTCTAAGAAGACAGAACACAGGCCGGCCGCAAGAGTTCATTTATTCATATTCATTTATTTAGAACAAAACAATATTGTATAGAATTTACCTACACGTACATCTGAAACTTAATAACTTAAATTAGAATTAATAAAAAATATGTCACAAATATAAAGATAATTTAATATACAGGGTCTAACCAAATTATACTGAAACTATTTTAAGGGTAGATTCAGTCCATGATACTAAACAACTTTCCCCAAGGAACATATACCGAAATATGAAAAATAAGTTTTGACCCATACAAGTTGACCGATCAGCTGATCCGAGTTTGTAGGGAAAGCCAAAAATTATTTTTCATATTTCGACATATGTTCCTTTGGGAAAGTTGTTTAGTCTCATGGACTGAATTCGCCCTTTTAATAGTTTCAGTATATTTTGTTAGACGTTATATATATAAAATTGATTAAGTAAACATTAACAAATTTAAATCTCTATTCAAACTGGTTTATTATAAAGATTTTTTTAAAGCACCTAATATTGAATAGGTTCTCCTTATTATTCTTTTGGATCCAACATACATAACTTTTGTATTTTCAAAGAGATGCATGCCTCCGAACACAAAAAAGTTAGCTGATTTCCATCAGCTATAAGTTTAAACATAGGTATGTGTTTTTATTGTTAGAAAATGTACACTGAATCGCATTTTGTAGCATTTTTCTTAAGGCCGTACCTGAATTTTCCGGGGTCCAGTGCAGTTTAAAATAAATCATTTCAAAGAAAACGGAGACATTATTTGAAATTTTGGTACTACCAAGTCCTAGATAACCCTTCAAAGTATTTTATAAACTACTGTTCGTCGAGAGCGAAGGAAGGGTCGGAGCCGTGCTCGACGATATTTCGCAGTGTTTTATTTATTATATAATACATTTTTTGGTATAATTTTCATATAAAAAAGTGATTGTATAAAATAGTAAGACGTATAAATATATATATATATATTATAAAGGCAAATTTAGGCAAATTTAGAGGTATGTTTGTGATTTTTTCTATCGAGTCAAAAATGCTCAATCGTGTTTTGGCTATTGTGTGTCTGTAGAAAATCCTTAAGATTTTTATGTAAATTTTTTGAGGAATAAACTGTAGTAGTTTAATAACAGTGATTTTTCAAAAACACGCACAGTATTGCAAATTGTGAACCCAAGTCGCCTTAATGTCTTCGGCCACATAGCACGACGCGCACGACAGTTTCAAAATGACAATACTGTTGGGCCATGTCCCAGGGCGCAGAATGTGGCAGAATTCAAGGAAAACCACTCACAAGATGGACTAATATCGTCCGTACCGTGGCGCGCACAAACATTCAACGGGCCATACACCTGGCGCAAGACCGTGCACTGTGGAATGGAAAACCATTGTGAGGAGAGCTGCTCACAATAGTCACGACCCTCAGACATGAGGATATGATTATGAAGATAGATGTGCACACTAAAGTTTCCTTACTTTTTAAAATATTATAAGTATAAAACAATTGTCATAAACATCATCAAATACACCCCAAAACTCTACAAACTATTCATCTTAATCGAGTTCTATACCCTACATCACCTTTGTTACTAAAAGGTTAATCACAATGGGTTGCATTTTGTAGGTTTGTTATTGTCGCAAGTTTGTATAGTTTGTGTGCTGATACTATAAACTCTCTAAAACTTTGTCTCGTAACGATTGTATTGTTTATCGACAGATAACGCCCGCCGGTAATTAAAATGAAGATAGATACCTAGAAATAAAGAAGTCTTACCTTCTAGCTTAGATTTTTTTTCTAAATTTTTTTTTATTTTATATTTTTTCTACTTTATATATTATTTTCGTTTTTATTTTTAAAAAAATTGCTTCCAGCTAAGATTAATTTTTATTTCTATTTTAATTTTGGTTACTTTCCCAATAAAAGGAGGCTCAATCACCAATTGCTCATAATCACCACGCTTGGCAGGTGGGTTTGCGCTCGCAATAAGTTGAAAAAGTAATTTTTTCGTATAAGATTTTTATTCCGGTGCATAAAAGGTGCTGAGTTCTGACGTGAGCTAAATTAAACCATATCGCTAGCCATATTGAGTAGATATTTCATTGAATTTCTTTGCTGAGTGAGACCTGTACGTTAGTATTATTTATTCTGTGGTACAACTGCTCAAATCGTGCCTATTGAGGATCAAACTCGTGCTTCACGTACGCACAGTCAGTGCCAAAACCGCTTAGCCGCCATATGCGGTACCATACACTAAATTTATACTTATTTATTTATTTATACACGCATCATTGCAATTGCAATAAATTGCACAGACCGCTGAACTCCTACCCTACATACTGCAGTACCTAAATAGATAAGAACAACTATACAAAGGTCTTCAAAACAGTAAGGCTACTAGTAATTGTAATTGACAGTCGCCGCGCAGAAAGTTGCAAATTAAAAATTCCAGCCGAATAAAGTCGCAGCATTCTGCGACTGGAGGCGCGCGATAACAACACAATGGGAATTTGCCGTGCGCTGCCCCCACTCTAACCTAATTACAACTTAGTTGCCTAAGTGATAGAGTCTATTATTACGTGCGCTTTTAACAGCAAAAATACGCGGGTAAATGCAGACGGAGTTGCCCGTAGTGGCATTACATCGAAAATCCTTTTCGGAGTAATGCTATTAAAAACTTTGCAGAAGATAATTAATTTGCATTACCAAGAGAACTTATAAAAGATGCCAGCGTACCTTATATTTCTAGTTTCTCTAAATAGGTGGCATTTTGTTAGGTGTCCAAGATATGGTACAAATTTCGATATAAAGATATGGAAATATTTCGACGTATATTTCTCAGAAATATAGTTAAAAACGTGGGCTGAACTAGCAGTGAAAATTGCATTAGATAAAAAAAAATTATATTGAACGCGGCCGGCCCACGAGCCACTAGAAAAGCGCGTGTTGCTCTTAGATAAAAAAAAAGTACTAAACTTTTCTAAAGAGCTCCAAATCACCCATATAATAAAATAACTATTGAAATTGAACTAACAGACTTAATTAAATGAGGACTCAATCAACTACTTTCAATTTGGCCTATCAAACATGGGGCATCGTGACCCAAAGTGAGATAAAGCCGAGCGGGCACGTGCGGCAGCACACTTCATCGGATCGCAATACGTACCTAATCAGGATTATACAAATCCCCCGCGGCTACGGGGACGGGAAATAATTACAATCGGCAGAACTAATCAAGTGCTCGAAGAAATTGAGGAAAAATTCTCTAATATGTACTTGCCTTTACGATGGGCTTATTCCATGTTTGGACGATTGAACTGATGACGTGATATTGATTCTGCTGATTTGATTCCGCAGAATGCTTTAAAAGTGTATATCTAGATAAAAATGTTGAGTTTTATTGTTTACTTAGGTAATCATAAATCTTACACACACAAATGCATTAAAATGACCTTCTTTAACTCTATTTTCTCCGTTTTTCTTAGTCTTCACGCAAAATGACAAAGCTGTCATTGCATTATACACAAAGAGTTATATACCTCCAATATCTTTGATTATACAGCCCAAAAAAAAGCTAAAGTGAATTACAAGTCGCCATTTCCTAGAAGAGATAGATGTTTTTAGGGTTCCGTACCCGAAGGGTGCAAACGGGACCCTATTACTGAGACTCCGCTGTCTGTCCGTCTGTCCGTCTGTCCGTCTGTCCGTCTGTCCGTCTGTCCGTCTGTCCGTCTGTCCGTCTGTCCGTCTGTCCGTCTGTCCGTCTGTCCGTCTGTCCGTCTGTCCGTCTGTCCGTCTGTCCGTCTGTCCGTCTGTCCGTCTGTCCGTCTGTCCGTCTGTCCGTCTGTCCGTCTGTCCGTCTGTCCGTCTGTCCGTCTGTCCGTCTGTCCGTCTGTCCGTCTGTCCGTCTGTCCGTCTGTCCGTCTGTCCGTCTGTCCGTCTGTCCGTCTGTCCGTCTGTCCGTCTGTCCGTCTGTCCGTCTGTCCGTCTGTCCGTCTGTCCGTCTGTCCGTCTGTCCGTCTGTCCGTCTGTCCGTCTGTCCGTCTGTCCGTCTGTCCGTCTGTCCGTCTGTCCGTCTGTCCGTCTGTCCGTCTGTCCGTCTGTCCGTCTGTCCGTCTGTCCGTCTGTCCGTCTGTCCGTCTGTCCGTCTGTCCGTCTGTCCGTCTGTCCGTCTGTCCGTCTGTCCGTCTGTCCGTCTGTCCGTCTGTCCGTCTGTCCGTCTGTCCGTCTGTCCGTCTGTCCGTCTGTCCGTCTGTCCGTCTGTCCGTCTGTCCGTCTGTCCGTCTGTCCGTCTGTCCGTCTGTCCGTCTGTCCGTCTGTCCGTCTGTCCGTCTGTCCGTCTGTCCGTCTGTCCGTCTGTCCGTCTGTCTGTCTGTCTGTCTTTCTGTCCGTCTGTCTGTCCGTCAGTCACAGGGCTCTCGATCTCTTGAACCGTAATAGCTAGACACTTGAAATTTTCACCGATTATGTATTACTGTGGCGGATATAACAACAAATACTGAAAATAAAAAATAGTTAAAAATTAAAGGGGGTCGTCATACAAGAAACGTGTTTTTTTCAGCGTTTTTAACTTGATCTTCATAATGGCATTAACTAGATACTTTAAATTTTCACTAATTATGTATTACTATGAGCACAATAACAACAAATACTAAAAATAAAATAAAGTTAAAAATTAAAGGGGGTCGTCATACAAGAAACGTGTTTCTTCAGCGTTTTAAACCATTGTACGGTGGTACGGAACCCTTCATGTACGAGTCCGACTCGCACTTGCCCGTTTTTTTGGTTATAACTAACGTGAGACACAGACATTACTAATTAAGATAAGCGGGTCACTCACGTAAAAAGTTAGTAGCTGATTTTTTCCTTGAGTGACCCGCTTATCTTAATTAGTAAGAGATAGACAATAAATAAGAAATGGCATGAAGTACAGTAGGCTTCTTTGCCCTATTAGATAAATTGTACATCATAGATTTCCAGTCCCTACAGTTCGATTAAACAGCAGGCCGCTCAATAAAAAAAATGAAAGTTAAATAAAATTGCCGAAAGGTGCATTCGAAATATTTATGCGCTAGATATATAATTGCAGCCTAAAGGCTAATGCTCACTGGGACGTGATGGAGCGTCGCTCAACACATCACTGGCTCCTATGACCGAGGCAATGCACCATTGCACACCCTACCATGTGGCGCCTTTCAGTACCTATCGAATCCTGCAAATGGGAAAAATGTTAATTACGCTGTCTTATGTTGAGTACAAAGTCTTTTTTATTTAGCCACTTTGTAAAAATCTCACTCTGTTAAAACACCCTATCTAGTAGAAGACAACCATAGGTACTCATAAAAAAGATATATAAATAAGAATTTTAACCCTGAACTACCCAGCCTTTTTTAGGGTGCCGTAGTAAACAAGGAACTTACAGTTTCGCCATGTCTGTCTGTCTGTTCGCGGTTTGACTCGGAGAAAGAGAAAAAGAGAAAGCTGTAAATTTGGCACGGGTATGTACGAGTATATTAATCACGCCAACAAAGTTGTAAAAAAAACTTTACCGATAATGAACTACTCTCCCCAAGGAACATATATCAAAATTAGAAAATAAATTTTTGGCTTACCATACAAACTCGGATCAGCTGATCGGTTAACTTGTATGGAAGGCCAAAAATTATTTTTCATATTTCGATATATGTTCTTTAGAAAAAGTTGTTTAGTATCGTAGGCTGAATCCTCTCTTAAAATAGTTTCAGTATATTTTGTAAGACCCTGTATACATGCTGATGTAAGCAGATATAGCCTTTGCTCTATCTGCTTATAGCCACAAGACCCAAAATGCTCTGCCATCCTTACTAGGGATAAAGACGTGATAGAGTATGTAAATATAAAAAAGCGTGGTCAAAACTTGAAAGGACGATCGTTTCAGGAGGTCCGGCTCACTTGAGGCTGAATGCGGATGTCCTCGCATTCAGATCGCTGTATTTTAAATGTTAGCTTTTCTATTCACATGTACACGTAGGGATTGGACCTATTCGATAATGGTTTATTTTATATGGTCTAGGTATATGCTATAAAAAATATGTTTTTGTACTTACCTTACGTTTATTAAACGGCTTCCGGTTGTCAAATCAACAAGACGTATTATTGTAGCTCCCATAAAATAGTGAAAAATACTCAAGTGTATACTTATAAAAAGAATAAAAATCATACAAGACCTAACCTGAACACCATAGCCCGCAAGGTACGACAAATTTTATCACTATTTAACTCCAATTTCTTGAGAAAATAACAAATGTAAATATTTTGGAAGTAATAACTGACACATTTTCAAAATATAAGGGCTATTTTTGACCAAAATTTCACCTCACTCACATGCAAAACAACAACATCATAACCGGTCAGTTTTCATACTTTGACAGCCCCGTCAAAATGAATTTGACATAACTCGTGACACTGACATATCCGAAGTTTACTAATTAAGAAGCAAAGAAACCAATAGTTATACTGCCATTACCAAAGATTGAACTCGATTTAATAGTTACAAAATTTACCAAAAGATGGAGCAACAAGTAGCTAACTGCAAAAAGTGTAATCAAATACTGGATAGAAGAGAATTTCTCAAATGTTCTATATGCTCATCGCTATTTGATTTGAATTGTGCAAACATATCAGAAAAAAGATTTAATAATACTATGACACCCGCGAATAAAAATAACTGGAAGTGCGAGAGTTGCAAGGTCAAAAAACTAAAACAGAAACATCCAATAGCCAGAACAGTCCTAACACCTCCAGTTGATAAACTAAATACAAGAAGGAAAAAGAAACTAATCACAAGTACTAATAGCAATACGATAACAAATTCACCCAAAGAAGAACACCAAACGGAAGAAGGAGAAACTGAGACACCAGTATTGGACGAAGAATTCATGCACCCCACTGACGCTCCAGATGTGTTAAGTACTTCCAATGGTATAGTTAATGTAGAACCAGACATTAGCCCAAGTATCTCAGAGATGGACCATCCCAAGGAAAAACGTGCAATTCAAGAAGAATTCCGTGTTACACCAGTAATATCTTCAACTTCCCCCACCTGCCCCAGTAACTTGGTACATCCAAGCGCGAAAATAACCAAGTCACTTTCAACTGACTCTCTTTGTTTATTAGACAACCAAATCGTTTTGTCAAAAAATGCCGAAAGTATAAATCAACAAGAAGTAGATGAAATAATACACAAACTAGAAACAGAAAATGTAGAATTAAAAGAGAACCTAGAGACAACACAAAATGAACTGGATAATACGATTCTAGAAAAAAATGAACTCAAGAGACAAATTGAAAAACAGACACATGAAATAGCAGTACTCAAAAAAATATGTTTAGAGTCAACAGAAAACAAACATAGCAACTCTCCCAGAGTACAGAATAGACGAAGCCATATGGCGTATGACACAAATATATTTACCCCACCACGTCAAAATCACAGCTTAATATTCACGAGGGACCAGCATAACACACAAAACTACCAACAAAAGTTGGAAGAACTAGGGAACAAAATAACTCACCTCCAGGAGGAACTCGATCGGTCAACGTCAGGGATTATGAAGAAATTAAATGAAATTGTCACCGAATTTTGCCAAGAAGAGGAAACGCCGAAAAGTATCGAAACGCTGAGAAAGAACTTAATGAATATAAAGCCACTTAACAAAAAATCAACAATGACTCTCATCAGTAGTATCGATAGTGAAAAATCTGTAAAAACCTTCTACAGTAAATTTGAAGACTTGAAAATGTGTCACTTCCGAAAGCCGGGTGCTAATGTAAAGGAACTGCTGCATGGATTACAAAATAAACTGATTGGCTATACCTATCAAGACTACTGTGTTATACTGATTGGTGAAGCTGACTTTAACTCTTCCCAAAATTATTCGAAGTTGGTTTACGAAATACGCCAAAAACTATTAGAAGTTCAGCACACCAACATCATTCTATGTTTGCCTACATTCAAGCTTAGCTCACAAGCCAATATTTATAATAAAAGAATTGAAATGTTTAACCATTTAGTTTACCTAGATAATTTTGAATATCAATATTGCTTTATTTTGGATTCTAATAGAAATCTTGAATATTCGTATAACATGTTTAATAAATATAATGGGAAAATAGACTACTTAGGTATAAAGACTATCACTAATGACTTGACTAGACTTATGTCAATTATATTTCATGACCTTGAAATAAATAATCATACTGACATAGAAGACAGAGTAGGTTCCCAACTAGATCCTAAAATAAATACTGCAACTACACCAAAAAAGTCTTCCTTTCGCACCTAAATTCTGTACTATTATGTGTCAGAATATGCAAAGTCTGACTAATAAAATTAATGAATTAGAAATCCTATCAAATGACCATGACATAGATATATTTATTGTTAATGAACACTGGCTAACATTAGATAACTATCAACTTTTCACAATCGAGGGCTATGACCTACGAGCAAAATATATTAGACAAAAGCATGAACATGGTGGAGTTGGCATATTTACCAAGGAAAGTATAAAAACACAGGAGCGATTAGACATACAAGCATTCACAGTAGAATTTTATATTGAACTCTGTGCAGTGGAAGTGGTGGACCATAATTTATTATTAATATCAATTTACCAACCGGGCAATAATATTGAAATATTTTTCACACAATTAGAAGCATTACTGAATTACATTTCTAAGCAATCTTCACGCAAAAAAATTGTATTAGCGGGAGACGTAAACATAGACATTAGGAAAAGAAGCAAAGAATCTATTAGGTTTATCAATTTACTAAATTCATTCGGTTTACACTGTTTGATTAACACAGTAACCCGGGAAAAAAGCTCAGCATGCTTAGATCAATTCATAGTTAGTCAAAATGTAGATATGAAAGTTGAAGTACATGATTACAAAATATCAGATCACAACACTCTTATTGGATACATTGAATTGAAAGAAAAATTACAAAATTATTTACCACCTTATACAAAAATTACACGATTATTTAATAATAAAAATATGGAAGCATTTAAAAGAGCTTTAAGTGAAGTGAATTGGAGAAATTTACTCTCATGTGAAAAAAATATAAATGAAAATTATACCTTATTTGAAAACAAAATAAAAGAACTGCTAAATTTACACATTCCCCAGAGAAAAATTACCATAAAGAATACGCAAAAATTAAGATGGATTACAAAGGGAATTCAAAAGTGCTGTTATCATAAACGCATCCTACACCATCTCTCAATTAAATTCAAAAATGAATCTTTAAAAAGCTATGCTAAATCGTACAGCAAGATACTAAAAAAAATAATAGTAAGCCAAAAAAGAAGACATAATATAAGAATAATAAAGAATTCGCAAAATAAATATAAAACAATGTGGAATATGATAAATGAAAAAATAAAAACAAAAAAGAATAACAAAAATAAGCATGAAAATATAAGATTAAAGAAAAATAATGAAGAAATTATAACGTCTCCTTCAAAAATATCGGACATGTTCAATAAACATTTCCTAAGTATAAATGACAATAAAAATAAACCAATGACATACCAATCTAATTTATCCTCCCAATTGACAAATACATTTTTTCTAGAAAGTGTGACCGAATCAGAAATTAAAAAAGTTATATTAGGATTGAAACGAAACAATACAAGCGGTTATGACGAAATACCTTCTTCTTTACTCGTATACTGTGTTAATGAATTTTTAACACCATTAACATTCTTAATAAACCAATCTTACAACGAAGGAGTATTTCCGGATCATCTAAAACTGACTGTAATAAAGCCCATTTTTAAAAAAGGTGAAAAAACGTGTATAACTAACTTTCGACCAATTGCATTGTCATCAGTTTTCTCTAAGGTATTCGAAAAACCAATATGCCAAAAAATCGGTTTGTTTTTAGAAAAATACAAAGTATTGAACCAAAACCAACATGGTTTTAGAAAAAACCACTCGACAACGTCGGCTGCCTTCGATTGTTGTCAAGAAATATACGAAGCCCTAAATAATAATAAGTGTGCCATAGTTACGTTTATGGATATGTCCAAAGCATATGACCGAGTGGATCATAACACTCTGATAAAACAGTTAGACACTATAGGAATCCGCGGACCAGCAAAGAAGTGGCTAATATCCTACTTAACGTATAGACGACAATATGTACAGATCGCTCATCATTCTGAGACCAGAAGGGAACTAATACAGAGTAAATCATCCAGTGAGGTTGTGCTTGGGTCTATTCCACAAGGCAGCGTGCTTGGTTGTTTGTTATTCTTAGTTTATATAAATGACCTACCCACGGTAGTCGAGTCTCACAAAATTGTATTATATGCAGACGATGTCACACTTATAGTATCTTGCGAATTAGATAAAATAAGCGAACTACAGGACCTCATCTCTGTTTCTCTTCGTAAGGTTATTGAACACTCAAAACAAATAGGACTTACGCTAAACTTCGAAAAGACCAAGATAATGCAATTTAGACCCTATCAGAGAAAAGAAGTAGTATTAAATGTATCCCACGACGGTACTCGTATTGAGGAGGTGAATAAGTTTTCACTGCTGGGGATCACGCTGGACTCCAACTTAAACTGGAAAGACCACGTAGAATCAGTAGTTGGCAAACTAAGCCAGTTCACCTATGCACTACGGGAACTCAGAAAAAATACGAATCAGGAGTGTACACTTACCGCATATCATAGTCATGCAGCAGCCTGGATAAGGTATGGGTTGATCCTTTGGGGAAACTCAACTGACGTTCAGGCAGTATCTGTACTACAAAAACGTTGCGTTCGAATAATAACCTTCACAAAACGCAGAGAAACATGTCGAGACCTCTTTAGTAAGCTAAACATTCTCACAGTTACGGGCATGTACATATACGAATTATGCCGCTTTGTAAGAAGACACCCACACATATTTGAAAAATACGAGGACAGGCCTAGGCGATACACCTCGCGCCGCGGTAATGACTTAATTCTACCCCCATGGAATCTTGCATTGTACCAACATAGTCCGTATTATATGGCAATTCAGGTGTACAATCACCTACCAAAAAGAATTAAAGACCTTCAGGGAAAAAAGTTTGACACTGAATTAAAAAAACTTATGATAGACAAAAGTTATTACAGTATGACGGAATATTGGACGGACAAACTTTAGTAATTAAGGACATTTTAACGACATTTATATACCTAATTTAAATTATATTAAAATTATCTATATTTAATATTAATAATGATATCCCAGTTAATAACTTTTGGAATTTTATGAATTGTAATGTTGTTTAAAATCAATTCCCAATGCCTAAGAAGGCAATTTTGTAAATAGTTTTAAGAACACTAATTGTTAAGTGCATGACAGTGAATGTGTATATTGTTTACAAATGGTGAATAAATGAAATATGAAAAAAACAATGTTCAGTGCACTTTCATTTATGGGTAGATACTCGTATACCTCTATATAACGTCTAACAAAATATTATGAAACTATTTTAAGGATAGATTCAGTCCATAATACTGGACAACTTTCCCCAAGTAACATAATATCATATTATGAAAAATAATATCATAATATGAAAAAAATTTTTTTGCTTATTTAGAAACTTGGATCAGCTGATTGGTCAATTTGTATGGAAGGCCAAAATTTATTTTTCATATCAGTATCATCAACTGAACTTGCCTTATAAATATTTGCCTTATTTTAAATGGACCTTATATATTAAAAAATAATCACAAAAAGACTTCTCTTGCCGCCAAAACGAAAAAGAATTTCTTTTTTTCATTAAAAGTAAAAATTATTTTATCAACAAAAACAATTAAGTAAATTTTCAATATTTTTTTGCGTGCTACAACCCTAGTGGAACAGGGTAAGTCCCGTCTACCAATTACTTTGAGAGAGTCGTGGTACGGAGGTATTTCAATTTGGCTTATTGGCCCATACGCTCCGATTTTTGACAACTTTTTCCTCGTCCGCGACTCAATTATTTCCATTTCATCAATCAGCCATTTATTTGGGGACAAATTACTTTTGGACTGAGGCAAACGTTATCAAACTTAGTAAGGGAAAAAGATTTTACTCCAGTTTTTTTTTAATTTTCTATGCTGGTCTGGCAACAAGGGCAAAACCAAAAACATAGAGTGTTCCCGCTGCTGCTCGTCCTGCACAGATCTTTAAAGTCAATCATGGGATTGGCACCAATAACTACTAATTCAATTTTTACACATGGTATAATAAGATATGGTACTCTCTTCCCACGATTGCCCAAGACTACGTTACAAATGTCACGAAAAGTGTTATCACTGATTGTTCTTTCCAGTAAAAAGGACTCTCTCATTTGTTTAATAAATATAAAATAAAATACTAACTTAACTATTTCGTATATAGTGTGATTAATCTACAAATTTTTTTTTTCAAAGTTATTTATTACATTATTAGTTCATGATTGGTTTATAATGTTTAAAAATACTTTGCTTGGGTAATTAAATCACATGTAGTGGCAGGACTCCCAACTGATGAGGATTCTTTAATCACGTGACTACCTGTCACGGGAAGACAGTACCATATCTTATTATACTAAAAAATTGAATACCTACTCGTACACATTCAAAGAGATTTGACTTACAGATGGAAAACAAATTTGCTGAGTCCTTTGAGTTTTGGGACACTCTACCGAACGTAGACGGATCTGTACCTAGAATTAACATTTAACATACCTTACCCGCCCGCAAACATCGTGTAAATATTATCTGTAATTTATCTATACTAATATTATAAAGCTGAAGAGTTTGTTTGTTTGTTTGTTTGTTTGTTTGTTTGTTTGTTTGTTTGTTTGAACGCGCTAATCTCCGAAACTACTGGTTCGAATTGAATAATTCTTTTTGTGTTGGATAGTCCAGTTATCGAGGAAGGCTATAGGCTATATAACATCACGCTACGACCAATAGGAGCAAAGATATAGTGGTAAATGTGTAAAAAACGGGAGAAATTATTTCATCTTTGAAGCCTTCCGTTGCGTGCGCCGTGAAAACGGTTCAAGATACACAAAAAATATGTATTAAAGAATAATAGCTCTTTTAATGATCTAAAAAACAGTCCGCGATAGTATATGTCTATCTTTTAAGATTAACTCACAAAAACCGTTTTTATGGTACCTAATTTGGTCGAAATAATTTGTTTAAGTTGTATCAACATAATAATATTAATCTTTATTCAAATAAATATGTTGTTGGTTAAGAGTACTTCATCTATACTAATATTATAAAGCGGAAGAGTTTGTTCGTTTGTTTGTTTGTTTAAACGCGCTAATCTCAGGAACTAATGGTCCGATTTGAAAAATTCTTTTTTTGTTGGGTAGTCCATTTATAGAGGAAGGCTTTAGGCCATATAACATTACGTTCCGACAACCACGCGAACGAAGTCGCGGGCACAGCTAGTTTAGAATAAGATATTTTTAGAAACATATTTATTCCTTTTTGCAAAAACATTTTTACAAATCGCTAATTCGCGGTGCATCGCGAAGTCGACCCGCGTGCACACAGGTCACGCTATCGTCGTTCTAGTTCATTAGGCGAGCGGCCGCGCGACGATATCGCTGCGAACCACTCATTTTTCACGCAAGTGCGGGACACAGCGCGCTGCTAGCCCGTCAATGAGAGCTACCCTTTACAATTTTGAATTTAGAAGTCTTTGTTTCATTTTTTATTTTTGGCCAATAATTTTAATCTGATAAATTTATTCTTTGTTGAGATTTCTGGACAAAAGTACATTAATTTTCTCAGTACTCGCATCAAAGAATTATATGTTTTTACCAGGATTTAAGAGTACCTTTAAACTATGTTTGAATTGTCATTTCGTATTTACTTATTTATTAAATTTATTTGGCATTATAAGGTTCCGTCAAATAAATCTAAGTTAGTGTCGCTTTCGGTTTCTTTTTTTGCTTGAATCAATATCAAAATAGTATAATATACTCTATTGCGCTACCATTGTGTACAAAAGCACTGATCACATCTCTTAAAATCTTAATAAACAGGCTAAATAAAACAGACAAATATTTTTAATATCCCGAAATTAATTAAAATATTTCCCAAATTATACCTACACGTATATTAGTACACCTGCACAGCGGGAACTGCGATTTAATTTACACTACCCCCCGCCAATCGGGGACAATATTCAAATAAGGCTTCATCTATTAACGAACCCCGTCGCGACATGTTCCATTATCTATCACTTCCATCTGCAAGACCCTCCGCTGGTAGTTTCGAATCCGTTCACCTCCTTTATCTCATCCCTTTCATGACAAATATCACATGTAACTAAGCGCTAAAAATCAAGAAAGAGTCAGGTTTTTTTCGTTTGTGTCATGATCATCCGAGCGTATTCCCGGTTGCATCCTCAGTGGTAACGCTTCAGAGCCCGTAGAGGTGACTTGACGAAGGTTTTTACACAGAGCGACTGCCGTCTGAAGGATAGACCAGAACCAATCCTAGAATAGGTTAAAACAAAGGCTAAATGAAGTTCAAGATCCACCGCTTTACGTGCCTTCTTAAGCACGGAATCCTTTTTTTTTCGGATAATCAGGTGATTTAAGGCTGCAATATCATAACCAGACAAGAAACAACTTTTCACAAAGTATGATTCCCAGTGTGATTTAAACCCACAACCTCCGGATCACAAGATAAACGCCTAGACTACCTGGACCACGGAGGCGTAAGTGTGTATTGGTCAGAGATCTGTATATACTACTAGATAAAGAAAGTCCTTCAATTTGTTCTAGAATTTTCATATAAATATTTAATAAGAAATTCACTTACAAACGGAAGGAAACATTTTTATTAATTCCTCCAACATTTTTCGACGAGTTTCTACGGCTCAAAACGGCAGATTTAGGTATTTTACAGTAGAGAATGAATGTTCGATCTAATGAATGATCTAATGATGATCTACACGGACTAAAAGTTACGATCCTAAATGAAGTCAATTTGACTTTAGATTGACACGTAAATTCATACAGAGGCTGTGTCTATCTTGATCCGTGGTCTGTGGTATTGGTCAACAAAGTAAGAACATTGATCATAAATGAGATTGATGACTTCTTGGTGGGCGAAATATTAAACCGAACTTATATTCAGCATTGGGTCAAAATAGGTTAAAGTAGAGAAGATGCCACCAGATTTTGATGCAGTTTTAACTAGTATGTAGAAAATTTCACGAGAAAGCAAAAATCTGAATCATGTTAATAAGCGATGTGGTTAGTAACCCATTAGTATTGAGATTCGCTTTTTCATCTTCACGCTCACAATAACGCTAAACGTGACCTTTTGGGTCTCACGGCCCTAGGCTCTGCCTACTTCGTTAGAATACTGGCTTTTACGATTTCCCTGGGAAGAGAAGCGTCTGGTATATTATATTCTACATTTTTATTTGCCAGCAGTATCTACTATCTTCGGATAGGGATCGTAGAAATAGTCTGATGCACATTAATGAAGTGACAAATAAAAGTTTCTATATTTTTGTTAAAACAGTATCAAAATCTATCTAATAGATATTGAAATATATAACCCTATCTCTATATGATATTTTATGTAGTGCATTGGATATAAGTTTATATATTAACTTAGTAGTCTACAATACAATTACTCTTTATTGCACCATGAAGAAAGGACATACAACAATACAGAGAAAAAACAAAAATGATACAAAGGATATATAAGTAAGGACTTTCACATAGCAGTGGCTTTAGTAAAGACATTTTGTATGAAAATGTCATCATCATCATCAACAGGTCTTTCTTTTAGTCTCCACTGCAGGAGCATGACTCTCTCTGTAATACAAGAGTCATACTTGGCCAGAGCAGCCAGAAGATTAAGCCTACACTCTCCACACTGGCCAGACGGGTTGGAGAGGTCTCACTGATGTTTAGTTTGTGTTTCCTAATGATGTATTGATATGAAAATGTATTGAGTCATAAAAAAAATATACTTACTTTTGTGAAGTAAGTAGATACGTTTTAATATTTTTATATATGTTTGTAATAATATTTTATTTTCCAGAAGTTAGTTGGTTCTCCGTATGGCCAGACACCGGCATTATTCTTTGCGGAATCAATAGGCAAACGGGTACGAGACCTCAGCAATACCCTAGCGCTTGAGGGCGATTTACATCCTAAGACTTTTTGGTGTTGATCAAATAGAGACTGGACGTAGTTATCGTTTAGTCGTCCTAATAGTTTAAATGTGTAAATGGGATCAGATCATAGTCGTATTCAAAAGTAGTGGCATTGATCTTTTATTCATTTTAGGGTTTTTGTGGAACGACATCCATTCAACCGCATTATCTAGATTCTAACATAACTATGTAGTAGGAAGCTAATTCTCCTTTAAAAAAACGTAATATATACGTCATTTAAACTTTAATTATCCTTGGAGTTTGCTGGCATACAGGACACCATAGTGAAAATCCACTTCCTGGCTAGGGAAAGACGTAAAAATTATATAGGTACACACCCCGGGCGATGATAAAGACTCAGATCACATACATATTTTTGCATTGTGAGCATAATGTATGAAACTTACGTGACTTCATCATTGTTAAAAAAATCTTTATTTTTTATAAACCTCGACGCGAATTCGTAGGTACTTATAGCCAGCCAGGCACAAAGTAACATTCGTTTTACCATAAAAAATATGATTCGTTCTAAATTCAAACAAATCACAATCACTGCCAGCGCCAGAGTATCGATTTGACGCAATCTCAAGCTGTATAACATGAAAGCCCTCGCCCCAATCTGCGGTAGAACAAGGCGGGCCATTGGCAGTAGTTTTTTTTCAATAACCCTTGAGCTCCCGCTGGGCTGCTCAACACATGACCGTGTCAATCACGCTATCACGGCGTTCCCCGGGCTTGGTCGTGACATCTTTATGATTTCTATGGTCATGTTGAACAAATAGTTTTTAACGAGTTGTTTTGAATTTTATTTAATTGCTCAGCAGTTTGTCTGATTAGTGGTCTGGTGGAAAGAAATACCTACGATTAATAGTTTTTTTTTTACCTTTTTAGGGTTCCGTACAAAAAATGAAAAAACGGAACCTATATAGGATCACTCGTGCGTCTGTCTGTCCGTCCGTCTGTCACAGCCAATTTGCTCCGAATCTACTGGACCGAATCAAGTGAAATTTGGTAGAATGGAAAGAAAAGGGGCATTTTTGGGGGACAAATTAGGAAATTGAAAAAAAAAGTTTTGCAAACCTTACTGTCATATATCAAATGAAAGGACTCGTTATGAGGATTTTAAATATACTTTTGTTATAATTCTAAAATAAATAGTTTTGATTTTATTCAGAAAGAAGACGAAAATTGACCATTAATCCCCCCCCCCTTGTTCTCCGAAAGTACTGAGCCTAAAATTTTGAAAAAAATACAAATTATAGTTCATTGCTTGTAGATTACAGGAAAACCTATAAAAAATCAATAAATTGTACGAAACCCTCTCCACGCGAGTTTAAGGGTCGGCACCATGTAAACTGGGTTTGTGCGGGCAACAAGTTTGTACAGAAAGCGTTTGATTTAAGTCAAATAATGTATACATATAGATAGAGGAAGAGTTGGGACAGTAGACGAAATAAAGGATTTTTTTAAATATTTTGTAGTTTTCCTAAAAACAAGCATTGAATTTACCCAAAAACATGCAAAACGCACTTTGCGCGGGCAATAGTTATGGCTTAAGTAGAAACGACCACTAAGAAAATTACATACCTAGTTATAGGTGAATAGACTAGCCAGTAGACGAAAATCGTATTTTTTTAATTTTAATTCAGAAAAAGTAAGATAATTGTAAAGAAACCTGAAAGAAATATTTTAGAAAATCTTGCAACAAACTGGCTTGTTTTTCTGCGTAAAGAAATATTCTAACAAGGGATTGCATATATTTTATAAAAATAAAGGCTATTTTGAAACATTATTCTTAATATTTGCTTACAATGCAATCACGCAATAATAAAAAAAATAATTTTAAAAATTGGATGTTTTGCAACGTTTTTGACAGAAATCTCTGAACTGGCGGCCATGATTCTTCCATACAAAATCAGTTGCCCGCCGGGCGTTCAGGAAGGAGGCCGTGTCGAATTTTTCAAAAAAATCAATTTTCAAATTACGTAAAATTGCATTACAGTCTAAAATATTTCAATAAAAAACTATGTACAAACTGCCAAATTATGTCATACTTTTGCTACACTATAGTACAGTTTTGACATTTTGTTGACGTTCAAGTAAAGATGTAATGCTATCGCAGATACGGCATCACACAGTTTTTTTTTAATTTTATTGAAAATTAAGTCAATAAAAAAAAAATTTGGTTTGATTTATTACCTATATTTTTTAATTGGCGATTAGGGTGAAAATCGGATTGGAACTTTCTCGGGTCGCGGAATCATATTAACTGTTTTTGTAATAAAAGGTGCTGTTTAATTAGGGTTTTACAATTATTTTGAGGGGTAATTCAGTCTGAGATTTTGAAAAACTTTTCCCCATGAATGTATATCAAAATACGAATTGACATTATTCGTAATATATCGAACCAGAGGCTATACTAGATCTATACTTGGCTTGGCAGGCAGGCTATAGTAGGCTATTTATCTACACTAATATTATAAAGAGAAAAGATTTGGTTGTTTGTTTGTTTGCATTACATGGCTCCGAAACTACTTGACCGATTTAAAAATAACTTTCACCGTTGGAAAGGTACACTATCCCCGAGTGACATAGGCTTTGTGTGTACCAAGGGCGAAGCCGGGGTGGACTGCTAGTATAGTATAATGATATTAAAACGAGTCAAAAAACAAAAAAAAATCTGCATTTTTATACAAAAGTGTGCAGCCACCCGGGAAATTTGTATAAGAACCGATTTTTTCGGTGTTTTTACTGTTTTTAGGGTTTCGCTTGTCTGTCCATCCGTAAGTCACAGCCAATTTGCTACGAAACTATTAGAATGATTTAGTTGAGATTTAGTACCTACACTTATGTAACTTAGTGACCTAAAGATAGACGTATAATGTAAATAAATGAAATTTAAAAAAGGGAGCCAATTATTGTGGGTAAATTAGACATTAAAAAAAAGTTTTGATAACAAAATCGTGTGACATATCAAATGAAAGAACTTTGTATGACAATTTTAAATATATTTATTTTTTATTATTTCTTAGATCGTTATTTTTAAGTTATTTAAGAAAATGGGCGAAAATTTACCCCACCTACTAAACTACTGGACCGATTCAGTTGAAATGTGGTGCACATAATGTAAATTTGTGACCCAAAGACGGAAGTAAAATGTAGGTAAATGAATAAATAAATAAAAAATGGGGCCACTTTATGGGAGATAAATGAGACATTAAAAAAAGGGTTTTGTGAACTATATCGCGTAAAATATCAAATGAAAGAGCATTTTATGATAATATTAAATATATTTTTCTTTATTTTTTAAGTTGGTGTTTTTGAAGTTATTTTTGAAAATAAATAATAAAAATACACTTATCTCCGAAACCACTGAACCCAATCTTTTGAAAAATTTACAATTAATAGTTCTTTACCTATAGATTACAGGAAAACCTATTAGAAGATAAAAAATAAAAGGGTGCAATAATGCTAATTACTGCTCCATTAATCAACCAATTTTTTTAGCTGTTTTCAGAAAAAGATTTCTTTTTAGTGCTCTTTGTTGATTCGTTAAAAATAAGTAATATTGATTTACACAGAAATATCATAAATTTGTCTATGGTTCCCTAAAATTTCAACTTAACCAAAATAAACCAGCCACGTGCCGTGACGGGCCACCTGCAGTGTAGGGTTCCGTAGTCAGTACCTACTTGTTTTATGTAACTAACAACTGCCTTACTTTAGGTCTGAATTCAGTCCATGATACTGAACAACTTTCACCAAGGAACAAACGAAATACAAAAATTATTTTTGATCTCTTACACACAAGATTTGGCAAAATGTAATATTTATGTAATATATGTATGGTAATATAAGGACAAATCACACTAATTAAGCTAGCCCCAAAGTAAGTTTTAAACTTGTATTATGGGATACTAACTCAATGATACTATATTTTATGATAAATACATACATAGATAAACACCCAAGACCCAGGACAATTTGAAAAAGACCATTTTATAACTTGCCCTGGCTGGGGATCGAACCCAGAACCTCCGTATTAGCGGTCTAGCGTGTTAACAATTACGCCACGGAGGTCGAATGGAAAGCAAACATTTTCTTTTCATATTTAATTATGTGTTCCTTAGGAAAAGTTGTTCAGTATCATGAACTGAATCCACCTTAAATTAGTTTTAGTACAGGGAGACGTTATATACTACTGCCGTGAATTTTTTTAAGTGTCCATATACAACCGTTTAACTGACAAAGAGGGAAGACACATGATTCTAACAAAAAATTGCAATCAAAAACCAGATATTTCACAAACGGATTGCTAAAACGAAAAAGGGTGTTCATAATCTTACAATATTTTTGAAAGACCTATTCAACGACGTCTCACACCACACATTTTTTTTTTTCAATTTTTTATTACCACATATCCATGCCCATGCCCAATTACAGCTTTCTAGTACTAATAGTCTATGAGTAAAACTGGGGACAGATAGACAGACAGACATGACGAAACTATAAGGTTTTCTTGTTAACTACGGAACCCTAAATAACTGCGTGAAACTAAAAAGATTATCTATTCTAAGGGTTCTTTGTCATTTGCGCTTTAACAAATTTCAAAATACGAGTAATCAAAACCACTTGTGCAAATATTTCGCTCCACTTCGCATACGATAAATTCAAAAATTGATGGATGAATGACCGTGCTTTTACAGGTTAAGCAACTTCTAGCTTGGTCACAGTTAGGATGGGTGACCGTGCTTTCAATCTTAATGTTGTCCAAGTCAAATGTTGAGATTCTTATGAATAAATTTCAGTTTTCTCTACCTACATAACTTGGCAGCTATTTAAATTTCAATTGTTTTGTCGGAATTTGAACTTGGCATTTTTACATTTATGTTTTCGATGGGATAAAATAAACACCCAAGAACCAGGACAAATTAAAAAAGGCCATTTACCAACTTGCCCTGGCTGGGAATCGAACCCAGAACCTCCGAGTGACGGACTAGCGTGTTAAGGAATCGCCACGGAGGTCGACTAATAAATTGAAAAAGTAATAAATTTTACGCAAGATTCGAATAACTATAACTTGGATATTTTAGAAAGTGCTATATGAATTTCACATATATTTAAACTCGCTTTTTAAATAAACGTCTTGCATTCACGCACACTACTGTATTTTCGACTTTAGCCTTTTTCTACTGATAGCCTGTCTACTAAAGTGTTAAGTACATTATAATGACGTCTGCCAAGGCCTTAATTCAGAAATAATAGTTCAAACAAAATAATTCTTTGATTTGATTGATTTGAAAATTTTAATAAGTATCGCGGACTGGAAGTCTTGACGAAAAGAAACAAGTAAGTTTCTACGTTACAATTTATGATTACCTACATCTATTGTCCCGTTTACACATTATTAACTCTATGTAACTTCATCTTGACATTTTTATCCCCCTAGCGGAAAAATTTTGCATATTTCAGAGCCAAATCCGACCACATGGCTTTGTGCATACAGTCCTTAACTCGCACTTGGCCTGTTTATTTTCTACATAATTGAAACGAACCTTTTCCAATAGTTCAGTATAATGGACTGATCCCGTGTGGTTCCGGGTTAGAATAGGACCACTCCATCTCTTCCTGTGGATGTCGTAAGAGGCGACTAAAGGACTAAGCACAAATATCTTGTGCTACAATTGCATTCCCAAGGAGGGTTAACGTGGGGCGGCGGCCGGTTGTAAAACTTTTCGCACAAATACATTCCCAAAGAGGGTTGACGTCAGGCAGGCGGCCGGTTGTAAAACTACAGCCAAATCATTGAAAGTGTTCCGGCTATTTCTTCTCCATTTTACAAGGTCTTTGGCATCCTTGGTTGACCATTGAGATGCATATTATATTTGGAGAAGAAAAAGCGGGAAAGCGCACCCCAGGCTCCGAAGCAGCACAGCTGAGGATGCAACCGGGAATGCGCATAGACGAAGAAGAAGAAGAAGTATCATGGACTGAATCCAACATTATTACAATAGTTTCAGTATATTTTGTTACACCCCGTGTATAATTTTTTTTCTTCAAAACACATAATTTCTTTTCTTACGAGTTTAAAATTTTTTTTAAAACGTAAAATCTTTTACTTAATGAATGTTGTAAGGTAAATTTCAACAGTTGAATAACCCAGGTTCTTCTTCTTCTCGTGTCGGCTAAAATGACACATTACAATTTGGTCCCTCCAGTAAGTTACTTGTAAGTACCTACTTCTTGATACAGACAGGATTTTCTCAAACATGACACTTCAATAAAATAACTTCAAAGCACAATTAATACCTACAGCAGCATAATAATCGTCTAACTGTCCCAGAATTTCCTTCGTACCCCGTTTTAATAAACATTCCGATCATCTAAAGTCCATAGAGTTCAAACATTAATAACTTCAGCGCGAGTTACTTTAATTTCAGTTTTAATTCTACGTCCCTGATTTGATGGCTCTGAAACAGGGTTGCCTACCGGGAATTTCTAGTTTCGAAAATACCTTTTAATTCCACCGGAATAAATTGATGCTGATAGAGTGTGGATTTTATGTAATGAAACTCCCCATACTCCCAGTTCTTGAAAATTGTACTTTGTACCTAAATATTTATAGCACCGGAAGTTAGATGGTCCGTTTATATTATTTTTATGCATTTTACTCAAAAAAACATTTTTTTTGAGTAAAATGCACTCTAGTCTGAATCCAATCTTGGAAAAGTTTTCATAAAAGTTATTCCGATGGTCCATACCGTTGGAATAATTGTTGTAAGTTGAAATTGGTGTGATAACAAAAACCTGTTGTTATTTGATATGGGCATTATTCATACCTATCAAATACCAACAAGTTTTTGTATTTCATGCTTTATCTACAAATACAAATATACACTATCACGTCTTTATCCCTAATGGGGGCAGACAAGTATTTTGGGTCTTGCGACTCCAAGCGGACAGAGCCCAGGGCTGCTACGTTGTCTCGATTGATTCCATGCCGGAACTTGAAATTTTCGGAACCGGACAGATTCTGCCAGCCCTACCCCGGCGCCGGGTGCACGGATCATTGGACGTTGCACTTTATATTTTTCATCTGTGCCCGGCTACAATCGACAATAGCGACGATTTAAAATATTGCGCGGGATTTTTTTAAAATTGTCTTGTGTTGTCTCCTATAGCTGAAATGTTCGATTTGTCGTATTTTTTGCAAATATGTATTGTGCGTACATTGATTCTCTTCAGATATTTCTTAGCTAGCTCTAGAGCTATTTCTAGAAATATATCTATTAATCGCAAATTAGTAAGGCACACTTTGAAAAGTAATTACCCTTTGTTTTCAGTTATAATCTATAAATTTTTGAAGTTTCATTTCAACTAAATTCGTTGTACGATTTTTGCTTGGTTAAATAAACAAAATCGAAACTTTCGTATAAGGATAATAAGAAATCAAACCATACTTAAGTGTAAATGTTACTTATATACTTTCTTCGGCGCTACAATCCTTTGTGGGTCTTGGCCTCCACAACGATTTGTCGCCATTTCGGTTTGTCTCTGGCCTGTCTTCTCCATGCTGTATACTTTCCTATTTTCCTTAGGTCTTCTTCGACTCCATCTCTCCTGCCCTTCCTGGGTCTAAGCTCAGGGTCTCGGGGTCTACTGTAAATGTTATCAAGTAGCTAACCATTTCACATCATTTCACATTTTTTCAAAACATTTTTTATAGAGATGTTCTGAGTCAACTAGGTCCATCTAATAGCATTATCAATCAACTATAACTATTATGAATAAAAATACTTGAATTTAATATATCAATGTCAATGTATAGGTATATATAAATGGATATTTTTTATCTGTACCTAACACAAACTAGTTACTTTTTATAATTAATAATTTAGCCCAAACTCGTAACAACGTCATCGTTTTTCATACCTTATTTTATATAATATACAAAATACGAGTATCTCAACTTGGCAGTTGTCAATGAAGTTAGTGAATCAACTTGACAAAACAAGGGTGAGTGAAACAATGGCACATCAGCGCAACTTCACCCTCCGAGCAAACCGCAGGAGAATATCATAAACGAGGCTTAACCACTCGTCTCGGCGGATATTGAGTAAATAAAAACATAATAAAATAATAAATTCCACGCAGCATATGGCAAAAGGCAGATTTTGTGGATCAGTGGGGGCCGCGGCGATTTGTTGAGAGACAAGTCTGTCGATTTGTTGTTGCTAAAGATGTTTTTGTTGTCAAATGGCTATGTAATGGAAAATAAGTAACTGATAAATTAAGTTTAAAACACACATACTATCATCCTATCCTTTATAGGACAGACAGAGCCCAGAGCCTCAAGACCCCTTTTCGCCCATTCCCTCGATCGGCTTTTACGATCTGCACGAGAAGAGAAGCAGCCGGTACATTCAAAGGTTTTTTCTCCCAGACCAGCATAGAAGCTTTTAGAGATTGGTACCTGTTACTTCTAATCTATTGATAAATATTAATATTCTTGTAATACTAATACATATGTAATTATTTTACGTCAAAAACAAATATTTTAAGTATGTATTTTACATACTTAATTTGAAATTTGCATACTATTTATCAAAGCCTGTCTAAACTAATAAAGACGGACGAGTATGAGAAACCTCCCATTAGATCTACTTAGTCTAATATGTAGCTATGACTTGCTATCTGCCTTAAACTACCTAGAGAAAGAAACTAAGTAAGGCTAACGTTGTTGAATAACGATCCTAGATCAAGTTTATGTTCTAGCTTTTTTAAAATCCTTATTCTAAAACTTATGATAAACGTTCATTTAGCACAGCAATTCGTATTAAAACTATTAAAAAACAAACGGGCAAGTGCGAGTCGGACTCGTACATGAAGGGTTCCGTAACACCGTACAATGTTTTAAAACGCTGAAGAAACCTGTTTCTTGTATGACAATGAATTTTTAATTTTTTTTTTTTAATATTTGTTTTTATAGCGGCCACAGTAATACATAATCGGTGAAAATTTCAGGTGTCTAGCTATTACGGTTCAAGAGATAGAGCCCTGTGACAGACGGACAGATATACAGACAGACAGACGGACAGACAGCGGAGTCTCAGTAATAGGGTCCCGTTTGCACCCTTCGGGTACGGAACCCTAAAAACAGCGTTTTCCTAACAAGGTTCATCATCATCATTAGGTCTTTTTAAGTCTCCACTGCAGAAGCACGACCCTCTTTGTACTACAAGAGCCTTATATTAGCCAGATCAGTCAGAGGATTTGGCCTATACTCTCCACGCTAGCCAGACGCCTTGGAGCGGTCTTACCGATGTTTATAATAATTATAAGCTTTGTTCAGCTTCTACGACATCCATGTGAAGACTTGGAGTGGTCGGCGAACAAGGATAACAGAATATAATAAAATAAAAAAGTTTATAAATCTAAAAAGTATGTGCCTCCTCTATTAGTCCAAGATCATAAATAGCCATTCGATCGGTCTATCAACAAATCGAATGGAGCGAACATCGCCTCTACTAATGCAGCTCCCGCATCGCATCGAGTGGTGTATCGAGATCGCGACTCGAGTAATAATCGAACCCTCGCTGCGCGGTGTCCCGCACCCAATCTCAGGATTTGTACCACGAAGAACGACACCACCAACAAACACACCAAAACAAACCTTACACCAACGTAATAAAGACTTTACAGAAGTAAAAGAAACTCGGTTTTGTGACTCCCTGTATTGGGGTGACAATCGAAAGAACGGACGGTTATTGAATTTCTTTGCATTTTTGATTTGTCTCTACTACGGTTTGTTGATCAATCACAACTTCAAACATGGAAGAAAAATTATTCATAACTCCTTGACTTAATGCGTTGATCAATGTACGAGAAACGTTTCCTGTTGTGATTAAATAACCTGCTATACCTTGATAACAGTACAAATCCTCAGAATATACTCAGAAACTTGTATCCACAAGTATGTCTTTGGATCTAAACAGTCGGTAAGACGAAAAGTAAAAAAAAAAACTTGACCACAGATGATGACTCCGAAGATCCTTAGAGCAACTTACGGCTTGCCGTATCCTCTTTTCCAGTACGCAAATGTAAAGTCCAAGTAATTTTTTTTTTCATAAATTGCACTACACTACGAAGTTTATATTGCAATGTAGAATATTAGTTAGAAAATCCCTATATTCCCCTGCATTATCCAGTGTAAAGCGGTCGTACGCCGCGCTGCCAGGGGAACTCGGGCCGATTGGCGACTGTTCGATCGCACATCCTATGGGGGATGTCAGGGCGCATTGATGCACGTACGCGACTATTTTCGACGATTTTAATACCCAAATGGATATTTCCGCGATTTCCTAATACTGGCTGGAGAAAATTTTTTTTTTTTTACTATTCTGACCAAGTTATCAGCTAATTTAAGTGAAGATTTAGTGGGAGATGAAGCTTGTTGATTAATTAGAGAAGTATATTAAAGATATAAAACGAGGAGTTAGTATAGAATGGTTACAAACGTAAATAGTCTCAGTAGCAAGTAGCAACTTATTTAAAACGCTTTGGCCTCGTTTCAATCAATCACAAAAGTAAATTTTCGTAGCATCGTAGCGGTCGTAACGTCGTACATAGTAAAGCTTAACGTTCTCACTTTAAACTGTAAACAGTAGTTTATAAAATACTTTAAAGGGTTATCTAGGACTTGGTAGTAGCAAAATTTTAAATGATGTCTCCGTTTTTTTTTAAATTATTTATTTAAAATGATGGGCAGCACTGGACCCCGGAAAATTTAGGTACGGCCTTAACCTTTGATCACTTAATTCAGAGCATAGCAGAAAACCAGTGCCTTACATTCGTGAGTAAAGGTTTACGCTGAGCTTATGACCTTTTTGAATTATTGCATCTCACACAGACTATTATGTTATTTTGTATAACAATTTCTCTATTTTTATGTATTTTTGTTTAGTTGTAATAGGTTGTGTGTGTTTAAGTTTTAATTCAAATAAAGATTTTTCTATTCTTTCATAGAATATATGAATATGATACAAATGCGAATTTATGTAATACTTTTTTAAAATAAACCAGCTAATGTAAATGGTAAATAAAAACAAACTAATAAAACAATGTTGTTTTTTAAACTTAACCCACAACATCAAGTGTCACATTTTATATCCCGTGAGCGTGCGCCCGTGAAGTAACATTTTCAATTACTCATACGGCTAGCGACCGATATTAATTCCGCCATATCTCGATTTTGCGATACAAGTAGCGGATTACGCGGCGATTTGCTTGTGCACTACCAATGCAATCGCATCAATGCTGTCTGATGTTAGCCAAAGACTAAATCAAACTGTACAGAAAACTCAGTGGGTTTACTGCCCATTTTAATACAATATCTCGAGTTTGCGATACAAGTAGCGGATTATGTGGAGATTTGATTGTGCATTACCAATGCAATCGCATCAATACTCCTGATGACAGAAATAAATATATACAGAAATGTACTGTTAGATATATATCTCAATTTTACGACACAATTAGCAAATACATTTCTTGTGCTGCATGAAGTTAGCCTGATTTTACCGTGTGCATCGATGATGCGCGAATGATTAATAAAGCAAATAGGTTTAACGGCTTTTATTACGCATTGTGTATACCAAGGTTTATTAAAATGTACCTACTCTATGTACCTACATAGAGTACATTTTAATAAACCTTATATAGTTTGTGTTGTGAATATTTTGGTACATTATCAGCGGAGTGATCATGGTAATGAAGTGGTAGACGTCACGTAAGGATGAACTGATTACTCAGCACTTGCCAAATTCCACAGTCGGAATTAGTTCCACCAATACCATGTGCTGCCACGTTTGAATGACCAGAGACTTTGGCAGATAGTCTACGCGTTGCTTCAAAATCTCTGACGAAAGACTGATTTGTTGCTTTATCTATTTAGACCATAGGAGTTAGTCTTTGGCAATATTTTGGCACATCGTCAGCTCGGCGACCGCGGTAATGGAGTGGCGGACGGCGCGTGCGAGCGCGCGCACCGCACGTGCCGCACGCCGCACGGCGCAAGCACCACTCCCACCGATTATGTGCTATCACGTGAGAATTTTTAAAGCCATATTTCTGAATATTCTTTTTTCGATTCGATGACTGATTTGATTGATTTAAATTGTAATCAGTCAATAGTCTGAGGAACAATGTGGCAATTCTCCGTAATTGTACATTTTGTAGATTATCAATAGCTAAATTTAACTAAATTTAGCGTTTAATCTATAAAAGACTTTTAGAAATGTTTTTAAGATTATTACCAAATGATTGTTGAAACCTCATATTGTGTCAATGTAACCTAAGAAAATTTATATTGAGCAAAAAAACATATTTGAATTTTAAACAAAATATTACCACATCGTCAACTATGATAAACTGCAAATATCGCCACAAAATACCTGTATCGCGCTACGGCGGAGCGAAAAGTAATATTTAGGTGTCAACTGCAGCGATAATCGCGGGGTAAAAAATAGCTGCGACGAACTATTTCCACCCTTGCCGTCGCCGGTGGTATCTCGCCGTTTATCGGCCGATAGCATCTGAGTGAGACATCGCTGGTGACGTTTGAAATATGATCGTGGAGGTCCCCAGGCGCGCGTCACGTGCGCCGAATATTCAAATCAGAATAGCACGCGGCGGACCCCCGTGTTGGCTAAATACGCCCGACGCACCGCGCCGCCCGGCCCACCCACTTACCAAGGGTCGGCCCTATGTAATCGAATTTGAAAATTATTCTAAAACACTGAATAATGTATTTCGGAGGGACGCACGCCAGAGGCGACTCGCTCCGATTTTTTAAATAAAATAAATTAATCAAGTGGGTTCGCGCACCTAAACGGATTAACTTGGCGCTGATTTGACTTCAACTGTTTGCTCAGTACATGAGGGGTGACGGTTTAAAGGTTATTTGAAACAGTATCGGAGTAACATCATTTAGCTGACGGGCATGTGAAATGCGACCGTGACGTCACTGTTTCGGTTCAAGAGCAAAGAGACAATTAATAAATATTTAAAATAAATATCTCTAAAAACTATTCCGGCTATTTTGTTCTCCACTTCACACTTTGCGAAGTTGCGAATGACCACATTGACATGCATATTATATTTAGAGATGAAAATGCGGGAAAACGCACCCCGGGTTCCGAGGCAGTACTGCTGAAAATGCAACCAGGAACGTGTTAAGATGAAAATGGGAAAAAAAAGAAATATATCTACGCAAAAAAACAAAATAATATATATTAAATAAACACTAACAATGGTCAACCAACATCTTAAAGTTAAAGCAGTTAAAACACCAGACTGTTAGGAAAATAAAATGAATAAAAATACAAAGACTTTGTAAAGAAGGAAAAAATCTAAAGCCATTTATCATGTAGTAAGTCAATACTTGGAGATGTCATTACAATTTCGCCACGGTATGATTTGCTGATGACTCTACAATGAGCTGCAAATATGCCTGATATGATTAGACTTGTAAAACTTACATCATCATGTAAGTTTTAAAAGCATATTTAAGTTCATGTTGTACAGAGAAATTTTATGAAATATAAGCTATAGGTCAAATGAATTATGCAATGTCTAAATTAATAAAACATATTTTCAGACATCGAACCACCGTTCTTAAAGCAGCCCACGGAAATCCGATCCCTCCAATAAAGTTTATGAATCGCAAAAATTGCCCAAATTTATATTTGAAAATTAAATATTGAATAAGACAATATTAGTTCAATCGCTACATTAAGTTTTATTACACTATGAATACATTTCGCTCGGTGCAGCGATTTGGCACGCAGGGCTGTGTGCCATTATCGCGCGATATGAAATTAAAATTAAAATATATAAAAAACGCAGCGAAGCACTCTCGACAGACCACTGAGGGACAACCCTAAAAATTTAACACTATAGAAATGAATGGAGTCAACATCGTCACACTGCCTTCGTGAATCCGACTTGGCTGGGCAGTTTCGGGAAGTTATACAGCGTCTTCTCGTCCAAAATACCGCAGTGCCTCAAGACTAAAATGTATAATCAATGTGTGTTACCAGTGATGACTTATGGCTCTGAAACGTGGTCCCTTACTATGAGTCTCATAAGAAGGCTCAAGGTCGCTCAACGCACTATGGAGAGGGCTATGCTCTGTGTTTCTCTACGTGATCGAATCAGAAGTGAGGAAATTCGTAAGAGAACAAAAGTCACTAATATAGCCCAGCGGATTAGCTCGTTAAAGTGGCAGTGGGTGGGACACATAGCGTGACGAACCGATGGCCGATGTGGTAGAAAGGTTCTCGAATGGCGACCACGTACTGGCAAGTAAAGAGTTGGACATGAGCCACCCACAAGGTGGTCAGACGATCTGACCAAGGTCGCTGGAAAGTGCTGGACGCAGGACGCTCTAGATCGGTCATTTTGGAAATCCTTGGGAGAGGTCAATGTCTAGAAGTGGACGTTATGCGGCTGAAATGATGATGAATGATGATTGTTATATTGGGAAACTACATATCATATTAATTTTACAGTCGTACCTATAATTAACAATTTGTAAAAATATGAATTATATGGCGTCTCCACAGTTTTTACTGCCAACTATCATGTAGCGGTGTACAGTAGGGGTGCCACTCGATGATTTGGTTTTACGATTCGTTACGCCGTCAAACTACCCCTCGAATATGTTCCCTCGCCTTGAATATTATTTATACGTTTGTTAAGTGGAGTTGCGAGAGGATTATAGCCTCCGGAGCTCAGTATTTCAACAAACATTGGTTATGATTTCGAATATTGATCGCAGTTTTAACGATTCCAGAACTCGGATGAGAAGTGTCCGAAAATTTTGTTTTTAATTTGACAACCCTAATGCTTGAAGGTTTAATTTCCCCAAAGAACATATAGCAAAATATGAAAAATATTTTTTGGCCCGCCATACAAGTTGACCGATCAGCAGATCCGAGTTTGTATGGAAAGTCTAAAATTATTTTTCATATTTCGATATATGTTTCTTGGAGAAAGTTGTTTAGTATCATGAACTTAATGGTTTCAGTATATTGTTTGTTTGTTTGTTTGTTATAACTTTATTGTACCAAAAATTTAAGTATAAAAGACAACATAATACGAAAGAGCAAATATACAAAGGCGGTCTTATCCCATGTAGGGATCTGTATATTTTGTGAGACCCTTTTTATTCTATGTCAATGTGTTTGTATGATATTTTTATCTAAGAAAACATGTCACAGAAAACAAACGCTGTCCCTCCCAGCGAGCCGTAGTTAGGTATGCAAAGCCAACATATTTTCTCTTGAGACTAGAACGGTGAGCAAACAGTGGCCGAGCGAAGGTTGGCCCGTGTGTACCGACGCTGCGTCGCATGCCCTCATATATTAAACATAGCCAGCTACCTTTAGCCTGCCTTCTGACGTACAACCCCTATACATATGTAGGATACTACTTCAAAAATAACCTAAGTTATATAGGTTTAAACAAAACGTATACATATACACTATCACATCTTTATCCCTAACGGGGCAGAATAAGCCTAAGGCAGTTAGATCCAGTGGTGACGTTAAGCATGATGATGTGTGTAAAGGTGTAAAAATCTAATCAAAATAGTGATGGGTAGCCGCATCACATTTTGACATGTTTCAGTTATGTACTTGCACATTTTCTCTATTGTTTTTTACGAACTGCGAGGGAAAAACAGCAGCTGGTACATTTAACGTTTTTCGTTTATCCCAGACCACCTTGAAAAGTTTATACAAAAATCAGAGTAATGAATCCATTTTTCAGCAATTTTACATTCGCATAAAAATAAGGTCGCGGCAGTTAACACGTTTATCGGGCGCTCATTAAAGCGAGGGCGATCTTGCTTCGGAGTCGTTAAGCGCGCAATAGTTCGCGAATCCTCGTAAAAAATATCTCACAACCGACTTTACGAGCGCCCTTTGTGAATGCATCATTAAATTTCCATCTAAATTTAAATTACGAACGGTGCAATTCGACGCGCTCTCTCCCACGTGTTTCTGTTTTCCTAGTCCGTGGAAATGTTATAATTGCTGCACACTGAACGTAGCCGAGTCGAGAATTTGAAAAAAGATGACGTCAGTCGGAATTATCTTCAGCGCAGCGCAATTGAAACGGCTTTGCGACGGGCTTAGTGAAAAAGTTGGCGTTCGTTTTAATAATTCCCAGCTCCGGCGCCTCGTCAGAATGCCGTTGTCACTTCGCGGATTAAGCTCCGACACGGTTGAGTTGGGATTTGAGAGTTATTTTAATTTGCATTTTTCGTAATTCGAAGGAAAATGCAACGGCTTCTTTTTATATACTTAAACAACATCTATGTTTACATCGCAAAGTTTACGAGTTTTGGATGGACGAAGACGGGGGCCGACGTCGTTTGTATGCGATGCAGGCTTCCCGGGAAAGGCATAAAGTCGGCAGGTGAGGTGAGGGCACCGCGCGGTCACGCTATTTAGATAAGAGAATTTTCGTGACCTTCCCCTCCCCCTTGCGATAAGAGCTTTGAGTGTTTTTCACGACATAGCTGCGAATGTTGCAACTATAGATATATTTATAGGTATCGCTATTATAGTTTCAATTCATATTACAAACGTATCCTGTCTTACGTGCACAAATACCTGCACTATAGAGAACCTAATTTCACGATAGAGCTCTTGAGTTGTTGCCCTTTATTGGAGCAACAATATACAACGTCGAAGGGACATCCCCGTAATAAATCGTACCACGGTCTATACTAGATTATAGTATAATAAAATTGAAATAACAGTCAAAAAACAAAAATAAATTTCGGCATTTCCATACAAAAGTGTGCAGCCGCCCGGAGGATTTGTATGGAAATGTCAATTTTTTTTTTTGTTTTTTGACTGTTATTTTAATTTCATTGTAGTTTAGTGATCTAGCATAGCCCGTGGTTCGATTTATTACGGGTATGTCCCTTCCACGTTGTATAAGTACCATTGACACACTAAGAAGAAGATTGAACAAACAATCAGTAAACAAGTAAATCAATGCAAACATTTACATGAAAATAAGGAAAAAACGTCGAACAAATAAGGTCATTCGATTAAGCGGAATGATTTGCGAATCACTTAAAAATCCAAATGCCACCGTTCGAGTCCCTCGACTTGTGGCATTGGAATGGCGAATCGCTGGAGTTTAGAATAAATTGCGCGACTGGATAAAGCAATATTTGTTCATCTACCCCCGCATTACGGCAGCGGCGGCCATTAGCGGGATGCAAATAACGTCTTGTCATTTTTACTTCTTTATTTTCCCTCATTGCCAGCCGCTTCCCCCTCCCACGGATGTCGTGGCGATATGGAAATAAGATTCACTTAAGGATGTTCTTTATGCCTCGCGTTTACTCGGAAATAATGGTGATCTTCGGATCGGAGGCTGAATGCTCTGTTATGTTGGCTTTCAATGTACAAATCGGATGGGATAATACATAATTACTATTTTGACACATTAAAGTTGTGTAAGCAGCACGTCGTTTATTTCTTTAATGGCATTCTATACTGTGGCCTAGTAGTTATCATACCTGGCTATCACACCGGCGGTCCCTGGTTCGATACCTGGTCAGGTCAGGGTAAAAAATTATCTTTTTTAGATTGAACTGGATTTTTGATATTTATCTATATATGTACCTATTTGTTAAAAATATATGTAGTATCCATGACACAAATCTCGAATATCTCAATCTGTGTGATTTATTCGTATATATTTATTATTATGATTCAACGCTGCGATTACGCAAAACCCGAATACGTCCCGTTTCCTTGTCGGTCTACGAGTAGATATAGACAGCAATGGCAAGAGATATAGACTCAGACCAATGGTAGAGATATACAGGTCTGTGGATATAGACCTGTGACGCAATCTAAAAGAGGTTAATAGTATTGAGGCGTAGAAGCTGGTGTTGATGTCGGCCTGTTTGTGTCAACGGACTGTATATTCTAAACTACTGAATCTGTTCAGTGTATTTAGAGAACCTTACTGCAAACATTAAAAACTTGTCACGATCTAATATTATAATGGTTTAAACCTAAAATCAAAAATCTACCTACCTTGAAATGTTGTACCAAATTATCAATGTATTTTGTATTCGAAGAAAGTCATAATCTATGTAAAATTGTAAATCCTTCCCTACTTGTAGTAAAGATGTCATAAATTCTTGGGTACTAATAGAAGAACTTGTCATGCACCACTTACAGAATCCCTACAAAATGTGCCTAAGCTAAAACGGCGCTACTCGGTACATCCGAGTGGGTTTTAGCCCCACTTTCTGCGGTGTATTTGCAAACCAGATTGCGTACAGACGTAATTTATAGTGGGGTTGTTATTAAATTTTTGAATAGCAATCGCGACTGATTTATAACGAATTTACATATGGCTTCTAATTTATTTTCTGTAACAAATACACAAATAAATGTAACGTCTAACAATATATACTGAAACTATTTTAAGGGTAGAATCAGTCCATGATATTGAACAACTTTCCCCAAGGAACATACACCGAAATATGAAAAAATCATTTTTTTACTTTCCATACAAGAACGCATCAGCTTATCGGTCAATTTCTATAGGAGATTTTTTCTTGTGGAAAGTTGTTCAGTATCATGGACTGAATTCAGCCTTTAAATAGTTTCAGTTTATTTTGTTAGACCCTGTATAAGGTACCACTAGATATACGCCAACTATTTTCAATGACTATATATACTATATAATATTGAATAACTTTCCCCAATATATAATCGACGTAAGATTTTTTTCTGCTAGAACTCAGTTCAACTAGACATAAATGTTCATGAGATGCCAAATCAATTTTCATTATCCGCTGTAGATATAATCCGTGTAGAAACTTGTTCAGTATCATTTAGGTATGTATTTAGAGCTATCGATTTTTCATTATTTTATAAAACGAAGAATTTTAGGTAGATGTAAATCGGTGCAACTGATTATATGTATCACCGTCACCAATGACATCAGTAAAACTTACCCAAATTGGTTTCTACTTTGCTCTTTGTAAAATATTGTCCGTTGCTATCTAAAACTGTTTAAATAAATTTCAATGTTTTAATAAAGATACCTAAGCATAAAAAGAGGAGGTACGTACATATAAACTCGCTGAGCACTTGAACTCCGATATGTTTATGATCGCATAAACAGCAAGTATACGGGGAGCCAGTGAATAGCAGTTTCTTTAAATTAAGGCTTTAAATTTGGTGTACAAAAGACTACTAGGTCAAAAATATTTTCTCCTGAGAAGATAGTCAAATTCAAATTGCAAATTCTTTATCATAGAATATTTATACCTTTTTGTAAATATATTCATTTTACTAAAAATGTTGCCATCCTAAAATTGTTTCATCATCATGATCTGGTCTTTTTTAGCCTCAACTGCAGGAGCACGACTCTCTCTGTACTACCAAAGCCATATAATTAGCTAGAGCAGTCAGAGGATTTGGCCTACACTCCCCACGCTGGCCAGACGAGTTGGCGAGATCTCATTGATGTTTATAAGCTTTGTTTAGCTTGTGTTTTCTAAGTCGCCTTCTACGACATCCACGGGAAGAATTGGAGTGGTCCTATTCTACTTTGCTATCACCACACAGTACCTCAAACATTGTTTACTTGCACCTTTCAAAATTGTTAACTTTAGTGCCGCTTCCTATGTCCTTTTTATGAGTATTATTTTACGGCACTGGATACGAGTCTTTTAGAGCCTTTCTTTAGTTTTCCGTTTTTTAATAATTAAGGTTAGGAATTGTTCCTAACCTTTAACCTAACAAGTTTCAATCACAGGGTGGTGTAGGTCCTATGATTGTTACAAGGGAGCTTCTGGCGACAAATCTATACGAGTCCACTGGTTTTCATAGCCGATTGAGTGGTGGACGGCGCATAAAGACGCTCACCACAGTCCGCTTAACACATATGTGTAGGCTGTAGTAATATTACTACAGCCGTACTATGACTTTCCACTTTAACAGTATGTATTTTACATATTGTTACACCAAACTACAACAATTTCACATTATAAAGTCCACTAGAATCAATTTGCTAATTAAATTAAAGCAAACTGAACCCCTTGACTTCCCGCCAAAAAACTTCCTATGTCCTAGTGCAGAAAAAACGTCAACAAACTATATTGCAGTATTTTATCGAACGAAGAGAACTTATTATTTAGTTGGAGTAATTGCAAATTAGAGTTTGTGTAGTACAGATAAATTAGGATTTCGTTAAATATTAACATAATAATTTTACAATGTATACTGCAAACCAGGAAGGACACGACCTACGTCACGTGCTTATGAATGAAATGGCCATTCATTTTCAGTGGCAGGACACAGCTATGAGCAAAGCGGACTATATTTCTCATGCTTATCGAAACGCCAAGTTATTGAACACACATAAGGGTGTGACATGACACAACTACTAAAAATAACAATTTTCCTTTTATCAGAACAGGAGAGTAGGTAGAGAAAAAAAGAGTTAAATATTATAAGCTAGACTTAAATGCTCGTTTTATAGACCCAACTCTAAAAATACTCGTACGCCTCAGAAAATCGGTACAGCAGAAGAGGCAGAAATTCTCTGCTTCTAGTGGAATCTTCGTTAAATAAAATGGAGCAAAATAATTTATACGTATTTTCAATACGGCGGTCAAACGATTATTTTGAATTGACAGATTATCGCTTAAAAGTGTGTACAATTCGCTAAAGGGGCATGGCTGTCAGGCCCGGAACGGGGCACAGCGAGGCGCCCGTAGCGCGTGGGCGATCATAACTCGCGCGCAACAAGACGCGCACGCCACCACTAACTACCTTCGCCTAGAAATACAGGGTGTTCGGCTTAAAAAGGCAAAATCAATTAGATGTAAGTGGGTACTATGATTACGTATAGGCACTATAAAAAAACTTCTTCTAGAGTCATTCATACGTAAGATAGAATTTTATTACAATTATTATTAATATCATTAAATTATATGAAAAAAATTAATAAATTTAACAATAGATATTACGTCTTTTGATACCATCAGTTTTAAAAAGACGGCAGAAAAAAGGTAAACTTCAAACTCTAATTTTTTCTATCGTCTAGAAAAATCTATAAATAAGTACTAAAAGGGAAAAATCGTATAGCAGCGTTGAACGCTATAGAAAACATCGTTGCCAAATTTTGCAAAAAAGATATGATTATGATGAACACCCGGTTAATTAGCATTGACTATACGTATGTACATTTTAGTCCAACTTAAATCGTTCAAGTTAATAAATTGTATGAAAGTCAACTCTTCAAAAGTTACCAAATTAAAAATACAATCAGCCTGTATAGCACCAAACTGCATAACTACTCCTAAACGCGACAGGTACAGCACGCCACCGGATCACTCTTTATGGCCTATAAATGTGTAATTCACGCCACCTTAATCCGACCCTGGTCGAATAAATCTGGATTAGCCGGCCCTGGTGCGATTGTGTGCGATATCTCCTGATTATGCCGTTAACAATTGTAATTGAAAAATAAAATGTTCCAGAGTAGGAGCCTTAACTGGGCACTGAGATGTACTGGTAACAAGAGGGTAAGATATTGTGGTTTATAACTTGACTATTATGTCAAATAAAGATGTAGTAATGAACTATGTTTCTTGGGAGAACATTTCTTCTTTTTGTATTTGTTTGTGACAATATTGGCCACAAATAAATACAAAAAGAAGTCAGATGTTTCAATCAGCCTAAGCTTTTGAAACAACCAATAAAAATGATATCTTAGGTACTTGAAAACTACAATTAAAAATAGGTACTCTATCTAACTAAAAGATAACAAAGACAAAGTTCAATTTAGTGACTTAAAAACAGTAGATTCTGTAAATGAACTGTGCAGGTATGGAGGAACGCACAGGTAGGTCTATTCTTCTATAGCCAAAAGTGTGACTTCAATATGTATAAAATGTAAGTCATTTCTTCCATGCTGATCTGGAAGAAAAATAAAAACTTAGAATGTACCAACTGCTGCTCTTCCCGCGCAGATCGTAAAAACCGATCGAGGGAATAGGCGAAAATGCAAATCAAGTTAATAGGCGATGCGGCTAGCAACCTATTTCTTCAAGTCCTTTTTCCACCTGCTCGCCCACCATCACACTAACAGTTGCTTTTAAGTCTTGCAGCCTTGGGCTCTGTCTGCCCCATTAGGGATAAAGACGTGATAGTGTGTATGTAAGTGATCGCACGGATATTGTACTACCTAACCTATAAGTGTAAATATGTAAAGTACAAGAACAACAAACTATTCCACTTCCGACGACAACCCAAATACCTCTGGAACGCAAGCATCCGCTAAGTTCACACTGCTCGATATTCGGATCTCGCCATATTTCACACGCAGAGCTCAAAGAGGAATGCCACCTAGTGCGGAGACTTCTGAATTCAGACGTAGAACAGCTGGAAGTGACAAGACATTATACTTGTATGGTCGTTTCATTTTATAAAATCACGTGGAAAGTCGCACGCAACAACTGAGAAAGAGAAAAAAGCTGACACAACTAAGCGACTGCTTCTGTATGTAGAAAATAATACTTCTTTCTTCTTTTCTTTCCTTCGAATGGGATAGTGGCCGAAACAAGCTTAACATAAATAATTCCTTCATGATACTGAACAAACAACATTCCCCATATAACATACTCGTATATCGAAATATGAAAAATATATTTTGATCTTGGATCGGTCAACTTGTATGGGAGGCCAAAAATTATTTTTCATATTTTGATATAGATATGTCTCTTTTGAAAATTTGTTCAGTATCATGGACTGATTCACCCTTAAAATAGTTTCAGTTTATTTTGTTACACCCTGTATAGGTGAAATGTCGAAGAGGTAAGCTCTACTTGCTCTATGGCTTTTGTATAGCATATCTTCAGCCTCTTTAACTAACACGCCAACACTTAGGGCCTGAAAGGCCGGTAACGCTCTTGTTACACCCCTGGTGTTACCTTACTATTAGGTGATCCGCTAGTTCGTCTAAGCAGTCTCATTCTCGAGTCATATCCAGTACACATAGCTCAATTGCCTCACCTTCCCAGGGCTGTCGACGCAGACCATAAATTACCTAAAACAAGCGGCAGATGCCGTGGGGGGCGCCCCGGTAATGGGAGCATTAGCAGCACTAATGGCTCTGGCCGGCGACGTTTACACATAAATTCGCGTCAAATTTAGGACGCGAGATGTCGGCGATGTGTGCCGTAGATTTGTTGGGTTTACGGCGGGTTGTGATACGGATTTGGGTTATATGAGCTTTAAGTAATATTACTAATGACTATCCCTCGACTATACCATGTCAAACATTTCTGAAATAATTTAGACACTTATCAAAATAGCATCCCTAGATGAAAAAGGCTGGAAAACAACTCTAAAATTATTGAAAATGTTTTCAACTTGCATATAGGTAAAGGGACAGAAATATATGGAAGGCATTGATTGCTTCAAAGACAAGAATTTAAAGTAGGTAGGTACAGGGTGACTTTTTAACCATCAGCCAAATTTTTGAAGCCGTTTCAGCTCATGATACTATAAACTACTTCCTGTAAAAAAGATCGTCGAAAAAAAAATTCGTCCTCCCATAAAAAAATCAGTTTGGCTAAGTGCTGATTTATCTGGGAAGAATTTTTATTTTCGTTTTTCGCTTAATATCTAGTTCATTGCAGTATCATGGATTGTACTTGCTCCAAAAATTTATCTGGTGGTTAAAAAGTGTAACTATATACTTTTAAATTTTTCGATTATATTTTATTAGGCAAGAAAATATGGTAAATATTCTAATGTTAATGTTGGGCAAAAAGATCTCTAGCAATATTATTATTAAAATTCATAACTTTATATTTTTAGTTCCGCAACAATTCACATGATTTACATCTAACACTTTAACATCGGCCATTCCCCCGCAAATAAATCGTACACATGAGAGCAAAAAAAGATAATAAATCAATAAACATACGGATTCGTGAGAAAGTATCTCCCCCACCCTAAAACAAAGTTACGCCGGCCGGGCGCACTAAAAATTCCTCATAATTGAATGAATCTATTCCAGCGCCATTAAATCGAGTTACCGAGCATATTGGGTGAGCAAATTTATTTAGCTAATAACCCCTGTTGTCGGAGCTTATCCCTTCGTCTTACGTGCGCTGAGTGGGTAAAATTTATCTTCTTTTGTGTGGCCACGCTATGCCTACAGGTTGTGGCGTTATGAAAAAAAAACTATTTTCTTATGATTTGCTTGTTTATCGTGAGTAAGAGAGTCGAGAGTAAGTGGCCAACATAGAAGAGAGGAGCCACGTTACCAAAAGGTGCTAAATTTGAAGGTTCCTGGATAGGAACAGAGGAAGGCCTAAGAAAAGGTGGATGGAGTGCGTTAAGGATGATATGTATAAAGAATGTAACAAGTGCCTTGACAAAGGGGGAAAATGGAAAATACTCACATGCTCTCCCAACCCCACGTAAAGTGGGATAAGGTAAAAAAGATGAAAATGAAGTTGCCAACGCTGGTGTAAGGTTTTACAAGCTGTGACAATAGGTATGTATAATGATGGCAGCCATGACCAACCGGCTGAGCGAGCATGCCTTTCGAAGAGTATTTTTATGCCACTTTTGGTCTACTATCCAAGTGCGGATCACGCCCGCCCTTAATTTGTAAAAGCGTTCTCCCACCAGGCCACCAAACTCCTTAATTATATCATATGTGGTTATGAAATACTTAGGTAAAAATACACCCTGCGCGGGATAAAAATAATAATATATTTAAGTATAGGTATAGGTGTAGCAGTAGCTGATTTACGTGAGTGACCCGCTTATCTTAATGAGTAATATAGGTATAGCCTTGAGTGTCTCCATATTGTTTTACAATAATTTGACCTTCATAGTAAATTATTCACTGGATTGGAGTTAATAAAAAAAAATACTAAGATTAACGTTAGTTATTTACAAGTTATATTTGAGTTAAAAAGGCACAAATATTTATAAAACTGTAAATAATTTAGCTTATTTAAGATTTTCTCTGATACTATAGGGTCTAAATACTGGTTCATAATGTATTTTATAGGAACTGATAGTACACTTAGATCCCAACAGCCTCCCGCTATCTCAGCATCTTGTCCTGCAAATTGATAAGCTGCAGGAGGGGCCGCCTGCTGCTTTATGCGGCCATTAGAGCAACCTCTTCCGTGGGATTTGTACCTCGTTTGTACAACTGTCTCAAGGCGACTGCAAACTTCCAACAACTTTACTCCCTTTAGCACTCATACTTATAACTCGATTATGCTACTGGGAGTCTTACAAATACTACCTACTTGCAAATTGATAAGCTAAGAGCCCTTTCTGTCGCCCGATGCTTCATACGGTTATTAGACCAAACTCTTCGGTAGGATGTGTAGCTCGTTTGTACAAATGCCTTAAGACTCCCAACTTCGAGAGAGCTTACTCTCCTTGCTACTTCTATCTAGTAAAAACCTCAATAAAAAGAGTCCAAAAATTTAATGTTAATGTTAATTCTTTTATATCAATAAATACGTTGAACGATTGAACTTTCCTGGGACCTGCTTCTTCGTTCAAAATTCAAAATATCTTTATTATCATAGGATATTTATAATATATCTTAATAATAGTAACTTTGTTTTGCACAAATGTTGACGTCAAATTGTTAATTACAGCTGAATTTATGCCGCTATCTAGGTGCAAGTGCAGAAGAACGAAGTTGCGTTGCGTTGACCGAAGAATAGTATTTGTCAGATATTTGTCAGATTCTTTGCTCAAAATTGAGTTATCCGGCGGCATAAGAATTGGCAGAGTACCTGTATACTTACTTGTAAGTTCAAAAATCGATCACATTTTAACAAAGTGTATATATTGTTATTACTATAAAATACAATTGAAGTCAAATAAAAGGGGCCAGTTGGAATACAGCAAACTTTGCAGTGTTATGGCAAATTCATGTCAGGTATTAATTTACGTTAGTTGTCGCTTCGCAAGTTTGTTCCGAGTTCCGGCGACGCAAGTTAGGCGACGGTTTCTTCGGCGGATTAAATATTTATGCGAGCTCCGAGGCATCGCCCGATTGGCTGGTTAACTTCGAGGAGTTCGTGTAATTAAATGGCTAGGAGACATTGTGTGAATTTGCGACATCTTTCCCTCTCACATTTTTTATAATATACATGTGTTACGTAATTAATTGCATGTGCTCTACATCCCAACTCTCTTATATCGTAATCATCATCAGGTCTTTTTAAGTCTTCATTGCAGGAGCACGACCCTTTCTGTACTACCAGAGCTATACTCAGAAATTGCTTTAGTGATACGCCCGCCGCCTGCCATACGACTTATATTTTAAGTTTACTTATATATGTTCTTATAGTTGGTGCAATAAAGTTTTATCTTATGTTACTTAGCCAGAGTAGCCAGAGGATTTGGCCTACACTCTCCACGTTGACCAGACGGCTTGGAGAGGTTTCATTGATGTTTATAAGCTTTGTTTAGCCTGTGATTCCTAAATTACCTTCTACGATATCAACGGTGAGACTTGGAGTGGTCCTATTCTACTCTGAAATACTCGGCTAATCTGATATAATGGTTAACCAAAAACAGAACCGAATTCATTTTAAGATACCTATAACAAGAATGTTTTTTATTCACAACATAATAAATAATTATAACTATAACTGTAGGCATATAACAATAAAATTATACTAAATACTAAACACTAATAACTGATATATTATGCTAAACTAAAACTAAACTATAACATATGTATACGTGTAGTTTTAAGAAAGAAAGAAAGATAAAAAAATAAAAAAATCAAATGTTCCAGCTACTTCCCTTCCCATGCACGCAGATGATAAAAGCCGATCGAAAGGAATGGCCAAAAATCTAATTCATGTCAAAAGGCAATGCGACTAGCAACCCATCAATATTTTGATTCCCTTTTTCAATTTTCACGCTCACGTTGTAAACTAAATGTGGTTGAATTTCGGTCCTAATCTATATACTCCGTTAGACTTAAAACATTATAGCGTTTATGAATCCTTAGTCACAAAGTAAAGCACAAATGTTATTTACGTACAGATAATAATTATTTTTAGAGTTTTATAGTTAAGCATTCCTTTTATAAAAATTAAAACATTGCGGAAACTAATGTCTGTAGACATAGAAAAAAAATATATTTATTAGTACTGCAATGAGAATAAAACGACACAAAACAGTTTACTTGTCATTGATCATATCCAATTTCAACATGATTTTAGATTTATTAACGTAGAAAAACTATTTGCCTCGAAAAAATATGACATCCCGGTTATGTTTTTCAAACAAATCCCATAGAAAATGTTTGTTTTGACGTTTAGAAAAAAAGTGTCTGATTTGACCAAAGAGTTATAATGTACCGTTATCTTTGAATTTGACTTGTAATCATCTAGCGGATTCTATTTTCTCAGGCTAAATGTCAACGAAAATATTAAAACATGCTGTTTGTAAAATTAATACGAATGAAACTGCACTCACATGCTCGACTCGAATACGAAAATTCTAAAATCGCATTAGAATCCTTTCGTACAAAGCTTACTAAACGCAGCCTCACCTACTAGAGTTTCAGGGCACGTCGCCGGGCGAGTGGTTCCCGGTCCAATCACTTCGCTAAACTAATAAATCGGAAGAGACGCTGGCGCATACGGATTGCAGATGCATGAGGCTGATTACGTGGATATACGTGCTGGTGAGTCTTCTTTAGGGTTTCCGTAGGAAGGTGGAAGTGTGCATTCTAAGATTACTCGTATGAAAACTTTGTTAACTAAAATTCATCAACAAAATAAGTTAGTCAAATAGAGTTTTTGGCGGGAAGTCAAGGGGCTCGGTTGAGGTTTTCTTTAAATTATTTTACAAATTGATTTTAATGGACTTTATAATATGAAATTGGTGTTGTTTGGTGTTATAAATGCTCAAGCTCATGAACAATAAATGAAATAGTTAAAGTGGACAGTCATAGTATGGCTGTAGCGGTATTTGTTTTGCGGACTGTGTGCATCTTCGGGCGTCGTCCGCCACTCAATCGACTATGAAAACCAGTGGACTCTTATAGATTTGTCGCCAGAAACTCCCTTAAAGCAATCAAAGGCTTACACCAACCTTTGATAGTAACTTGTTAGAAATAAAGAATTTCCCACATTTTATTACAGTAGCGACAAGCCATTAAAAAAAAAAGTTAATCAAATAATCATAAAACCAGCAAAATACGGACTGAAAGTTGACGTTGACAGATGTGATGGTGTCATTTTTATAGATGTTAACTTGTTTGGGCGGATATTAGTTTAACCCTAGTAATAAAGTTCGCCCGTGTTTAATAATAAGATGGTTAGAATTCAAAGGTATGTAATTAACCTTTTATCTTGTACTTATCTATTTGGTATCGTAAAAAAAATCGAATTTCAAACATACGAGTAGGTACGTTAAAAACAAAATTATTTGTCACTAAAAAGCATCAGACACAAGTATCTATTTAAAACGTACGAATAAAACTAATAACTGTTGTCAAAAGCATGAAAAACATCCAAACTTACAACGAATAGATACTTCACGAGAGATGGCCATCCATCGTGAGGATACAGTCAATTTATCACAGGGAAAAATGAAAAACCCGGGCCATTAAAAATAGTCGCAGCATAGTCGCATGACCCATAAAACGGGGTGAAAGCAAAACGCGGCTGGAAAAAATCGCTGCCTCGCCCGGCGACGATGGTCGAAAAAGAAAACCAATTTGAGCGCTTGAAAAGATTCTATCCAATCGCTCGCCGTATCCACTCATTCGATATTTTCACTCGATATTCGCACTCGATATAGAACAAATTACAAACTGTCGATTTATTCGCTTTATTAGAAGCTATTTATTTTTCTGTCACCTGCCAGTGTCGAGTGGGATTAAATATGGAAATAGGTTTCTTGCGTTTGAAGTTTTCCGATTAACGTCCATCATTGGGCTCCTTTATGACTTGAAATTTAAATTTGGTAGAGTTTTGGGTTTGCTGAATGAATTTCCTAAACGGATATTATTAAATTAATAAATTACAAACTCAGCACGGTAGGAAAGATCTTTGTAAAATAAAGGTTACGCAATAAATATTATCATTTTGATATGGTAATAGCCTTGTTCATATATTTATTAAATTCCAAACATAAGGACGATTTAGGCAGGATCCACATCACCACAAAATAATTTCCTATCCCATAAGTAGCTATCATAAATATGTATTTAAATATCAATATCGTCTTGTCTGCTCCCCTCCGTTGCTATGACGACGGCATCATCCCTAAGGCTCAGGAAGAAACGTAAAATTGGAGGCACATAGAATCAATTAGATACGCGAAAGTCTATGTATTTACTAGGTAAGGAGTATGAGGATTTATTCAAAAGTATACAGACATAATTCTTCGCCGTAGAAACGCAAAATCGGGTTATAAAAAAATTCTGCAAACATTCTGTCTTAGGCTCTAGGGGCTTTATAATAGCATAAGAAAAATAGTTATTTACCTAATTATTTAAAAGTTAATATTTAGCTAGATTTGGTCTTTATGTATCTTGAAGAAGAACTTTTACAGGTTTAAAATTACAAAGTTAAGATATATTTTCATGCGAAAATATATCTTCACTTTGATTACTATTACATAGATAATATATATATCTATATAGATATACATATATGATATCATTCATCATCATCATTTCAGGCCGCATAACGTCCACTGCTGGACATAGGCCTCTCCCAGGGATTACCAAAATGACCGATCTAGAGCGGCCTGCGTCCAGCGCTTTCCAGCGACCTTAGTCAGATCGTCTGACCACCTTGTGGGTGGGTGTCCAACGCTTCGCTTGCCAGTACGTGTTCGCCATTCGAGAACCTTTCTGCCCCTTTGGCCATCGGTTCGTCGCGCTATGTGTCCCGCCCACTGCCACTTCAACGAGCTAATCCACTGGGCTATATCAGTGACTTTTGTTCTTCTACGAATTTCTTCATTCCTGATTCGATCACGTAGAGAAACACCGAGCATAGCCCTCTCCATAGCGCGTTGGGCGACCTTGAGCCATCTTATGAGACCCATAGTCCACGGGACCAAGGGACTACGTTTCAGAACCAAAAGTCATCACTGGTAACACACATTGATTATACACTTTAGTCTTGAGACACAGAAATTTTGTTTTGAAGGAAAACGAACGAATAAAATATTATCTATCGTATAAACAGAAGAATATATAAAAGAATATATTTGATATTATTTATCAAACATTTTGGTAAGAAAATTTTAGTTAGCAGTGTTTACCTGTTGGTTAATGAGAGGCTGGCCGTATTTCAGGCAGTCGATAAATCATGCGGGCAAGATTGATGCGGCTGAAAGGGAAACGATTTGATTTGTGTGCGGCGGGACAATAGCGTGACGTCACGGCCGCGCCGCCCGCTGCCTGCTAAATAGAAATACGTGAGTGCCTATAGCTGCTATACTCGTAGCTGGTCTGCTGATTATTTTATCTACATTAAAACTTATGTACATCGTATTAACTACTTTTTATATTGTTTGGTCTTTTAATATAAAAAACGATTTGTATGTGGCGGGACAATGAAGTGACGTCACGGCCGCGCTGCCCGTTGCCTGCTAATTAGAAATACGTCAGTAGTGCCTATAGCTGGTCTGCTGATTATTTTACATCTACGCTTAAACTTTACTTATGTGTATGCCATAAGTATTACTTTTTATATTTTTTTGGACTTTTTGATATAAAAACTAAGATCTGATTTGTGAGTGGCGGGACAATGGCGTGACGTCACGGCCGCGCCGCCCGCTGCCTGCTAAATAGAAATACGTGAGTGCCTATAGCTACATTTACGTTTAAACTTTGCTTACATTTGTGTATACCGTAAGTATTACTTTTTATATTTTTTGTCTTTTTGATATACAAAAAAAAATACTATGATTTTATTAGTGTGCGGCGGGACAATGGCGTACCCTGCTAAATAGAAATAGGAATAAGAATATTTCATATGGTTTTATCACGTAGTGTAGTCGTAGCCTGGTGATGATCGTCTAAATCGATTGAAACTGGTCGGCCTTTCCGACTACACATATTAATTATTCATAATGAATTTATCTCACGCTAGTAATTATAAATATACCGCAGTATGACATATGTATGTAAATCTTAGGTATCTACATTTTACACTGTAAGATCATTTATTTTACTATTATTTTTTATATACGGGCAGCGAACAAAATTTTATTAGAGTTACTACAGTAGTGCCTTAAAAGAAAAATAGGGTATTTTTCTTCTAGTTTCTTATTTATCTCTTATTTATTTATTTTTTACAAATACCATAATAAAAAAAATTTGAAATAAACAGTGTCAATAAAACAACGTAATACGCGCAGTGTGTGGACGACAAAAGATGAGAAAATGATTTCTAGAAATTTCATTAAAATTCCGCTTCGTCAAGTCCGAGGGCGGTCCTGTGCAGGGCTGTGCTTTCCGTTCCTTAAAAGATGAGAAAATGATTTTTAGAAATTCCATTAAAACCTAACAAAGTTATCTATTACTAAGCTATTATCGTCATTACGTATTAAAGTACTTTGTCCACAATGTTAGTTTTTAGGGTTCCGTACCCAAAGGGAGCAAACGGGGTTCGTCATACAAAAAATGTGTTTTTTCAGCGTTTTTAACTAGATCTTTATAATTGCATTAATTAGATACTTGAATTTTTCACAGATTATGTATAACCACCATAACAACAAATACTAAAAATAAGATAACGTTAAAAATTAAAGGGGGTCGTCATACAAGAAACGTGTTTCTTCAGCGTTTTAAAACATTGTACGGTGGTACGGAACCCTTCATGTACGAGTCCAACTCGCACTTGGCCGTTTATTTTGTTTGTACATTATCATGATCGACGTATATAAAAAGAAATAGATCTAATACTATTTACTAGTGGTTCTGTGACAACAGAAGACCTGGCGAGCTATTATAACCATGCAATACTTGACACTTTCCCCTTTTCTCTTGGTTAACAAAGCCATTTGAGTAAAATCCGTTCTTATGTAACGGTACAGCAAACTTCCCCTTTTTCCCCTGTTTTGGATTTTTGTTTTGCGACATCTTGTGTTATGTAGAATTAGGTTCTTAGTGTGCTTCTCAAATTTGATTGAAATCCGTCAATAAATAAAGCTAAAGTAACGTTCCCCCTTTTCCCCCCAATTTCTCCCCCAATAAAAAATCGCGATCGATTAAAAAAATGAAATAAATCAAGGAAGTTGTGTGCCAATTTTCGTAAAAAATCGGTTGATGAAAATGCGACCTGTAGGCGAAAACAGACAGACGGACAACTGCAATTTTAGCATACTCGTATTGACCAAAAATGCTTTTGTTCGTTAGTCTGTTTGTCTGTCTGTCGGTTTGTTCTCGCCTACAGATCGCATTAATCAACCGATTCTCGTGAAATTTTATAAGCAGGTTCGATTTTATTTTTTGTCAATTCAGTTTTTGGAGATTTTTCAAAATGGTGGAGATATGGGGGTTCCAAACTTTAAAAAAATCATATTTCAGCTATTTCGAAATTTTTTCAGATATGCTATAAAACTTTTTTGTTTGAAAAACTTCTTTATCCGATAAACTTCAACGGGTTGGGAGTGAGTCGCGAGGTTTACAGCTCACAGACCCACTAATACTAGCTGCGCGATGATTTTAATGGCTAACCCTAAAGCTATCGTTATAATCATCTTGCTAAAAGTGGGTTTTGGGTCTGGACACCTTTGTATTATCCATTCAGACATTACAAAATACCTACTCGTATATCCTTCCATGCTGATCTGGAAGAAAAGAATAAACTTAGAATGTACCAGCTACTTCCTTCCCCCGCAGATTGTAGAAGCCGATCGAGGGAATGAGCGAATGCGGCTAGTAACCCATCACTATTCCGATTCCTTTGTCCACCTTCTCGCACATTATCACTCGCGGTCCTGGCCTCTGTCTGCCTACAGCTGCAAGATCCAAAATACTCTGTATACCCCATTAGGGATAGAGACGTGATAGTATATATGTGTGTATGTACTCGTATAAGTATACATAATAAGTACTATAAAAAAAAACAAAACTCTTACAAATATTTTACTGCCAACCCTAAAACGCCAGAAGGGCCTGAGGTGTGGGAGGAGGGATTTGTCGTGGCCCGGAAACGGCTGGGAATTCATTTGGGCGTAATAGGTTTCCTGCGCCCGCGTCCGCCCGTCCGGGCCCGTCCGGCACGCAACGGAAGCGACGCGCTTGTACTCGTACCAAGACATTCCCAAAATCTTGCTGTTCTCAATTTAAATATTCATTTTTAATTGGAACTGTTATAGGTACATTTTTTTCTTCCAGTGCTGGTCTGGGAGAAGAAAAGTAGAATACACAATATTAATATAATGTACCAGCTGCTTCTCTTCGAACGCAAAATGTAAAAACCGATGGAGGGGATAGGGAAAATCAGAATAATGTCAAATAGACGATCGATGCATCAATGAATCCGTCACTGTTTTGATTATTTTTTCCACCGCAGCTTTATTTTCGTGCAAGTGCGCGTCGACCACTACGCTAAAAGTGACCTTATGACCCTAGGGTCACGGTTCGGGGTGGACAGAGCCTAGGCTAAGATATAAAGACGTGATAGTACCCTGTCATAAACGATGCAGCATGCACACATACTCTTTACGAATTCAGATCGAGGACCTTGCCCAGTATGGGATAGACGTGTAAGGCGGATTATTATCTTACTTAAACCAAGTACTAGTATCACCTTAAACGAGTGCTTACGCGAGATTAAGCAGCAAATAATTTCCCAACTTCAATTTATTCATAAGTTAAACACGTCTTTGCTTTTTCGCTTCGTAACTCGGAATTATGATTTGAATATTAATAATTACCACGAATGCGGGGCTTAATGACACGTCACGCAAGTTTTAATGAAACTGCCTCTCGTCTGCGAACTTACTGAGGAAATTAACATTTTATAGAATGGATTTTCTGTCAAAATTCCCGTTTTAGGGTTATGTTTATTGGGGCGCTAAATGAATTGTGATGGCAGTTGTTTTAGGTATATCAGTAAAAGGAATTACATGTCTTTGAGAATTACATAAGCACTCGTATATATTATTTACTCCTACTACATATAATATATATATATATATATATATATATTTTCTTTCATATTTGCTAAGTAATACTTGTTTAATTCTGGCAGGCCCTTAGTTGTATGTTAATGATTTCTTATTCTTTGTTATAAAATATCGTGTGAATTTTCGGTATTTCTAGCAGATTTTCATATATTACGTGAAGTTTGTACTATTAGAACGTATGTGAAATGTCAGCAGTATTTGATTACTATCACTTAACTATTACAATTTTACTAATAGATATGTACGTACTTCAGTGTAATTCCTTTATTTAGGTAGATTGCTGACCATAACATATTACTAAATATGTACCTCTAAACAAATTGAGAGTGATATTTATTAAACCAATTAGTAAACAATATACTTGTTCTGTTGATTTAATCACCTTTTACATGTGCTTATTTTTACAACAGTGACAAATAGTTGTATGACGATTTATGAGTATTAAGAACACTTTTACTAACAAAAATAATTTGTTCACTAGTAGGCGCGCCGCCCGCGGCACTGGCTGTAATTCCTCCAGATTTTCATATTTCGTAGACGCCCTACGGCGCTACGAGCCGAGCTACGCCGTAGACTTGCAGTGTTTATTTTTTAAATCGTTTATGATGCAATTTTTACATTATTGTATATATGGATAGGTTAGGTTAGGTACGTATAATTTGAGATAAATAAGGCTAATAATTCTTTACATTTGATGACCTAGATATGCTCGGAAGAAGATTAGTAGAGGTAGAGTCGAGCCCAAATAGACTATTTGTACTAGTAAATCATTCCATGAATAAAATATACTTTAGTAGACATAAGCATACACACTGTCACGTCTTTATCGCTAATGTGGCAGACAGAGTATTTTGGGTTATGTGACTAAGGAGACAGAGCCCAGGACAGAAGACCCAATGGCCACTTTTAGCGTGATGGTAGGCGACAAAATGGAAAAAGGAATCAAAATAGTGATGGGTTGCTAGTGGCATCGCCTATTAACATGATTCGCATTTTCGTCCAATCCCTCAATCGGTTTTGACAATCTGCGTGGTACTTTAGTAAACTTAAAGCGAATAAAAAACGACAGATCAAGATCAAACAGGGAGAAATATTTTATGTCGCAAATCTTAACCACCAGAATAAAATGATGATTTGAAAATGAAGTTACAGTGAAACCATTTCGACTCGATATGAAAAAGAACCAGAACAAAAAATGTTTTTGGTTTTGTCATCTCGTATACGTTCTTAAAACTGACCTAGTCTTTGTTTGCCCCGTAAATTAAACACACGTCAGATCTTTACAAAAGGCATTGACCGTTCACATTCCACTGAACAGGAGGTAAGTACACGCGTAGCTACGTAATGTGAGTTTGAAAAGCAAACTCATTTAATACACGACTCTTTTTGTTCTGCAGCAAAACCGGGGCATATTTTGCACGTGCAAAATATGTACGTGCTGCGCGAGTTTCATGTTGTTCTAAATAGGTATGTTTGAATAAAAACAAAAAGTTTTCTTCGTATGTTGTTAAATAAATGGTACTGGAATTATTACTGGTCAATTTTAAACGATTAAACGATGGAATTAACGTTGCTACTCACTTATTCGGCCCGGCAAAAATCGTCACAGCCGGGCGGTAAAATCGATGAATGTTCGGGGAAAAGTCGATATATATGCTTCAGGACGGCTTTGTTGTTCGACAATTACTACCGAAACGAAAATACCGGCGTGACTAAGTGTATGGCAACCTTATTGACTAGGATAACTGTAAATTCTTCAAACATCCAAATACTTAGGTTGTTTAGAAGAATCGCAGTTGCGATGAGGCCACCTTTTAACATATATTCTGTATCATTAATTTTTGGTGCAATAAAGATTTCAAGTAAAAAGCATGTAATGAGACTGTAATGCTGAAGTTTTAAAGTGGCCACGTTTGTTTGAACCACTCATCCTATGTTACTTGCAATGAAGTACACACGACACTTGAGACACTTGTACACAGGACAGGATAGGAACGATGTACGACGCGATGACAACTGAAAAATCTCGATTTAGAGATCGTAATACCAAAGAATTGGTGCAAATAGTTTTTTAGACGTTATTTATTCGACAAATCACACTAATTGATCTAGCTCCAAACTAAGTTGAAACTTGTACGCAACTCAACGATACTATATTTTATAATAAATACATATATACTCCTAGACACCCTAACCCAGAACAATTTGAAAAGGACATTTTCCAACTTGCCCTGACTGAAGATCGAACCCAGAACGCCTAACCACTACGCCACAGGGGTCGTCAAAAAAAGTCAATTTAGAAGTAACACACCTGAAAATTTTCAGAGAGCGTGTTCCGTTTCACAGTAACGATGGTAACACGCGTCCGCATTTCGCGACACATGTAACGTTCATGTCGACAATGTTCCACGAGGGGAGTTTGTTCCTTTTAAAATTGCAGAAAATTTACTTTATTATTATATGATATATCTGTTTACATACGAGTACATAGATACACCTTATACTTATATAAGTACAAGGAGTATCTATGTATAAAAACAGGGACATATAAGTACACCTAAAAATATTCACTGAGTGTGTTCTGTTTCACGGTAACGATGGTAACACGCGTCCGCGTTTCACGACTCGTGTAACATTCACAATGAAAAATTGACAAGAACTAAAGAGCTATAAAGGTACCTTCCTATAGATATAATCTGGTAAAATCCCATCTTTTGTCTCTTTTTCTCTTTTCGGCATTTACTGTTGCTAGAATGAGACTATGTCAAAAGTAAAGATGTAGCCTGTTTTCTCCATAATACGACAAAATTTAAATGACATTGTCTAAAATGACAATTACTTCCGTTTTAGTGAATTTTATATTTAGTAGTGTCATACACGCCCTGGCATACCGAATTAAAAAAATTACGCCACTACCTTTTAAAACAGGTTTCACTTTAGACACTTAATCGCGCCATCTATTTACCTCCAACATCTCTGACGAGAACCTTAATTTCGCCAATGTTCCTCGAGACGAGTATGTTCCTATTTTAAAAATGCGGAAAATATACTTACTTTATGTAAGTAAGTACAAGAAGTATGTAAAGACACATATATACATATCTTTTTCTAAAGCAAAGGCCCCCCCCAGTACGCCACTGATCTAGAGATCGATAGATTGTGCGTGACTTCCAGGTCTTGTTTCTTGCGACACCATCAGCCTTCCAAGATTGGGTTCCTGTACCCAATCTAAGCCCACCAATCTTGGTGCGTCCTACATGCCAACTCAGTCCCATTTAAGTTTGGCTGCTTTTATACCTGAACATTCTTCTTTGTTGGTCTGGGAGAAAAGAAAAAACATATTATGTATCAGCTGCTTCTCTTCCCGTGCAGATCGTAAAAGCCGATCGAGGGAATGGGCGAGAATCTGAATCATATGAATAGGCGATGCGGTTAGCAACCCATCACTATTATGATTTCCCTTTTCCACCTTCATGCCCACCATTACGCTAAAAGTGGCCTGGGCTTTACCGCCCTTGGCTCTGTCTACCCCGTTAGGGATAAAGACGTGATAGTGTATGTATGTATGTATACCTAAACATTTAATTCATATAAATACCTGAACATTTTTATAAAGTGAGTTCTGTTATACCGTAACGATAGTAACTCGTGTTCACATTTTGCGACTCATGTAACGCTCATGTCGACAGTGTTTTCCTCGAGTCAACCGTGTTCAGGATGATTTTCTGCACAAAAAATGTAAAGGATGAGTTTTTCATACAAGGTAGCTATGTTTTTGACGTAAATACGTTGTTATCAAGAAGTTATATGCAGAAGAAAAAGAAACATATCAATGGAGTTCACATTTCTTGGCCCTTGGATGCTCTGGGAATTGACTATGTCCGGCCAGTCTACATTGTAAGGAAACTAAATGTGATACTGTATCATAAATAATGGCTTAAATATGCAATATAATGTTGAAAATATATGATTGTGTCCTACATAAATAAATGGATAAGGACAAATTACACAGATTGAGTAAAGTAAGTTTTTTAAACTTGTGTTATGGGATACTAACTCAACGATACTATATTTTATATAAATACATATATAGATAAACACCTTACATGCAGGACAATTTAAAAAGGCCATTTTTCAACTTGCCCTGGCTGGAAATCGAACCCAGGGCCTCCGGGTGGTGGCCTAGCAGTGTAACCAATAGGTACGCCATATGTAGAACTCAGGACAATTTAAAAAAGGTAATTTCCCAAAGTGCCCTGGCTGGGGATCGAACCCAGGACCTCCGGGTAGCAGCCTAGCAGTGTAACCAATACGCCATAGGTAGAACTGTTTACTGAATAGTGAAAAGGAAAAGCCACTGTGACATGTCGCATTAAGCCATCAAACTCAACCTAGTGACGTACTAACCAAAAACAACATGACAACTCGACGCACAGATAATAAAATAAAACAACAATAAGGTGACGATCAACACACATAAAACAGAGTTACATCAGCATTATTCGCAGAATTCATAGCGCGAGTTAAAGTCAGATATTAATCTTTCGGCGGCACCCGAGCGCTGGATTCGCCATTTTGCGCCTAAATATGATAAACTTTCCCCCAAATTTCTTCATTCCCCCCCTTTCTTGACGAAGAATGCCCCCCCGGCCCCTCCAAGTCTTACGCCCTGCTTTTAAACTAAGCTCGTTAATTAATTACAGCCAAGTCGACGAGGGTACTGCCTTACACAGCTATGTGCCAATTTAATATTGCACCGCGTTATATAACTCCAAGTATATGTCGGGAATTATGGGATTGGGTGACTTTAAATTAAATTAATTCGCGTGAAATGGGATTAGTAATGTGTGGCATATGTAAATTAATGAGGTATTATATTGTCAGAGAGGCAATACATTTCTTAGTATTTTGACTCTATTCGTGACAATCTTTGACTTCAAAACACGCGAGATATCTACAAGCACATCTACCAGTTCCGTTAACTATATAAATATATACTTATGGCATTAGGTCCACCACTTGTACAATTGTTTTTTTTTTTTGTGCAATAAAGTTATTAAATAAAAAAGAAATAAAAATAGTATAAAATAATATAATATAATAATAAATAATTTAAAAGACGAGTAAATTATTATTTATCGGAATCATCATAGTTGTAGTTTATATATTATATATTAAGTATATTCATTTCTAAATAGACATATGTATTTATTTAAGTATGTATGTAACATATATATATATATATGTATGTTTATCTGTAGTTTCATAGTCTGTTAATTTCTTCTTTCTTTATTTAACGAACACGCCTGTATGCCTTTCATATATGAACATCTCATCTCACGGGCCTACTGGAAGAGATCTCTTTTGAGATAAGTAGTGCCTTTGTACAACTTTTTGTTTATGTATTCTCTGTATATATTGTCCGTGTACATAAATTGGTAAATAAATAAATACATAAAAATAGATCAATGCTTCTAAAAACACACCTAAATATGGTTTATTTAATTTATTTAACTTTGTTGCAAATGTAATAGGTGGCTTTATCTACCAGTTCTTCATCACACTGATGCCGAGAAAAAAATTAAAAAGGCGTGCAAATTATGTAGATATTGTAAATAATATAAGATATAAATGTATATTTATTAAAACAATATGTATATACCAATAAACCTTCATTCAAAATATACACGAATATAAGATAAGACACTAATTAAGAGTAATAACCATTACCATTGTCTATAACACGGAAACTCCAAGACTCTTATCTCATGATGATGTAACCTACGCTACTCTCAGGTGTCTTAAGTGTCTACAAGCAATACAATCACGTCACTGAATTGATTCGTTTTGGTGTGAAAGACGGACAGACAAAGCTCAATGGCCAAAATAAACATTTTCATAAGATACGTAAGATAATATTGTAGCACGCTACATCATAACACCACGAAGTAAAAAACCGCATCACGAGTCGCAAAAAGAAGAAAAAAACTAATGAAAACAAATGAAAAAAGTTTTAGATGACATAGAAATAACTTTATACTAGAACTTAGTAGACTAGCTGTGTCCCGCAGAATTTTCTGCATTTTGATCGATAAAATAACGCCTTTTTTACTCGCTGATAAAGTAGCATTTTTAATGTGAACAAATTTTCAAAATCGGATCAGTCATTTTTTAATTTGTCAAACAAAACAATTTTTTTCTCTCTATAACATTAGTAAAGATAGTATAGACTAGTATAGATATGTGTATGCCTACACAAGTATGAATAAAATACCTATCTTTAAAATTTATAACAGAAAACTCAGACTTGTTCAGATCAGACTATAGATTTACATCTATAGTCTGATCTGAACTAGTAAAAACATCCTAAGAAGTTGTTTATAACTCAGCTCGGAGGATTTCCAGCGAAAGACGACTAGATCTTCGAAGAAAGCAATCCTTATAAGTAAAGTAAGTAAAGAATAACACAGCAAAATATAAAAACAGGTTGAACGAGTAGATACAACTCGATTAATTTTTTAGGCTACACAAGGGAGCGAAGAAAACTTCGTCTAAACCTACATTTTAACTTTATGTGAGAGAACGGACGTACTTCAAGAAGACGACTCACATCGACCCCAAACAATAGTAAATCATGAAATTATTCACAATATATTAATTACGAAATCACGGGTCGAGTACTACGAACACTTTCTCGCTTCTATAATTAATTGCTACTAAATTCGCCCCAATTTGAATCCGGTTACCAAGTCCGCAAAGAAACTTACGACGTACATAAGACTTAAGGGCAGGGCCGGCCGGAAGGAGGGTAAAATGGCGTCGGAGGGCACGACCCTCCAGGGGGTCGAGGGGGGTGCGCGGGTAGCGGGTAGAGGAAGGACGTGAGATTTACTCTAAGTAATTGCAGTAATAAACACGCAAATATATCAGCGCGGGTAATGAGAGGAAGCAGCGAAAATTGCCGGCGCAAATTGCGTGTGTGAAAGAAAGATAAGCAAATTTTTTTGTTCGGCTGTCGACGAGTGCCTGTTTCGGCTTTGTTTTTCTGCTTCCGTTGCTTCCGAATTAATTGAGATAAACTTTTATTTGCGAACGAATATGTATATTGTGCGAATGTTAATTGAATTTTTAAATAGGGTTTTTCTGAAATGGGAAAACTTGAAATATATTTTTACAGTTTGTTACGTTTGAAATGTTTACATTTAATTTTTTTCTTATATATCCTTATTAGTCTCAGGCAAACAACCATTTGAACCACCAGTTACATTACATCTAGTTGGTAGATGAACTAACGCAATGGAAATCTGCATACTACGCCGATATAGCTTATTGTAAAAAAAGTTTTATGAGAACTTTTCTTAACAACAACTACTTTCGTTCTACAGAACCTCCGGAAAGGCAAACTGGCGTGTGTTAACACGCCAGTTTGCCTTTCCGGAGGTTCTGGGTTCAATCCCCAGCCGGGAAAAGTTGGAAAATGGCCTTTTTCAAATTGAAGCGTCAACTGCGACCAATGTCTGCTATAATCTCAGGCTATCCGCTGTCCAGCAATCCGCTAGGTAACAAAAAGTCAAATGAGACACTTTTATCTAAACGTCAAAACAAACATTTCTATGGGATTTGTATGAAAATCAAAACCGTGACGTAATATTTTTTTCGAGTCAAATAGCGCTCTTAGTATCAGATTTTCTGCATTAACACCATACATGAATTTTCCGGGGTCCAGTGCTGCCCCCATTTGAAATAAATCATTTAAAAGGAAACTGACATATCATTTAAAGTTTGTTCTTTGTGAAGCCCATAAATAACCCTCCAAACTATTTTATGAACTTGTATGGCCTTAATAAATCTTAAATCATGTTGAAAGGATATATGATCAAGACCTCATTTTAAAACTCTTATTAGCAAAGATTTGATTGATTGATTGATAATATCCACCTTCACAACGAAATACTGTCCACTCAAGTCATAGTTTTTCTTTTATATCTGAAATTTTGCCACAACTTATCGTATTTCAGCTAGTTTCCTAGTTCCCTTTCCTATGACATAGAGCAAACTCTGCTCACTTTGGTATAAGTTTGCGACTTCCTCTATTTTTGTGTTATGCTGACACACATTAACACTGGTGGCATGGAATTCAATAATATTGTGTACATTTTCCAGTAGAATACAGAATTACGTGATATCGCTAAGTTGTAAATAACATTTGACATTTTTAGGGTTCCGTACAAAAAATGAAAAAACGGAACCCTTACAGGATCACTCGTGCGTCTGTCTGTCCGTCCGTCTGTCACAGCCAATTTTCTCCGAATCTACTGGATCGAATCCGGTGAAATTTGGTAGGATCGTGTAATCCTATGACCCAAATACATATGTGCTAAGTAAATAAATATTATTTTAAAATAAGGATCACATTTGGGGGAAAAATTAATGGAAAAAAAAAGTTTTGCAAAACTTACTATGTTATACTAGCTGTGCCCGCGACTTCGTTCGCGTGGTTGTCGGAACGTATTGTTATAAAGCCTAAAGCCTTCCTCTTTTAATGGACTACCCAACAAAAAAAGATTTTTTCAAATCGAGCTATTAGTTCCTGAGATTAGCGCGTTTAAACAAACAAACAAACTCTTCCGCTTTATAATATTAGTATAGATACCAAATAAAAGGACTTGTTATAAGGATCTCAAATATATTTTTGTTGTTATTGTAAAATAGTTTTGATTTTATTCAAGAAAGAAGACGAAATTTGACCTTCCCCCCCCCCTCCTCCCCCGATCTCCGAAAGTACTGAGCCTAAAATTTTAAAATAAAATACAAATTATAGTCCATTGCTTGTAGATTACAGGAAAACCTATAAGAATTCAATTAATTGTACGGAATTCTCTCCACGGCTGGTTTATTTTAGATGTCCCAGCTGTATAAACCGCATAGTTTGTATTATTACTTAATAGATGGCGTTGGACAAGACAAGACGTTGGTATAACGGTCATGAACCTAAAATGGAACTAGGCAGGACACCTGGCCCGACAGAGTGATGGCAGGTGTAGCAAGACTCTGACCGAATGGTGGCCCAGAACGGGTGAGAGAGGCGTCGGGCGTCCGCCTATGCGATGGGTTGCCGATATAATCAAAGTCGCGGGTCGCACCTGGATGAGAGTACCACAGGACCGAGATGGGTGGCGTCGATGAAGAAAGACTTATGCTCAGCAGTGGTCGGAAGAAGGGCTGGGATGTTGATGATGATGAGATGGCGTTATCGAAAATTAGAACTCACTATGAGTATTTTTATACAAATTGGCATATCAATCGAAAATGTATGTATATCTCTTATGGGTCAACAGAAAGAAATTTCTTAAAAAAAAAAGCACCTGAGTGCCATACTATACTATAACTGTTTTCTAACATATTGTTTGTAAATTTTCAGGTGTGCTAGAATCAATAAAATCTAAATTAAATGAAAAATATGAAGGGTATAATAAGTCTATTATTTTGTAAAAAAAATTGTCAAATACATCAACCTCTCAATTTAGCGTTGGAAATTCGCTAGAACAATTTGCCGCAGCCACAACTAGCCAATTGGGCGATACGATAACTCTTGGCAACAAAACAGGTTGCGACGCGAAAAGCGATGCCGCATTAATTATTCGACCGAGACAAGAAAAGGGGCCCATTTCCAATATTTATGTGTTGTCGATGACTACGCCAAAATAACGGGCGTCGACTGCTTTTTAAAACGAAGAAAGGGCAAGAAAGGCCGGGAAACCGTGCCTCCTTAATGCACAAACAACACTCTGCCTCACCTGCCTTGATTTATTGGGCCCCTTTGTTCGCCGCTCGTTACAAGCTTGTTGTTGCGTTTTTAATTTATTTCCTTGGCGAAAATTCGCGTTAATATTTAGTTAGATAATAAGCCGACATAATGGGGAAATCGCTTCGCGCTGACGGTGTTATTGGCCGTTTTTCGTCTTAACGCCTTTGTTGGCGCTTTACTAGTTATTTTAATGTCTAGTATAGGTATTCAAGCATTAAAATAACTTTATTAGTTATTGCCTGAATACCAGTACTGCTCAGGTGGCGCCGCTTCTACTTACTTGAGCTTAAGATGAAGTACCTAGTACACAGAGCAGTTATAAGTACTTCCTTGTCTTTTGACATCCATAAGTACTAACTATGGTAGACTATGTGTAGTATGGTCCGTATGGTATAAGCAATGGTATACTGAGAAATATCGGGTTTGACACTTATTCAGTGGTAATAAATTTATTACTATTAGTCAATAAGCAAAGAACGAGTACTTATAACAATTATAACAGCTGCTTCTCCACCCTTGCTGACCATAGCGATTAAGAGGATGGATGTCAAATTAGAGATTTATATAAATAGACGATATGCTAACAACCCGTCAGTATTCACCACCTACTATCTCACTTAACGTGACTTTTGGGATTGCAACGCTCAGTTTTGTAAATATGGTGGTTAGTGTTTTGTTTCCGATGAAACTACTAGAAGCCTGGACCTTTGCATTCAAATAACGAATACATTACCCAGGCGATAGGAGCAACAGCCGCCTCCAATCGGCCGTGAATGAAAGCGAATTGGTGTCGCCGCAGCCAACCGCTGCCGATTGTCGTCGACTCATTGCGGATTCAACGGCGCACTAGAATTTACAAACTGTCTGGTTGACAGTTCAGTAGAAAAAAATTAAAATATTTGTTTCTTTTAGTTTAGATTTCCTAATTTCAAATCTGCCGTGAATGAATGCGAAATGGTGTCGCCGCAACCGTTCGCTGCCGATTGTAGCCGATTCAATGGCGCTCTCTAAATTACAAACTGATTGGTTGACAGTTTAGCGAAGAAAAATAAGATAATATTTGTGTCATAATTTGAATTTAGGTTTTCCAATTTCAAATCAGCCGTGAGCCGTGAATGAATGCGAATTGTCGCCGTAGCCGGTCGCTGCCGATTGTTGCCGACTCATTGGCGATTCAACGGTGCACTCGAATTTACAAACTGGTTGGTTGACAATTTACCAGAAAAAATAAAAGATTTTTTTTATCATAATTTTAATTTAGGTTTTTGGAATGAACCAGTCACACCAACAGGTTGGTTGACAAATTAAAAAAAAAAGAAATCATTGTTGTGTCAAAAAAACTAATTTCCAAAATAAAATCAAAAGTTGCCACAAACTTCTAATGCCATTCCCAATGTAAACCTGAAATGGGAAAATAAATATAATACATTAGATACTTAGCTAATATTTTTCAGTTCATCAAATCGGCAAAATACTTTTAGGCCTCTAAGTTAAGTCAACCAAAATCATTTCTTTTATATTATTAGAAAAATAATTTAGAGTAAGCAAGTACCTACATCTAACTCATTACAAAATCCAATTTTTAGTCCAACAACACTAAAATGCATGATTTCCCATTCAATCGACCAAATTAGTATTATTAAAATCAAAAAACCTGACCCTAAAACGTCATTATTATCTTTTCAAACGTTTCAATTACCTCGTCAAAAACCAATATCCCATTGAAAAAAGCCAACAAAAATAATCACAGCGTCGGGAACAATGGCGGACTGCGGAACCCAAGACGCGCTTAGGGCGGCTACACATTTGCATACGCGACTAGACGCTGTTAGCATCACAATGCATATCGATATTTAGGTGAAATGATTGGCCGGCGAGGTTACGGATATTTAGAGATTAGGGAATAGTTAAAAGGTGCGATTATAAGTCATATATTTCGGGCTTTGGATTTGTCTTCCATTATTTTTCACTATGTGTATCGATATTTAGGTGAAATGATTGGCCGGCGACTTTGTGGACGATTGGAGATTAGGAAGCAAATAGAAAGAGTGCCTATAGGGATTTCGACTTTGTGTTTATATTTAGGGGGTCGCCAGTGGGCTTCACTCGAGTTAGGTAGAAAAAATTAAATAGGATATTCTTCTTCTTTGCGTGTCGATGGTTTTTTTTGTTGTTATAGGATATTAAAATAGTACTTATTAGCATGTTTCACCACACTGGTGTCAATGTAAAGATGTTTTTGTTTTAAATTATCTATATTTCTTTAGATGAGAAATTAAAAAGTTTATTTATATGAGTCTATTTTCGGGAAACGTAAATTTGTTTTTCTTACGTCTTACCTACACTTTTGCGGATACACTAAGCACAAGTTCGCAAGGAAAAAAAATATTAATAAAAATATTTTTTTTTATCAACAGCCTTGCCTACCATCTGTACAAAAGGTATTCATGACCTAGTAAAGAAATATAGTTAGGCACCCATACCGACATAGATATACGAGTATAGTGTACCTACCTACCCTACGTCTTAACACGCAGCCCTAAACGAGACCTCACTATAAGCTGTATCGCAATTTTAGCACCTCAAAAGATAGGCGATATTTGGCGACATGCAAAATGATATACAGGGTGACAGCGATCAGGCGATTTCACCCTTCCCTCATCAGTCATCGGCGTCACACGGCTAAGCGGTCGCATTCAAATTGCCATCCGATGACGACGTGCTTTCACGACCCCTGGCTTGTCTGTGGTCGAGCGCCAAAGATCAAGAGTGCTAAATTGCGGAAACTATGCCTAAGTCGTTCGTCTCTAGGAATTTTTTGACCAACCTCATCAAAATTGGATTTTTTTTTAATTTTCTATACTGCTTTGTGCTTTCAGCACTTTTTTCTAAATTTACTTTTTCTATTTTGATTAGCACTCGTAATAACTCATAGCTGAAAATCATTACTTTAGAGGCAATATCGCCACTGAGCTTTGACTTTTTTTTATTGCTGCAGCACACACATGCAACTAATTATTGCTATTTCTGTATTTTATGCAAATTTAAGTGTAATTGTATGTATAGTTTCCTTTTTGTGTGTGTTTGTCGATAGTAACAAATAAATATATATCTGTCTATCTGTCTGTCTATATTATAGTTACCATTACATGGTCACAAGACGCTTACCGATGGGGAACAATTGCCTATCGTTGAAAGTACAACCAGGAATTTTTTTAAACGTCGTAACATTGTAGTATTAAAGCTCTCCCTTCTGTACCTAACGCCAACTACTCTACATATCGTCCTCGGCCGGCGTTACGCAGCGGGACATACTTTTTACGTCATTAGACATCGGATCAGCGTTTTGGCTACATTGAATCGATTATGAACCGCTAGGGATCATCGTTTACATATCATCATCATGTGACTTAGTGGGAGTACGCTTTCGCAAGTTAACCAACCCCGGGCGTAGTCCGTACTTGAATGGGTGACCACAGGTGGCATAAAAAAATTCTCGAGCTCCTCCTTTCTTCGGAAATCACTTAAAGCCATTAGTTTCGGCTATCATCATTGTATGGCAGTCGTCAAGCTATGTCAGATGCCATTCGGCAGCTTGAAAAATCGGACACCAGTGTGGGCCACATACACACATGAAAAACGAAACAACAAAAATGTTCTCCCACTTTTAGTCCAATAATAGATAGAGCCCTCTTTCTTTGTTTAACCTTTGCGTCTTTTCTCACATATCACATGTTTAAACATTTTTAAGATATATGTAGGTTTGGAAAAAAAAAGTGTGGTTTTTTACCCGACTGCGCCAGACGGTTATGTTTTCGAGTAAGTGCAATTGGTTATGTACCATATGTGGTAGACGGACTATAGATGTGTTAAGTCCGCTTTTTGTACCATTTTGTTCCAGTAAATAAAGTTTGAATAAATTAAGCATTTCGAACAACCGCAGAAAGGTACATACACTGTAACTAACAATGGCTTAGTTTGTTTTACATGTGTGTAAGAGGCCTATAATTTTATTTATTTAAGTGGCCAATATTGGTCAGATTTTGAACAACTTAATGAATTATATAACTATCTAACAATAAAATAGCCATATAAAGTGAACAAAATTTGGAAGCTAGAGTTATTATTCATTCAAACAAATCCAATTAAAAATCTTATATTTTTACATGCAAATCGATCAACTATGCAAATGAAACTCGGTTATATGACGTAAATAATTGCAGATGGACGTATCCACCGCCATCATTGAAAACGAAACGGAAACGCGGCAATAAACATTCATTTCGAAATTAAACACAACTACCTGTGTTTACCATCAGGAAATCACTAAATGAATAAAACAGTGAGGAATTGGACGCCGTAAATTCGCATTCGACGAATATCAATTTGGTGGAGAGCGGGTGGGGGTGTCGATAAATAAAAATATATAAAATACAGTGCGAAACATGAAAGCGGTGAATGGCACTTGTGAAAAATGGACTTGCCGCGCTTCCAGAGAAGCAATCATTCAAACGGCTCGTTGTCTGTTTGCGCCTGCTCTTTTGCCGGATATTTTTTGCAATTTTTTCGGCAATGTCATTCGCAGAGTTCAGGTGTGGGGACACGTGGTCCCTAACAAAGAAAACAAATATTAATATCTGGCATTTTTTAAAGTCCTGCGCCCGGGGCTGTGCTTATTGTTGTCGATATTTCGTAAATGATTGGAGTGTGACGCGGCGTTTTAGCCGCCTTCCGCTTTGTTCGGAGGTTGCTAACGCGAACTTACTTTGTGTTTATTTAGCACCTAATGGACAGGTTTCGGTAGCATCCAGTTTTAAATTAACAACCTGTAAATGACTTTCAAGTCGGTCAGTTTGAAAGAAACTGTTTTTAGCTAAATATTTTAGCAAAAAGATAGGATCAAAGTACTTCACTCTTTGCTCGCTCAAATTTTTTGGTATCAAAAGGCGGGAACATAAAGTATGTTCTGAGTCAATATTCAAAAATTAAAGTAAAAATGAAGCCATGGCAATGTGCACTGTGCAGTGTAATAAAATTTATCCAAACATAAAAAAAACAACTCTCAGCAGATGCTTATACAGGGTGACTTTTTATCCACCGGCAAAATTTTTGGAGCAAGTTTAGTCCATGATACTGAACTATTTTATATAAAAAAGTTTTCGTCCTCCCATACAAATCAGCGCTCAGCCAAACGGATTTTGTACAAGGGGGAGGAAAAATTTTTATCGTTTTTTAATAACTTTTATATAGAAAGTAGTTTCAGTATCATGGACAGAACTTGCTCCAAAAATTTTGCCGGTGGATAAAAGTCAACTTGTATAGATCTTCGATGGTGCAAGAAGGGTCTCTACATGTACATATATTTGTCACTACGATATTTATATTACGATATGAACCAAAGTAGCCGATTTTCAAACACAATGGCCACGAATAACGTCACATCTACTACACGAAATGAAATTCAGAGTAAATTGCGAAAATAATTTGAAAAATGCAAACAAAACTTAAACCAACCAGTACCTACATAAGCGGTATGTGCTCATTGAGTAATCAAGGGCAATTTATACCTGGTCCAGTCCCCAGCGCCCCTCAGGCCCGAGCCTGCTTTTTCCTAATTAAAATAATACGTTCTTCCTCCCCCACTCATTAACAAATGTGGTGAAAATAAACGCCCGGCCCAAGAGGGCGCTTCCATTACAAAATATGCTGATTTTTCGACAATTGTCTCGTTTTTCGCTATTTAGAAACACTTTGCGAGTCTTTTTATTTATTTTTTTCGATTTTTAATTAGCTACACTATAAGTGTAGCTAATTAAAAAGAATTCTATTGGGCAATTAATAAAAACGTTACTAATAGAAAGAGATACCTAGAAAATGTAGAAGAAAGTAAGACAAAATTAGCATTATTTAATCTTACAACACTACCTCCGAAAGAGGGCAATCTACCTAATTCCTTTGTTAATATTCATCGCCAATCTTACATTGGCCATATTTTAAGAAACCTAATGATACAAAGAAAACTGTAACTAAAAATAACTTTGCAATTTGTTTAATGGGTTTAAAAATAAATTTTCGTAATTTTTTTTCATTTCATTCATTTTATTAAAGGGGGCAGTTGGGGCACCATTTGAAATAAATTATTTGAAAAGAAACGGAGATATCATTTAAAATTTTGTCTCTAGTATGCTCTAGATCACCCTTTAAACTATTTTATGAACTTCTGTTTACAGTTTAAAGTGAGAACGTAAAGCTTTTATTCGTACATTTTCCAAAAGTGGCCGTTTTTCGCTTGAGCTTTCACTGCAGTTTTTAATTGTATGTTGATGTATTTGAAAAAGCTGCAGTACAGTTTGCTTAGCCGCTTCTTCTGCACTTGCGTTTAGGAAGCGGTACTAACTTAGCTGTAAGTATGTGATCTGACGTCAACAACTAATGAAATAGAATGATAAAATTAGTAATCAAATGATTTTGACCTTGACTTTGAAACTCTGCAGCAAGAATTATTTCATAAAACTCATCCAAGCAGTATGCACACAACCTAATCGCACATCACAAATTTATCTCAGCTGAATATTTTCCATTTTTGCGACGACTCGACCTTACATTTAACCCGAATTCTAGCAAACTGCATAATTTCGCCACTAATGAGAAGAGAGTCGGCGTTCGTCTAATTAGCGAGTAAGACGCCCTCTAAATAGAGGCTGCAAGGAGGTGGAAGAGGAGGGGAGACATGGGGGAAAGGTGGAGAGGAGCTAGAGCGTCGCTCACCTAATGAAGTGTTTCGCTTTGACACGCGTGTTCGTTAGCAGACCACTTCACGACTGCAACGAGTTTCGGATGATGGCTTCCTCGAATTTACCACTTAAGTGGCGTGCAATGCCACTGCGCCTGTTAGTTCTCAGTTACTTATCAGGAAGGACTGTTAGTGCGTAAGTAGGTTTACTGCACTCTATTTCTGTATTCGTTCTTCTTTGTTTTGACAGTGGATACTGATTTGAAATAAACGAGTTGAAAATAATAAATTCTTCTGATTTACCACATAAGTGGCGTGCAATGCCACTGCGCCTGTTAGTTCACAGTTACTTATCTGGAAGGACTGTAGTGCGTAAGTAGGTTTACTGCACTCTATTTCTTTATTAATTCTACTTTATTTTGACAGTGGATACTGATTTGAAATAAACGGGTTGCAGGTAATAAATTTTTCTAATTTACCACTTTAGTGGCGTGCAATTCCACTGCGCCTGTTAGTTCACAGTTACCTATCTGAAGGGACTGTAGTGCGTAAGTAGGTTTACTGCACTCTATTTCTCTATTAATTCTACTTTATTTTGACAGTGGATACTGATTTAAAATAAACGGGTTGCAGGTTATAAATTCTTCAAATTTACCACTGCGCCTGTTAATTCAGTTACTTATCAGGAAGGGTTCTTAGTGCATTAGTAGGTTTACTGAATTCTATTACTCTACTAATTCTACTTTGTTTTGACAGGGACACTGATTTGAAATAAACGGGTTGCAGGTTATAAATTCTTCTAATTTACTACTTACATGGTGTGCAATACCACTATGCCTGTTAGTTTACAGTTACATATCAGGAAGAACTGTTAGTGCGTAAGTAGATTTACTGCTGTCTATTTAATTTAACAAGAACAAATAAGTTTCAGATTGAAATAAACTCTTTAGTGACGTGCAATATCACTGCATAACATGCCACTTTATAGTAATAAATTCGAGGTGTGAGAGTGTCTTATAAGAAATTGAAATCGATATGCTCATCGATCTTAACTTCTTATATCTTTATAAGATTCTTATAAGTAAAAACGCACTCTTATTTAATTATTTCAAGTAAAAACTCATAGGTGTTAGGATTTACTATTATTAACAAAAAGTTACAAAGTTCACATATGATCTAAACAATCAAGTTGTGAGGCCGCTTTTATCTTCATAGCAGCCACTAAGCGGCCCACAATATACACTGTAGCTTTTCAGATACGTCTTTAATCGTACCTGCATGCAGAGCGTAGAGTATTTAATAGGGTTAACAAAAACTATCAAAATCCACGTTTTTCTAATTCACTATTTGCCCAAAATGTAGTAGGTACTTTCTAAATAATTCAATAGGCTTTGAAAAAAATTCTAGCAACGCCCTACATTATAGAGTGATAGTAACTTTAATTAACAAAAACTTATAGCTTTTTCATCAACTGTCAACCCTGACGACGCCCCGCAGGTCGCGTAATCCAACTATACAATTTTCAGCCAAAAAGGATTGTGCGCGTCTTACGCTTTTTATCTCTCCATTCATCCGTTACAAGCAGTTATTGCCAATACCGCACACGGGATACTCGACCTTATAGCCTTAATTAGATTCCTTCCGTAATACCCACTTTGAAATGAAGTTGTGAAACACCTTTTTTCCGTGCCATCCAGCAGTTTAATTCGCTCAGACAGGTCTAACAGACAAAAGTTTGAACTCTTTCCTTCTTTATTTTGTTGTAAACACAATTTAACGTAAACTTTTAATACCTACATTTTTATATTCTGCATAGAAACTTTAAATACTTGTTCTTGTCCTTTTATCCCAATTACCATCCTGCCGTTCATTCACACGATATACGCTATCATGTCTTAGCAGAGCATGTTGGGTCTTGCGGCTCTAAGCAGATAGAGCCCAGAGCCGTAAGACCCAAATACCACTTTTAGCATGATGGTGTGCGAGCTGAGTGCTGCTTAAAGCTGCAACACCCAAAGACCACATTTAGCATGATGGCATTTAGCATGTGTGTTATTAAGTAATGATTGGTAGAGGAATCATTCTTAGATCGTGTTTTACCATTAAATCTATAGGTATAGTAGAACACAAGTGTTCAAAAATTAATTATTTGTACCTACGAATATACGAATATTTCTTGTAAAACGAATCATGCTTAGGAACTATGTATAACTGCTTACTAGACCTATGATCACTATCCTTCCCTTTACAAGGGACTAAAAATCCTTGCTTGTACTACGTACAATGTAACAACAAGCATTGTACAGTACAAACTGAACTCCTAAACTCCAAACTCACAAAGAAACTCGTTAATGCCTAAAAAATACGATATAAAGTTTGAAGCACCGAAATCGTCACATTAAACACTGCCAACTTTCCTAATTGTACGAGATTTACGCCAGAGGAAAACTTGGAGTTGCCAGTGGAAAAAAGCAATTATCCCTTTCTGTTTTACGGAGGTGAGGAAGCATATTAAAAAACTTGAAACCTCGCCGAGTGCTGCAGACACTGATGGCTATTAATTAGAAGGGTTGGATGGAGATATTTCATTATTTCTTCGAGTCTACTTTTTGCTTTGTTTGCGGGAACTTGTTTGGCTGCAGTTTTCGATGATGAGTAAGATTTTATAGCTTCACACTTTTGTCTTCGATTTTGTGGCGTATATAAAAGTTCTTGTGTCATATCGACTTGTTAGGTTAATCTTTTCTGTTTTTGAGATACTTTTGTGTTTTTGCCTACATCCGTGGTCCAGTAGCCAAGGCGTTTGCCTTGTAATCTGGAAGCCCACGACTTCCAGATTACAAGGCAAACGCCTCATATCCTAGTAGGAAATGAACCCACGACCTCCAATTACAAAGAAAATCCTACCGGGAAGCATACTTTGTGAAAAGTTGTTTCCAGACTACTTAAAATATTTCAGGATGATTATCCGAACAGAAAGACGATTCCATACGCAAAGCTGTGGGTCCCGAACGCATTCTAGCGTTTGTTTAAACCTATCCTAGGATTGGTTCTGGTCTACCCTTGGGATTGCGGAGGTAACGCTCGGATGATGATGACTTTTGTGTTTTTACTGGCTGCTAAATTGACAACTATATAGTTGTCACTAAATATCACGTTATAAATTGTTGACACCCCACCTATCACTCCTATTCTAACGCCAAAAAATATTCGTTGCGCTGGAAACAAACCCGCGATCCATCTATCAAGCGATCTCATAATCAAACGTGCAGTTTGTTAACAAGGTGCTAACTCTAGAATTTATGTAAACTGCTGTGCTCGCACTTATCTGAGATTAAAATCTGGCGCAGTCGGTAGGCGCCGGCAATCACTCCTTTGGGACTGCGTAGCGGGGACTAAGCGTCACTTAACATATCTGCATATTCATTAAGAGATCAATCAAATTATTGTATTCCCCGCGTTTTGCGGTTTAACACCGCTCCGTCTAGATTTTATGAGAAATTATAATCCTGATTTTGTATTGTTTCGTTAAGCCCTAGGTCATATATCTCACTTTACGCCACCTTGTAATTAAGGCAGATTCTTACGAGTAGACGTTTAGATAGATAGATGGTTAGATAGATAGATAAAGTCTTTATTTACTAAAACGCCACAACAAAGATCTAGTATAGAAGTAATAGTCTGTAGTAATGCAATGTGATTGTACTGTGAGATGTGACCTAGATAGCGAAAAGATCCTGACTCAGTATGATGTCACAAACGATTTGGTCGAGCTGCAACGCTGATAATTCTGCCAGAACCAATAGTTTCATAGTATTTTGACATTTTATACAGGTACTTTACTTATAAGTATGACTGCCTCCGCGGTCACGTGGTTTGCTTGTTGTTTTGGTCCAGTTGGTTTGGTCCAAGGCGTTTGCCTTGTGATCCGGAGGTCATGGGTTCAAATCCCACTGGGAAGCATACTTTGTTAAAAGTTATTTCCAGTCTGTTTAGGATATTGCAGGCTTGAATCACCTGATTATCCGAAAAGAAAGATGATTCCGTGCTTCGGAAGGCACGTAAAGCCGTTGGTCCCGAACGCCATCTAGCGTTTGAACACCTTACCTTACCATACCTTTTAAGCTTAGGTACATCATTAATGTTGTTTCATCTCCAGTTCTACGTGTTATGCTTGATCTTAAAATAGTTACAACGCATTTTATTTAGGGTTGACAACATTTATTAATTTATTTAAATGTATATTTAAGAATTATTGGTACATTTCCTTTACAAAGCATACACAATAGCCTAAAACAGCGATGCTAAAGACAAGTGCTTGCACCAGCATTGTCGCTGTCACCGTTCAGGCTCCATCTGACTGCCGCCCACCGAGACTTGCCAACAAAAGATTTTTGTTTCACCCATTCACAAAACTCGATCATTGATTGTTTTAAACAGACTCGACGTCGCCGACTGCGTCGGATTCAGATCGTATTTTCTTCCATTGTGCAGCGAAATCGCGTTTGCGACGGACCTCTATCAATCAGGGTTGGACCCCCGGGGCCCGTTTCCGACCAGGTGTCCTTTTGGAATTTGCGCCGAAAAACTGCGCTTCACTTGGATTTATAGAAAAAAATCTATTGTGCGTTTCCGCGTAGTGAGGTAAGTGCGCAGGTAGGCGGCCGCCTTTACGAGTTCTAGAATTGCGGACAACCGCCGTCGTAAACTCATAACTTATGATGTTAACTACATATCTTCTAGTAACTTAATGTCCCTACATCATTTTATTATATTTTATGTACAGTTACCTACATAAATAAATGCTCGTATATAGTTAAACATACTGCAAGTTTTAGTCGAAATCTGATTCTCTATCGTTCGATTTAAAGTGTCGTAGAAATTTTTTGTTTTTTTTTTTATGTGCAAGGTTTTTAATTGTAAAAATTTCTAGTAATAAAGATAAAAGGTAGAAGAGGTCCAGGAAGACCCAGAAAGAGCTAACCTAGACCAATTGAGAGAAAAAGCAGGTATAATGTCGTAACAAGTGCTAAATAGTAAGGTGGAAGACCGAGAAGGTTGTCGCATACTTCTTTGACAAGAGCCACTTGAAGAAGAAGAATACAACGTATGTACTTGTATAGGTAAAGATATGCATAAAAAGGCCATTTTCCAACTTGCCCTAGCTTGGGATAGAACCCAGAATCTCCGGAATAGCGGACTGGCATGTTAACCACTACGCCATGGAGGTCGTCGTACGTTGAGAACTACTAAAAAGGTTGTGTTACATGATTGAGACATATATATACGACGGCGGTTGCAGAACTATCCAGTACGTACGAACCAGACTCTAGATATTTTATACCCAGAAGTTCATCCTTATGTCATAAAAATACGCTACAAAATAAAACAATGCAAGTAGATACGAATTCCTAATTTGACTGATCAATATCGCAATATCGTAAACATGTTCAACCAGACATCATGAGTTACAACCTGCAGTAAACCTTTAAGAATACATTGAGAACATTGCAAGACTAAAAACATTCATCAGCCATCTAATTGAACCTCTATTATATAGGAATAAGGTCTATGTTTACACTATTTTTACGCGTAGTCTATAAATCACACAGCCCAGTTCATAAACAGGCAAAGAGGCTTTGTTACAGTGCGTGATCTATGAATGAGTTTTGGGAATGCAAGCAATTGTCAAATTTTGTGCAAGGAGGTTTAATAGTTTTCGGGAACTGCCTGTTGTGTGGCCAGTCCTAATAAAAACTTAAGGTAATTGAAGTCCTTAATTAATATTGTATGGTGTTCGTGACTTTAAGTGTGAATACCTACTTACTACATGTCAGCCATATAGACTACTCTATAGTGAATTTGTAATTTGGTTTACAACAATAGATCTTAATAGTACGACGAGTGGGTATCTATTTTAAAATTAGCTGAATAAATAGAGTAAGCAATGAGGAGGTGCTAGAAAGAGTAGAATAGAAAAGAAATATTTTTAAAATGTGAAAACGGAAGAGGGAAGATTATTAGAGATCTAATAAGACATGATAATCTCTTCAAAATAATAGTAGAAGGAAACTTAGCAGGGAGACGAGGAAAATAAAAACCAAGGATAAAGCTTTTCCAACAAATTAATAAGATTAAATTAGGAAAAGTTCGGACTTAGGTCCTACCAGGACATTAAAGGATGGCAGAGAGACGAGAGGAATGGAGGCATCTCCTCTTAACTCCACCGACAAGAGCAAGCTTTTAAATTACAAGAAGAAATATGTGTTATACCAACTCTTAACAGGCTCTACGTAGTCTTTACTTCTTTGGTCTAAGAGTTTGTCTGCCCCGTAAGGATAAAGATGTGAGTACAACTTATAGTAGAGATACACGTAAGACCAGACTTTCCCAGGTTATTGTCCACTTATACAGTAATATTATAAAATTTATTAAATAGAATACCAACACATCTCCAAAAGAACGCCAAGATTGTGCATGTGCAGGACTGCAACCTTGTTTCATGAGTAGACTTAGATACTAGGCCTAGCCGCCCTAGGCTCTGTCTGCCCCATTAGGGATAAAGACGTGATAGTATATCTGTGTATCTGTATTTGGATCAGTTCATTGGCAGCCTTTTATATCCCACTGTTGGGAATAGGCCTCCCTCAATATATGCCAACCATATTTTTGGATACACTTAATTATTTAGATTAGCTAAAAAATCTTACATTATTAAATTTTTACGTAAAAACCTAACAAATTGCGAAATTGTAAAATTTCTATTCATTTTTATTATAATGTTTAATTTTAAAGATCCTCCTCTTTACGTAATTTACCTATAGTCCTATTTATAGGTGTATTCCTTATCATCAAAAACCATCTTCATCATTTCATTATAGCTTTGCTAAAAGCTTCAAGTCTTCCATCTGTTTTGGCACGGCAATAAAACAAATATCCAACGAGCCACAGTGGCAATCATAAAATTTTGCTTCAGACAACCATGATTCATTAACCAATAAACCTTTTGTACAATAGGCAGGTGTACAGTAACGTCCAAGACACAGCGATGTCACAATGGCGTATCTAAATATTTCTTAAATCAATGCACGACGCGGTCCGCACAATGCAAGATTTCGGTGTCCTTTGTATTGGCTATTATCTTTGGCCACGTGGGACAGGTGAGGTGTGCGCACGCGCACAGCTGCTCCCAACAAAAGACACCGAAGCTTGCGCAAGATTTTAATCGATTTTTTCTATAAAATGATGACAGTTTGCTAGATTTTTCGCGCCATCTAACGGCTCCCCGCAGTTCAAAGCAGATGCGAGGTTTTTTCTCGAATTCCATTTATCCTATAATTATCGTTGACTGCCGTCGTCACGGTCTTTTTCTTGCAATAAACTAATCAAATTGGACAAACTGTTAAAAGATTTACACACTCTTCTCTTACCTATATATGAAGTTACTGGCACTCCATTATCTCTTTTATTTTTAATTAATTACTTAGGTCATCAAAATAGTAAATCTATTACCTACCTTATCGGTTTTTGTTACCTTGGTCTTGAGGTTGGACGCTCTAGGTAGAGATGATTATCGGGAGCCTTTTGCCTCTGTATGAATAGCCTTGTTTAATCAATAACATCACATTATTGAACTTATTCCATCTTATAAAAAAAGAAGGACTAACTTCTGCTTGGTTTAAACCATTATCTTCCCTAAACAAGTTTAGGGAAGGAAAACAAAAACATTTTAGTGCCTTCACTTTTTTTTCTTGTCTGATGGATGCATAGATACACCAATAAACTCGTTCATGTAATACTTTAAATACCTTGACTGTAACAGGAGATATCTGTCTTACTGCAAGCATACTATCCTGGCTCGGTTTAAGTGTTTCAAGTGTTTAAGCCCCACCGGCTTAAACACTTGAAACACCACCGGACGATTTGCGTTAATTTCGCTACCTAAACCTACCTAGATCTTCTACTTTAGCACAACGGGGACTCTTAAGAGGAAACACTAAGGTCGACAGAATAAAAAATAGGTATTTGTAATACTATTGCTGTCGCGCTGTGCCCGAACAACCTGTCGCACTGTGCGGTAGAGACAGCAACTGCAGCTCTAACCGAATATAGCTATGAAAAGTGCACAAATTTTATTTCTGTTTTAAAACTTAACCAATTAAAGTGCTTTTTTCATTAAAAATTTAAGAAAAGCTAAGGCTGTGTTCCTGTGTTTTCTATTTATAGTATAATCCGAGTGGAAAATCTTTCAAATTTTTCAGGTTTATGAATATTCTTATCTCTTTTAATAATTAAATTATGAAATTCATTATAGGTAATTATGAAAAAAATAAAACATAGAGACATGCCAATACATTCATAGATTTTATTTGGAAAAAAATAATTGCTCTACTGGCACTATCCGGCGAGGAATTAGGGGACTACGCTTGTATTGAAATACGGCCCATCGATTTCCTCTTAATAACTACTACATATTTTGCATAATACCTCTACTCTGGCATTACCATATAATATTTCTATTACAAATCTATCATTCGCAAGAAATATACTTGTCGCATTTACCCGTCACGCGCAGCCGATACTCAAATTAACGTTACGATTTAACACGACAGCCATTCACGTTAAGAGCGGCACAGTGGAAGAATTGATCGTATAACAGTGCCTTTAGAACGGCACGCGGCGGGAATACATGGTGTGGCGTGGCACAATGAGGCACAAAACTCGGCTATGGAACGATTACCCTCTCGCCCTGAGATCCTGCTTCGCGGATGTCGCGGGTACCGCGACTGCCATCTTTGATACTAGAGCTGTCTCTATAATCCCTAGATACCTAAGTAGGTACATTTTTTCATTTCACATTACAATGAAAGACGTACTTTTTTGCTCAGAATTAAATATCCTGGCTTATTTTCTTATTAAGGTTACTGGTTATGATAATCCAGGTGGTCGAGGGCTAAGTAAATAGTAAGTAAATTCTTTACTGTACTTTAAAATGACACAATCAAAGAAGTTTTTCGAAGAAAAAAAAACATTTTTTCGTATAAACTTTTATTGCGAGGCCTAAGTATGAAAAGACGAATATAAAAAGCCCAAACTCGATGGTGTTGCGTTGTTTTATTACAGGGTTCCTATAGCTAAGTTCGGCTCATTTCATCTCAATCGGAAACCAGGAAGTGGCTCCAATATAACTTGCAAGATACAAATAAACAACAACAAACAGGGCACGCTAATTAATAGCTTGCAAAAATAGATATCTATTTATCCAAATATGTTTTTTTTATAGTTAACTAGCTTTTGCCCGCGCCTTCGCTCGCGTATTCCAGATCCTATATACGAGTATATATAGCGATAAGGCCGCCTTTTGCGCATTTCCTAGTTTTTAAAATAATTATGTCCTGTTTTTACTTTTGTGCAATAAAGGGTATTGTATTGTATCCTACGGGAACAGTACATTTATCCGGAATGAAAGGTACCCTACGTCCTTCTCAGGACTCCTAGCTATGTATATGCGAAATTTCAAGAAAATATTATTGGTTCAGTAGATAAAGCGTGAAGAGGTAACAAACAAACTCACTTTCGCATTTATAATATTAGTTAGGATTACTATAGCACTAGTCTGCCATTAGTAGTTATCTGTGTGATCGAACCTTCCTCTTTAAGGACCGTATGCGTAAAGCCAAGTGGTCGGATTTGGCTCTGAAATATGCAAAATTTTCCCGCTAGGGGGATAAAAATGTCAAGATGAAGTTACATAGAGTTAATAATGTGTAAACGGGACAATAGATGTAGGTAATCATAAATTGTAACTTAGAATTAGTATACAGCTTACTTTTTTCTTTTCGTCAAGACTTCCAGTCCGCGATACTTATTAAAATTTTCAAATCAATCAAATCAAAGAATTATTTTGTTTGAATTATTATTTCTGAATTAAGGCTTTGGCAGACGTCATTATAATGTACTTAACACTTTAGTAGACAAGCTATCAGTAGAAAAAGTCAAATCGAAAATACAGTAGTGTGCGTGAATGCAAGACGTTTATTTAAAAAGCGAGTTTAAATATATGTGAAATTCATAAAGCACTTTCTAAAAAATCCAAGTTATAGTTATTCGAATCTTGCGTAATATTTATTACTTTTTCAATTTATTAGTCGACCTCCGTGGCGATTCCTTAACACGCTAGTCCGTCACTCGGAGGTTCAGGGTTCGATTCCCAGCCAGGGCAAGTTGGTAAATGGGCTTTTTTAATTTGTCCTGGTTCTTGGGTGTTTATTTTATCCCATCAAAAACATAAATGTAAAAATGCCAAGTTCAAATTCCGACAAAACAATTGAAATTTAAATAGCTGCTAAGTTATCTAGGTAGAGAAAACTGAAATTTATTCATAAGAAACTCAACATTTAACTTGAACAACATTAAGATTGAAAGCACGGTCACCCATCCTAACTGTGACCAAGCTAGAAGTTGCTTAACCTGTAAAAGCACGGTCATTCATCCATCAATTTTTGAATTTATCGTATGCGAAGTGGAGCGAAATATTAGCACAAGTGGTTTTGATTACTCGTATTTTGAAATTTGTTAAAGCGCAAATGATAAAGAACCCTTAGAATAGGGAATCTGTTTCGTTTCACGCAACTTTTTAGGGTTCCGTAGTAAACAAGAAACCCTTATAGTTTCGTCATGTCTGTCTGTCTGTCCCCAGTTTTACTCATAGACTATTAGTACTAGAAAGCTGTAATTGGGTATGGGCGGGCATGGATATGTGGTAATAAAAACTTGAAAAAAAAATGTGTGGTGTGAGACGTCGTTGAATAGGTCTTTCAAAAATATTGTAAGATTATGAACACCTTGTTTTCGTTTTAGCAATCCGTTTGTGAAATATTTGGTTTTTGATTGCAAATTTTTGTTAGAATCATGTGTCTCCCCTCTTTGTCAGTTAAACGGTTGTATATGGACATATAAAAAAAATCACGGCAGTAGTATATAACGTCTCCCTGTACTAAAACTAATTTAAGGTGGATTCAGTTCATGATAATGAACAACTTTTCCTAAGGAACACATTATTAAATATGAAAAGAATCTCTCTCTCATAATATGTTTGCTTTCCATTCGACCTCCGTGGTTTAATTGTTAACACGCTAGACCGCTAGTCCGGAGATTCTGGGTTCGAGCCCCAGCCAGGGCAAGTTAGAAAATGGTCTTTTTCAAATTGTCCTGGGTCTTGGGTGTTTATCTATGTATGTATTTATCATAAAATATAGTATCATTGAGTTAGAATCCCATAATACAAGTTTAAAACTTACTTTGGGGCTAGCTTAATTAGTGTGATTTGTCCTTACATATTCCATACATATATTACATAAATATTACATTTTGCCAAATCTTGTGTGTAAGAGATCAAAAATATTTTTTGTATTTCGTTTGTTCCTTGGTGAAAGTTGTTCAGTAACATGGACTGAATTCAGACCTAAAGTTAGGCAGTTGTTAGTTACATAAAACAAGTAGGTACTGACTACGGAACCCTACACTGCACGTGGCCCGTCACGGCACGTGGCCGGTTTATTTTGGTTAAGTTGAAATTTTAGGGAACCATAGACAAATTTATGATATTTCTGCGTAAATCAATATTACTTATCGCTGACAGGACGTTCTCAAAAATACAATCAAATAGTATTTTACGCGAGCGGTGACTTGGAAAACTACACGTTTTGTGTTCCACTGACAGAAAATATACACATTTGAATTTTCTTTGTGAAACAATACGTTTAGCGACCATCTGCAATCGTAACACCTTTCACTTCTATTCACCTTATTATGTAAATTCGGAGAGTAAAAAAGGATTGCACGTTGAACAGATCAACGTCTTGGCTTAGCGGCTGTCTGTCCTCAATCAATGACGTGACTGTTTGATTTTGTACAATATTTTTAACGAATTAACAAAGAGCACTAAAAAAATTGGTTGATTAATGAAGCAGTAATTAGCATTATTGCACCCTTTTATTTTTTATCTTCTAATAGGTTTTCCTGTAATAAGGTAAAGAACTATTAACTGTATCTTTTTCAAAAGTTTGGGTTTAGTGGTTTCGGAGATAAGGATATTTTTATTATTTATTTTCAAAATAACTTCAAAAACACCAACTTAAAAAATATAGAAAATATATTTAATATTATCATAAAATGCTCTTTCATTTGATATTTTACGCGATATAGTTCACGAAACCCTTTTTTTAATGTCTCATTTATCTCCCATAAGTGGCCCCAATTTTTTTTAATTTATTCATTTACCTACATTTTACCTACATTATACCTACATTCTTTGGGTCACAAATTTCATTATGTGAACCACATTTCAACTGAATCTGTCCAGTAGTTTAGTAGAGGGGGTCAATTTTCGCCCATTTTCTTAAATAACTTAAAAATACCGAATTAAAAATTAATAAAAAATATATATATTTAAAATTGTCCTAAAAAGTTCCTTCATTTGATATGTCACACGATTTTGTTATCAAAACTTTTTTTTAATGTCTAATTTACCCACTATAAGTGGCCCCATTTTTTAAATTAAATTTATTTACGTTATACATATATCTTTGGGTCACTAAGTCACATAAGTGTAGGTACTAAATCTCAACTTAATCATTCTAATAGTTTCGTAGCAAATTGGCTGTGACTTACGGACAAACAGACAAGCGAAACCCTAAAAACAGTAAAAACACCAAAAAAATCAGTTCCTATACAAATTTCCCGGGCGGCTGCACACTTTTGTATGAAAATGCAGATTTTTTTTTGTTTTTTGACTGTTATTTTAATATCATTATACTATACTAGCAGTCCACCCCGGCTTCGCCCTTGATACACACAAAGCCTATGTCACTCGGGGATAGTGTACCTTTCCAACGGTGAAAGTTTTTTTTAAATCGGTCCAGTAGTTTCGGAGCCATGTAATGCAAACAAACAAACAACCAAATCTTTCCTCTTTATAATATTAGTATAGATAAATAGCCTACTATAGCCTGCCTGCCTAGCCAAGTATAGATCTAGTATAGCCTGTGGTTCGATATATTACGCATAATGTCAATTCGTATTTTGATATACATTCATGGGGAAAAATTGTTCCAAATTTCAGACTGAATCACCCCTCAAAATAATTGTAAAACCCTAATTAAACAGCACCTTTTATTACAAAAACAGTTAATATGATACCGCGACCCGAGAAAGTTCCAATCGGATTTTCACCCTAATCGCCAATTAAAAAATATAGGTAATAAATCAAACCAAATTATTTTTTTCATTGACTTAATTTTCAATAAAATAAAAATAAAAAAAATGTGCGATGCCGTATCTTCGATAGCATTACATCTTTGCTTGAATGTCAACAAAATGTCAAAACTGTACCATAGTGTAGCAAAGGTATGACATAATTTGGCAGTTTGTACATAGTTTTTTATTGAAATATTTTAGACTGTAATGCAATTTTACGTAATTCGAAAATGGATTTTTTTGAAAAATTCGACACGGCCTCCTTCCTGAACGCCCGGCGGGCAACTGAATTTGTATGGAAGAATCATGGCCGCCATTTCAGAGAATTCTGTCAAAAACGTTGCAAAACATCCAATTTTTAAAATTATTTTTTTTATTATTGCGTGATTGCATTGTAAGCAAATATTAAGAATAATGTTTTAAAATAGCCTTTATTTTTATAAAATATATGCAATCCCGTGCTAGAATATTTCTTTACGCAGAAAAACAAGCCAGTTTGTAGCAAGATTTTCTAAAATATTTCTTTCAGGTTTCTTTACAATTATCTTACTTTTTCTGAATGAAAATTAAAAAAATACGGTTTTCGTCTCCTGGCTAGTCTATTCACCTATAACTAGGTATATAATTTTCTTAGTGGTCTTTTCTACTTAAGCCATAACTATTGCCCGCGCAAAGTGCGTTTTGCATGTTTTTGGGTAAATTCAATGCTTGTTTTTAGGAAAACTACAAAATATTTTAAAAAATCCTTTTTTTCGTCTACTGTCCCAACTCTTCCTCTATCTATGTGTATACATTATTTGACTAAAATCAAACGCTTTCTGTACAAACTTGTTGCCCGCGCAAACCCAGTTTACATGGTGCCGACCCTTAATGTAACATTCATTTTTACAGACAGCGCAAAGATCAAACCTCCAGGTATTTTATTTAACGCGTAGGTAGGTACTACACTACACATATCCAATGCTAGTGAGTAGTTTATGGAGTCCTCGGTACTCGTATTTTGTCGTACTCCTGAGCTAAAAACTTCACTTTAACGCAATGAGATTCTTTTTTATTTACTATCAGATTAGAAATGACCACAGGCATTAGAAATGATCAAGATCACTCCTTCCACGTATCCACGATCCTGTTTGTGAGGTGCGAATAAGTGGTTCCGTGGAAATATTTCAAATCAGCGCGACTGGCGCAATACAGGCAATAAGGATTGACGTGACACGCATGCCACCCGTGTGTAGACTGCCTAATGCTCCCGACGGCCCTTTCAGCTTATTTATTAGTCTGTGTTTTGGATGCTAGCTCCATAAATGTTAGGTACGTGTGCACTTGTATATTGCTTTGAGAGCTTATATAGTGTGCTTACTCGATATAAAGACGTTCATGTGAGAAGATACTTACAGTATGTTCAGACTATGATACTGATAACAATACCTGAAAAACATTTGACGAAATGCAAACGCGCGGTTGCGATTGAATTTTCCTATGTGGGCATTTCTTGGGCAATATAATCAGTATCACGGTATGATGTATCAAGTTAGAAATGATTATCCTGTAAAGTAGATGTGGTACTTATCACGATTATTTTAAAAAATATTGTTCGTTGTTTTTAAATCAAACTCAAACAATGAGGGTGTCCTAAAGTGCTATAAAAAATATACAAATTGGAAAATCGTTCGACCTCTTCGGTTTGGACTCTACATCACCATTGGCTATCCAGTCTTCTGATGTCAGACAGCGTAAAATCTTCCTTCTTGCCTAGCAGATACCTGTATAGAAAACCAATTAGTTAGCATCGGACTACGATCACAAATATCCAGAATCTCATTACCGTGCGAGGTATGCGCGCGGGCACTGCAAAATGTGTGGCCACGCCGAATATCCGAAAACGCCCAAATACCGAAAGGCCAAAATACCGAAATGCCGTAAAGCCGAATGGTCCCGCTCGGTGACATATTGGAATGTGACTCCATTTATCCCCACTTCCTATTGGAATCCGGAGTGACGGGCCAAATTGGAAATTGCGGTTCCATTTTTGGGCGTTATTGATAGATAATACCACTTGTAACTGAAAACGCAAGTAATGCTGGTAAAGTGTTTTAAAAGGATGGGGAATGTGAGTGTTTGGATGATTAACAGCTGCGAAAATCATTCTTAGTGTCATCGTTGAGCTATAAATGGTAGAGTTAAAAACTAATACGTTTTAAACTCTCCCATTTATAGCTCAACAGAATAACAGATACTTTTTAAGTTTATAACTTTAGATTAATGCATACGGTAATTAATAATAATGCAACGCGATAGTTTAAAAGTATTTTTAACTTTCGTATTTTGGCATTTTTCAGAAGCTTTTATTTTAGCTTGTTTGTAGTTTTTTTTTTCTTTTTGTGTCAAATCCTGCAAGTTAAGAGCCACTTCCCTTTTGATTGAGGTGAAATTTTGTATGCGAATGTTGATCAGATGACAATGCTATAGGAACCTTGTAATAAAATGACGCAATCCCATCGACTGAGAGCTTATTATTTTTCTTGATAAGTTCTAAGGCCTCACAATAAAAGCTGTAGGATTTTTTTTATTTTTAAAATCTTTTCACTCTCAAACAATAATAATATGTAGGTACAGTAGAATATTTTCAGTTTTGTCAATAATCTTAACTAACTTAATCATCGTCTGTCTCTGTCTCTCTTTCTCTCTCTCTCTCTCTCTCTCTCTCTCTCTCTCATCTCAGTGTATTCCCAGTTGCATCCACAGCTGCAACGCTGCGAAGCCCGGGGTCCGCTTTCCGGCTTTTCCTTCTCCACTTCTCATGACCTTGAGCATCCTTGGTTGTAAGACCATTGGCACGCATATCATCCTTGACGACGTCAAGCCAGCACTTCTTGGGTGTACCACGTCTGCCGGGACACGGCGGAGGCGGCATGGCTACACATTTGTTTCTCACGTAGCTTGCCAGTTTCCGTAAGACATGACTGTACCAGAGTCGACGACTTTCTTGCAGTTTGTCTACTATGTCACGGACATGAAGGCTGCCGTGGATGCGGGTATTTCTCACACGATCTCTTATTGTTACTCCGCATATCCAATGCAACATTTGCATCTCCGTGACACGCAGTTAGTGCTTGTGTCACTCAAACAATGGCCACGCTTCACTGCCATATAAAAGGATAGGTCTAATGATAGATTTGTAGACCTGTCCCTTTAACCTAATCGGCATTTTGGGGTCACAAATGACACCCGTCATACACTAACCTCATCATCATCATCATCAGGTATTTTTTAGTCTCCACTGCAGGAGTACGACCCCCTCTGTACTACCAGAGCAATCACTACCTGTGTAGTGTGTGTAGTGGCCTACACTCTCCACACTGGCCAGACGGGTTGGAGAGGTCTCATTGATGTTTATAAGCTTATTTTAGCTTGTGTTTCCTATGTCGCCTTCTACGAGATCCAAGGGAAGACTTGGGGTGGTCCTATTCTACTCTGACGGGACTATTCTAGTAGAAACTAACTTATAATAAGTAGATAAATAAATATCAAAATTTAAAATGTGTGATGAATTTTTTTTACTACGAGTGATAATAAATAATACATTATATGTATTGTGTTTAGAATTGTAATGCTATTTGAATCAATAATTAGATACATAAATTCTAATAGCTACTTAAGTACATGCCTCTGTATTCTTATTAGCAATATGAATCTCCAATCGACCCAAAGGTTTGACTGTTAGAGAATGCTTTTAGCATTAAGTCCGCCTGTTGTACTTTAAACATGTATATGTGTGTACAATAAAGTATAAATAAATAAAATGAATTGGAAATGAGCTTAGTATTTGTATTTTCCGAGTTTTTCCACTTTCTAACACTATGACTCTCGCCATAAAAATAATACCTTTTTTTAATTCTAATGAAGCATTTGTAAAATTCACATTCATCAAAACTGCGAACAAAATCCACCTAAATTCCCTGAGATCATCCAAGTTGACAGTCAACATGCAAACAGAATAAACAGTCTCAAAAACAATCCACAGCCGAATGCACCGGACCACGCATCACCCGTCAAAGCGACCCTACGAGTATTAAATCACATTTTGACAAGCGTACCGTGGCGAATTAATCGAGTATCGTGAAAAAACATGGCATTTTAGTCCCTGGAGTTGCAAAGGTCAGTGGGCAACCGCTCGTGAAATGTCTCGCCCTCCGGACCGAGTGTCCGACTTCCAGGGGAATTGCTACTAGTCTGACAATTCTAATAGGAATATGTTAGGTCACAAACAACTCAAATTTTTACTGCGTTTTGTAGGTAGGTACTAAAATAGAACAGAAATACTTTTTAGTTGCAGTTAATAGTGCTGTGGTATTCAACCTAATTCATATTAGATGAATTGACAGTCGATTAAAGTGAAGAAGGCTTTACTATTGTTTTATACAGTATTACAATGCTCGGAATAACTGTTAATAGGTTTATACAATAATTTAGAAATATAAACATATTACAAAAACCTAACCTAGATGATAATATTTTTGTGTACGTTTATATATGCGATATATATGTATGGCTATAGGGACTTACATTGTAATATATATATATATATATATTTTAGTTTGTACTTACCTCAAAAGATAGCTTTCTCAGCATCATCTGTTGGTTGACTGGTAGAAAAGGCCCCTGACCATTTACATGTATTAATTTTATTTTATTTTATAGTATTTAATTTTATTGTAATAAAATTAAATAAATAAAATAAATAAATGCCCGCTGGTTGATGCTACCGGCGTTTATTATTGGACTTTTCATTAGATACGAAAATGTAACAATTCATTCAAACAGCAACAAACACTTGGCTACGCCGATAACAATAATTAGTACAATAATTCACACAACCATTACTATGATAAACGAGATCCGCTAATTAAAGGGGGTGCAAGCCCTTACAGTCACATAATACTGATCCAGCACGGCATAATGCAATTAATCCACAGTTTTATGCGGCCGTGAGAAAACGCACTTGCGTAAAAAACAAGGAGATCGGATGTATCTAATGTGGGATATCCATCATGGCAGATTACTGTTGTGATGTGTGTTTCGTATCGGGAGTTCAATACCTGTGGATATTTGTTTGTTTCTTTATAATTTTATAAAGCTTTATTGTATACAAGTAATAGATACAAAAACAGATAAATAAACATACAAAGGCGGACTTATCCCATATAGAGATCTCTTCCAGTCAACCAGGCAGTAATTTAGAGGAATGTTACATAATATGCGTTTGGGGCAAAAGTTGTACAATAATAAAGAGTAAGATTACACAAAGATTCTGTACAAAAAAATATGTGCAATATACATATGAGCAAGGGCGATAGGAGCAACTGCAGTTCGGACTGAAAATACCTATAAAAAATATACAAAAACAACGTTTCGTAGTTCCCGGATTTCTCTTCCAAAACTCAACAGCTTTAATTATTTTTCATGAAAAATTTAACAAAGTCTATGGCTGTGTTCCTTTGTTTTCTTTTAATAATATAATGTCGTGTCAAATTTATTTGCTAGATGTTTGAACTTGGTTTACACAGAGTGGAAAATCTTACCAATTTATGAAAATTTATGAAGGTTCGTATCTTTCAATAGATAAATTATGAAAAAAAAACATAGGGACATGCCAATATATCCATAGATTTTTTTCCAAAAAAACTCATTGCTCTATCCGACGTGGAATCAGGGGACTACATTTGTATGGAAATACGGCCCATCGGTTTCCTCTTAAGCGGCCGTGAGAAAACTAGCTTGCGTAAAAAACAAGACCCCAATTATCTAATGTGGGATATCCATCATGGCAGATTAGTACTGTTCTGATGTATATGTTCACATCGATCGCTAGGGATGTTTTGTAGTTTCCGTTAAAAATGTTAAGACATGATATTTGATTTAGTCTACTTTGTGTGCTTCCGTGTGTGTCCGCCACCAGTAGTCTTAATTTTTCACCAGGAATCTTGTAAATTTGACTTCCGCAGACATTTATTACTCTGTGCTTAAATCAAAAACAATGTTTTACAATTTTATTTCAATAACAACTTTCAAAATATATCCTCATCCTGACCCAAACTAGACAAAATACAATCGCACATTATTTAATTAACGTACCCGAGGCGAACCTCGTTATCTATTATAACGATTCCGCACTACCGATCAGCATACGCTAATAAAGGCCTCAGTCCACTCAGCCGTGGCCGATATTGTCTCGTCTAATTGGCATTAAAACTGGGCAAAAGATCGTGTGGTTGTGCGGTAGCCCCCGCTCCGCACCGCACCGGGACGCACGCCGCTTATCGCACATCGGTGCGCAAAGTCCGCATCTGCAGCTAATGAATACATAGCTCCAGGTATTATAACGTGGTAAGTTGGAAATCATCACCCATACTTTACTATACTTTTCCTTTCGGTTTCTTTCGATGTGCAAGTAACGTACTTAATACATTATAGATTCTTCACTATCACAACTCTATATTTACGACTTTATTTTTGAACTTAAATAAGTACTTACCTACATATTTCAAAATCTTAAAATTGAGAGGTACTTTAAGTATTTCTAAAATTTACCCCGAGGAGGACAACTTTAAACCTCCTTAAAGAAGAAGATAATAAACGAGGAATTAGATACAGGTATGTATTTAAAAATTTAAAAAAAACTGAGGATTTTAAGGTTACATCTCGTCGGCGTTTCACTGATGTTATGTTCTACTTTTTATTTTATGTATTTTCTACTTTTTAATAAATAAATAAATAAATATATATAAGGATAAATCACACTGATTGAGCTAGCTCCAAAGTAAGTTATAAACTTGTGTTATGGGATACTAACTCAACGATATGATAAATACATATATAGATAAACACCCAAGACCCAGAACAATTTTAAAAAGGCCATTTTCCAACTTGCCCTGGCTGGGGATCGAACCCAGAACCTCCGAATTAGCAGTTTAGCGTGTTAACCATTACGCCACGGAGGTCGTCAAAATAATAAGTACAATAAAACTATACAAACATAATTTGTATTTCAATACTATTCTACTTTTCTTTAGTTAAGAGAGTCTAGACTGCACACTCCATTCCAACTGAAATAAAAACTTCAAAGTGAAGTTGAAACTGAAACTAAACACATTCGAAATTCAATTAAAACTTTAAAGTCGGGGCGACGCGCGTGCGGTCGTATAGTTATACGTTTTATTGTTCATGGCCAAACCAAACTGACGTAATCTTGATAATTGACGTTTGGACGAGAGTTTCGTAGCAACGTGGTATAATACAGACAAACAGATCGGTAACATAAACTGTGGTTTTATTTATCAACCCCTAGTCTAATTAATATGCAAGGGGAACGTCAAATATAAAGTTATCTCTTTGTTAATGTAATATTACAGGGCCTAACTATGAGTAACTGCCTCGTCTAGCTTCGCACATAAGTAAAAGTTTTAACCCCTTGGAAAGTGTAATCACTGCGGATAAACCTGATAAGGACACAAATAGCCAGGTAACATAAAACTACCTATACTTAGCATAGGTACGTAACGCAAAATAAAACTACGCATAAGCCGAGGAAGCAATAATTACCAACTAACCACAATAGTTTGCTGAAGTTATCCATAAATCACTTAACATTAAGTAAAAATGTGATTTTTAAAGCTTTTGTTTAACCGTCCTTCACGAAAGAAATGAAATAGAAAAACTTTTATTGGAGCATAAAAATACAACAAATAAAATTGTATATAAAAGAAAAACAAAATATGCTACCAAAATGGTTACTCTCAGCATTATATCGAGGCTTTCTGAGGCCAAGACGCCGGTTTTTATAGGAACCAGTTGAGTATACATAGCTCTGCCTTACATTAACAACTTAAAGTTCATACATATAATGTATATAATGCAAAGTGTTGTCACCATTTTTAAATGAACGCACCTTAGGTAAGTCATACCTAAGTATGTACAATAAGAGTATGTTACGACACAAGTAGTTTATACAGGGTCTAACAAAATATACTGAAACTATTTTAAGGGTGGATTCAGTCCATGATTCTGAACAACTTTCCCCAAGGAACATATATCGAAATATGAAAAATATTTTTCGGCCTCCCATATAAGTTAACCGATTAGCTGATCCGAGTTTGTATGGAAAGACAAAAAAATACTTTTTCTATTTCAATATATGTCCCTTGGAGAAAGTTGTTCAGTATCACGGACTGAATTCCTCCCTATAATAGTTTCAGTATATTTTGTTAGTCGTTATATATTTATACATAAATGAATCCAAATACCAAAAGGTCCGCAAAATTTTGACTCGTATATTTTTATTTGACCGAAACATCATAATCATAAAACATCCAATCCAATCACAGACGTCACATGCAAATAACAGTAATCGTAAGTGCACCAAAGGATTATTATAGTGGGGTTCTGATTATAGATAATTATAGCTAGGGTTGCCACCGCGGGCTGATGAGCGATTTGGGTATTATTTGCGCTTTATTTTGGTATTTATTGCGCTTGAGTGACGACGCAGATATTACGCCGGGTTATAATACGCGTCCCTGAGGGCTTCCACCCTTCGCTTTGTACGTGGACATCGATTTTGTGAGGGTATTTAATTTTTAAGATGCTGTAAACATCATAAATGGTTGGTTGTTTGTGAATATTTTAAATGGTAGCGGAGATTTTGTATTTGACAAGCACAGGAAGATAGGTATATTAAGAAGATAAGGTCACGTTAATAAACACATATATTCTTGTACTTGTTTACATCTTTTGTAAGTACTATGAATAAGTTTTAAAGACTTCGAAAAGTGTCCTCTCCTAAAAAAACAGAAAAAAAAAATTTTCAGATAACCGAAAACATATACAATGTGTAACAAAAAGGGGGTATCAACACTATCAACCCGAAAGGGTGTTAACGTAGGTAGGTACTAACCAATGTAAACAACTTTTACTAATGGGACCATCCCTGAAATCGCAAAAAAAAATCTGCAGGTCCATAAATTTTGCCACGGTAGGTATTTAATTTTGTATGGATTTCAAGGATGGTCTCATAGTAAAAGTTGTTCACATTGGTTAATACGTTAACTGTCTTTCGGGTTCATACCCCCTTTTAGTTACACGTTGTATGTACTTAGAAATTTTGAAAATTGTTTTTGTGATCCCCATTGGTCCCATGGGAATAGTGTTCATATTGACCAGTCTTGTTCTATGCTGGTCTGGAAGAAAAGAAAAAACTTAAAATATACAAGCTGCTTCGCTTTCCGCGCAAACCATAAACGCCGATCGAGAAAATGGGCGAAAATTGCGGCTAACAACGTACCACTAGGTTAATACCTTTTCCATCTTTTCGCCCCCCATTACGAAAAGTGGCCTTTAGGTCTTGCAGCCCTAGGCTCTGTCTGCTTAGAGCCGCAAGACCCGAAATGCTCACTGCCCCACTAGGGATAAAGACGTACCTATTGACCAGCCCGTCAAGAGTTGCCTCGTCTAGTAGGTATGTGTCAATTTCGTTTTACAGCCAGTAAGTAAGTTGGTTACTATAGCAGGCCTGTGTCACTCCGTTTAGGTATCGAAAATGTACCTACATAATTACTATGCGCGCAGGCGGCCCCTCCGGATGGTAAATTCAGTTATACGAATCGTTTGTCCAGAGCAATAAGAATGAAATTGGCTTGCAATGGATGTCTAGGTATCTATACGAAAAGGTGCTGAGTTCTGACGTGAGCTAAATTAAACCATATAGCCACATTGAGTAGATATTTCTTTGAAGTTCTTTGCTGAGTGAGACTTCTGTACGTTAGTATTATTTATTATGTGCCTGTGGGTACTCTAGTACCTACTTATAAATTACCTATGTAAGTATACCTAAGTCTATCGAAAAAAAAAACGACGGGTTGCACTCCGGGAGTGCCGGCAGAAGTGAAAACTTGAATATTAACGTTGTGCATTTTTGATATTTTGGAATGGTTAGGGAATAATTTTGCACGAATTGCTTTAATCTTATATATAAAATCTCGTGTCACAATGTTCGTTCCCGTACTCCTCCGAAACGGCTTGACCGATTCTCATGAAATTTTGTGAGCATATTGAGTAGGTCTGAGAATCGGCCAACATCTATTTTTCATACCCCGAATCTACGCGGGCGAAGCCGCGGGCTAGTTATCAGCTAGTTATCAGTATAAAAGTACTATCACTTATGTGGTAGAATACAATATTTATTTATTGCGCTATCGTACACAAACATGACAATTTATATTACATTAAAAAGTGTCCTGACGCGAGTTCAACATTTTTTACCCATTACAAAAAAAGTCCACAACTTTGCTAAAGAAGTTTTCACTTCAAAAATGTTTTCTCGTACAAGTTTTTATTGTGAGGCTTATCAAGACAAATATAATAAGCCCAAACTCGATAGGGTTGCGTTTTTTTTCCTATAGCCACCTACCGACTCCATCATCAGATCAGCTCCTTGTAATAATAATATTGCATTGTCATCTGATTTACATTAGCATACCTACATTTCATTTTAATCGGAAAGTGAAAAAAAATTACCTATTTAAAAGATCCTTGCTGAAATTAAAGTTTGTAATAAAATCGCACTTCGTATTCTGTCTAGTAACTCTGCCTGGTTAGAACATAATTGTTTGAAAAAGATAATCTACTTAGGTACGCATAAAAAGTTACTCCAGAAAATAGAAATTAATCAAAGTACATCAGGTAAGTTGAAAAAACGACCATAAATAAAAACTCCACATTTCATCACACCAACGTGATTTATAAACGAAATAATTCAAAACAGGACATCGCGGGTTTCCCAAAAATACGTACATTTTCACCATTTTCTCCGCCATAAATTATTGGCAACAGAGGGCCTGTGACCCCGACCTCCAGTCGATTAAGCATCAGCCTTCAATTTCATATTTATAAACGGGCTTACGTAAAAATGCCAGTGTAATGGATCACCTACTGGACTCTAGGGCGAGTTGCCGCTTGTGTCTTTTTGTTTTGATCCAATAAATGTATGACAAGACTTTCTAAGGATTTATCTCTGCTGGGGCTTCATCTCTTCCTGCGCAGATAGTAAAAGCCGATCGAGGAAATGAGTGAAATTGCTAATCAGGTTAATAGGCGATGCGCCTAGCAAACCATCACTATTTTGATTTCTTTTCCATCTTTACCCCCACCATAACGCTAAAAGTGGCCTTTGGATCTTGCGTTCCTGGGCTCTGTCTGCTTAGAGCCGCAAAATGTAAAATACTCTGTCTGTCCCATTAGGGGAAAAGACATGATAATGTGTCTGAATATGGATTTCTAACACAGGGATATGTTTGCTTACATGAAATCCCTGATCGCTAAACCAGTGCTGTAAAAACTACAGATATGAATAAACTATTTTGTTTTTTATTTGTTTTAATCTGCCGTGGCTAAACCGAGGTGACATGGCCAAAAATTTGTTTCCTTGTGACTTTGGTTTCCGCAATACGTAAATAGTCTCGTTGATCTATAGACTTGGTATCATATGCGCTATGGGTACCATTGCAACATCTCTATGAGATGCACAAGTGCTTGTGCCGCGTGTACAATAGGAACTGTATTTCTATATACATAACCAACTTTTAAGATTGCAAGTTGCTAATTAGCAGAAATGAACCGTTTTTTTTAGCTTGTTTTTTTGTGTCAGATCTTGCAAGTTAAATTTGAGCCACGTCCCGGTTTCCAATTGAGGTGAAATTTTGTATGCTATTGCGAAAATGCAAATCAGATGACAATGCAATATTATTATAACATGAAAGCTGATCTGATGTTGGAGCCGGAAGGTAGCTATAGGAACTCTGTAGTAAAACGACGCAACCCCATCGAGTTTGAGCTTTTTACATTTGTTATAAAGTTAGGCCTTATAATAAAAGCACTTACGAAAAATGCTTTTTTTTTTAAACTTATTTAAACTCTGGGGTTAACGCAATAGAAACAAGAAGAACATGCCAACTTAAGCCGCTGTTGTGGACGGTCCGAGGGGGGGGTGAGGAAGGAAAATTTCTGAGGGAGGGGCGAAGGGTCTGATCGCAGGGCTCATCCATCACGGGCCTCGCCATGTGAATTGGAGCGTTTTATCTGAGATAGTCGCGGCCTATTTAAATATTGCGTCGTTTAGTCCCGGAGGTAACGCTAATGGTGACGCTATGTGATAGTTTACGGCCTCATTTACTTGTATTATACTTCCTAACTTAATAGTCAATTTACTACAAATTAGGACCTAAGTCATATAGGTATATTTTGAGCTGGATAATTTTGGCTACATAATGGTTTGCAAAGAGGGTTGACGTAAGGCAGGCGGTCGGTCGTAAACTATATCCAAATCGTTTAACACTTCGCCTGCTGAAAACGCACCGTGTTCGTACTTCCGGCTATTTCTCTCTTCTTCGCAAGGTCTTTGGCATCCTTGGGTGACCATTGATATGCATATTATATTTGGAAAAGAAAAAGCGGGAAAGCGCATGCACCCGGGGTCAGAAGCATAGCTGAGGATGCAACCGGGAATGCGCTAAAATTAATCACTCAGGAAAAATCTATTACGGCTCTACCAAACAATTTTTAAGAAGTTGCACTATGGTTTGGAGAATGGTAGGAATGGGTAACGTAACATGCATGCTTGCGTAACATTCTAACATGATATAGGAATAAATGACAAAGAAACGTAGTTTGCAATAATTGTTACTTCTCCACAAAATTGATTGTTTTTGTAGTTTGTAAAAGTGGCCAACACTGGTTCAGATTTTTCAAGCTGCCTAAAAGCATCTGACATAGTTTGACGACTGATCAAATGACAGCCGAGATCAACAGCTTAACGTGCCTTCCGAAGCACGGAGGAGCTCGAAAAAATTTTGTGCCACTTGTGGTCACCCATCCAAGTGAGGACCACGTCCGAGGTTGCTTAGCTTGCGAAAGCGTTAGCAAGGCATACTTTTACTGAGCCACGAGATATCATATAAAATTTTGTTGCTCCAAGCCCTAGATAAACCTTCAAACTATTTAATGAACTACTGTTTACAGTTTAAAGTGAGAATGTGAAGCTTTTCTACGCACATTTTCAAAAAAAGACCACTTTTGGCAAATGTGCGTAGAAAAGCTGATATCTCCGTTTCGTTTGAAATGATTTATTCAAATGGGGGCATCACTAGACCCCGGAAAATTCAAGAATGCCCTTGAGTATCCAATTACAATATACTCAGTGTAGGTACGTTAAAACATTGGTTTTTAATCTTTTATTGTAACCTATTTTTTCAAACAATGTCAACTGTGACATTGTTTTTGAGTAAATTCTGTTTTTGTTGACCTCTTGAAAAAGTCCGTTAGGGGTAAAGGTGTGATAATTATCTGAATGTATATTTATTTACATAAGTAAAGTTTTTACTATAGGTATTCGTTTCTCTCATCAATCCACCACCAATAACTCCATCTAACTGTACCTAAATTAATAGACAAATCGTGCACATCTACAGCAGTAGTGCTTTCCACAGTGCAGCTTTAAATGGGTGACAGTAAATTAGCGTTTCCCAATCGCTATCCGCTTCACTCATCACCAAGCTACTCTTCAATTACCCCATATTTATGTGCAAGTGAAACTTGCTATTTTTATTTTATGTATAATGCGTTTACATTCGCTTTCCGCTGGTCTCATGATCAAGCTACAACGAACCAATAACTCCATATAACTGAAAATGAATAGACAAATCGTGCACATTTAAAACAGTTGTGCTTACCATTGTGCTGCAGTGAGTGGGTGATAGTAAAAGCGTTTCCTAATCGCTAACCGCTGCTCTTATCACCAAACTACTCTCCAATGACCCCCTATTTAAGTATCTCAAAGTTAAACATGCTATTTTTATTTTATGTCTAGGGATCGTTCCTTGTATTACGTAAGCAGAATTTGAGACATCTTTACGCCCGGGGGGGCCCCCCTTTGTTAGCAAAAGTAAGCAATCTCTAATCCCCCAGCCCTCCTATGCTTACGTAAGTACTGATATATTATTTATAAAATCTACTTATTTTTTTATTGTTTTCTTGAGTAAAATAAGTATATTCAGGGTCTGTTTAATTAAAAATCAAAATTTCAGAAATTTGCCAAGAAATATATTGAATAAATTTTGCTTACGTAACAAGTCCAGACCCACTGCCCCCCCGCCCCTCCCTATCTCATAAAAAAATAAGTAAATTAATCATTGATGCTTACGTAATAATTGGCCCCTAATACGTTTTACGCTTTCCGCTGGTCTCATCACCAAGCAACTACGAACCAATGACCCCATCTAACTGTAAATTAATAGACAAATCGTGCACATTTAAAGCAGCGTGTGCTTACCATTGTGCTGCAGTAAGTGGAACGTAACGGATAGCATAATGAGCCTGAGACTAAAATGCCCTGAATGTTAATGAGATCACATGTTAAGAGGAAAAAGTGCCTGCATGAAGTTGCCACTTTGATCCTAGTTACTTCATCTTAGCGTGTTCCAGGTTGCATCCTCAGCTTTTTTTTTCCGCTTTTTCTTCTCCATCATCATATCAGCCACAGGAAGTCCACTGCTGGACATAGGCCTCCCCCAAGGTTTTCCAAAACGACCGATCGGAAGCGACCTGCATCCAGCGTTTTCCTGCAACCTTGCTCAGGTCGTCTGACCACCTAGCAGGTGAGTGTCCTACGCTGCGCCTGCCGGTACGTGGCCGCCATTCGCTGCTGAGCTGCTTTCTTCTCCAAATATAGGTAAATGCATGTCAATGGTAACCCATGCCGATCATGCGTCGTGGTGTTTAAACGATTTGGCTATAGTTTACCTAACTTCTCCACTTCGCACGGTCTTGGCTGAGCATCAAGCCAGCATTGATTGGGTCTACTACGCCCGCTGGGGCCCGGCGGAGAATATCTACGTAGTATCGATTCCAGTTCTTTCTATCTAAATATATATAACTCAAAGGTGACTAACTGACTGACATAGTGATCTATCAACGCACAGCCCAAACCACTGGACGGATCGGGCTGAAATTTGGCATGCAGGTAGATGTTATGACGTACCTAGGCATCCGCTAAGAAAGGACGCGAGCGAAGCCGCGGGCAAAAGCTAGTATTGTATAAACTGCATCACACCAATATTCTTGAGTTGAAAGCGCCTAGCCAGCCTAGCACAAAATTTTAAAGGCCACTTTTCATATTCAAGTAGGGTTTAGAATATGAAATTTACAAATAATTACATACCTGTTAAAGATAACTCAAAGTTAAGTAGATAATGAGAAGTAATTTCACTGTGCTCAGTTGCAGCACAGTTAGACCAACATCCATTTTTGATTGTACGAGTAGTACCTAAACACCACAAAATTCGAAATGGACTGACTCTATACTATACCTATGTACTTTATCTAGAAAACCAATCCCTTGATCGACTTTTACAATCTGTGCCGGAAGAGAAACTGTAAATTCTCCTTTAATTTTTTGTAAGAGACTAACAATGATGTGTTCAGATTTTATACAGAGTATGTTCTAATAGGTAGAGTTAGAGTATCTACTTACATAGAGTTGTTGATTAAAGAAGAATATCTAATTACCTAATATATAATTTTATTATTGTAAAATAAAATTAGTTGAAAATAGTATGCTAAGTGTGTTAATGCTCATAGGTATAAACAAAATAGAATATCTAACCTTAGTTTACGAGTATGATTCCTACCTAACACGCATTTTCAAGTCTCTACTGTATATAGTTATTTATCTTCAAGAAAATTGACTTTGTTACGAACACGATAAATACAAACATGATCTTGTTTATTAGATTAAAGCTTTTTGTAGGTAACATAGGTTACCTACCTCAATCCATAATTAGTATTATTATACCAGCCTAAATAAATAACAACTGAAATAGGAACATGTTTACAAAGAATCATTGGAGGCGGCCGGCCGGCGACCGAACGTTATAAATAGGCAAAGGGAACCCAAACATTCGGCCGCGCCGGCAACCGCCCTTGAACTGAGGTCTGAGCCGCGAAGCCTGCGGCGGCGACGCAGCCTGCAGGGCGCGGGGCGGGGCGCTCCGGCGCCGGCCAATCAGCGCCCCTTCACATTTTTCAGCCCCCGCCCGTATCGCCGGACGCTGCCCAAAAACAAAAGGATCAAAGTCGGCGAAACCTATCTCTTTCTTTGTGGGCCGGCGACCGGCATCGATGAGAGGATGGAGATACACTGTGTCGCGCGGGCGCGAATCGATAAGCTCGCGCCCCGCCTGCCCCGGGCCCCGGGCCCCGGCCCCGCCGGCCATTTGCACGGATATTTACTATTATTATTTTATTGAACGGACGCTCCTAACTGGCGATAGGCATATTTACAAATGATAAGACTCCAATTTGGAGCAATTACCCTACGTATTTACAAGATGACTCTTGAGGCGGATTGTAGGCTTCCACGAATTCTATTCCGACGGGGGTGAAAAATTTGACTTACTTAGTTGATATCTTAAACTTTTATTAATTTATTAAAGGAATACGCATTTGAAATAAATAATTAGAAAGGAAAAGGAGATATCATTTAAAATGTTGTACCATACGGCTATAGGTAACCCTTCAAACTGTTTTATGAACTACTGTTTACAGTTTAATTTTGTCGAAAACGGCCACTTTTGACAAAAAATGCTAAGAAAAGCTTAACGTTCTCACTTTAAACTGTAAACAGTACCTAGTTCATAAAATAGTTTGAAAGGTTATCTAGAGCTGTAGGTATGGTACAACATTTTAAATGATATCTCCGTTTCCTTTCAAATAATTTATTTCAAATGGGGGCAGCACTGGACCCCGAAAAATTAATGTACCTATCCCTTAAAAGAAATTGTTGTGATAAATATGTATTTACTTTCCTAAACAAGATTTGCTCTCAGAAATTTATTGAGATTGGTGATATCTTAGTTAGACCGTTGAATGATAAATGGTAAGTAGTAGAGGCAAAGACTTTCTTATTGCAGTACTGAACCAAAGACATCATAGTTTTTGGTTTAGTACCGTAATACGTAAGAACAGACACCTTTATAAAAAACATTAAAACAAATATAAATGTAGTAATAAGTACTTGGGTAATTAAAGTAGATAACTTATTTAGAGCAAAGGAGATGTATGTACCAGGCCGATGCCTCATACTTGTTTAACGTCTCCTTTCTAGCAGAATCGAATAAAATTCCTATTAGGTACCTACCTATCTACATAGACTTACGTAAATAGCATTGATATGATTTTTATCTGCGTATACTCGTAAGTAAGCTTGTACCTACTTACATGGTAGGTATACATTGGCATATCTGTCCTCTTAGTTACTTAGTTGTAGATCTCCACCACAGAAGACAGTAAGAGTAGGTACATATCTCCACAACTAAGTAAGTGGACCTTGCAATGGCATCACCGAATGTTTTTTAATCTGTGTACGAGTATAAGCGGTGCTATGCTGAATTTAGTTCCGTTTCTTTTGCAATATTGCGAGGTCCACTTACTTAGGTATTTGTCGACCTTTCAAATGTTGAAAAACAGATGAATAGGTACCTTCTTATGTATCTGTCGCAGTTGGATGGTATAAACCGCTAATTCACGAAACCTCTAGTTGTTTGGCATTACAGCTCGGTTTTGTTAAATAGCCGAATATCGTTAAGCTGGATTGTCTAATATTGCGCAACGTGTTACGTTCATTAAAACCGCTAACAACGTTTCCAAACGGCTAGCGGTTTTGATTTGTTGTTTGTGTTTGATACAACATGCATGATAAGGATTTGGTGTAGGGTAACCATAATTAAATATAACTGGGTGTCTGTTAGAAATACTAGGTATAATAATACAAATTTTTTCGACATCGAATTTAATTTCCCAGAAAACTATTCCACGATTTTTATTGCTATAGGTTTGCCCTAACCTAGTAAAATGGATAGAACTTTTCCAGCACTCGCCAGCCGCTGCTGCGGCACGCTCGCTCCGTTCGCTCGGCTCGTGCGTGTGTTGGTCGCAGTTCTAACCTAATCTAACCTAGTAAAATGGGTAGAACACTCGTTCGCCACATTGCCACTTCGTATTCTAAATTGTATATAATTTCTTTAGATAGAATTGTTCAACAACTTCTCTAGCCGCATGGATGAACACAAGTCGTTCATTCCATTCCGCGTATTAGGGTTCGCTGTTTTACAAAATCGAGCTGTAATGCCAAACAGCTAGAGGTTTCGTGAATTAGCGGATTATACCATTCAACTGCGACATATTCCCATACAAATACGTTGCCGGTGTTTAAAAGTAATATTGTATACCTAATTGGGTAGTTTCCTGGGTCAAAAATAAATTATCTCTATATAATATATCTCTTAACAGTACCATGTTAAGAGAATAAAACTTCACAAAATAATATCACTTTCCATTAATCACATTTTCTTCAATTTTTTAATCACTTTCCATCTTGAACGTGATGCGAAAAATTTGACTCCAAAAAACTGACTTCACAGTCCGATATTTCATACAAATCTCATAGAAAATGTTTGTTTTGACGTTTAGAAAATCACTTGTTGGAAACTAGCGGATGCCCAAAGTATGCTATTAGTTAACTTATCTAAGTGCGCACATTTACCGACCTATCTAGGTAAAAATAATTACTTTAGGTAATCAAAATAATAGGTAGGAAATTGCGAATAAATAAATAAGATTATTTTACCACAACCAGTAGTGTAGGTATAAAGAATATAAATTCTTTCTCCACTCAGTCAGAGACAGTGAGCATAAGAGGATCTCCCAGCTATAGCTAGAACTATGAAAGACAGAATGAAGGTTAGCCTCGGGATAAGTAGTAATTTTGGTCACGGCATAAGTAGAGTGAAAACAGGATTTGCTTATAAAAAGGTATAAAACCATTAGGGAATGAAGATGGAGAGCAAATATTAGTAAGGGATGTCTCGTACAAAGGAGTACAAGGATAAATAAATTTAAATATTTCTACACTGTAACTGATACCAATCGAAGAGAAGAGGAGATACAAATTCGTATTCAAAATTGTAGGTTAGGTAGATATAGATACAAGAAAATACATAGAGAGACCCAAATACGCATTTCTAGAACAGTCCTGTTTTTTTTTCTCAACGAATTAGCATAGCTATTTAGAGAGGAAACGCAGCCAGTTTTCTTGGCACCATGCCGCATAATCATGTGGTCATAATCTTTTAGATTTATAAATCAACAATTTAGATTAGGTTTTATACCTAAGGCAAATTCTGATGTATGAATGCGAATCTTGGACGTTAACAATGAAAGAGGAGAGTAAAATCTTAGTGGCGGAAAGGAAGATCTTCTGAAAAATCTTGGGACCAACCCAACGAGAAGACGGCTGCTGGAAAATTAGGACAAATCAGGAGGTAGAAGAAAGATCTAGTGGAGACCAAAGCGGCTAGACTTCGATGGCTGGGCCACGTGGGGATGATGAAAGTAAATTGTGCCGTCAAAAGAGCGTACACGGGTAGACCAACTGGGAAAAGGCCAGTCGTCCTAAATACCGCTGGAAAGATGAAGCCTGCAAAGACGTTAAACCCCTCTATGAAGATCTGCAGATTGCGCAGCAAAGGGAACAGTGGTGGCGTCTTCTATTGTGAGGCCAAGATCGCTGAGTCAGCGCAGTAAGTATGTAAGAGGTCTGTTACATCACTAGTAGGTACATAGGTTAACTTACTGAATGAATACCTAATTCATCAACGTGGAGCTTATGAAGATCTAATTTGACTATATACCTACTTTACTTAACATTTTCTGCCTAAAGTGGCCTTAAACTAGTCTACCACTAAATAAAAATGCTCTTCAGCTAGCTCTATGACTATAAAGCTATGATATGAAGCTACATAAAACTTGCCAACAATATATTTTATAAAATAATTTTAAGAGTAATCTAAACACAAATAGGTACTCAAATAAATACATTTTACTCTCTAAACATCTTCATTATTTTCTTCGTTTTCGAGAAAACAATTGATATCAAATGGCAGCACTTTCGTTCCTGGGCAATGGGCAACACGTTCGCCATCTGTTGTATTTTTCGGGAACTTCGAACTTGTGTAAGAAGCAGAACCAAAGCAGAAGATTTAGTAACGCCATCTATATCAAATTATAGAACCATTCAAAAAGCAAGCATCCACTGTTTTTAGTTATTATATCCTGTACTAGGTGGCGCTGTTGGCATGAAATCCGAATTTATACTTTTTATTTTATTTAGTTTATATAAATGTAAAATTAATTATTTACATTTATTATATATACAAGAAATCAATTTAAATGAGGTTATATATCAAATTAGAACATTAAAAATAAAGTTCTACAATGCTGCGTAATTGACTGTTTTACCGACAAAGAAACCATTTCCGGTTGGCGCTCGACGACATCACGCACACGCAAATATATCCCGTTGCTAACTTCACTTTATAAATGTTCGATCTCTTGCAACTACGTCGAGGCTTGTGCTTTTTGGGATTACACTTTTCGGTAATTATTGTTTTACTCAGAGTACGGTGTAATTTTGTTTATTTTCTTTGTTATTTTAGTCATAGGTAAGTGCAGAGTCGATTTGCAAGTGGTGTGTCAACAAAAGCAAAGTAATTTGGCGCGTTGAATTCTGTCAACAGTGCTCATAGTGTTCATACGCAGTGGCATTTATTGCACGTGTAATTACAATACAGTTCTAAATTTTGGGTTTCAGATATGGCTTTGAGCGTGGCACTACCTCTGGCAGGTTTGGAGACTGAGAACTTTAACTCGTTCAGCTCATTCGGGCATATCATTGACATAGCGGGCCTGTCTCAGTCTAGCCCCAGCCCCTCGGTCTCCAGTGAATCTAGCGGTATCGGCTCGCTGGGCTCGCTCAAGTCTGAGTCGGTCAACAGTGACTCCCTGCCATCTAGTCCTCAGACCACAGAAAAGGTAAGATAGATATTCGCAATATTTTGTTTGCGTTCGTCCTGGCCTTGACCTCTCTATTTTCATAATATTCCGTAATGGCGAACGCCTGTATTACGCTATCAATATTGTGTACATTTACAGCTATGATAATGGAAAGATTCCTGTCTTGTAAATGACACGATTTTAAAGATTTTCTTATTAGCATTTTACATGTAGGTACAATCATATTACATTTTGCTATTCAATTTTAATTACCATGCGCTTGCCAAAGCAGCAGTGCACATTTTTTAAATGCTGTTGTCAGTAAATTTTGATACGGTATTTGGCTGTGACTGTTGTATCATGATGCCCTTGAACAAGTTCGAAAAATATTTACAGATTAATTTTGTATAATATTTACTGATTATTTTTGTATTGTACCTATGTTTTTTTTTCTTGTTATTTCATCTTCATCTGTATTTTTTTCAACAATGTTTCTTAATGTTTTCAGAAAATATTTGAGCCAGTTGTGCAGCCTCAACCACGTCCAAAAGAAGTAGTTGAAGATGTCAAAGTCAACTATGGGGGCCGTGATGTCCTAAATCTGATGGCCAATCTCACTGATTCTCGTTGGAGCTACCGTGCTACTGTGCTGCCGCCAAACAACCCAGCGCTGTTCTTTGCCAATCGATCTCAGTACCATCGCCTGGGACCTTATGCAGCTCGCACACAGTATGTAAAAGACTCATGCCGTGACTGCGGCTTCACATGGGTAGTTGCTGCCACAGATTGACGTGACTTTGGGTCAGTGTAAATTCTGAACAAACAAATGTTGAATGGGTACAACTGGGACACATCAGGGTGCATATCATCTTCTCTATTTTTTATTGTCACTTAATGGTGGTAATTATTCCATTGTTATAAAAAAGCCAATGATTCTAGTTCCTTGATTTAAATTAATTTGTGACGACGTGTCTTATTAACTTTTATAAGACAGGGAATTTTGTGATCAACATTTTGCTCATTTTTTATTTAACTTGTTATTATTTATAGACAATTAAATTATTTTTTTGTTATTAGCAATTTGAGCAAAGCTATGAAGTTCCTCCCGAACTAAAGTCAGTGGCTATGTGACATCTTCCTATATACAGTGGTGTGTGTTCCTGCTGTGGGCCAGTTGTATGGATGACTGTGGAATATGTATGGCTATCGTCACGCGCATTCGTAGAGTTACATTTTAAACGTGACTTAATACTGTGATCTTAATTTAAACAAAGCAATTTTGACAATTCTGTGAATGTGACGCGTGACGATGCAGCTTCGTTTTTTGTTTTAATTTATTTGTGTGATATAATAATGTTAGGCTTAATTAATGCTACAAACTTGCATTGCCATAAGATTTGCAAACTTATTCCAAATCAGCATTTTCTAGGTCCCACTTGAAATTCAGTGCAGATTTAAATTAGAAAATATCACATTTCCTCAGGTTACTCCATAAATTATATTGAACTGAAAAAAACGAATATATTACACTTAGTTCCTCTTAGAAATGTTAATTTGTTATCCAAAGAATCTATTTGTATAATGTGCATATTATATTACTATAAATTGTTGAAGGACACAATTTATAATGATTAGTATAAATACTTAGTCGACTCGAGTTGACTTCTGGATTTAGGTCCAATTACTCTTAAAGCAATATTTAAATTATGGTCATTTACTTATATCATAATGAGTTAATACTTCCCACCATTACGTGTAATAGTTATTATTATTTAAATATTGTTTCATAATTATTCTTTAGAGATTAATGTTTATGATATATTCCACAGTCATTTTCATTAGGATCGTCATTGTTTTAACCAAAAGGCTGCTTCTCGGATGTTATTTAAATTTACGATATTGACGAGATAGGCACGAATTTAAAGCCAAGCTATAGGTTAATTTTAAGATTTAATTATGATGATTGTTGGATTTACCGTCCGAGCATTACATAATAATGGTGATGACATATAATTTAGAGGATATAATCTTAACAATGCCCTATCAACTTGTGAGATAGCTTGAACAACTCGTTTAGTAATATGACGAGCCCATGCAAACATAGTCAAATGGGTTATCAGTGCATATCATCACAAATTAAAGCAGTGATTAGATATTCTAAGGTATTAGTAGTTGTTACAGACCGTTTTAAAACATTTCGAGTCATTGATGTGCCCAGATGCTGGGCTCTAGTGAAATTATTGTAAGTGTCGTTGACAGACTGGCAATATCTCTATCTGTGTGCATATATGTATAACGTGTAATATTCGTGGTCTCTTAATTTAGTCAACATATTTCATAGTGTGAGTCTCTTCGATTACATGTAAGTAATGTATAACATACTAACTATAATGGATAAAAATTGATACTGTCCCTTTGTGCAACTTTAGTTCTGCTACGTTGTGATCAGCTTTAAATTGAACTGGAGTATTTGTACACAATAATGTTGACATATTTCCCACATAGTTATTTTTGTACAAAAAATGTTGATATGAGACAATACAGTTGTAGAGTTTTTCAAAATTTTCTTTATAAATGAAGTTCGCTAAAAAGTTTGGTAAATATTTTGGAAGGGACCAACATCCATGCAAAGATATGTTTCTCACTTATTTATTTACAGTTGAAAATCTATATCGAACGCGGTTTTTATCAAATGCTTATCTTTTGAGTCATCTATACACGCTTATTTCTGTTTTGTCTGTTATCACGTTACTGCGCTATGAAATGAACACAAAAAACTAGTTGAAACATAATAGGTATACAAAAACAATTTATTTATTTATATATTTATGATTCAGTGGGTCATGACTGAACATATAGCATGGATCTCAGAATGCAGCTAACAGTAACATAATCGATTGCCGCCGATGAAGACATCTCTGAACATACCTTTGCGTACAGATAATCATTTTATAATAGATGTGCAGAGGTGTCTTCGAATGCCTAGTGTGCTATATCCTCAGTCACACATACTCACAAATGGTTGTTATTGGTTTAAAATGAAATGTTGCATTCAATTATTTTTAGTTATTAATATGACAAAGCTGCAATCGTAATCGAATGTAGTTTAAAGGAAAGTATTGGGAGCGATACGCACAGAATTATAGATAGCTCTTGTTGTGAATGTTCCCTTAATTTTAGTAGGCTATTCCCCGTCGGCCCAGCCCGGCCGCCCGCGGCCCGCGCTGCGCGAGCGGCCGAGGTGCGGTGCAATATCTGCATTCCAGTTTTGTGTTAAGTTAGCAGCAGAGGGTAGTTTGTTAATGTTTATTTAAATCCACATTTACCAAATATTTTGGTTGTTGTGCTACTATTTAATTAACAAAATTTTCTAAAATATCAATTTAGTACCTTCCATTACTAAGTGTCTTGCAAGTGATTTTGCAATATTTTAATCATTTCAATTTTGTGCATTTTATTTTGTTTAGTCAAATCATATACATACATTGATATTATACATAATATTACTTATATGTTGTATTTTATCTATAGTTCATTCATATAAATATAATTTCTCATTGAACTGTAGTCAAATGACAGTATTTTTGTAATGAAAATTGTATAAGGATGAAGGGTTTTTTGCCTAGGCGATGTGGCTGCGGAAGTGCCCCCGGGCACCGAAGCGGCCCGCGCCCTGAGTGTATTACGTATATCTGATAAGCATTATGTAGGTTTAGCGAAATAGAGTTAACTCGGAGACGGTCTCCAAGTACCAAAACTTATTGGTTCAATGTTGTTCTCGTATTATGGTGATATAGTGCGCCGCGCGGCGCAAAGCTCAATATTTTAGTAACCCTTAAGAAAATTAATACCTCTTTTGAAAAGAATAATATATATTATATAGTATATCCAATCGATAATCACATATGTATTTCCCCGTTTATTTTGATGTGATATCATAAATGACTGATCTGAATTTAGTTTTTAAGTTGGTTATTGATATGCAGTGCTATTTCGAGAGTGTAATTAAGATTTAATATTGAAAGTGCCAATGCTCGTAATTTAATCTATATGACGACTGTTCCTTTATCGTAGCTGTGTGAGAGCTCGGCTCTGTACATGTCAACTTCAGTATAAGCAATCTTCCTCCTTGTAACACTTAAGGTTCAATTGTTAATTTAAATGGAATCACGTAACGTGCACAATATCAGTAATGCTTGCAATATTATGTATTTAAAACCTCACTTATAATTTAATCCAGCGTAATGTTAAGAGTACAATATGAGATGATGTTATATCATTCTAGTATCAAAATTAGCCGAAGATGTTTAATATTATTATTAGTTAGGTAAAATTTTAACATAGCTTCGTATAATTGGGATGTTTTAGTATTTAGTAATGTTTAACGGCGTAGTGGCAAGCAAACTGTCTCGTGGAATAATGTTAGTGGCAATAATACTCGAAGTAAGTCCCCTGCGTAGCTGCTACAGGGCGCGCCGAACCAGACATCGACGGCGCCACACAATGAACGATAGACACTAGATGTTTATTTGTTGTAATTTATAATAATAGCCGTAGGTATTTTATCGTACTTAAATAATTATTCTTGCGATGCCTTAATTCTGGTTGTCAATTAGACATGTCTCTGCCTAGAATATTATCATTGTTTTTATTTATTTTAGTTTTTGCTGTTCCGGCTTCCCCCGTGAACTTCCAGTCCAGGCTGTTCTTTTTAAAATAATTTTGAGGTTGATTTATTTTTACCTAAGTGTTCTTATTAAATGTTACCAAAATGTTTTTAATAAAATATTTTTATATGTATGGCTGGTGTTTTATTTACTTACTATAATCTCCAATCACCTTGAAGTTGTTCTCATCTTCAGATAAACACAGATACGAAAAAATCTCAATGAGATTGTAGTCTCCAAGAAACATTTTCTAATTTTAGTACATTAGTGTTACAAATAACACGATGAGTGGGGAAAGCGAAAATAGAGCATTATGTTTATTTGTTGTGCTGTATAATTCTATCTGAAACATTAACTAATAAATTGGTCACGTTTCTTGGCGTAAACAGTTTATTTGGGCGATTTGCCAATAACAGGAAAACCTTTAATCTAAGAGGAAAACTACCACCGGACACTTTAAATTTTCTGGTCATACATAAGGGCAGGCCCACAGATCTGTATACCTATCTACTACTGTCCTTCAATTTGTATGAAAACTTGGCGTACCAATTTTCATACAAATATTTAACTAATAAGAAATTCACTTACAAACGGAAGGAAACTTTTTTATTACTTCTTCCTCCAACGTTTTTCGACGAGTTTCTACGGCTCATAACTTAGCGGCAGATTTACTGAATTTTGCTACTACCAAGTCCTAGATACCCCTTCAAAGTATTTAATGAACCACTGTTTACAGTTTATAATGAGAACGTTAGCTTTACTACGCACATTTGCCAAAAGTGGCCGTTTTTCGCAAATGTGCGTAGTAAAGCTTAACGAAACAGTAGTTCATAAAATACTTTGAAGGGTTACCTAGGGCTTGGTAGTAGCAAAATTTTAAATGATGTCTCCGTTTTTTTTATAATGAATTATTTTAAATGGGGGCAGCACTGGACCCCGGAAAATTCAGGTATTTTACAGTAGATAATGTATACGTCCGATTCTTGTCTTATCTAATGAATTAACATATACGGACTAAAAGTGACGATCCTAAATGAAGTCAATTTGATGTCAGATCGACACGCAAATTCAACCAGAGGCTGTGTCTATCTTGATCCATGGTCTGTGGGCAGGCCACACCCACACCGCTAGCGAGTGGGCGAGGCCGGCGAACATAGTGTCACCTATTACATCGTTAGATATAGTAGAACATGGTTTTATACTTTGGTTCACACAGCCATTTAAAAAATAAATATGAGTCAACAAAAACAACTTCTAAACCTTGATCAACTGGCACGCGATCGCAGCTATACGCGAAACGGCGCTACCTAATGTATATTCATAAAAGTTCTATAGCTGTCTACGGCTGCGATCGGCTGAAAAAAACGAAAATCTACCTTCGTTTATTACTATTTCTCATTTTAACCGATTTTAAATATGATGACAAATTTTTATTAAATATGTACTTACAACAAATAAATAAAAACATCTAAATCGACAGGTTTTAATGAATTTTCTCTTTGATTAACTCCACAAAGCTGTGGAAGCTCATACATCGACCAAACTAAACGTTCTACTGCTAAAATACAAACTATTTTAATTTAACGTAAGGTTATTTGAAAGGTACTAATTAAATGCTGATATGAAATATGACTGTCTGGGCTGAAAGCGTCAAAACAAAATAAGGTCCTGCTGGCATGAAAGTTTGCAGGTGCTTTTCTCATAAGATAATAATTATTTAAAAATAAAACCAAAGTTTCTTTAAGGTAGGTACCTGGAAAAGATGGAAAAAACTAACATGCTGTGCCGGCCGACCCCACATAAAGAGTGGGATAAGACCTACCTAATACACCGCTAACGGGGCCATACACTATTGGTCGTATTTTGGTATTGACCTTCAAACAACGAAGGGTCCAGCTGGAAAATAATTTAGGATTTCGTAGCATTAGGTACCTACCTACTTAGTTACTACTACTTTTTTACATAATCGTTTCAGAAGGTACTAAGTATATTACGGATGGTAAACAAATTTTAATATTAATTTAAATTTTCAGACATCATCCTTTTGGCTAAAAGAAAAAATCGGAATAAGGGTCAACAACTTCCAAAAAATTAACATGATTTGGATTCCGCAACACAAAAAGCCCGTTGCACACTCAATCTCAGTAATTTTTTTTTTTTAATTAAGGGATGCTCCCATAAAAAAACGATTTTTTGGTGTCTAATGTTGTATAGGTAGATAGAGTGCAATCACAAAATAATGGTGCAATACAATACTCGTTCTGCTTACACAAAGCGTCTTGTGTGTAAATCATTATAGCTATGACGAATTGGAGGCATTTATTAATAAACCCATTATTTAATTACCTACATTAGGTATCATAGGCATGTACGTTTTTACTGACAATTATTCGCAACAATAAATATTTTAGTTGTATCACATAATAGGTAATTACCTAGGTAGGTACAAGTTGTATTGTTAGATTAGGTACTAAGATCTTAATTTTGTTTGTTCTGTTAGATTACTTAAGGCGACGTGGGTTCATAATTTGCAATACTGTGCGTGTTTTTGAAAAATCACTGTTATTAAACTACTACAGTTTATTCCACAAAAAATTTACGTAAAAACTTAAGGATTTTCAGACACCCACAAAAAAAAACACTGCTAAATATCGTCGAGCACGGCTCCGGGCTTTTCTTCTCTTACGACGAATATTTCACTGTTTTTTTTTTTTTTGTATTGTATTTTTTTTTGTAGCCAAAATGGATAGATACTTAGATAATACATTTTCTAGTATAATTTTCATATAAAAAGGTGATTGTATAAAATAGTAATATGTATTATAAAGGAAAATTTAGAGGTATGTTTGTGATTTTTTTTTTATCGAGCCAAAAATGCTCAATCGTGTTTTGGCTATTGTGGGTGTCTGTAGAAAAGCCTTAAGATTTTTATGTAAATTTTTTGTGGAATTAACTGTAGTAGTTTAATAACAGTGATTTTTCAAAAACACGCACGGTATTGCAAATTATAATTGCAAAGGTACTTAGTTCTATTCGATTATAGATAAATGATATGGAAGAGCGGAGTCTGCTGGCATCCCTATGCTTATGAGTAGGTTTCAACAAGAAATTATTATTTGTAGAACAAATCTTATTTCACTCAAAAAATTTTATTTATTTATTTTTATTTTGCTTTTCTTCCCGCGCAGATCATTAAAGCCGATCGAGGGAATGGGCGAAAATACAAATGATGTTAATAGGCGATGCGGCTAGCAACCCTTAAATCACTATTTTGATTCCCTTTTCCACCTTTTCGCCCACCATCACGCTAAAAGTGGTCTTTGGGTCTTGCGGCCAGCTCTGGAGCCGCAAAATCCAAAATGCTCTGCGTCTGCCCCAGAATAAAGGGAAAGTACCCATATAGAAACAGAGGAATACCAAAGAAACGTTTGATGGAATGTGTAAAGGAATATATGGGTAGGAATGGAGTGACGGACAGATTGACTGGAGATAGAGCAAGATGGAAAAAACTGACATGCTGTGCCGACCCTACATAAAGAGTGGGATAAGGATGAGGCAGAAGAAGTGTATTGTAATAGGTACTCGTATACCTAAAGGTTAGGTAGGTAAATTACATAATACACATTTTAGTTCAGTAGAAGCATAGCCGAATTGTCTTTTTATTTTCTAAAGTAGGTAAGTAGGTACCTATTTACCAAGACAATGGAATGCTGTAGGTACGTCATTACAATCTACGTCATGAGTAGTACTTATAATGTAATGCATGGCTGCATTAAAATTCAATAAATTAAAAGAAAATAGGTACGTATAACTTCTCGAGTGTTTTACTCAACTAAGTAATATACTTAAATAGGCACATGGCCCATTTTAATAGGTACATTACTTAGTAGGTATTAGTACCTTACCTAAGTGGATACCGTTATCTATATTGTGTTATATGTATAATATATTGCTATATAATAAAATGGTTATGTATGTTATTATGGAAGTTAGCACCAGCATCGGCTGGTTTACGATGAGAAAGAAAATTGCCGGTCTCTCGTCTCGGGAAACCCAGAACAAAAATAATAAATAAATTACTAACGTAACCCAGACCCATTCGGCTCGGTGAGCCAGCGCAGTAAGTGCCCAGGTAAGATTTCTGAATTATGTTACCTACTTTAGGTACTATTTATTATTGTAAAAAAATAGTTTTCTATCGGAATTAGCTATCAAATATCTAGAGACTACATTTCCAGCCACGTCAACTACCGATCACAACACAACACAAGAACCAAAACAAAAAGAAAACTACAATTGAAAAAAAATTTGCTAGTTGCAAAGAACATGGTTGCCCTCCCTTCTACGCGCCCAACCACCGCGCGCCCTACAGAAGCGCCCTCTACTTCATTGCATATTTGCTAAATGGAAACTTTTCTGAATGAAAGCGCCATCTGTTGAACAGCAGTTACACCAGCAAAACGATTTCATGCAATGCTGAACTGAAAATGGTTTGGAAAATTTGCTGTTTTCTTCATACATGCAATTTCACTAGATGGCGAGTCTATCTATAAAATCAAGGAAAAATAAAAGTCCCTGGGATTATATATTTGCAAACACCAATACAGAACCTTGCGACAAACGCAATCTCGCTCTATCTAGATCAAGGGCTAGGGCCGGCCTAAGGCAGAGCCAAAACCCCCTAAGGTTGTCACTTATATGTAATCTGTGCCCAAAGGCCACTGCCAGCGTGATCATCATCACGCTAAATACCTAAACTTAGATGATGACTATCTAGGTACTAAAGGGAATCAAAAACGTGACTCATTATATGCATAATAGCCGCATTTCAATCACGATCCGATCCCTCAGATTTTTTGCCCACATCGCGGACCAGAGAAGTAAAAATACATAAAACAGTTGTAAACAAAGACAATTACCCAAAAACAACCTTCAATTCGTTTATATTCGCAACAAAATAAGTACATTTCAGGCCCTTCAGCAACTATTGTTCGAAATCATAATGGAATATACCTAGTCTCAACTGTTTTTCACTCGTTATAACCGCGCCAATGATGTTTTTGTTTGGAATATCCACTTTTGTGTCGGCATAATGGGTGTATTCATTCGGGAGACTGGAAAGTGTCGCCTTTATCGGGGCACAATGGACGGGAATCAAAGAAATTACGGATTCCGAGCTATGTTCTTTGCTGTAAAATAAAGGAGTGGGCTCTTTGTCAAAGTATATTAAGGAAAGTTGATGTATGCGGCCAACATTGATGTATGATGACAGTGATGATGAATTCGAGTAGGTAAGATGAGTAACATTGTCAATAACAGTGTTATTTTGCACTTTGGGTGCTCGCTATAAAAAATAAAATCCAAATTGGACTAGGCTGACTTGCCTTAATATCCTGCGTCCAGGTAGGACAGAGGGCATCCTCCATCGCTTGGACTACCTATACCTACGCTTCACTTCAGATCAGATTCGGCCGACATTTGTAGACCATACCTTTGTTTCCAGTCTGGTTATGATATTGCACGCTTTAAATCACTTGATTATTCGAAAAGAAAGATGATTTCGTGTTTCGGAAGGCACGCTAAGCTGTGGGTCCCGAAAGCCATCTAGCATTTGCTTAAAAGTCTTAAAACCTATTCTAGGATTGTTTCTGGTCTACCCATTGGGTTTCGGAGGTCAGACGGCAGTCGCTCTGTGTAAAACCAGTATCTCCGTCAAATCACCTAGGTTAGGTAGCGGACCCCGGGCTCTAAAGTGTTACCGCTGAGGATGCAACCGGGAATACGCTCGGATCATGATGATGATAGTATATGAAATAAAAATAACAATCAAAAGTCAAAAAAATCGGCATTTCCTTCATTATACTTACTACAGTGATCTATTATATTACGCTATGTCAATTACACGTATAGCTATACTTAAAGATATTCTACGTACAGCCTGCCTGCCTCCATTCAAAAGCAGCTCATACAACGATCCGGATGTGTAACGGCAAGACTGAATAGCAAGAAATTGGAAGCCGCGGGGCACGTGATTTGCCCTGCATGCCCTTCCTATTGGCATTCATAAGCGCTGATACACGCTAATCAGTCATATTTGCGCTTCAATTTTTTTGGCAAGGGTTATTTACGGTCAAAAAAAAAGTATATGATTTTTTTTCTCTACTACGGGAGGGTATATGATATTCACAAGTATTTTTATATTCCAAAGTATGTAAGTACTATACTGAAACTATTTTAAGGTAGATTTAATCAATGATATACTTAATAACTTTCCTAAACATAAAGGAATTTTTAACTTCAAATAATCTTTTTTTTTCTAATTAAAAACTATTATTAGAGAGTCGATCAACCTGTTTTTCAAAATATGTATAGGAAATTTATAGCTGTAAATTTTATTTTTCAAGGACTGCTTCACCTTTCTATATTATATTCAAATATAACTTATTTTGTTCTTGATAGGAACTCAGATCAGGATCGGTCAACTTGTAAAGGAGCCAAACTTTTTCGTTTTACGCTTTAATAATTGTTCTTTGGGGAAATTTGTTCAAAAACATACTGAATTCGGCTTGAAAATAGTTTTAGTAAGTATACTATACCTGTATATTCTCAGCATCATCTTTTGGTTAACTGGTAGAAGTTAAATAAATAATAAGTAATTATCGAATATTAAATAAATAAATATAAGTACGTACCTACTGGTCTCAATCTTTGGCAGTGTGAAGCTACACGTAACTGCTTCACACTGCCGAAGATTGAGACCAGTGTGTTCTCTACATTTCAGAGGTGTGAGAGTATGTAAGTACCTAGTCTACTACTAGTAAGTAAGAAGAGATCGCTTTAAGGCGAAGATATAGGCAAATGGCCTTGAAGTGTGAAATAAATTGTTAACTCGTAAATATGGTGATAATTTCCATATTGCTCTACGTCATGCACTAGATAGCCCTTTAAATTATTTTATGAACTGCCGTTAAAACTATTATTGGTGATCCGTCTAGCTTTAAAACGTGCCGTGGCCACTTTTGGCGGAGGCAAGTTTTAAAGCTAGACGGACTAATGTAAATACTTTCAACGGTGGTTTATAAAATAATTTAAAGGGCTATCTAGTGCATGACGAAGAGTAATATGGAAATTATCTCCATATCTACGAGTTAACAATTTATTTCGAATGAGGGCGCCACTTCAAGGTCATTTGCCTATATCTTCACCTTAAGCGATAAGACCGCCCATTGTACTAAAGTTAATTAATCTGTTTAAATTGTTTTTTCTTTTTGGTGTTCAATAAAGAGTTTTTCTATTCTTTCTATTCTATTCTACCTACGGTAAGTTTAAGTACTATCTGATTGTAGTGGTAATTGTACCGTGAGGTTTCCCGGCCTAGAATAGGACCACTACATCTCTTCCTGTAGAATTCGTTAGAGGCGACTAAAGGATTAAGCACAAACATCTTGTGTTACGAGTACCTACTGATCTGCATTTCCACGGAGGGTTACCGTCGGGCGGCGGCCGAGTTATAAAATTTTTCGCACAAACCATTCCCAAAGAGGGTTGACGTCAGGCAGTACGAAAACTAAAGCAAAATCGTTTCAACTGTTCCCGCTATTTCTTCTCCACTTCGCAAGGTCTTTAGCATCCATGGGTGACCATGACCATTGACACGCATATTATATTTGGAGACGAGAAAGCGGCACAGCTGAGGATGCAACCGGATATGCGCTAAGATGAAGATCAAGATGCGTTTTGATACTAAAAAGCTGCCCTGATTAGAATATATTTTCCCCTGGCCCAATTTAAGAAGCTCTAACAGCATCCTATTAAAAATTTATATTATAAATGCGAAAGTTTGTATAGATTTTTATTTGCTTTCACGCCAAAACAGCTGAACGGATTAGAATGAAATTTGGCATGTAGTAAGCTTATTACCTGTATTAACACATAGGATATTTTTATCCCGAAAAAATGTGAGGTTCCCGTGGGATTGTCCAAAAATTTTATCACGCGGGCAACGCCGCGAGCATCAGCTAGTTATTACATAAAAAAGGCTTAGAGTAGTTGTAAATGAAATATAATAATTAGGTATTGCAAATATACGATTAAATGGCTTATCAACGTCTAAAATCTATGTTTCCAAATATATATGACGAAAATGGTTATCTGGGACGCAACTATCGCTATAAAAAATATCATTATGATGCAGCATTTCACACTCAACTTCTTAACATCGGGGTCTGGTACTGGCTGAATATATTCTGGATTTTCGAAACCAACCTTCTTTAGACTGCAAGCTTGTTGGCTGTTCTGCATGTTTCGTGTTTTTAATATTTACTGAAAAAATACTTTTTCCTTAATTCTTCGAGGACTAAATAAGACAAAATCGTGGTGTGTCCTACTATGCAAGTAAGACGACCACGGAAGAGACAAAATAATCATTTTATATATTTCGTAGCCATCTGGTTAAAGTAGCCAGCAAATTGGACGCCTAGCCTGGTCATTAATTAAATGGCTGAAGGACAACTAGTCAAGTCATTGAGCGTAACTTTGTACCTGACAGAATTCAGTCAGGTTGATTTTGTAGAATTGGGAATAATCCAACTAAATAATAAATAAATAATAATAAATATATAGGGACAAACCACACTGATTAAGCTAGCCCCAAAGTAAGTTTAAAACTTGTGTTATGGGATACTAACTTAACGATACTATATTTTATGATAAATACATATATAGATAAACACCCAAGACCCAGGACAATTTGAAAAAGTCGTTTTCCAACTTGCTCTGGCTGGGGATCGAACCCAGAACCTCCGGATTAGCGGTCTAGCGTGTTAACCATTACGCCACAGAGGTCGTCAAATCACTACCTACACTACGTTAACGTAGTATTATTCCTAATTCTACAAAATTCTATTACAGATTCCCAATTCACCAGATTCCAATAGTTATTGAAAAAAATTGTGATGTGTAGATAAGGTTCACAAATTATGTAAGTACGACTACTTTTTACTAACCTCGTACCACTAAGAAACTAGTAATAGTGAAATATATAAAAAAGGGGTTTTTATGTGATAGTAAACTAAAAATAACATTCTCGGTTTGCGCTGTTGACACCTGTGGTTGACACCATATTTCTTTTAGTGAATACTAGCGCCGCTGTGGCAAAAAACTGAACTAAAGAATCACGTCTTGGTCAGTCATCTTCAAAGGGCTGACTTTCAATACGCCAAATTGTTAAACGTTGAGTGATTCTAGTTCAATTAGGTATAACGATGGATCATAAATAAGTTATTTGGTACTGTTAATAGAATAAAACTTCCCTAAATAATGCCACTTGTCATTGATCACATCCACTTTGAACGTGATTTCAGATTTATTAATGAATAGTGTTTAAATTTATAAATGAAAAAGAAAAGACCTTTAGTCTAGCAGTGGACCATTGTAGGCTCCAGAAGAAGGTTATGCACTCAATTACGCAGATACATAACATAGAGCAAAGACTCTACAATACATACGTACACGTACGTTACCTATTATCAGCTAAGACTAAGTCGCAAGAAGTCCACGGCTGGGCAAAGGCCTCCCCGAAGGACTTCCAACAAATATGAATACTTATATTATGTGGGTATAAGTTTTAATATTTATTGGAAATTCTAAAACTATGTAGGTAATATCCTATCCTAACTAATATTATAAATGCGAAAGTGAGTTTGTATATTTGTTTGTTTGTCACCTCTTCACGCTATATCTACTGAACCTATCGTCATGAAAATTCACATACACATAGTTAGAAGTACTGAGAAGGATATAGGGTACCTTTCATCCCGAAAAAAGTAATGTACCCGTGGGATTTGGGATACGCGAGCGAAGCCGCGGGAAAAAGCTAGTTATGTATATAATAAACAAAATAAGCTTCAGCACGAGTTACCTTTGGTTTTTATGAGACTAGATCTATTATTTTAGTAGATCTGTTAATTTAGTAGATGTAAAACACCTTGCCTATGTATAAACATTTCAAAATAATGTAGGACACCAATTAGAAAGATATGTAGTAATATGTACTTATAAGAAACCTCGTCTCGCGTAATTTTTTTCTATTTAAGAAACTGTCACTGACAAATCAGACAGATGGCATTAATCCATAAATTAAGAAATAAACCACAAACAACTCCATTTCAGGAAAGAAGGATTTGTATGAAATCCCTTGCATTTTTGCAGCTTACTGACTCAAATACCTACTAAAGTATCTGATTAACTTATATCCATATTACGTCATGGAGCAATGAAGAAATTTAGGTACAACCAAGTATCAATAAAGTTGGTGGCCGAAACGTCATTTACTTAATTTGGAAATGCTCAAAGAGTGCTACACAAAGCTTTGATATATTGTATGTATGTAATGTAAATTCTTTATTGTACATAAGGATACAGACAAAAGTACAAAAAAAATAACAACACAAAGGCGGACTTATCCCTTTAAGGGATCTCTTCCAGTCAACCCAAAAGCAGAGGAGAGAATGCCATTAATTAAGTAGGGTAGAACAATGTACAACACAACTAAAATACAATCAAAAAATTAAAGTAAATTAAAATAAAAAATATATAAATAGATTCAAATATATGTAGGTAATATAAACATTAAATAAAATATTGTTTTCATGTATTTTAATTATTTGATGAGTACGAGTACATAAGTGCTTATATTAATTCTGTTATATTTCGGCAGACTGCACAGTAGTTGAATAAGTATTACTCGTAGTTTTATTATTTTTTATATAAAGGGACAAATCACACTGATTTAGCTAGCCCTAAAGTATACTCTTACTGTCTTCTGTGCCTAAAGTAAGTTCTTTAAACTTGTAGTATGGGATACTAACTCAACGATAATACTTATTAATAATAAATACATACCTACATACGAGTATACCTAAATAAACCCCCAAGACCCAAGACAATTTGAAAAAGGCAATTATCCAATTTGTCCTGACTGGGGATCGAACCGAGTACCTCCGAATTGCGGACTAGCGTGCTAACCAATACGCCACGGAAGACGTTAAATGTAATTACATACAGATGTAGAGGTTAATCCATGTATTTTGGTCAGGAGTAACAAATGACCCTGACCAGAAATTTCCGTCAGGATATCTTACTCAACCTTAGTTCTATATCTCAACTTGAAACAATCGCTTTGACATTTTTAAAGCCATACAACTAGCCCAGTACTTCCTTTTACTCCGCAGTTTTTATTCGAAACTTCTTTAGAGTTGGTTTCCTTTAAAAAGCAAGAACAAAACCGAGTTTCTACTCAAGTGAAGATGTTTGAAAGTTCCTTTTGCCCCTTTCACGAGAGCCTATTTGTATAAGGAGTCGCGTATTTTGAAAAGGAAACAGAAAATATCGCTCAATGAGCAATGTTAAACAGTGGGCTATTGAAACGAGCTGAAGCCTTTAGAAAATCACCCTCCTTTCGAGTCGCTTTTTACAGCCTACATTTATGTTTTCCACATTTTCCATATACAATTTCGTGCTTCTAATGTCGACCGAATCTCCTATTGATTCACACTCGGGAGTTGGCAATTCAGCAGTAAATTAACACCATTCAGAGGCCTGAAAGATGCCTCGAAAGGAGGGCCTTAGTCTATGATTTGAGCCGATATGAATAACATTCAATGGATTTCTAAAGCGACAAACGATGCTGACGTGGAAATTAATTAGAGAATGCTTATGTACCTACTAAAAATATTGAAATAAATTCTGTTTACACAACGTAGTCACTGACATAGCCAAGCGAATTAACTCGTTGAAGTGGCAGTGGGCGGGAATCATTGCGCGATAAACCGATAGCCGATGGGGCAAAAAGGTTCTTGAACGGTGACCACGTACTGGCAAGCGAAGCTAAGGACGCCACCCACAATTGGTCAGACGACCTGACCAATGCCGCTGGCAAGCGCAGACCGCTCTAGATCAGTCATTTTGGAAATCCTTTGGGAGAGACCTATGTCCAGCAGTGGACGAAATGCGGCTGCAATGATAATGACGACTACTACTTAGCTTAGTCTACCTACTTAGGCAAATACCTACTCATACGGTGCACCTGATAGTAAGGTACCTACTGCCTGCAGACGACCTTTCACGGAAAATCCTTGTCAGCGCTCATTCCACAGTTTATAAGTTTAAAGCTTAAAATTGTACTTCTTAAGAATCCCCTTACCCTAGACTTTCCCATACAAATGTAGTCTACGTTTTATTTTGAAACGACATGTCAGGTTTTGGCAAAATTTTGTAATTTCAAAGAAATCGCATATATAGGCATATAATTGGTTTGAAAAGTTAAAATATGAACTTGAAAGAAAATATAAGGGTGTAAACGTTTTTGATACTGATATTCAAAAATGATATAATATACTATATTCTCTTTCAAGTTCATATTTTAGCTGTTAAAACCATATGCCCAGATATATGCGATTTCTTTGAAATTACAAAATTTTGCCCAAATTTGACATATCGTTTCAAAATAAAACAAAGACTACGTTTGTATGGGAAAGTCTGATTTTGTCTCGGGTAAGGGGACTCTTAAAACATTAGAGCAACTCCATGAAGATATCATATTAATATATCATTTCATATCTCTACTTTTAATCTTGATTCTTTGACCAACCAATAATTTCCTAAAACTCCCCTTACATTCTTCAGCGGCGGTTGCAACACGATAGAATAGGGAAGGTGTAGTTAACTACTGCATCGTCTAAAGAGCTAGGCTACCTAATAGACGTGTAATTTACTTGAATTTACTTGTAAATACATGGTAAATACTGTCACGGTGGTGGTTATGCCATATATATCTGGCCTGGCCTAGAATAGTACCTACCGCTCTATGTCTTCCTGTGGATGTCGTAAGGTGCGACTACAAGACAAGCCACAAAATGTGCAACAACTGCATTCAAACTGCTGCAACCAAGGAGGTTTAATCCTGGGCGGTGGCCGGTTATTAAACTTTTTGCATAAATGCATACATTTATTGTTGGCCGACCGGTCGTAGGTAATTTTTTTTTTTTGTTAATTTACAAGCAAATTCCGGCTTTTTCTTCTTTGCATCCTTGAGATTGACGTGATTTCTTTTAATGTTTAAAATAAATTGGTATTTGGTATATTTAAAAATACCTACGTCAAATATTAGTTATGAACTTATTTACCGAAATTGGTTCTCAAAGGAAGCTTTATCAATATTTATCATTGAAACAAAATTCTCCAAAGAAAATTCGTCAGTCACAAATTATCTGTGCAAATTACGAACACGAATTCACACAAAGGCAAACATTCGTCTTTGAAATGAAAATCTCTTAGATAACTTTCGAACTACGAGTAAAATACAGAACATGGAGCTATTCATCCAGCCAGCTAAGGAGTGAATCTTTATGAATGCGACCAAATTGTATGAGAGTGGTCCTCTTTCAAAAGTTCCCATGAATAGTGTTAATTCGGTATAGCGAGTTTGCTAGCTCGTCAATGGACCATATTCTTAGGCGCGCGCCTCACGAGTCACAATATTGTATGGAAGAGCGGGAAATGCGAATGTCGGCGCCCGGGGTAAGGCGAGCTCGACTTTGCAATGTAAATGTTTTACAATTCAGGGACTTCTCAGGGTCGAAACTTATTTATTCTTTTCAAAATTAATATAATTACCGACTTAAATAAATAATTAATCACATAAGTGATATTTGACTTTTTAACCGACTTCAAAAAAGGAGGAGGGTATCAATTCGACTGTTCGACTGTTTGTAACGCGATATCTTCGCTAATTGTGAACCGTTTTTGATGATTCTTTTTTTATTTGAAAGCCGTTTCTACCAAGTTGGTCCCATATTAATTGTTGAAGATATAATGGAGAAGTTTGGAGATATGGAAGAAACTCCTAAAAAACATGAAGCCGGTTTTTTTTTTTGTTAAAACATTTAATTGTTACATATTCAGTTTCCCAAACTGAAAAAATCCTTCTGATTATAGTATAAGTAGTTAAATTACTAAATCAATTTATTTATAATCTCCATAACTATTTAGGGCCAATTTTATCTATTTATTTCAAATATTGCCTTTTTATAACTACACGTACTAATTTAATCATAGAAAAGCCCTAAGTAAAGACCTATTTATCCCACTCTTTGCATTTGAAACACTAAATAAGACCTGCCCGTTTATAGAAAGCGCTAAATAACAAAGCAGCCCTTGTTTTCAGTTTCCAGGTTACATCCTTGAAAGAGAAAAGGAAAAACCGGGACGTGCGGCGAACAAAGACGAAGACAATGCGGGAAACAATACTGAGAGTCTGACACTGCACACTATAGTACCAGGGATAAAGGGCATCACGTTGTAGTGATCTGGATAAAGGGGTATCGGCAGCCTACCCCATGTATAATAAAATTTCCTTTGTATAAGAAACTTTATTCTCTTTCCGTGACAGCTGGTCACGTGAATTACCCCAAGAATACGTCATCAGTTGGGACTGTGTTGCCACTGTGTGTGATTGAATTACCCAAAGTGCATTTTTTAACTTAACAAATCAATTTATGAACTAATAGTTCAATATATAAATTTATTATATACATATAAATTAAACAGATGAATGCACACGATAGGTATACGATTTTATTTTATATATTTATTAACTAATTGAGAAAGTCCTTATATTTACTGAAAATATCATCATCATCATCATTCACAGCCTTGAGCCTCCCACTGCTGGGAATAGGCCTCTCTCAATGAATACCATTTACTACGACCCTGAGCTACTCTCCCCACATTAGAACCGCGAATTTTCTGATGTCGTCTACCCATCTCATCATACCATGAAAAGATCAATCAGTGGTAATACTTTTCGTGACATTCGTAACGTAGTCTTGGGCTATCGCGGAAAGAGTATACCATATTTTATTATACCATGAGCTACCCTACATTATTGGGATGAGGTCTTGAATGTTACGTCCGTTATAACGTGTCTTTTGGTCTGGGCCCCTGGTCTCAGTCAGCAACACGGTTATGTTACTTAGCTAAGTTGAAATACTTAAGGCCGTACCTGAATTTTCCGGGGTCCAGTGCTGCCCCCATTTGCGAAAAACGGGCCACTTTTTACAAGTGTGCGTAGTAAAGCTTAACGTTCTCATTATAAACTGTAAACAGTAGTTCATAAAATACTTTGAAGGGTTATCTAGGACTTGGTAGTAGCAAAATTTTAAATAATGTCTCCGTTTTCTTTGAAATGATTTATTTAAAATGGGGGCAGCACTGGACCCCGGAAAATTCAGGTACGGCCTTAAACATTCTTCTTTCAAAATTCTAGACATATGAAATCTGGACACTTAAATTTGGATCCATTTGGAACCAAGTTGTCCCAAAAAAATATGGCAGATGGGAAAAATCTAAGAAGGTTGGCATTTCTGGCAATGGTTTGAAAATTGGTTTCGGTGGTGCTTGATCGCGAAATCTTTTATTATAGTTATTATCTAGGTGCGTCACCACACAAAATAAACATAAAAATATTAAAATTGCAATTGTGCAAATATATTGATATGTTCATATGATATTAGTTGTTCCAATATTGTGCGGTTCTTACGGCAGGACAAATGTACATTATATTCGTCATTTTGCAGTAAAACCAGCTGACTATTTATGATCCTAAATTCTCTAGAGGGAACTGCCTTGTCGCTGTCTCTTCTTCCTCGCAAACCAAATTTTCCTATCGTTTCTTTTGTTTCACATGTCCCTTTTTATACACTAAACTTCACTCAAAACTTATTCTATTCCTTCCAACTTTTTCTTGCAAGCTTACAGTTACCCAATACTTGAAATCCCATAATTACATTGACACAGAAAACTTACTCCGCCTTGAATGATACTATCAGGTACCACTCCCTATCACAAATTAATTTTCCTTAAGTTCCTCATTATACTTTTAATTAATTTTATCTATTTCTGTATGTCACTAACAGTCTAGATTTTAAGATTTTAATTAATAAGCACCAAATAATTCAGTTTGTGCCACTGTTATCAAACAGTAGACAATAAGTTATTTGTAATAATCTACTAGATACAATACAATACAAATTATCTTTATTGCACCATAATAATTCATAAAATAAAAATAACAAACACAAAGAAAATTTTGGTACAAAGGCGGAAAGGTAGATACATAATCCTTCCATTTGTTTGTTTCAAAAATTACTCCTAATTTTACTACTGTTACATAATTAATTATGTCATCTAAGCTCTAAGCACGTCCATGTCCTGATGTGAGAGTACTGGAGCTCTGTGATAAGCTATGCCAATGTTAAACGCTTTTCTGTTTCTGGAGAAAATAAAAACAATTTGTACTTTTTTTGTTGATAAAATGACATCAAAAAGTTTTCATACCGACCACACAACATGGAGTCAACGCCCGATTGAACTTCGACCGGTAGGGTTGTCGCTCGCTGCCAACTTGCCACCAAAAGCCAGCCGACTTGACAAGGCCATCATCATGTCAAGTTCTGCGTACATATTCTACTAAAGCGGCGCTACAGTAACAATAATGGCGCTGGGCCATTGTTTGGGTCCGTGGCACATTACGCTTTTGTCTCTGCCCTCTCCGTTCCTCACAATGCGGCCAGGAAACAAGTGAGCCTTTATTTCGCCTCTTTTTGTCTCTGAGTATCGCTGCTTATTGTCTTCATTCGATTGTTCGGAGCTCTTCTGAGGGCACATTGTTGTCGTCGTTAGTGCTGTGCTGAGCTTGCGGATGTGATGTTCTAGTGTTCTTTGAATTTTAATATCACGGGGTGCATTAAAATTGCATTAGGAAGGGGAATCTTAGGTCAAACTCACAGATACATGTTTTGTTAAAGGATAACAATTTATCCTTTAACAAAAATGTGTGAGTAGGTTCTCAAACATCATCTAGTCAATACTAGATGATGTTTGAGAACCTACTCACCTCCTTTCATAAAGATAATTGGCTCTCAGAAATTCTACATTAAGCTTTAGTTTGCACTTTAAACTGTAAACAGTGGTTCATAAAATAGTTTAAAGGGTTATCTAGGTTTTACTAGCTCAACATTTTAAATGATATCTCCGTTTCCTTACAAATAATTTATTTCAAATGGGGGCAGCACTGGACTCCGTGTATCGTCTTAAGGTTTATTTCTACATGGATACAACATATTAAGACAAGTTGCCATGGCCACTGGATCAAATTATTTAGTCGCATTAGATACTCGATTTGTACATCACATCACAGATCAATATTGTTTATTTTGATCTTGTAAGTAATGTGTGTTTGCTGCATAACACATCTTCATATCTACCTATTTGACACCAGAATTCATAAACATATTTGACAATTTACGAAATGTAAGTACACCACTGCCTTCACCACGTGCAAAGCTCCCTAGTGATCTCAACATTTCATAATATGCCGTAACTTTGTAATTTAACACTTTTTAAATCACGTGTCGCGGGAATATTACTTGAATCGCGCTCGAAAGTCATTTGTTGGCTTCTTCGGCTCTCTTGTGCAAATCGCGGAAATCAGATTTGTTGTGTAGGGGACGAACGGGTAATGGGAGTCAGCGGGCAATCGGAGTCACGCACGCTCATATCAACCAAAATACATGTCCGAATTTTATGCAAATAAGCTTTCCGCCTCTCTATGTATCTACCCGCGGACTTGCCGATGTATTTTTACGTCGAAACAACTTTATCGGTAATTACAGATTTTTTAAGTGAACCTGTACTATTGTATTATATTATATCATACATAAAGACTTGACATTCAAAAATATAATAAGCATCTTACGTTAGTTTTACTTTTTACTTTTTTGTTTACAGTATAGTTGTGGGTAATGAGAGTCAGGTGAAATCTATTGCTCACAGTGATTACCATAACCCACAAAATATACAACGTGGAAGGGAAATAAATACCCGTAATAAATCGAACCACGGTCTATACTAGATCATTATAATATAATTACAATAACAGCCAAAGAACAAAAATAAATTTCGGCATTTCCATACAAAAGTGTGTGGCCTCCCGGGTGATTTGTATGGGGATGTCAATTTTTTTTTTGTTTTATGACTGTTATTTTAATTTCATTATACTTTAGTGATCTATTATAGCCCGTAGTTTGATTCATTACGGGTATGTCCCTTCCACTTTGTATTTGTAAGTAATATTTTAATAGCACCTAAACTTAAAGCGAAACAGCGCCGAAAAAAGCAGCATTAAACAGTTCTGACATCGACGCCATTGAAGGAAGATGTTATAGAAAAAATAAAAGTAAAAATAGTAATAAAATAAACGGGCAAGTGCGAGTCGGACTCGTACATGAAGGGTTCCGTCCCACCGTACAATGTTTTAAAACGCTGAAGAAACACGTTTCTTGTATGACGACCCCCTTTAATTTTTTACTTTATCTTATTTTTAGTATTTGTTGTTATAGTGGTCAAAGTAATACATAATTGGTGAAAATTTCAAGTATCTAGTTAATGCCATTATAAAGATCGAGTTAAAAACGCTGAAAAAAAACACGTTTCTTGTATGACGACCCCCTTTAGTTTTTTTTATTTTTAGTATTTGTTGTTATAGCGGCCACCGTAATACATAATCGGTGAATTTAAAGTGTCTAGCTATTACGGTTCAAGAGGTAAAGCCTTGTGACAGACGGACAGACGGACAGACAGCGGAGTCTCAGTAATAGGGTCCCGTTTGCACCCTTTGGGTACGGAACCCTAAAAACGCTGACTACCTAATGGTGGTCCAATGACCACCGAGGTTAGTGCAATGGGAGTGAAACCTGTTTTTTTAAACTCGAATTATATCCGAAATTGATTGCCTTATTAAATAAGAATGATCTCAATTAGTAGATAAATAAGTGAACTTAAGTAAAGTTTTATTAACAGTTCCAAAAAAGATTTAATTTAAAATACGCTTTTATTTGAAATCTGGCTTAAGTGACTTCCATCACCCCTTTCTACCCTTAACTTTGTAGAACATAAGTCAAACGTTACAGTAAACAGGAAGTTGTTGGGTATATACAATAATTCCCGTAGCAAGGGGTTTTCAGGGATGGAAAGTGTTCCGCGTGACTTTGGTTTTTTTAAGCATTTTCGTACTTAATTAAATATAAATAAAGGTGAAGATGGTTTGACAGTGGCAATGGCAGTGAACGCACTTCTAGCGCTGCCGGTCACTGCCATTCAAGTCTGAATCGGCGCATGGTATCATCATGCATATACGAGTAAGTATTCGTATTAAATTTTATAAATTGTCATTATATCTATGTCATTTGCTATTGGCTATGTCCATACATCGACGTTTTCTATCCCCTACTTCAGTTTAAGTTAGGAATTTCAAATAATTTTTAAGCGACTTAAAAAAGTAGGAGCTCGTCAATTCAAATGTATATTTTTTTTATGTATGTTCCCTTATCTTCTCCGTTTTTGAAGCAATTTAGAAAATTATTTTGTTGTTTGAAAGGGTATACAAAGTGGAAGGGACATACCCGTAATAAATCGAACCACGGGCTATACTAGATCAATAAAGTATAATTAAATTAAAATAACAGTCAAAAAACCAAAAAATAATTGACATTTCCATACAAATCGCCCGGGCTGCCGCACACTTTTGTATGGAAATGCCAAAAATTATTTTTGTTTTTTGTCTGTTATTTTAATTTCATTGTACTATAATAATCTAGTATAGACTGTGGTTCGATTTATTACGGGTATGTCCCTTCCACGTTGTATAGGCAAGTTGGTTCCATTGTCACCAGGTAAAGATCAAATGTTGGGATCCTCGAGAAATCGAGGAAACTAATATTCCATGCACACATATAGTGATTTTGATGTTTTAGTCAAGAAATCAAACCTTTACATTCAGAAAATGAGTTTTGGTGAAATGGAACTGACAAAGAAGACCAGAAATTGAAGTCGCTTTTTTGTATATAATTAGATTATATAATTTCAAACACAACAATAGAGTTACTGCTATAGAGAATGTTACCATATTGCAATAGCTTTTGAGCAAAGAACGTTATACAGGTTGCCAATACGTTGGTAGCCTCACCATATTGCGGAAAAAAAAACAGTACTTACTAAAAGACTTTGGAACGCGCTTCCCTGACACTGTTAGAACTGTCATGAGTCCTGCTGGCTTCAAGACCTTGTTCAAGCATATGCTCGCTCTGTCCAACTAAGTGTAATACCTAAGTACTTAATTGCTGCATTTGTAATATCCTTATGAGAAACTATTATTTGTTAGTAGTGTATTTTATAGATGAATATATATATATAGTATGTATCATGTATGTATATTTATGTAGATATTTATATTGTTGAAGTATAATAAGTATTAATAAAGTAGTTTATATAGAAAGTAAATATATATCTGAATGCTTTTATCGATCTAGCTTCATGTCCAATTCCTTTACTTCTCAAGCTATACGGCTTTGGAATGCATTGCCCGAGGACATCAGACAAATATCTAGTAGACATTTATACAAGAAAAAAGTGCATGATTTACTTTTTGAATCTTTCAACAATTAGGAGAATTCATCGTTCTTTTCTGATCTTTAAATATATATAAGTATATATGTATGTATATAATATGTTGTATGTATAAATATAGTATATTTATTTTATACGATATTTATGTATGATCATTTAAAAGTACTTATTATTTCTGGATTGTTTCTATCTATTTTAGACGCCAACTATTCTATCTGTTTCTCTTCTCCTAAAGGTTGACAGGGAGAGAATGCTTTAGCATTAAGTCTACCTATTGTAGCTTTTGGCTCAATAAAATTAAATAAATAAATATCAATATCTCTTTTGTACCCATTTTAAGTTTTCTAACAACCCAAAGGTTGGCTGTCAGATAATGCTTTTATCATTAAGTCCGCTTATTGTGCTATACAAATTACAATTTTGTACAATAAAGTTTGAATAAATAAATTTCATATGGCAGCGCTATATAACACAGGTTATAGATAAAACTTTCGGTGGCACCATCATTTCAGCTCCACTAACTACCGATTTTTTCCGCAATTATGTCGAGGTCCACTAATTTAATTTTAGACCTTTAAAAAAGTTACAAAAAACTTTACTTACCATATCATCAGATGCCATCTACGGTCACGACCATATCTCACTAGTGTCTATGTTTTGTTCTTATCTGGAACAAAACATTTTAAAATTGACAAAAGGGATCATCAAAACTAGTTCTTTTTACATGATAGCTAAAAAATGTTTTTATATTGTAATGTATTATATTTATATAGATTAGTTCCTTTATTTCATCATAATTTGTAAATACCTGAACAGAATTGGATGTAGGTATCATTAGAATCCTATTAAATTCAGCCACTTCTAGTCCAATGTCAGACGGAGGACTAAGTACTCTTTCATTTGTCTCCATTTTTGTGTAGCCACTTTTTACACAATTATTAAGAAAGGGTAATATCTTTCCAACGTGTTGTAGGGTTTTCTGGTTTTCGATACATTCGATTCTTGAACCTATAGGTTGCTCCTTAATCTTTGATAGGTACTAACGTCCAAAACTCCATAGGAAATCGTACACTTTATTGATTTATAAGTGAGCTAAGCGCCTGAGTATATCGAGCTTAGCCAAAAAATGTTTTAGTCCGTCCGTCTGTTTTTCGCCTACAGGTCGCATTTTTCAACCGATGTTTACGAACATTGGCACACAAGTTCCTTGATTGATTTTAATTTTTAGTCGATCGCTAGTTTTGATTGAGGGGAAAATAGGGGAAAGTTTGCTGTAGCATTATTTATCAACGGATTTCAATCAAATTTGAGACACATACTAAGGACTCCATTCTAATAAGATGTTGCGAAGGAAGTTTGCTGTAGCGTTATATACAAACGTATTACAATTTTATTTTTTTAACCAATTTTTTTTTACTTTTTATTTATACCTTCCTATACCAATCAGACTACGCAGTCCTCTCCGCTTTCACAAGACAAACCCGTATAGACACCAGATTCGACATCCTAGGACCAAGTAGGGTACGCGAGTAAAGACTTATACCACAGAATAGAATACTAGTACTCCGTACAGAAGTCTCACTCGGCAAAAAAATTCAAAGAAATATCTACTCAATGTGGTTAGTGATGTGGTTAAATTTAGCTCACGTCAGAACTCAGTACCTTTTCGTTTAGATACCTAGACATACATTGCAGGCCAATTTCATTCTTATTACTCTGAATAAACGATTCGTATAACTGAATTTACCACTTGGACGGCCGCCGCGCTGTTAGTAATAATGTAGGTATATTTTCGATACCTAAACGGGGAGTAAAACAGGCCTACTTATACCTCTATTTTGCTCAAAAGTCTAAATAGGTAAGCCTATTGGAAAATTCAAGTACCTACCTGAAATCCGATTTAAAATTGGACATCCTTCTTTAATTTTGTTGCGTAAATTACATTGGACTTGTATTTGCATTGGGTATAATGTATACTATACTGATATTATAAGGAAGAGTTTGTTTGTTTCTTTGTTTGTTTAAACGCGCTAATCTCAGGAACTAATGGTCCGATTTGAAAAATTATTTTTTTGTTGGGTAGTCCATTTATAGAGGAAGGCTTTAGGCTATATAACATTACGTTCCGACAACCACGCGAACGAAGTCGCGGGCACAGCTAGTAATGCATAAATGTTTTTATTAGGGCTCGCGCAGTCTACTGTTCTCATAGAACCTAAAGTACTTAGCAAGTCATCATCATAATCATTCGAACGTATTCCCGGTTGCGTTCTCAGCGGCAACGCGGTTTAGGACCTAACCTAACCTACGTTATTTGACGAGGTTACTGGTTTTTACAGAAAACGACTGCCGGTTGACCTCCGTAACCCAAAGGGTACATACATACATACTATCACGCCTGTTTCCCACAGGGGTAGGCAGAGACTATGGACCTCCACTTGCTACGATCCTGACAGACCTCTTTCGCTTCACCTACACCATCATCAACCTCTTCATACATGCCCTTCCCAAAGGGTAGACTCGAACTAATTCTAGGATAGGTATAAACAAACGATAGATGACGCTCGGGACCCACAGCTTCACGTGCATTCCGAAAAGCATGGAATTAACTGTCTGGAAACAACTTTTTACAAAGTATCACAAAGTATGCTTCCCAGTGGGATTTGAACCCACGACCTCAGGTTCACAAGGCAAACGCCTTGACCACTAGACCACGGAGGTAGTTAACACGCTAATGCAAATATTGAACTCCTAACTCAATGATGTACATAGCATCGCGCCCGGCCGCCGCTGAATGACATGGCGTCCGACTCGCAAACTATCAAAATTCTGCCTCCACCGCTACATATCGTAATATTAAAATTGAATTTGGCTGCCCATTCAAACCGCTTTGAATAGAACCTCCTTTGAAATATGATATTGCAAAAAGCTTCGATCTATACCTACTTAACATTATTATATCACTGGCTTCGATAGAGGTAAAAAGATAATACTTATTGTTTATTATTCAATAGATTTTTGCCTCAGGTCTTAGATGTTTATAAAAGATTTCTGATATTAATGCAATATCTTGCCAATATTTAATGTTAATAAATAGATAGGTATCATAAGATCTATATTAAACCATTAGTAGATTAGATCAAAGATCTATTAATTAAATGTGATATTTGATAGGTACATGAATAAGCTATGAAATCTTTAGATTTCTTGTAAAATTAAGATCGATATATAAGTTTGTTAATAGATCTTTGCACATTGGAGTCTGGATTCCACTCGTATTTTATTTCAAAACGAAGCAGTTCTAGAAACGGCGACGGTAATGACTTTACAATCTTTTTCTAGCAGCAAAGTCGAAAAAATTATATGATAAGAGTTATCAGGACTTCACGGCATGGACAGTGCAAAAACAATATTTTCGTTTTCGGAAACGTACTATTGGCTTATTTCCAGGAAATTTGCAAGTGTGAGGATCACTTGAACATCTAAGAAAATTCCGTGCATTGTTCCGTCTTTCTTTAATTTATTTTCAACTTCTTCCTCCACTCCGCAGTCATGGGTGGTAAACTCGTAAATCCTGCCATCGATGCGCGGCCCAGCAGCACAATTAATATAATCTCTGAATGGACAGCAGGGGTCTTTTGTCCAGTTATTCATATGCTAACTCCCGGCGACTATTTTAGCGTACTTCATTGTACTTCAAAAACAATGGGGAAATTACGAGGCGACAATTGGACTTCCAGGCTGTATTATACGGACCACACATGCCAGTTTTCCGTTTAATTGTAGGATTTGTGTTTGAAAATAAAAATTGATTTTTAGTGTCGCCGCTCTGAGTTTTTATTTGTGTCTGGGATGTAAAAATATTACTGGCGACTGCGGCTGTTTTTATTTTATTTTTTTATTAGATAGATGTTTTTGTTGCGCAATACATTGACCTCCGTGGCGTAATGATTAACACGCTAGTCCGCCACTCCGGAGGTTCTGGGTTCAATCCCCAGCCAGGGCAAGATGGAAAGAATTGGCCCTTTCAAATTGCCCTCGGTCTTTGATGTTTATCTATACATGTTTTTATTTGAAAATACTGTATCGTTGAGTTAGTTACCTATAATACAAGTTTAAACTTACTTTGGGGGCTAGCCTTATCAGTGTGATTTGTCCTTATATACATATTTATTATTGACGACGATGGTTCGTGATTTCACGGTTGCCGTCCATAGTAAAAATTGTTCATATTGACTATTGATAAGCATCATTATTACCGTTGTTCATTATCGCTGTACAACAAGGTTGCGTTAGTACTTGTATAAATTCTGTGACGGAAGAGTCTTTATACTATATGATATACTTACTCATAACATGACAGAACCGCAGAAACATCTTGCCTTTTATATCTATCCATTATTATAATATTAAAGTAATAGGAAAACCCAAAAATATTTTTTCGATAAATCCAAAAGAAAAATGCAAGACACTGCTGTCATTGTCTGCGCTACGATTGCTACGAATCATATTCGTAGCAGACGCCTACGAAACTCTACGCAAAGCTTATCGCGTCGCGGGCTACGCCCATTGCGCCGCCGCCGAACTTTAAACTTAAACATTGAAATATTTTTTCAATGTTTTATTATCTGTAAGTACTTATATATGTCAAACATGTCAAACGAGTATATCTGTTGGTGTCTCCAGTGTGGTAATGAAGTAAAAATATTTTATTATTATTATTACAAGGCGCACCGGGATTGAGGCGCACGCGCTTTGCTGCTTATTAGGAAAGTAATCTTTCTTATGTGAGTATTTCCTTGATCAAAACATCTAACGATATACTCAATTGATCTACTTTAATTATCGACATTAGCAAGTTTAAACACCCTTGATTGTCAGGTAAAACTCATTACGACCGTCTGTATGGAGGATGACGCGACACTGCTGAGGCTGACCAGGCTTTGTTACCACCACAATGACTGGTTAATGAGATCAGCTCCATCCTTACACTGGACAATGGCCGCCGCCGCCCTCAGATTTTATTAATTAATTCATTACAATGGAGCCGAACCTGGGCTTCGGGCACTATTCCATTGTCCAAGGATAGTGACGCGGCAACACTGACCTTCTGAGTTTAGATGATAAAGGGTTGCGATTCTGCAAAGTTAGGGTTGCTACACACATAATCGGGCCTTAATCGACACAGCTGGGTAATTTTATTTATTTTTTACACTTTATTGTTCCAAAGTAAAAATATACTTTTTCAACACCCTTGCTCGTAAATTGGATCTAATTTCACTGGTTTTAGATATATAAAGCAGCCCATAAAACACGCTTGTGTTAGAAACGCAAATAGTGAACTTATATTTCTATAACTCACGATTTGCTATTGCGAAAGAAAGGGACAGAATTAATGATACATCCAATATGAATGAGAGAGTAAGAAAGTTTGACAGTTGTGTGTGAGCGACATAGTTAGATAACATAAGGTGAAGGTTAGACAAAGAAAAAGAATAAATCAGACATCAAACGTCATCGTTGTTTTACGTTATTAATGTATCTTTGTATCTTACATATGCTTCAAATTGTTTTTTTTCAGTAGGCCGCGCGCCGTGCTTATTTTAAAAAGTAAAACGGCGGGAAAGCAACAGTGTGCATCACAGTTTAATGGTTAAGTTTATTTAAAATCAAAAATATCAGTTTATTAGGTATTTTTCCTCGAAAGTATGTTGAAAAATGTCGTACGATATACGTGGTTAAACACACTGAGCTCCTTACGCCCTCGCCTTAGGCTCGGGCTGAAATTCCGCTTCGTGTGTTATAACCACCAAAACGAACTTATATCGTAATGTACTATTAACAAATGTGCAGACTTGATGCTAAGAGCATTTCACCCAGTCCACCATAGGGATAAACAGATAAAATCGAATATATTTAGATGAATGTTCGGGGAAAAAGCCGATATAATTGCTTCGGGGCGGCTTTGTTGTTCGACAAATACTGACTGACTGACGAACATACAATGCCGCTTATGTGCGTAGCAATCCTTAGGGTCAGTTGAGACTAGCAAATTTCTAACGCATTATAAGAAAAGGCCTAGCATATACATTTTATGTCAGGAAGGATATGTCAAATCGAAAAAGGGAAGTTGCAATCATCAGTATTAAGTATGTATGTACATATAACAACTCTTCCTATGAGACCAACCTTCAATTAATTATAGGTAGGTAGTTAATTAGTTTGTTTCGTGCAGTTGATTTTGTTCGCAATTTCGAGGTTGGTCGAATGTCAGAGTGCCCGCCATTATTCTAATAAATAACTAAAAAATCCACAGATCTCGTACCTTTCACGACCTTCGGGTACATTGAAAATGAACTTAAATACTTATAAGTAACTTATTTATTCCATTCAACTTTTTATTTTAGGGAATAACACCCTGAACATTCAAAGTTTACAAGTAAGTATCATTTAGTTTTCGAGATATCGATTTTATGACAAAAGACCCTAAATATGTGAACGAAATTTTCACATTTGCAATATTGAAAAAAAAACAAATATCATCTAGTAGCCTTCGTTAACCCGTGTGGTTCCGGATTAGAATAGACCACTCCATCTCCTTCTGTGGATGTCGTAAGAGGCGACTAAAGGACTAAGCACAAACATCTGGTGCTACAATTGCATTCCCAAGGAGGGTTAACGTCAGGCGGCGGCCAGTGTAAAACTTTTCGCACAAATACATTCCCAAAAAGGGTTGATGTCAGGCAGGCGGCCGATCGTAAAACTATAGCCAAATCATTTAAACTGTTCCGGCTATGTCTTCTCCATTTTCCAAGGTCTTTGGCATCCTTGGGTGACCATTGACATGCATGTTATATTTGGAGAAGAAAAAGCAGGAAAGCGCACTCCAGGCTCCGCAGCAGCACAGCTGAGGATGCAACCGGGAACGCGCTTAGACGAAGAAGGAGATCTAGTAGTCTTCGTCAATACGCAACTTTTGAGTCCTCAACCATATTCGCGTAGTCATAAAAGTCCCGACACCAGGGCAATGTCACACTCTGAGCGAATTTAGGGGCTACGAGTATACCGAAGCGATCGAAAAAACAGTTTAATTGTTAAAAACAAAAAACATCACCTTCAATAAAAATTACATGTACCTATATATACACTGATTTGTTATTTTATTAAAACTAACGTGAGATAAATCCATAATTGATTAATTTAAAACGGTGATTGATTTGTGTTAGCAAGAGAAAAATAGGAAGCTTCGGCTAGCTCCACACATTTTTCATGCACATTCACCCACTTTCTTTCCCGATCTTTTTTCCAGCCTTTTCTTCCGAATTCAAAAATAGGTACTTACTTACTACTATACTTATATACTACTATTTAACCAGTTTTCATTGGATAGTGTGGTGTGAGTAAACACAACAGTGGCAGATATCGCGGCCATTGTTGTCGCGACATCTACAGCATTGTGCCGCATTCGCGCCATTACCGCCTTTGTCGCGATGTTAACATATCGTTATCGACATCTATTGTCCGAATATGCCTTAATAAAATGTTTCTTTGCTATTTTCTTTCGATAGATAAATAAGTGTCTATGTAAGGAGCTCGATGCCCCGGCTGGTGTACGTACTACGTATTACTAGTGCAGTAAGAAACCCGTGCACGGGTGTAGCCCGCGATTGGATTAATGACATAAAATACATCGAGCCCTTCCGTGTTTTGGAAGGTACGTTAAACCATCAGAGCCGGCTGTCATCAAGCTATGTCAGATGCTTTTAGGTAGCTTGAAAGTTCTGACACTAATGTTGAATCCATTGTCTAAGATTTTTCCAAATTAAAAGCATCATAATCATCAGGTCTTTTTAGTCTCCACTGCAGGAGCACGACCCTCTCTGAACTACCAGAGCCATACTTAGTCAGAGTAGCAAGAGGATTTGGCCTACACTCTCCACGCTGGCCAGACGGGTTGGAGAGGTCTCATTGATTAAGCTTTGTTTAGCTTGTGCTTTGTTTACCTTCTACGACATTTACAGGAAGACTAGGAGTGGTCCTATTCTACTCTGCTGGGTATCACACGGCAAATTCAAATAAAGAAACTTATTTAATCAGTTTTCAATGGATGGCGTGGTGTGAGTAAACACAACAGTGGCAGATATCGCGGCCATTGTTGTCACGACATCTACCATTGTGCCGCACTCGCGCCATTACCGCCTTTGTCGCGATGTTAACATATCGTTATCGACATCCCTAACATCTATTGTCCGAAAGCTTTGTAAAAATGTTTCTTTGACTTCGAATAGTTTCATGAGTGTTAGATTGCGAAAAGAAGTTAATCCCCATTTTCATAGTTTATTTATACTGTACCTAGGAAGTCTATTTCAACTTAGAGGTAAATACTTGTCCTTGGGATAGGTAAGATATAGGCGGCTGGCTAAGAGAAGCCGATGCCATACTGAATTACAAACCTTTCTTCTTCTTAAACTTAAGAGCTTGCTCTTGTCGGTGGAGTTAAGTGGAGATGCCTCCATTCCTGTCTTTTCTATGCCATCCTCTTAAGACGAAATAGAGCGGCCGTTTTTCCATACAAACGTAGTCCCCTGTTTTCCCCCTGGATAATTCCGGTACAGTTATATTTTTTTCCTGAATATCTATAGCCGCTATTAGCATGTCCCTATGTTTTCTTTTTTTTCATAAATTATTTATTAAAAGAGATATGAACGTTCAAAAACCTAAAAAAATGGCCAGATTTTCCGCTGTGGAACACAGCTCAAGTCTTCGTTAATTCGTAATAAAAAAGTACTTATATTTTTTATTTCTCTAGCCCTTGAGGTTTACTCTTAATGTCTTGGTAGGATATTACTCCTAACCCTTCCTTAATTTGTTGGAAAAACTTCAAACCTTTATCTGAAATTTTACGTTACAAAACTGGACATGAAATCAGACACTGAGTGTAAGACATTGGAAGAAAGCCTAAGGCTTACGTTTTAGGGTTCCGTACAAAAAATTAAAAAACAGAACCCTTATAGGATCACTCATGCGTCTGTCTGTCCGTCCGTCTGTCACAGCCAATTTTCTCCGAATCTACTGGACCGAATCAGGTGAAATTTGGTAGGATGGTGTAATCCTATGACCCAAACACATATGTGTAAAATAAGGGTCATTTTCGGGGGATAAATTAGAGAATTAAAAAAAGTTTCGCAAACCTTACTGTGTCATATATCATACTAGCGGCCCGCCCCGGCTTCGCACGGGTATGTGTTATACATATAAACCTTTCTCATGAATCACTTTATCTATTAAAAAAAACCGCATCAAAATCCGTTGCGTAGTTTTAAAGATCTAAGCATACATAGGGACAGACAGTGGGAAGCGACTTTGTTTTATACTATGTTCTTACTTCTTACTTCTCCCGAGGACTTCTTTTCCGCAATTTGGTCCATTGCGCTGAACCCGTTTTGCGTGTGGAGCCGGCGCCGTTATCAGTTTTCAAACCAGCCCAGCTCCTGCAGGAATCCGAGAACGCCCTTACGGCTTCCTCCACGGTTCCTTGATGTTCCAGAAACTCTTTTCTTATATATGCGACGCCACCGCACTCGATGAGGAGATGACTCGCAGTTTCATCAGCCTCCATGCAAGCTCTGCACAGAGGGCTATCTGTGATTCCTAGGGTGTAAAGGTGTTTGTTTAGTGCAATATGACCAGTAATAATGTCAACCATACGGCGTAGATTCCTCCGGGGTAGTGCTAACAGGCGTCGGGATAGGCGACTATCCCATTGGGGTAGTGCCTCCCTAGCCTGCCGACATGTCCGGAGGGATTGCCATGATTGATTTTGTTCTTCGCTAATGCGATTTCTGATCCAGGTGCGAACCTGCGTGAAGGGGATCGGAGCCATAGGAAGAGGTCCCAACGGTGTCATACTCGATCCTCGACGCGCGAGCTCGTAGCTGCATCGTTACCCAGTGAGTTGCTGTGTCCTTTGATCCATTGGAGAGTGACTGTGTTATACTTACAGAGTTTTTCCAGGGATTTGTGGCATTCTTGTATTAAGGCAGAGTCTACATGTGTCCTTCTGAGGGCAAGTAGGACCGCTGCGCTGTCAGTTAGGATACGGATGGACATACCTGATACCTTCCTCCTAATAATTTCTGTAGCTGCGTGGGTTATAGCTGCGCATTCGGCTTGGAAGATGGAGTTGTCCTTACCCAGGTCATATGCAGAGTAAATGTTGAGATCATGAGAGAATACGCCAGCACCTACACCATTTTGTGTCTTTGAGCCGTCTGTGTATACCCTCATTTCTTCAGTACCGGAGTTGTCTGAAGATTCCTCATGTAATTGTATTTTGTATTTTTTGTCGAAGACAAATTGCTTATGGATCCTGTCGTTTATCGCGCCTATGAGGTGTGATGCTTTGAGGGCTAGTGGCAGGATTCGCGTATGAGGGGCCTTGTCTTTGTGTTTCCACAGGCCTAGTGTTTTAAGTCTTGCAGCTGCGACTTGTGCTTCTTGTTTGATGTGTAGGTGTAGCGATTTGATATCAAGAATTGCCTCGAGTGCCGCTGTTGGGCAAGTTTTCATGCCTTTATACTATGTAGTGATAGTGATGAAAGGGCTCGTTATGAGGATCTTAAATATATTTTTGTTATAATTATAAAATTTGGTACAGGTATAGTATAGTTTTGATTTTATTCATGAAAGACGACGAAAATTTACTAGTCCCCCCCCCCCCCCCGATCTCCGAGACTAATGAGCCTAAAATTTTGAAAAAATACGAAATATAGTTCATTGCGTGTAGATTACAGGAAAACCTATAAGAATTCAATCAATTGTACGGAACCCTCTCCACGCGAGTTTAACTCGCACTTGGCCGGTTTTTTTATAAGTCTATTTCATGTGACAAAGAATGGTATCAGACGTAAACTCACGAAACTTCTTCAAATTCAATATTTTTGGGATATGTTTTAGAAATCATGCATGGCTCTCTCTTTGCCTAAACTCTTAGAATTAGAGGCCAGACCCGGTCGGATTTAATCGCAAAAGAAAAATTCAGGCACAAATGCCTTTAAATGCAATGTTAATGAATCATCAACCATTTGTTAGGAGGAGTTAGGAGTTGAATAATAAGCGATTGATAAAATCGTCAGTGGCTGCCTGTGACAATTCGCACTCGAATCCGACGCTACAACAATGGTTAAGTATAACCAAGATACCTTGATCTCTTTCCCCCTGCCTGTATAAAACGATTACTGATCGAAAAGGGGTAGTGGAGGGAGATTTCGGGGACCAACGAAAGTTGGCCGTGGCATAAGCCACCCACCACTATTCAACCCGTGATGGATCACAATTTCTGACAACATTGTATGAAAACAAATGAGTTAAATATATGCCCAGAGATTTGAAGAGAGTGTGGTTTCCAACCTAGAATTGTTTTTTTTCCTATGGATGTCGTAAGACGCGACTAAAGTGCACATAACATATCGTGGTATATCTGCATTCCTAAGGAGGGTTTACGTATGGCAGGTAGAACTTCAGCTACGTGAAGTCCGCCTTTTGACATGAGCCTCCGTAAATCATTTTCATTTATTTATTTATTTTACTCTTTATTGCACACAATTTAACAAATTAGACACAAATAATAGAGATACATTTTAGCAAACAAAAGGCGGCCTTATCGCACAGCAATCTCTTCCAGGCAACCTTAGGGTAGTATGGATACAAAAGAAATTTAGATATGTTACAGGTGAGGTGCAATATTTCAAAGGAGATATACAAATAAAATATTATAGATACATATAATCAATACTTATATAAAAAAAATGTTTCATGTAACATGTAATCGTTTGACAACGACATCGTTACACCACCCTCACGGGTCACTCTGATAGTCTGATACACGATCGTATCGGGCTATATTTGTATCCGGAACGCATTAATCAGACCTTCCTGCCTCATTGATAGGCTGAGATTGTTGATTAAATTTATCGATGTTCACGGGGTTGTGTTTATTGACTTGATTACACACACATCTTCAAAATGTGAACAATAACAAGCCATAATACAATTAATATTTTTAAAATCAACTGTGTACTCTGCTATGTACGGTTAAAGAATTTACCCAAGTGAATTTCTAACGAAATTATACGAAATATATATCACCGAGGGGATATTTTTGTCACTTCCTGGTAGTATTTTTCTGGGAAGTATTGCGAGCAAATGCTTCATAAAAAAATTGGAAACGCCCACTTGGCGAATTGAGTGATTACTAAAAACCCTACAATAGGGTTTGACTGTGTTTGTTTTTTCGGCAATATTTTATACGAAACAAAAAATAACATGAACTATTTTCATTTTCGGAAAGCAGCAAGCTAATTGGTTAATTATTTAATTAATCGTACGCGCAAAATCTAATGGCATAGACATCACATAGCAGTACGTGCATCCTTTTTCTATTACTTGACAGTTTCCCTTTGCACTTGTACGTAGTATATTATTACTCTGTGCTTTACACCAACTTTTAAAGGCTCATAACTTAATTATTTTTGAACTAATTATTTGTTTTTTTGGTTTCGGTTTTGGACTATGTTACTTTTTGGCATGAATAATAATAAAAAAAATACAAATACCGTATTGATTTTTTTTGGACCAATTGCGTGCCGTGATGCACCCAATGCAAGTTTCGCGTCAGCGAAATTCGACTCGCCGGTCAACGCCATCGTTGTCGACCGTCTTGTGTCACCCCGCCCCGCGCCGCGTGCGTCACCTGCACCCGTGGTGACAAATGTGAGCACGTCAACACCTCGTGCTTACGCGACTGCTGCAAGCCAACCTCCCAGGAAACAGCAGTTACCTCAACGCAAGATGGAGGTGGTTCCAAAAAAAGGACCTACTCCCGTATCAGCTCCTCAAAAGGGGCCTACTGACCAGGATGGCTTCATCAAGGTGGAACGGAAGAGGAAGAAGCCCAGTCCATGTCAAAACAAGTGCGGTACTGCGCTCAGTGGACCAAATATGCTCCTGCGTGCTGCCGTGCCTACGACCATGCTCTATGTGTCTCGCTTACATCACTCCACTAAGATCGAGGAGTTGGTGGAGTACATAAGAGTAAAGACTCATTACACCCTGAGGGTCGTAAAATTGGAATCGCGTCACAGCGTGAATTTTAATTCGTATGTGGTGCGAGTTCCAACTGCTCAGCTGGCGACCTTCACCAAGGAAGATTTCTGGCCGAAGGGTGTCGTGTTCCGGAGATATCGCGGGCGGTTACCTGACACCAGTACACAGTGCAATGCGTCACAAAAACAATAAATAGTTTTAATTTTACTTTTTACAATTTATATGTATGTTAGTTTTTAAGGTATATATTATATGGGCCTTGTTTGTAAACCATGTTTGTAAACTTAGTTGCCTGAAATAAACGGATATTATTATTATTATTATTATTAATTGTTTTACTTTTTGGTCCAAAAGCCTCTCTTGTTCTTCTTCTTTGGCTCCATACATAACAGTCCCACGATGAAACTCTCCATTCTTTCCCAAAATATGTAAGGTCATCTGCCTATCTCTTTCTTGGCCTTCCTATCTTCCTTCGACAGTCCAGTGTCAATTTCTAGTGATGTGGTTAGTACCTCAGTTAAAACCATCTCCTTTCAAGGATCATGTACAGATCCCAAAAATTGTGTACCATATGACTACTTACGTAAATGCAAATTAATAATTGGAATTGGGAAGTAGATTCCCAGTTGTTCCCACAGGGGTTAGTGCTAGAGGGGACTACTAGGAGTAATCGTTTCATTTTTCTCCTTTTCAACATCGTGTTTTGCATTTTAAACTAAACGTACAAATTACTTAAAATAATAGCACTAAACACAATTACGTGAAATAGTAATATGATGTAGGTAATTAAATTGCTCCGGGCGCCATGCTCGCTCCATTGTACCAAGGACAATGACTACTAATTCCTGATCCATGTAACTTCCTACATTGTTCCCGTGTTGACAGATTTTCCTATTATCAGCGAGAACAATGTACCACTTGTAGTACATCAATAGTTTGATAAATTCAAAATGAAGCCAAACATGACGGTATTGTTTCGGCATTACGCGGATAACAAAGCCTTTCACAGCGATTCACGGATTCTCTAACATCATTTTCCCACGATTTTGTCTATATTCTGTATAATTATGTTAGAGTCTATAAGACAATAATGTTCTTGAACAATATTTTACACTGTGGCAAAACTTTATCATCATTCATCATCATTTCAGCCGCATAACGTCCACTGCTGGACATAGGCCTCTCCCAAGGTTTTCCAAAATGACCGACCTTTGTCAGGTCGTCTGACCACCTTGTGGGTGGGTGTCCTACGCTTCGCTTGCCAGTGGTCGTGGTCGCAAAACTTTATGGGCTACAAATCTATTTTTATCATTGACTTTATAACAACACATCAACAACAGGGGGTTTATGAAGATTATTTTCGAATACGCTTGCTTGAAAAATCAGAAAAGATCACGATGGTAGTACATGTGCTGAACTTTAGACAAAGACAAAAGGTGTGATTCTGGTGATACAAACTAAGTTTAATTTATTTTTCCTGATGATCTTGGAAAACGGGACAGCTTATAAAACTATTGTATTGTCACCGGCCCTTGATATGTGTTCAAAATTTCAAATTATTCTGACTTCTGACGTTTTTAAGTGGGTGAAAATTGTATTCGAACATTCCTTTACAAACAAACATACATAGAGGTACATACAAGTGAAGCTAATAAAAAGCGTGCAAAAATAAAACCTAGTCTAAATTATCGATTTAGAATCCTAAAAGATTATGAACCTGCGGCATGGTGTCCAGAACGCTGACTGCGTTTCCTCTCTGAATAGCTATGTTAATCAGTTGAGAAAAGAAGCAGCTAGCCCTCTTGTCACCAGAGGCGGTGATGAGGCGCGGAGTTATCTGTTTAAGGAAAGCTCTAGCGCTGGGGTCAAACGTTTCCACACCAAACGGCACAAATATGTAATCCTTACTGAGAGACACATATTTGCGTTGCTTGGCAAGTTTAGCACTTCCAGCAGCCGATTGTAATTGATAAATATGTAATTCTGTAATTGATAAATCTGTAACTGATAATCTATTTCTAGGGGGTGCTCAGTTAAGGCCGTACCTGAATTTTCCGGGGTCCAGTGCTGCCCCCATTTAAAATAAATCATTTCAAAGAAAACGGAGACATAATTTAAAATTTTGCTACTAACAAGTCCTAGATAACCCTTGAAAGTATTTTATGACTTGGTAGTAGCAAAATTTTAAATTATGATCTCCGTTTTCTTTGAAATAATTTATTTTAAATGGGGGCAGCACTGGACCCCGGAAAATTCAGGTACGGCCTTAATGCACACGCACACAATTGATTCGTAGCAGCGCTACGAAAATATCGTAGCAAGTGGTCGACTTTACCGACATTATAGTAAGTAGATATACTTTAGCATATTATGTATTTATCTTTAACATAGTTTTAGGTACCTAAAATTAAGCATTCTTATGCTTAATTTTTTAGCTTGAATGTAAATTTTTAGTTTAATTGTTTATTTTTTCTTTTGCCCAATTTTTTATAGTTTGTAAATATTACGAGTAAATATTAAAAGATGCTTTTTAACAAGAAAACGGAACCTAAGCCGGGTGATTCACCTGACATTCATATGGGTACCCATATTTTTATCACATACATCAAAAACAAGTAACAATTAATTCAATACTTTCTTGTACGTCCAATATTATGTAAACGGATACGCGCAGCCTCCCCCAAAAATGTGTCCAACGCAAATTGTTTGTCGTGCACTTTATTTTGAAAGCTTCCGCCACCCACGCGTTTGATAGTGAATGCTTTATGAGAAATATGAACGTTTATAAGTATTTATACAGTCTAAGTACCTACTCAGAATACAAGAAGAAATTCTAAATGTTATAACATGATTTTGTTTCATATGTGATATTCGCTTCGTTGCGTTGCAAATAATACTTAGTGTAATTTTAGTGGAAACTATATCGATGTTGACTAGAAATCCTTCTACCATATCTCATAATCCAGTCTTGGTACCAGTACCAAGACTGGATTATGAGATATGGTAGAAAAGATTTTAAAATTTTACCAACAACACCAACTGTTTCGCAAGTTAAGCAACCCTTGGCCTGGTCCGCACTTAGATTGGTAAACGATGTAGCATAAATTTTTCTCAAGCTTTGCTGTGCTTCGGAAGGCACGTTAAGTCGTTGGTCCCGGCTGTCATCATTGTATGCAGTCGACAAGCTTTGTCAGATGCCTTAAGGCAGCTATAAAAAGCTGTCAGTTGTTTGTTTGTTGAAAAACAAACTGATATTAGTGTTGGCAACACGTTGCCCAAACAAATGAAAAAAGTCACACATTTTTTTAATTACCTTTTATCTATAGCGTTTCACTATTATACAGGCTGACTTTTAAACCACCAGCCAAATTTCTGGAGCAAGTTCAGTCCATGATACTGAACTACTTTCCATAAAAACAATTAACGAAAAACTAAAATAAAAATTCGCCTTTTCATACAAATCAGCGCTCAGTCAAACGGATTTTCTATGGGAGGACGAAAAATTTTTATCGATTTTTAATAACTTTTTTTATAGAAAGTAGTTTAGTATCATGGACTGAACTTGCTACAAAAATTTGGCTGGTGGTTTAAAAGTCAGCCTGTATAGTGGACATTCTTCAGTATACAGGCTGACTTTTAAACCACCAGCCAAATTTTTGGATCAAGTTCAGTCCATGATACTGAACTTCTTCAAATCAGCGCTCAGTCAAACGGATTTTGTATGGGAGGAAAAAAAAAAACATCTATTTTTAATAACTTTTTTATAGAAAGTAGTTCAGTGTCATGGACTGAACTTGCTCCAAAATTTGGCTGGTGGTTTAAAAGTCAGCCTGTATACTGAAGAATGTCCACTATACAGGCTGACTTTTAAACCACCAGCCAAATTTTTATAGCAAGTTCAGTCCATGATACTAAACTACTTTCTATAAAAAAAGTTATTAAAAATCTTTAAAAATTTTTCGTCCTCCCATAGAAAATCCGTTTGACTGAGCGCTGATTTGTATGAAAAGGCGAATTTTTATTTTAGTTTTTCGTTAATTGTTTTTATGGAAAGTAGTTCAGTATCATGGACTGAACTTGCTCCAGAAATTTGGCTGGTGGTTTAAAAGTCAGCCTGTATTATAGGTACCATCGTGGAAACTATGAGTTAATTTTACTTACCAAATCCACGATCATCATCAGGTCATTTGTCTCCACTGCAGTAGCACGACCCTCTCTGTACTACCAGAGCCATACTTAGCCAGAGTAGCCAGAGGATTAGGCCTACACCCTTCACCCTGGCCAGGCGGGTTGGAGAGGTCTCACTGACGTTTATATGCTTTGTTTAGCTTGTGTTTTCTAAGTCGCCTTTTACAACAACCACAAGAAGACTTGTAGTTTATTACTACCCAATTACAAAATACTAGCTATTATCTACTAAAACAAAGTTCCAACTTTAATATAAAATTTACAACTCAACAATCGAATAAACACAATATTGTATTGATAAGTTGTGAGCAGAGCGGCGAGTGTGCGTCGGTACAGAATACACGCGAGTCTAGCAAAGTTCTTTTGTCACGATTATCGTGGAAAATCCGATCGGGGGAAGTGTAGCTTGCTTTCAACATCGGCAAACTGCATTATGAGTTATCTGCCGACTAGCCATTGTTGTGAGCGCGCTGCTCTATAATCTATTCAGTTGCGTGAAACGGAACGAGAGAGACTCGGGACGCAGCGGCTGGAACTTGGAGACTTGTTTCTAGTCGCTGGTCAGTCGGGAATTAGGAAATGTTTTATTATAAATAAGTACTTGTGTTGTTACATTTTAGATGTAGGACTTTGTATTCTCTAGCTAGCTAACTGCGTTCGAAAGGAACATGTAAGATGGCTAATTATTAAGGTGACGTGGGTTCACAATTTGCAATACTGTGCGTGATTTTGAAAAATCACGGTTATTAAACTACTACAGTTTATTCCTCAAAAAATTAAAAAAAATAAAATAAGGATTTTCTACAGACACCCACAATAGCCAAAATACGATTGAGCATTTTTGGCTCGATAGAAAAAAATCACAAACATACCTCTAAATTTGCCTTTATAATACATATTACTATTTTATACAATCACCTTTTTATATAAAAAATTATACCAAAAAATGTATTATCTAAATATCTATCCGTTTTGGCTACAAAAAAGAAAATAAAATAATACAAAAAAAAACAGTGAAATATTCGTCGAAAGAGAAGAAAGGCCCGGAGCCGTGCTCGACGATATTTCGGTGTTTTTTTTTTTTTTTGTATTTGTGATTTTTTTATATCGAGCCAAAAATGCTCAAACATGCACAGTATTTCAAATTGTAAACCCATGTCGCCTTAACGAATCTATGGAAGAAGGACATCTACCTGCCGACTGGAAAGTCGCAATAGTGGATCTACAACTAGTGGTTGTAAAGCTCTTATAATCATGTAATAACCGACACTTTTCCCTTTCCCCTGGCTTAGCAAAGCCATTTCAGGCAAAGCCATTTCAGTGAAACTGTTCCCCCTCCACTCCCCCTTTTCATTTTTTTACAATTTCTTGTGTAGATGAAGTCCTTAGTATTCCTTTCAAATTTGATTGAAATCCGTCAATAAATAACACAACAGTAAATTTCTTCCCTGTTTCCTCCTATTTCTTCCCCATAAAAAAATTGCTATGGACTAAAAAATGTAAATAAGTCAAGATACCTGCGAATTTCAAGCCTAAATTACTTTTTGTGTTCATACTTAATGGCATTCAAAACAAAACAAACAAGAACCATTTAAGGCCGTACCTGAATTTTCCGGGGTCCAGTGCTGCCCTCATTTAAAATAAATCATTTCAATGAAAACGGAGACATCGTTTAAAATTTTGCTACTACCAAGTCCTAGATAACCCTTCAAAGTATTTTATGAACTACTGTTTAAAGTTTAAAGTGAGAACGTTAAGCTTTACTACGCACATTTGCCAAAAGTGGCCGTTCTTCGCAAATGTGCGTAGTAAAGCTTAACGTTCTCATTATAAACTAGGACTAGGACTTGGTAGTAACAAAATTTTAAATAATGCCTCCGTTTTCTTTGAAATGATTTATTTTAAATGGGGCCAGCACTGGACCCCGGAAAATTCAGGTACGGCCTTAAGTATGAATAGAAACTGCAGCCAATATTTGGTTGAATATTGGATAAAGTCTAAGAAACCTACCCAATGTAGCGCTACCAAGCTCGCAATAACCGATAATGGGCAAGAGTTCGCAACTTCATTCACCAGATTATAGGCGATCCATTGAAAATATCCATAAAAGTCGAACATTATCCGAAACAATGGAGGGAGGGCAGGGTATTAGGTGCTTGCCGCCATTGAACAACTTTTGTCCCATTGTTGTCCACTAGGGAGGCCCGAATACAAAGACACGACGCAGACATAGACCGAAATTCATCAGCAACATGATTGTTTGCTACATAAAGGAGGCCATTGTCGACAAATATGATATCGTAATACATTGTGGACGTAATAATTAGAATTCTAAGACGTTGGTGTATTGAGGGCAGTTTTGAAATATATTATGCGATCTTCCGTATACAATCTTGTTTACTTATTTGATCAAATAAGTCAAATTAAGCGATAATAGCATGAGCTATCAAATACTGACACTTCGCCTGCTGAAAAATGCACCGTGTGTGTTTTGTTTTAAATGTAAACACATAACGGTGCGTTTTCAGCAGTGTCACAGGCCGGAATCTCCTAAGGTACGCGCAATATGCGTCCCCGTTCCCCGTCCCCGTACCTCTCCCCCGTTTTCGCCTCGATGACTCACGTTGGCCGTCAAGAACCGGAGGAGAGGTGCGGGTGCGGGGAACGGGGACGCATATTGCGCGTACCTTAGGAGATTCCGTTCTGTTTACTCTTACTGTATTCTGTGGCAGTGTTTTGAGCTGAGAGTTCATCCACAATTAGTTCTAAAAGTAAATATTTCCGCATCCACAACCTTCACTTTTGAAAATAGGCCTCTGTCAAGTAGATGTATAAATAAATAAAATCATATATTCTATCGACCAAAATCCTTTTTTCCACTTTTAATAAGTACTTACATAACGGCTTTATGTATATTTTAAACACTTTTTGCTTTTACTATAATATTGGGTTGGAGGCTGTAATATAAAAAAAATAAACGGGCAAGTGCGAGTCGGACTCGTACATGAAGGATTCCGTACCACCGTACAATGTTTTAAAAACGCTGAAGAAACACGTTTCTTGTATGACGACCCCCTTTAATTTTTAACTTTATTTTATTTTTAGTATTTGTTGTTATTATGGTCATAGTAATACATTAATTGGTAAAAATTTCAAGTATCTAGTTAATGCCATTATGAAGATCAAGTTAAAAACGCTGAAAAAAACACGTTTCTTGTATGACGACCCCCTTTAATTTTTAACTATTTTTTATTTTTAGTATTTGTTGTTATATCCGCCATAGTAATACATAATCGGTGAAAATTTTAAGTGTCTAGCTATTACGGTTCAAGAGATAGAGCCCTGTGACTGACGGCAGACAGACAGACGGACAGACAGCGGAGTCTCAGTAATTAAGCAGGGTCCCGTTTGCACCCTTCGGGTACGGAACCCTAAAAACTATAATATTGATCTGTAGTCGCTCTTTTTTTAGGAATTGAAAACAAATTAGAAAGCGTAGTCGAAACATTTTATATTAATCTACCTCCTCTGAAATATATCTTTTTATATAGAAAAAGATATATATTTAATCAATACTATCAATATCATAAATTTCGGTGTCATCTCGCTTGCACTGCAACTGCATTCCAAGGAGACAAAAGATTCTTCCCCGCTACGCGTATATAACTCCTCTCAATGATATAGGTATCGATATCTTGCTAGATAAGACAAGCTGTCTTTAGTGATAGAAACAGTTAATCCAAAGCATTTAGATGTGCCTATAATACGAAAATAGGTAACATTGTTTTTCATCGCGAATATATAACTTTTCATCCTCTTTGATGACTGTACTTTATTTATAGTACTAGGATAAAGGGTAATCTCTGTCGCCTAAAAAATAATTGTTACTTTACCACTCGTCTGCAGCGAAAAGTTTTACCCTCGAAGTCAGAAAACACAAAAAAAATACAAAAGAACTTCTTAGGTAGATAAATACTTAAATACTACTTACACAAGTATACGCTTTAAACTGCTAAGCAAATGAAATGATTAATGAATGCATGATAAGTAATATTTTAACTTGTTCACTCTGTAAAGTTGAAAGTGAGTGTCTCTTCTAGTGACCACAGTTCTTTCCCGGCGTGCACCGAAGTGATTCCCAGTATTTCCCGTCACAATGCGCCGGCACTTTCCCTTTTTTCCTATTTGAACTCACTTAAACTGCCTGCGATTCGTGGTCCGCCACTTTTGTTTACTCGGCTTTCCATCTATTTTGAGGAGTGTTGTATCGCTTTGCGTATGGAATCTGGTAATATTTGCATTTATGAAAGCAAATTGACTTGAGTATACGATTTCTTACTTTAGAAATACATACTTAAAATATTTTATCAAAGAGGTTCAAGCGGTTCGCTTGAAATAGATTACTCTAGTATTTGACACCTTCGCATCCTTTGAAATAGATCCATTTTTACTCTCCCTAAATGTATTTTTTTTTATGTCATAGGACGGCACACGAACAAGCGGGTCACCTGATGGTAAGTGATCACCGCTACCCAAGGACAACTGCAACACCAGGGGTGTAACAAAAGCGTTACCGGCCTTTTAGGGGGAGGGGGAGATGGAGGGGGGGATCCATCCCCTCCCCTCTCCGTGTAGCGGGATGGGGGGATGAGGGGGGGGCTCCGGCTCTCACTCACCGAACGAAGCATTGAAGCGGTGAAGCTACTACTCAGACGTCGATTTTCTGTGAGAGTGTGGTACTTCCCCGGACGAGCCGGCCCAACTGCAAAGCAAAACTGAGTTTTGCCGGTAGCGTTACTCTACCACAACTTCTAAATGCAGACCTTCGACAGTTCATTCAGCGCAATTCTAAACTTCTTTAATTTTTTTTTATAGTATTTTGACATGTGTCTTACTTGTGACAAAACTATATAAGGTACCCAATCACGACGGGGATATAATGTGCTGATTACACATTAATGTATTAAAGCAGCTTATACAGTTATTTGCATAAAACTTGTCCTCTCAATCTATCGCAGGTTGACTGGAAGATATCCCTACATGGAATGAGTCTACCTTTGTATATTTTCTAAAATCACTAATTCGGTTAGTTAAGATTAAATACTTCGGTGAATATGTTTTATTCAATAATTATGAATGTATCTATTTTAAGACAATTTTCTAGGTCTTTACTTTTTAATATTTAATGAAATAGCGGAATTACTTTTCTATAATTTATTTTTATTTATTTAACTTTGTTACAAATAATGTAACAGAAGGACTAGGGCCTTTTCTACCAGTCTACAGGTGGTGCTGATAAAAGCAAATTTGTTTTGTGTGTTTGTTGCAAAATATAATGTATATTGCTATGATGTAAATCTTCCTAAAATGTAATAAATAAATAAAATCAAATAAAACAATAGCTTTTTATCTTCCTTATTTATGAAATATTGCGTTTATTTTCACGGCGAAACTTAATGTTTAACACGGCGATATTTTCAAAACCGGCAAGACATGTGAAATCAGCATCGGAATTTAAGATAAAAAAAAACCAGCCTAGCACCATCATAAATTCATAAAAGCTAAGCTAAGACTCGGTAATGGAAATTATTTAGCATAAAGAAAGTCTCAGTTGATAAAATCTGAGGGAGTCTTGATCCCCACAGTAAGGGTGCAGGCTACCATGCCTAATCTACCATCGCGTGTCATTCTAACTATTGTGTCAGATCGGCCCAGCCATTGTTTAGGAAATCGATAAAAAATACTTTGGCCCTTTTCCAACTTGCATTCGACATTTAGACCCCTATATATTGAACATGTTTTATGTAAGTATGTTGCAATATATGACCTTACGTTATCAAAAAGAAATAAGGCAGAAACATACCTCCTTAACTCGTAGGCGTCTTAGAATGAGACTTATATAAATCTCACCTCTTTTATATAGAGATTTTTTTCGCGAAGTTTTTTTGCATGTTGTTCTATCTGAAATAATTACATGAATATTTTTTTAATTTCTTTTGGACTTTCTTCGCATCTCGGTAATGAAAAAAAGCAAAAAATATTTGAGTTCAATAGCAACATTCGCAACAGTTTTTATTCAAAAGTTAATTGAGCAAGTAATTTATTTTTAAATCAAAACTGCTGTCAATTTGCCAATGTCTTTCGTGTTTTTAAATATATTTTTTTAATTTAGTTGAAAGTAATATTATTTAGTTATAAATGTTTTTTTTAGTGTAGAAATTGAATAATTCACTATAGAAGTGTAATTGTTGACCGGAAGATATTCTTGTTATACCCAAACACAAATATTGTTTTGAAAACGAATTAAATAAATAATAATATTTTTGAAGGCCAAAAATCAAATGTGCATTTATTTATTTATATTATTATTGAATTAAATAATAATAATATTAAAGCGTTTTATTTTGCCAATGAATATGTATCTACTGTAGCAGGTATGTAGGTACTCGTAGCTTTAAAACAAGATAAGAAAAAAGAGAACTATTGTCTTAACACATTGCTGGACACTCAGCCAGACACAATAGAAAAAACAATTGATCTACGTCTATAAACGTATTGTGTCCAGCAATGTGTAAACTTACCATTATCATTGCAGTTGGTTAATATGGCCGTCACATCACCACCCTCATAATAAAACTGTACTATCCACCCCTTGCCTTGAATAGCTTAATATTGAATCGCATTAAGTTAATACCGCTGTGAATAATAGCTGCACTTTGTGTCATTGTCCATGTTTTGTTAACATTGGTAAGTTTTTTATCGAACTGAGGGTTGTGGGGCTGCGTTTCTTGTGTTCGTTGAACGTAATATTCTAGCAACGTGAAATATGTATTCAGTTTAGTGATTGTTTCTAGAACAATAGATATTTCTATCTCTGCCGAAACTAGCCGAACTAATTGTGGCGATAGGAAATAGAAGCAATTAGGTAGCAATTCTTGAATATACTCTAGAAGCCGATCGCCATAGGCAACCCGCCATCATGACGTTCACGAAAAACTGGTTTACTGTCTTTTATCTGTAAGAACCCTAAAGACAAACAACACACCTGTCACCTCCAAAGCGGCTCAATCGGGCCGCTCTAACACAGACGAATCTCAACCTTATAACATTATCATAAAAATACAGGATCCTTACAAAAAAAATTTGACCTTAGAAGGAGGGGTAAACTATAACAGAAACAACAACAAAAACTACAACAAAATTAACACAGCACAGACATACCAAAGACTGATTATATGACGAAGTTATACACGTACAAGTGGCAATGATAGTAAATAGAATACCTATTAGTGAGCAAAAAGTGATGTTACCCTTTGTAATTAATAATAATAAGTGGTAGGTAAATAGATAAGGACTAGCCTCAAAGTAGGTAAGTTATAACTTGTTTGTTGAATTGAGTTGTGATACTCACTCAACAATAGTATATAATATATAATAAAATACATATATACTCGTAGATAAACAGCCAAGACTCAAGACAATTTGAAAAAGGCCATTTTCCAACTTGCCATGGCTGGGGATCGAACCCAGAACCCCTGAATTGGTGGATTGGCGTGTTAAACACTACGCGACGAAGGTCATCGATTAATAATTGTGAAAACCTTTTTTATTAAATAAATGCATACGGAAATAACGCGATTTATACCTATTTTTATTTATTTTATTTACAATGATGCAACGCGATTGTTTAAAAATATGAAGTTATAGCTATTTTATTCTTCTGTTATATAAGTAAGTATATTAGTGTAATTGTTTTCTATTCTCCTTAATAAAATGTAACATGTGACTTAACATTAAATGTTAAACAACATGGACGATTCCAAATTAATATCAAAGGAAAAATCAAGTGGCCGTGTCGGGGAAAATTCTCCAATTATACATTACGCCCGGCAGAGTTGAATAGCGAGTAATTTTGTTTCTTTCAGGAGCGAATATTGCCCCAAGTGCTGAGCGGTAGCGAGGAAAATGTTATACGAAGCTATCGTTTTCTGTCTACTCTACTCTTCTCCTTGACTAAAATGATGGCATGGGGAAGGATGACAGCGAATAGCTTTGTATAAATGACCGGGAGATGGATCTCAGCGAGGTGCGCCTCGCTGTTGTTACCGTCTTAGTGCTGCAAGATGACTGGGATCTGTATCAATCATAGAGGTAGGATTGTTTTTTACCTATAGGTACAAATCAAGGGCCAACAATAAAAAAACATATGGAGTATATTCATTACTTGTTTTTTTTTTTGTACAATTATTAATCAGTAAGAAATGATTTTGTAGATGTCGTAGCAAGTGCTACGACTCGTAGCAAAGTCGTAGTATATAAAAATTTACTGTCATATAATTAAGGCGACGTGGGTTCACAATTTGCAATACTGTGCGTGTTTTTGAAAAATCACTGTTATTAAACAACTACAGTTTATTCCACAAAAAATTTACATAAAAATCTTAAGGCCGTACCTGAATTTTCTTTTCCTGAATAGTGAGAACGTTAAGCTTTACTACGCACATTTGCGAAAAACGGCCACTTTTGGCAAATGAGCGTAGTAAAGCTTAACGTTCTCATTATAAACTGTAAACAGTAGTTCATAAAATACTTTGAAGGATTATCTACTTGATAGTTGCAAAATTTTAAATGATGTCTCCGATTTATTTGAAATGGGGGCAGCATTGGACCACGGAAAATTTAGGTACGGCCTTAAGGACTTTCTACAGACACCCACAATAGCCAAAACACGATTGAGCATTTTTGGCTCGATAGAAAAAAATCACAAACATACCTCTAATTTGCCTAAATTTGCCTTTATAATACATATTACTTTTTTATACAATCACTTTTTCATATCAAAATTATTGGTAAAAAAATGTATTATCTAAATATCTTTCCGTTTTGGCTACAAAAAAAATAATAAATATAATACAAAAAAAAATAATAAATAAAACACTACGAAATATCGTCGAGCACGGCTCCGGGCCTTTCTTCTCTTTCGACGAATATTTCACTGTGTTTTATGTATTATTTTTTTTTGTATTATATTTATAATTTTTTTTTTTGTAGCCGAAACGGAGAGATATTTAGATAATACATTTTTTGGTATAATTTTCATATAAAAAATTGATTGTATAAAATAGTAATATGTATTATAAATGCAAATTTAGGCAAATTTAGAGGTATGTTTGTGATTTTTTTCTATCGAGCCAAATATGCTCAATCATGTTTTGGCTATTGTGGGAGTCTGTAGAAAATCCTTAAGATTTTTATGTAACTTTTTTGAGGAATAAACTGTACTAGTTTAATAACATTGATTTTTCAAAAGCACGCACGGTATTGCAAATTGTGAACCCACGTCACCTTGATTAATTTTGCCCTATGATGACAAAATACCCGTATAATATTATAAATAATGTCCTATTATTTATAATTTTATATCCAGTACCTTGACGCTGTCTCTACGAAATCATTTTCTTATCGGCACAAATCAAACTCGTAGGAATATACAAGATAGCAAAACCGTTATACGCTTATAACTTGCACCGCGACCTAAGGTCGAGGATGGCTCATTGTGATGGGTACAATGAGGGCGGCAATCCTTCGCCTCAGCAACCACATTCACGTTCATGGGCGGTCACTTTATACGTAGAATTTACATGCAAAGTGAAAAACTATCGACCTACGCGCGCCGCAGCCCGTTTGCCTGGGAACATTTCAATAGACTGAAAATGAGGGATTTCAAAGGATTTTTCTTTTATTTGTGTTTTGAATTTTATTGAATACTCCCTGATTTTATCGTTTGGACTTAATCTCAATGGTTGGTAAGGAAATTCTATACATTTGTTTGATAGGTAATTAACCACTGTTCGCAACCTTATTGCGCGACTACTACCATGTCTTTATCCCTAATGGAGCAGATAGAGCATTTTGGGATTCGCGGCTCTAAGCAGACAGAGCCCCGGGTCGTAAGATCCAAAGGCCATTTTTAGCGTGATTGTGAGCGAGAAGATGGCAAAAGGAATGAAAATAGTGATAGGTTGCTAGCCGCATTTGGCCCAATCCCTCGATTGGCTTTTACGATCTGCGCGGGAAGAGAAGCAGCTGGTACATTTTAAGCTTGTGTCCCAGACCAGCATGGAAGACTAACTTTAATGTTTCGATGTTAGGTCCTTTTTATATTATACTGAGTATAGGTATCTTAAGGCTTTTAGGGATAAAATACAATATTACATAATAGATGGCTATTAGTATAATACGTCGCAAGATTTAATTTTTTAAAGAATAAGCGACGTTGTATATCATATAAATTGTGCTTTCAAAAAAAACTGTTGCAGATATATTTTCTAGTTCAAATTTATAAGCTATTGGAGAAAAATAAACTGCAAGTAAAGCATGGTATAGAACCACATGGTATAGAACCACAGCAACATTAAAAGTTACATTTCATACAAAAATCCTCGTATTTTTTTATATTAACATCTTTTCACACCATATCTCCATCAGAATCACGCCTTGCCTCCTCAGTCATTATTTACACCGTATCCACCTGCATTGAAATCCGGCGCGTTACAAGCCTAACCTATTTTCCACTCTCTTTAGAGTCGCCCTCATTCTTTGCTTTTGTCGCGATGCGAGATTCCGATGCAAGTGTCCCGGGATTCCAACCGATGTTTCCATTGTCCCGTGCGTTGTATAATGTAAAGCGCACTCAACTACTTTTTAATAAATAGAAAACATTTTCAATGTGATACGAATATTTTGAAACTATAATTTAAGACCTTATTTAGGTAGGTACGGAGTTTTATTTGTCTGACGTTTATTGGTTTTCTAGTCAGGACTCAGGCCTTTTTTAAAATATGTAGTAAATTTTAACTTATACTAGGTATTTCTACAAAACAAACTGCATATATGTATTTTTGCTAAAATACTAATATGGAAAAATATCAATGCGTGCGTTTCTTGCCACCGCCATAGCAAAAACTTCAAAAAAGTTGCCATTACCAATTTTGGCGAAGGGGATGGTGGAGGCACCTATAGAGGTATATAACGTAAGTAAATTATTTGATATTATCAAAGATAAATAACTGTGATAACATGTTTTTCATTCACTAATATGTATTTCTACGTAAATAATGTATTTAAAAGGTCGCAGGTTCAAGTACTGCTCACGTGGAATTTTTTCTCCATTTCTTATTTCATTATTTAATTTGAGTACTCTAGTACTGCATCTTGAATGTCTAAAAACCCTGTAAAAATAATTTATATTTTCCTCTGTGCTACAAATATCGATAGAACCGAACTGCCTCCGCAAAGAGACAAGAGGTCTAAAGGAACCCCAATAACAACCTGTAAAAACATCATCATTGGAAAATTATAACAAAGAAACCAGTAAAAAGAAACCAATTCATTTAACATTTCTATTGACAAATGAAAAGCTAAAAAAGGTGGTAGGTATTAAAGGAAAATATACATACAAAACCTAGCTTGAAACACCATTAAGAGACGAACAATCGCCGCCCTGATGAATTTCGGTTTATGTTCCACGCCGTGGAGTCTTTGTGGCCGTACTTTCAGCTACACAATAGGGACAAAAGTTATTCAACGACAATGCGAGCACCAAATACCGATCGCCCAGCCCCCTTCCCCCTGCCAACTTGGTACCTAACCATTGTTTACTTTAATACTCGACTTTTATGTATATTATCGATACGACGACAATATAATCGCGAAATTGAGTTACCGAACTGAATTTCCGTTCATTTTTGAAGGCTATTGTAATCGTTCAATAACTTGCTGTTGTTTACATGGAATTGCGGGTATGAAACCATTTTTGGACCAACAATACGCGTAACGTACCTATACAAAGTGGAAGGGACATACCCGTAATAAATCAAACCATGGTCTATACTAGATTATTATAGTATAATGAAATTAAAATACGGCCAAAAAACAAAAATAAATTTCGGCATTTTCTTACAAAAGTGTGCAGCCGCCCGGGTGATTATTATGCGAATGTCAATTTTTTTGTTTTGTTTTATGACTGTTATTTTATTTCATAATACTTTAGTGATCTAGAACAGCTCGTGGTTCGATTTATTACGGGTATGTCCCTTCCACGTTCTAAATTATATATTATGTGGTCATAGGTACCATTAATAGGGTTCTTAGGGTTTGTGAAATAAAAGCTTGTGTTCCTCTGTAAATAGAGATTTAATGTTTTATATATAAAACATTATAATCTTTGTAGTACAATAATCTCTATTTGACATTAGATATTAAGGTTAAATACAACTCACCTATGTAAATAGAGAAATGCGATATCTTTAAATAAAATTATATACAACCTGATCGCGCTAAGTTTGCCGGTCTTGGATATGCTCGTCAGCGGCAAACTTAGCGCGAAGAGTTACTTATAACATCTTTCCATCTTGTACATTTGACAACTTCTGTATGTCAAATGTAATTCTTACAACAAACTAAAAATACTTTTTAAAGCACCAAAAAAGATGCACAGCTAATTTAAATGAGGCATCATAGGCAAAGGCTTCGTTTACATATATTCTGTCACATAGACTTCTGGGTTCTTTTTTTTTCTTTCCTAGATTTCTTTGCTTCCGGCACACCAGACCAGACTATCTGATAATGCCTTGGTAATGCCAACCTCTCATATAATCTTTTTGCAACCACTCAATAGCAAGATTAACTCGTAACTAAAGCTGCAAAGTAGTTGTTTGTTAGAAATAAGATTCACTATCTTCACTTGACAATTTGTTGTTGAAATATGAAATAAGTAAGTAGAGTTTATAAATTATAATTTACCGTGGATAGTTTATTTGCCCATCAGTTTAAAAAGAAGTAGATAAACATCGAAAAGTGTTAGGTTCCATCATATCCAATTGCTGACAAGATAGATTTATATTTGCGTCGGTACTATCTACAGTATTATCTTAGATCTAGGCAGTTAGACACAATATATTCCATTCAATCCGCACATGAGAAGATATTCCTCACTTATCTCTCTAAAGAAGGCAGGCTACAAGATGACATCATGCTTAACAATATTTCGACAGTTACTATTCACGGCGCGCGGTATTGTTACAAAAAGCTCGAGCGATTCTACAAAAGCTGTAAAGAATGAATGGGAGTGGGTGGAGGGAGTCGATTCAATAGGAGAAAGGAGGGACGTGTGTGTTCTTACGTAAGTGTGTTTTGTGGTGCGTGTGAGGAGTTCGCAAGAATGGAACACCTCGATTTTAAATTGAAAAGCTTTTTGAATTTAGAATAGTTATTCTATAAGTTGGTAACACTGTTTTCGCTATTTCTGCACAACATTTGGAACGAATGAAAATGTCTCGTTGTTTAAAAATATTCACTGGAGTACATATCATCGTACGTATTGTTTTCTTTTGTCGTATTATAGGTAACCTACACAAGGATAGAAAGGGAATTTAAAGGACAAAGAGTAATTACAAAATAGTCTTTGGTGGAAACCTCAGAAAAGGATTGTTTATTTTAGGTTAAAAAAAAATAAGAAACGTTGGTTGAAAGTTCTATGCCCGAATAGGTAAAATAGTAGGGTATTTAACATTACAAGTTGTAAGGCTTTGAATCGACAAGACAAGACCTACCTTTATAATTTTATTTCATTTAAAAGCAACATATATTAATCTAACTAACGCAAAGATAACCGAAAACGACATTACGGCAAAGGAAGTAGATAAGTACGTACGCACTTAAAACCTTGTTTCTCCAGTACTTTACCGACATGCCAACTCATTGCACTAGTGCGAGTAACACAACAGCAGTAACTATTACATTTCCAAATAAGCATGACTAATGAGTTCTTAACAAGCGCGGAGCAGGTTCTTTTTAGTAGCAGGGGCTACTAAAAAGAAGCCGGAGGGCCGGCGCACAAAACAAAAGTCGTAGACTCGCTGGCGGTTTCTGAACAACTTTAGTGTGACCCCACAAAGCCGTGGAACGTCATTTAAATGCACACGTTTCATTGGCTCTGAATGCTTCAGGGAAGTAGAAAAAGAACGGGCCAATTACGACGCCTTTGTGGCGACCTCTTCGGGCCTCGAGAGTAACTTTACGTATGGGGATCTGTTTTTATTCGCTTTTGGTGGTCTCCGTCGGCACTTGACATCGACTTTGATGTGATCTAGTATAATCATTCACGGGTTTGTGGATTTCTGAAGACTGCTTGCGAATTATGTCTGTTTTGCAAATTCTATACACTATCTGAGACTACCGTAATACAAGCCTTTACCATATTTACAATTACAAGTGAATTGTATAATTATAGGTATAATTTTACGATCGTTTTTGGTATAGCTACTTATATGTTACATAATTTTTTATTGCTCTTATTTTACCCCCTTACCAACATTTTACATAACTACACAAAAATTGACTAGTATTAGGGCACCTAATAAAGATCTCATGGAGCTTTACAGCAAGTAAAAACCACGATACTGATGATGTGATTCTCCCAAGAAGTATTATGATTATTTATTTCCATCTTCACGCCACGCTCACGCTTAACGTGGCCCTGTGGCGTTTCTTATGGCCCTGGGCTCTGTCTACCCCCATTTGGGATAGAAACGTGTTAATGTATCTGTATATTATGTCGTAAGGAGAACATTTTCGACCTTTCATATTAGACATTTGCTTCTTTATATCAATAAAGGTAAATATTTTTACAATTCCACTCTTATTAAACAAATAAACTTAAAACGAAGAACTAATCCTGAAAAAGAAATCTTAAAGTACATCGGTAAGGCGCCTCGGATTTTCCGGTGCCTACCTAGCGAAATTCGCAAATGCCGCGACGCTGCGGGCAACTGACCCTCCCGAAGCCTTTGCGGTAAACTCACTACGCTTTTCTGAAGACCCATTGCAATTCTTGCTTCCTCACTTCCATTTTTCAGGCAGTAGGTAAGTATAAAGTAAACGCTATAAGTTTTTCGTACGTATATTTTATCGCAGCCCTAGATGTTTTAATTTAACATCTTTAGAACGATGAAGTAACGTCACATAATTATGATGACAATGTTCATTACATGTCAATATGTGATGAGTTCAAGGGAACATTTCGTGTTTCTATTCCAGAAGAAAATAGAATTTCTGATAAGTATTTTCTAAAACTGACTTTTCTAAAACGTCTATATTAATTTTTTTTTCCAATAACATTACTATAAGAATAAAATATTTATCTATGTAATAATAATTGTAAGTTGCAGTTCGCGTTAATAAATAATAATTTGTAATCTGCCTCCAAGTAGCGCCTTCCAAAGCGCCTAGTATTGCTCGACATGCCGCTACCCGCTACCGCTTATAAATTAGGCCGCAATCGGGTAATCAAAATGCAGTATAGTGCTTGGCCATTCAATAGCGAATCGTAACAAAAACGTCTAATTTAATGGACCTCGCCATATTGCTGAAAACATCTCGGGTAGGTACTAAATATAACACCATACAGATTAAAAATCGTTTTTAATATACCAACATAACCAACATTTGGTACTTAATTCTTCATTTTATACAGCCAATATTAGTCGACTGTTAGGCTAAGGGCTCCCAATGAATGGAGGTTTTGCCCAAAACCACCACGCTGAGGGGTTGGTGATCGCAGATTGCATATTTTTTTTCACAGACGCTCTTCAGCCTGTTCTCTGTTAGTATAACTTCCTTAGTCATCCATTACATTAGCCGTAAGAAATAAAAGGTAACATATCATATTCTACTCTGCTGTCACCACACGACTAATCGTCAAAATTGTATCGATACATTTTGTAATCAACTTTTTCATCCATTGAAAATAACTAACGACTTCGTTATACATATCTAGCCGTCAATGAGTGCAAGGCGTTATTTAATCTATGTATCCATAGTTTTGTACTTCCATACACAAACTGGTTTCAGTAAAATGTTTATTTATCGCCATCCATCCATCTTAAATCGCAGGGTGCGCCGCTACCCCTCATAAATTAAGCCGAAATCGGCAAAATAAAATGATATTATGATGAATAAGCATAACATTTCATTAGGAAATCGTCAAAATGAGTACTTATAAGACATAACTAATGGATCGCCTACAGCAATTATTGGACGTTAAAGTTCATAGAACTGCCTTCGTCAACTACCACTAATGTCATCTCGAATTGGCAGGCGAATGTATGACGTAGGGAAAAAATACACAACAAAACAAAGCGCGTTTTGTCTTGCAACTCAAAATGCCCTGATTTTGAAATATTGTGCAAAAAAGTCATCTGCACTTTCCCACTAATCGACCAGCACGCCGCTACCGCTCATCAATTATGCCGCAATCGACCGATCAAAATGCATTTATGGCGTTTGGCCGTTCGTTAGCGAACCGTCAATACGCTCGCAGTCCACCGCTATAAATTTAGTATTGAGCGGACACACAACAAAGCGCGTTTTGTCTTGCAAATGAAAACGCGCACATTTCGCGGCATTGTGCGCGGTTGTTTCGGCGCCCGCCATTATTAACGGCGAACATGAAAGACAAAAGGTTCGTCTGCGCTGAAGCTGGCCTAGATAGCGGATTATTGTACTAACACAATAGGAGCGTTAATTCCGCGACTCTACCATTATTTTGTTGTTTGCAACTTTATTATCATCTATCGATGCGGACGTAGAGTTTTGGCTTTATTCAGCCATTGTCATTTTGCAATTAAAATTATAATTAACTACTTATAGACTATGACTGAATACCTACTGGAATGTAATAAGAACGTATAAGAAGCGGTACATACTAGTAATTTACTGAGAAATGAAATAGTGAATCAAATGTTTACCTACTTCTTTCTTATATTGTTCTAAAATAAGAAATACTGTACTCGTATGTATAAAGTGGCAACTAAGCTACTTACTAACAGAAAATCCATGCCGTCGATGTAAAAGAAAAAAATAAAATGTTAATGTAACACATGCATTTTAACTTAGAATATCAACTTGTTTGTTGTCAAAAAATAAAAATAAAAAAAACTTACCCAAAATAATTATCAGCATAAAAATCAATTCCAAAAGAGAACACAACACAATCACATAAAATCACATCGGCACTGCACTGTAAATGATACAATACAGGCACTCACGAAAAACCACAACTTCCACACAAAAAGTAAAAAAAAAGAAATTAAAAAAAGAAACGTGGCGGGAAAATAAACCTCGTCGAAAAAGTTCGGTCAAGTATGACAGGCTGCATGCAGCCAAGCGAACGCGTTTAGTCGGAGGCGGGCACAGACTGCGAGCCGGCCGGCGGCGTGGGTGCCTGTCCCCATAGCCTTCACACCGCGCAGGATTCACGCGCACTTCATTTGGTCACCCTCATGATACTTGCGATGCACTAACCACTTGCATAATGCATTTTAATTTGCTTTTAATATTTACCCGCTAGATGCTAACAGGTATTTTTAAAAGGCAAGAATTAGGAAAATTAGATACGGTAATGAATTGACGAAATAAACTGGATGGATAGAGTAAGCAATAGAGGAGGTACGAGAAAGTAGAAGAGAGAAGAAATATTTTAAAAACTATTGAAAATAGAAGAGGGACATCTAATAAGCATGACAATCTCTTCAGAATAATAGAAGGAGGAAAAATAAAAGGGAGAAAGAGGAAAAAGAAAACCGAGGATGAAGTTTTTCCAACAAATTAAAGAAAGGTCATACTAGGACACTAAAAAGATAGCAGAAAGAAGAGAGAAATGGAGGTATCTCCACTTAACTCTACCGATAAGCTAATGCTTTTAAATTACACGATAGATAGTGATACTGTAAATAGAGTCGGCGTGAATCTAGAAAAGGGAATCAGAATCGTGACGAGTTACTAGTGAGAAATTATTATGCTGAATGATTCATTCAGCAGTTCGTGCATGCTGGATTGGATAAAAGAAAAAATGTAGAATGTACCAGCTGCATCTCTTCCGGCACAGATCGTAAAAGCCGATAATGAGCGAGAATTAATTATTTTTGTATAATTTTGTTTAATTGTTTATTGTGATAAAAACGACGAATAGATGGATGTACTATTACATTTATCATACATGCATTATACAAATATAAGATAAAATTAAAAAAAAATAATACTCAAAATACCTATTTTGAGAGAAAAAAAATACATAGAAATATAAATAATAATAATACACAGATACATCAAGCAATAATTTAAATTTAAAAACATTAATAGTCATAAATTATAAATATTTTCATTTCAATACAATTATTATTTATTATTCACTATCGTCACTATCGTAGTCGCGAGTATTGCACCACTCGTCATTCAGGTTTTCACAATAAATCAATAGTGACTTTGTAATAGCTGACCAGTTGTCAAAGAACAAATCTAAATCAGTGTTGGTGCTCCGAAGTGCATTGAGATGGCTCAGTGAGCGTACCAAACCAAAGGTGACATCGGTCGCGCTTTTCGGAAAAGGTTAGGCTGCTGACTGCGACCACGTCTGTTACTCGTCTTTCCCCATATTTGTCTACCGGGAATTCAAATTCGCCGGGAGCGAGTATCACGCACAAAAGATTGTGTAGCTCCAGACTGTCTACAGACCCCTACAACACCTTCAAGCAGATGGTGAGTTGGCCGACCATTCGCCCCTCTTCCAATGAATCGAAGCCAAGATATCCAAGTAACAATATAGAGCCCTAAGGAAAGCTTTTTGAACTTTTTCAAGCATATATTTGGCGTGATATGGGTTCCATACACATGCACTTGTTTCCGGCTTGCTTCTGACTAGTGACTTTGGCTTGGTTCTGGAAATCCCTGGCATTCCGTAATACAAAACCCAGTCTACGATATGCTTCCTTGGCCAGGCCTTCGACATGGTCATGAAATGTTAAGCCACGGTCATCATGACAATCATGACTCCGTTCCCTGCTAGCAACGTACAAAAAATGAAAAAACGGAACCCTTATAGGGTCGTGCGTCTGTCTGTCCGTCCGTCTGTCACAGCCATTTTTCTCCGAATCTACTGGACCGAATCAGGTGAAATTTGGTGAATTTTTTCCTATGACCCAAATACATATGTGCAAAGTAAATAAATATTATTTTAAAATAAGGATCATTTTCGGGGGGAAAATTAGAAAATAAAAAAATTTTGCAAACTTACTATGTTATATATCAAATGAAAGGGCTTGTTATAAGGATCTCAAATATATTTTTGTTGTTATTATAAAATAAATAGTTTTGATTTTATTCAAGAAAGAATACGAAAATTGACTCTGATCTCCGAAAGTACTGAGCCTGAAATTTAAAAAAAAATTCAAATTATAGTGTATTGCTTGTAGATTACAGGAAAACCTATAAGAATTCAATTAATTGTACGGAACCATCTTCACGCGAGTTTAACTCGCACTTGGCCGGTTTATTTATATACAAGCCCACCGTCACGATAAACTTGGCCTTTGGGTCTTATGGCCCTAGACGTGATTGGTATGTTTATTTATTTATTTATTTATTTAACTTCATTACAATAAATGTAAATGGCGGACTTAAGGCCAGGGGCCTGTTCTACCAGTCAACCAACAGGTGAGGCTGAGAGAGTAATCTTTTGGGGTTAGTACAACATGAACTAAAAAAAACCAGAACGGGTAAACTTATTATTCAATATATCAAGTATATATATACATATATATATATCGGATAAATCTACACAAAAATATACATAAATAATTATAAAAAATAAAAAACTATAAACTACATATATACTACTTATATAGCCTCTGACAGTTTTCGTAGATAATGTGCACGCACTGCTCTCTTAAACGCAATACGAGATTGAGATGATTGATTGAGTATGCGTGTATGTACGTAATTGAAATATATAGGTTAAGTAACCTTACGTCCTTATTTCTGCAGAATAGACATAAGGATGTTAAGTTGTTACATAGTTATTTATCATGTAAAGAGACTTCATATTAGTAAGTATAGACAATTAACTTACACTGAACAAAATTAGGTACCTAGTGCTAATGAAATAGGAGATGAGCACACAAACTTTTATTTGTAACCTGCAAATACGGGCACTGAGTAAACTAAACGTCCGGTAGGCACATTACTAAACTAATAGAAGTATCTCATTCATCATAATTTCAGCCCCAGAAAGCGCATTGCTGGTCAGGCCCCCAAAGAATTTATGACATAACCGATTGGAAGCGGCCTGCATCCAGCGTTTGTACAACCTTGGTCTGGGTCAGACAAACCATCAATTCAAGTAAAAAAATATATGCCGCCACGTCACTGCTTTGCTCTTGTATAATTTACATAACAAGTGTTCATTCGCAATTACTGAATCTAGTGTCAACCGAAGTCATCTAGCCACGTCTCATCAAAATGAAGAAGCCACAACCAGGAGATACATTGTGGAAATGTTGGATAATATGTCCCAATACAATGGCGCGAATACACGGCACAAAGCCGCGTCGCGTATTGTGTGAACCCGCACAATACACCTTGCATATAATATTACCAACACGTGGACACACGCAGAAACCACTGACAAGCAAATTAGGACTCTATAACTAGTGATTAAGAGGTATTTGTTGAAACCGCAGCGGCATATTTACTATGGTTGCATTGTATGATGTGTATTGCGTGTCAAAATAACTGATATTAATGGAAACTGTAGTTTTGTATATGAACCGATGGGTATTTTGCATTGTTAATACACGGCCTTGTTAATACTCGCCTAGTTAACTAATGTTTGTATTGAATCTGCATACAGATTTAGCCTAAGCGTAGCAAATCGCGACAATTCAAAAGGGGACTTTCACACGCATTATTTCAAAGCAAAAATGAAAAGTAGAAACTCAGATCGTCATCATCAATACTTAAGGTCACACATAAATTTTCCGGGGTCCAGTGCTGCACCATATGAAATAAACCATTTTAAAGGAAACGGAGATATACTCGTATATCATTTAAAATTTTGTCTTTGTGAAGCCCTAAATAACCCTTCAAACTATTTTATAAACTACTGTTTAAAGTTTAAAGTGAGAACGTGAAGCTTTTCTTCGCACATTTGCCAAAAGTGGCCGTTTTTAGGGTTTCGTACCCAAAGGGTGCAAACGGGACCCTATTACTGAGACTCCGCTGTCTGTCCGTCTGTCTGTCTGTCCGTCTGTCTGTCCGTCAGTTACAGGGCTCTATCTCTTGATATCTCTCTCTTCTCTCTCTTGAACCGTAATAGCTAGACACTTGAAATTTTCACCGATTATATATTACTATGGCAGATATAACAACAAATACTAAAAAAAAAATAGTTAAAATTTAAAGGGGGTCGTCATACAAGAAACGTGTTTTTTTCAGCGTTTTTAACTTGATCTTCATAATGGCATTAACTAGATACTTGAAATTTTCACCAATTATGTGTTACTATGACCACAATACTAAAAATAAAATAAAGTTAAAAAATAAAGGGAGTCGTCATACAAGAAACGTGTTTCCTCAGCGTTTTAAAACATTGTACGGTGGTGCGGAACCCTTCATGTACGAGTCCGACTCGCATTTGCCCGTTTATTTTCTATACTGAATAGTTTGCGCGAGAGAGACTTCCAAAGTGGTAAAATGTGTGTGTGTGTGTCCCTGTAACTTCTAAAATTAGAGAATGATAAAACTAATTAAAATATATGATGTAGGTACATTACCATGCAAACTTCCACGAAAATTGGTTTGAACGAGATCTAGTAAGTAGTTTTTTCTAATAAGTCATAAATCGTAAACCGCAATTTACTTTGAAAACTTTTATATTATGTTACCTGCTGCTACGGAACCCTTCATGGGCGAGTCCGACTCGCACTTAGCCGCTTTTTTCACAAATGTGCGAAGAAAAGCTTCACGTTATTATTTTAAACTGTAAACAGTAGTTTATAAAATAATTTGAAGGGTTATCTAGGCTTTGGTAGAGACAAAATTTTAAATGACAAATCTCCGTTTCCTTTCAAATAATTTATTTCTAATGGGGGCAGCGCTGAACCCCAGAAAATTCTAGCTAAAAGCCATGCTCTTACTACTTTTAAACGCATCATTATTAAAATAATGCGTCGTCTCGTCGCCTGCCCGTTGCGATCGTCGTCAACGAAACCATGCGAAACGTACCTCCGTACAATGCGTTAAAACGGACAGACGGACAAATAGAAAAGTCTCAATAATAGTAGGGTCCAGTTGGCAGCCTTTGGGTATGGAACCCGAAAAAGGTATGTTTCACATTAATTGGGTAGTTTCCTGGGTCAAAAATAAATTATTTAGTACTATTAAGAGAATAGTACGTCACAAAATAATGTCACTTGTCCTTGATCACATCCATTTTGAATGTGATTTTACATTTATTAATGCAAAAAAACGGATATTAAAAGCGCTATTTGACTTCAAAAATCTATGACGTCACAGTCCGATATTTAATACAAATCTCATAGAAAATTTTTGTTTTGACGTTTGGAAAAAAGTGTCTGATTTGACTTGTTGGAAACTAGCGGATCCCCGTATACATTAATTTAATAGTCTATGCTCTTGTCGGTGGAGTAATGCAGACGAATATTTACTTTGTAGAAATCGAAAAAAGCATTAGTTTTTGTACCTATTTTACCTAGTTACTTACTGAAAATACTTTTTTCTTATTCATGATAAAAACTATACTTTCTTCATCATCATCATCATCATCTGGTCCTTTTTATCTCCACTGCAGGAGCACGACCCTCTCTGTACTACCAGAGCCATATATTAGCCATACTTTCTTATCATGCGGTCCCTTCTAACTATACTACGAATTTAAATTCATTTTAAACGGAAAAATGTTTGCATACCTATCTGCAGGTTTATACAATGTACATACTAAACATTCAATAACATCTTTAATCTATTGTATAATGCAAATAAGTGATTCTTGATTCTCGATTATAATAAAAACTACCGACCTCTAATATTTACATACACACATTCGGTAAATTGTGAATCTTTAGAATTGGGAATCCGTAACCGTAATGAATACTTATCTTAAAAGAATATTTGTACAATAATATTGAGACATCGTACAGCTAGGAATAAATACCTATGTAGAGTTGCGAATGTTGCGATTCTGTACAGTTATGATTCTGTAGAAGTGGGAATCTGTAGAAGGGATCTGATGAATTGGAGATCTGTAATGAAAATCCGTTTTGATTAGCCCATCGCATAGGTATTTTTATAGAAAGATGAAAAATTTCATCTTCCCTTAGGAAATTCACGGAGAGTTTAGTTGTATGCGCATGGGCCGACAAACAGTTTAGTTCATTGTCAATGATTCTAACAAAATTTAGTGAAACTATTTAAAGGGTGAATTTAGTCCGTGATACTAAACAACTTTTCCCCAAGAACATATTATATTGAAATATAAAAAAAGATTTTGGCTTTCCGTATAAACTCAGATCAGCTGATCAATCAACTTGTATCCGGTCAAAAAATAATTTTCATATTTTGATAATCACATTTTGATAAATTTAATCACACAGATTGAGCTAGCCCCAAAGTAAGTTCGAGACTTGTGTTATGGGATACTAACTCAACAATATTATACAGGCTGACTTTTTGTCCACCGGCAAAATTATTGGAGCAAGTTCAGTCCATGATACTGAACTACTTTCTATGAAAAAAATTTATTAAAAATTAATAAAAATGTTTCGTCCTCCCATACAAATCAGCGCTCAGCCGACTTTGTTTAGGAGGACGAAAATTTTTATCGATTTTTAATAACTTTTTTTTATAGAAAGTAGTTCAGTATCATGGACTTAAGTTGCTCCAAAAATTTTGCCGGTGGATAAAAAATCACCCTGTATTTCATATTAGATATAATACATATTATAGATAAACATCCAAGACCCAAGTTAATCTGAAAAAGATCATTTCATGATACCTACTAAACGACTTTCCCCAAGGAACATATTCCGAAATAGGTATGAAAAAAAAAATTGGCGTCACACTAGTCCACCGATCAACTGATTCGTGTTTGTATGGAAAGTCAAAAAATATTTTTCATATTACGATATGTGTTCCTGGGTGAAAGTTGTTCAGTATCATGAACTGAATCCACCCTTAAAATAATTTCAGTATATTTTTGTAGACCCTGTATAAGGGTTAACTATACTAATTTCTTGTTTACTACGGATCCCTAAAAATCTACATTACAGGTAATCAAAAAATCTGACACCTAGATTGGACTTACACTTAGATTGGACTGTCTCCTTTTGGCTGTTTGGCACCATCATCCCTGTAACAGCGCCGAAATATCAGGCATACGCTAAGGTTCAATAAAAGATCGTAATTTCAAACCTCAGATTTAAACTAATAAAACGAAATTTATTGACTAATACCAATAATAACTACAGAAACAACGCAAAAGATGCGGTAGATAGGCACTGAAAATAAATAAGTGTAGAGGAATAAAATAAGTTTCGCGGCATTGTGTGGAGGGTGGGCCTCCTCTAGTCCAAACAGTGTTCCATTGTGTCTGCCATTACCTAGCCCTCTTTTCGTCCTTTGTATTCGCCTCTCCTATTGAAGTGAGACCTTCCCAATGACGGTTTATGACCGCTTTGAAGTATGCAAGATATGGACGCAACATCTACTTCATTTTGAATTATTACGATAATAAATAGACTACCCATTCAAGGTTTTCTTTAATAGGTACATACGATACGGTGTAAATGTTCCTCCGTAGTTTCATATATAGTTTAGGGTTGTTATATTATTATTTGTATCCCCTTTTTAGGGTTCCGTAGTCCACAAGGAACCCTTATAGTTTCGTCATGTCCGTCTGTCTGTCCGTCCGGGCTCGTACTCCGCCGCTACTGCACCGATTGTCACGAAAATTGGTGGAGAGATATGGGATATAGAAGTTCCAAAAAATTGGTTTTTAAAATTATGAAAAATGATTTTTTTTCAGCCCCCCTCCCATACAACGAAAGGAGAATTAAAAAAATTAAATTGGACTAACCCCAACGTGTGGGGTATCGTTGAAAAGGTCTTTTAAAATGCAACAAAAACTGCTTTAAAACAATGTAGATCAAACCCCCCAGTCTTGAGATAATCTAATACAAAGTTAAAATTTGAGGTGTCCCCCCCACCGTAAATTTTGAAATATTACTAAAATATCTCAAAGTATGTACTTTCAATTAAAACTATAGCGGTCTCGGTATCATAGATAGTTATTTTTAATTCGTCATAAATCGTAAACCGCAATTTCCCTTTAGAATTTTTATATTATGTTACTTGTTGCTACGGACTCGCCCATGAAGGGTTCCCTTCATGGGCGAGTCCAACTCGCACTTGGCCGCTTTTTTATTATTATTATGTGGTTAAGGGAGTGAGTAACCACTCACTCCGTCCATATTTCCTACAATTTTAGGACCTTTAAAAAATTCAAAATATCTTATTATCATAGGATATTTATTATATCTCTTATAATAGTAACTTAGTTTTTCACAAATGTTGACGTCAAATCGTTACTTACAGTTATGTTTATGCAGCTTCCTAGGCGCAAGTGCAGAAGAAGCGGCAATAAACTGCACTGCACGTATTCTCGTAAAATTTAAAATTAGTTATACGAATGGACTGAGATTACATTGTTTGTTATGTCATAATTAAATTTAATTATATGAATGAGGATCAATCACGTTTTTTGTTAAGTAGATTGATAAAATGAAGAAAACCATAACATACAGTGAAAAAAATATCCAAATCCGACCAAAAATGACGAAGATACAGCGATTATACTGCAGCAGTTCAAAAAACGCCCGAGAGTACCTACGAGTCTCAATCGCTGTGACGTCATTAAGGCCGTACCTGAATTTTCCGGGGTCCATTGCTACCCCCATTTAAAATAAATCATTTCAAAGAAAACGGAGACATTACTTAAAATTTTGCTACTACCAAGCCCTAGATAGATAACCCTTCAAAGTATTTTATGAACTACTGTTTACAGTTTAAAGTGAGAACGTTAAGCTTTACTACGCACATTTGCAAAAAACGGCCACTTTTGGCAAATGTGCGTAGTAAAGCTTAACGGTCTCATTATAAACTGTTTAGTAAACAGTAGGTAGTTCACAAAATAGTTTGAAGGGTTAGGTATCTAGGACTTGGTAGAATCAAAATTTTTAATGATGTCTCCGTTGTCTTTAAAATGATTTATTTTAAATGGGGGCACTTAATATTATACTTGTTTTTTTCATTGCTCTGTACGTACTTCTGCCTTCCTACTAATTTGTAACTGTCCTCTGCACTACTGGTCGACTAGAAGAGATCCCTTCTGGGATAAGTCCACCATTTGTAAAATTACCTTTGTTATTTTATTATGTGTAACTATCGTTGATGTACACTACAGTTTTTTAAATAAATAAATAAATAAAATCGTTTCAGCCGTTCAAAAGTTATTGGGGGTGAACGTTTGAAAGTTGGGGGTTTTTGTCTGACAAATAAACTTGTTTCGATCAATAACAGGTATTTTATGACCTATCCATAGATACACACGTATGGGTTTGATGAAAAAAAAATTGAGTTTCAGTTCTAAGTCCCCTAAATTTATAGTTTTTTTTCTATTTATGTGTGAAAATCTTAATATTTTTTTATTTTTTTTATTTGCTTAGTTGTCGATTTGCTTAATGCGGTTCACAGAAAACATCTACTTACCTACCAAGTTTCAACAGTATACCTAGTTCTTAAAGTTTCAGAAAAAAGTGGCTGTGTGACATACGGACGGGCAGAGAGACAGACATGACGAATCCATAAGGGTTCCGTTTTTTGCCATTTGGCTACGGAACCCTAAAATAGGATGCAAGAGGGCAATTATAAAAATGTATAGAAAACGTAAGGTTTCTGTGGTTTTAAGAAATGCTAGAATAAGTGCTATGCTTGTATATGTTAATTTTAGGTCGCATTACAGATTTTGCGACATTGACACTTCAAAAATCATTCAAAATAGAGAGTATGCATGTATTTTTTTTATATTTTTAATCGATAGTCCTCGTCGAGAAATAGCCACAAAACATCATCGACATGAATATATAGACTCGGCGTCTTCCTACACGGCCATGTCCCAGATTCGATTATTCATTCATTCTTCATTCTCATAGACTAAACACGAGAGTAGTACAGAAAGGTCAATATATTTTTACCTACCTACGAGTACGTGGTTCAAATTAAATCCTACATATATTTTAACAAACGCGAATGTTGGTAAGTATGGCTGGATGTACGGATGGGTGTATGGATGGTTGTATGGTTATATAGATTTTTAGATTGTAGACCCACGACTAGCTTTTACGATCTTCACGGAAGGGGAGGCGGCTGCATTCTTAATGTGTTTTTTCTTTGTTTTTTTTTCTTATCATATTTATAAAGGTAAAAGTTAAACTGCACATATCTGTTTCATTGGTAACCTTTTATTATTCTTACTTAAATTCTTTACATAATGTTTTGCACAAGAAGAAGGTGATTTCTTGTACTTGTATACCTATTAGTTTTTTTTTCTTTGTTAGCTATTTATGTATTTAATGTATTATATAATCATACACGTATGCTGCGCAATTGGGCGCCAAAAATCCGCCATTATGCTTTCCAAAAATTTTAATATAGCCTATGACTACTACTGGTATTTATTCTGTGCTATGACACTCAAGTGATTAAGATGAATCTAACCACATATAATTTATCAAAATCTATTTAGCCGTGTACTAGTTACGAGGAAACAGAATTATAGGGACAAACATAATAAAACATCAAAAATGTGTAAGCAGCCATCTTGGATCCAAAATCTGATAGTAGTTTCAAGTTGCGCGGGGCACCTCAAAGGGCTCAGAAATTTTGTAGGTTTTTGTAACAGAATGTAGGCGTACAGCCCCCACATACAAAACTTTTGAGCCCTCGGAGGTTCTAGTGAGACGTTACGAGATGTGACTTAATTTTATAAAGGATTTATAGGATTTTAGGAAACTTTTGTAAAGCATTTATAGCATATGTAGATAAAAATTATAAATATAAACATTTTTAAACGTTTTACAAACATTAATAACTGAGTAGCAAACAAATAGTTTTTCGATGCATCCATGATGAAAGTGAAATGTAGGTATATTTATGATGTCTACATTTCACTTCTGTTTTGTTAGTCTATGACGAATTATTCAATCGGTTGACAGCATAGATTAATATTGTATATACTGAAATAGATAAGAAACTGTAGCTTTAACATTAGATCTAACCAGTGGCGCCATCTGGTAACATGCTTTCGCAACACCAAAGGACTAAAAGATGATATAAAACGGTGAAAAAATTACTCCGTGAGCTGGGACTTGAACTCGCTATCTCAGTTCTATTATGACTATGTTCGGTAGCCTAAACAACTGAGCTATTAAGTGATTAACCGCACATGTCGAATTTATCCATCATTTTATATTCCTATCAAATAAAAAAATGGTGTAAAAAATATACTGCGTGAGTGTGACTTGAACTCGCAACGTTACTCTTATTTAAACCATGCTCTAATCAACTGAGCTATCACGTGTTCCTATTCTATAACACGCATTAAGAGTTAGGTCCGCTGATTCGTGACTAGATGGCGTTTTATTGAATTTTTTTATCAAAATTCTGCAATGTTCTAAGTTTCATAGGCATGGTTGACAGATCATTCACTCACTTCATACATTATGGCAGCCGAAATTTGGCAGTCCGTATTTAATTTTCAATCAATGAAATCTAGTTACTTACCGATGGAAAGTTATTCCTTTATATTTTGCTTTATTCTTTGAATTACTAGTGCAGTATCTCAACACACACCAAGGCATTTTTGACTAAGTTGACAGTGTTTTCTTTAATGAATCGTGGAGTGTATTATGCGCGTATTGCTAGCGAGTGACTAATGTGAGGTGAACAGTGATAGCCTATGATGAATAGAACACTACTGTTGTATGTGGCGTCTTCTCTAGTACGTAAGTACATAGATCTCGTTGCAAAACATAAATCAGTGCCGAAAAACATGTATATGGTGTAGAAAATAAATATTGAAAAGAGCAAGTAGATTATAACAACTAAAACACGCCATTTTAAAATATGACGTTAAAGTCTACAATATCCGCTACCGCTAGAGACAGAAGCTGTCAACGCATGTTTTTCTGTTTTGGGTACATTCGATATTATCAGCCAGTGATGTTTGTTAAACCTCTATATAAAAGCCATCGATAGTCAAACCACAGAGTACTTTTGTATATACAGTCAAACTACATGGACGGACAGTCAGACCGAACGCAACCGACCCCGAACTTGTCATTTCCCTTTCGTGAACTTTGTCGTTATTTCCCAATTATTTCCCTTTTGTTTGTCAAAAGTTTCCGCGCAATATTTGCATATTCTCAATAATTTATTTCTAATCCAAATAAGAGTCAGTAAGAAAAATAATTAACTAGGCGTAACGAAAAATAATTAACGTACCTATTAATAGAAATTGTAAAATAAAAATATGAGCCGGATTGGTATTACATGCATATTCCTTATTAAACAGATCCATTCAGCCTGAGTTTTTGTTCTGAGTTTCCAGTTTTTCCGGAAGCAGAGGTGTTTCCTTTTTTAGGGTTCCATACCCAAAGGGTGCAAACGGGACCCTATTACTGAGACTGAGACTCCGCTGTCTGACCGTCTGTCCGTCTGCCTGGCTGTCCGTCTGTCACAGGGAACCGTAATAGCTAGACACTTGAAATTTCACCGATTATGCATTACTGTGGCCGCTATAACAACAAATACTAAAAATAAGATAAAGTAAAAAATTAAAGATTCAATTTTTAAAGAGGGTCGTCATACAAGAAACGTGTTTCTTCAGCGTTTTAAAACATTGTACGGTGGGACGGAACCCTTCATGTACGAGTCCGACTCGCACTTGCCCGTTTATCTTTTTCGGCTAAGTTGACAGTCAATGACCTTCCATACACAGCGCGGGCACGAGAAGTCCATGTGTATGGAAGGTCATTGTTGACAGTATTCACATTTGATTTGATTCCAAAGAAATAATAAACAATCTAGAATGCCTACGAAATGGCAAAGCCGTTCCCAAAATAGATACCTAAAGTTGTAGGTGTCCCTTTCTCTTCTATTGCACTGTCAGTTTACGGGAAAGGGACACCTACAATTTTAGGTATGATTTTTCGGAACGTTAGGTAATTCATCATAAGCGTTATTTAAATAATTTATGTACGTTTAATTTTGAATGTTTTTTTTTGACGTGACAACGTCTTATAAATTGGTTAGCCGGGTGACACTTCAAGAAACTGCGTTACGCTCCGCTCACGTTATGCGCTCACAATGAGAGCGAGTGAGAGGCACGCGTGCCTTTCACTTTTTATGTCTGTCTCTCTCGCTCTTAGGCGGGCTAACCATGCCCGAGTGGAAGTCAAGTTTGGAGTGAAGTCGTTGTCACGTAAAACTTTCGCCCGTATACCGACTTTACAGGCAACCAATTTTTTTTAGTTTATTGTAGTCATTCTAGATTGATTTTAACAGAGATATGGGATATAAGATTTTAATTTCTTTGTTTTATTCATTCATTCACACAAAAAATGCCTCGACTTTGTTTATGGTTTATGTTCATTTATTCATTCTTTTTCCTTTTTGCCATAGAGTTTTAATTCTATCCATTCAGCCAGTCAGTCGTTCGTTTCGTTTGCGTTCGTTCGTTCTTCGTTCGCGATACGTCTGTTTTGTCGATTGCTAATTTTATTTGTAAAAAATGGTTTGATGTAGAAATGAAATTATACTTCAGTGATTTATAACTTTCAATTTTACCAGAGACCTGTTTTGTTGAGGTACGTATATTGCTTTATCTATTGCGTCCCAAATTTTATCGGCACATGTTTCTTTCTTTACTTTACCAACATGGCGCCGGCAGTTCAATGCTAGGATAATTATTTAGGCTACATTTCCTCATAAAGTGTTGATCGTTATATTTGAGTGGATATTTTTTTGTTGGGACAGATAACGATATGGAGACTTCTCTGGATGCGTCCTTAGTGGCGCAATCCATCAACTATCATGGACAGCAGTTGCAAAAAACGTGGGAGGCCGAGAGAGGAGAGGATGATTTGTCTAAAATAGGCGTAGGCCCCTTGGATTTCGCTGTGTACCAGTCGCGGCACAAGCATCTGACATTCCAGGACCGCGGAAAGAGGCTAAAACTCCACCAGTTCATTGCTAAAGAAGCCAATGCATTGTTTGATGCTTCGGTCCTGGAAGAGGCCCCGTCTTCGTCCAGCTTGGGTGCTGATGCGCCTACACCTGAAGACAGTAAGTACATGGTCTATGGATGAATTAGTAGGTACTTACTATAGAATACACATACATTTTCATAGAACTTTATTTAAGGTTTTTATTACATTTTTGCTAAGTGATTGCAAAACTGGGGAGACCTTGGAATTAATTATGTACCTGCATTGCTTACAAGTCATTAAATTGGTTTCTATTAAAGCAAGTTACTTACATAAAAATTATGTTTCCTCCATTTTGCAAATAATTTCTTTATCAGTTTCTACGTCATATAAGTTATGTATTGTACCTATGTATGTCCTTGATTTTATGTGACAATATTACAGCTATGTACTCTGTCCAACACCCTTTCATAATATTATAATATTTATCAAGAGTATATACAGATCTGTGATGAAATCCTTGAGATTTAGGTCTTTATAACCCACCTGAAATACAGTATAATCAATGTCAATTTTGTTGTACTTGCTATGCTACATATATGTACATATAATGATATAATGCCACTTTTTATCAGACATGGCATATAAATATTTAAACTACTTGTAAATTTTTAGCACATTTGAACTATTTAGACAGTTCAAGTAGGTATCTAAAACAGATAAAATGAAATTTTTTGTTTCAGATTTATTTGCACTGATGCCACCGTTTGAAACATTCTTGAATGTGGACAAATCTGCAAGACTCAGACATTTCTTTGATGTAAGTAAAAGTCTTTTTATATACCACCCACTTGTTTTAACCACCTCATAAAAAACTGTCTAGAATGTTTGGTTAAAAAAATGTTTAGAAACTTACGATAAAATAATGTTGCACAATTTGACAATGTATACTTGAAACTGTTTTGTGTGCAATCTTTCATATAGGTATATCAGAGGTATCTTAACAAGCTCTTTCAAACAATCAAAAAAGTAATGAATGCTTGTGACTAAAGATTTTTAATATACAAGGGCATTCACAAATTGTATATACTCAGATGTCCTGTTCTCTTTCACTCCACATACACCCTAATGTCTTGTTGTAAAACCATGCTTATCGGTGAAACATTCATATTGCTTATTAAATCATTTTTATTGTTTTAGAATGTGAGGACAGGAGAGCTGATCATAGGAGCAGTTATCAACCGAACAGCATCGGGAATGATGTTGAAGGTGCTATGCACCGCTGGACCCACCTCCAGATATGTGGCAGATATCAATGTGAAGGTATGTACTATCTTGTCGTCAGATAAATATGTGCTGTCTACTAGTGCTAGTTTTATCACTTTCTTTTAGACCATGCTAGGTATGCCAGCTTTTGGCATGACAAAAAAAGTCTTTTTTAATGCAACATTAAAGGTTGGCCCTCAACCTCCACATTTACCTGTTAACCTAACCAACCTTTTGCAAAATCCCAGACAGTTTCATCTCAATTTTTGTAGATAGCATCTTTTTAGGGATATGGATATGGGGTTTGGATGGAAACAACTATAAAATACATAATTATGTTAATAAATATTGTAATTTAATAAAAAAATTATCAAAAAATCTGATCTAGGGAATAGGCGAAAAATGCGAATCATGTTAACAGGCGATGCGTCTAGCAACCCATCCCTATTTTGATTCTGGTGGACTTGCGGCTCAAAGCAGAGACCTGGGCCGAAAGATTCTTCTGCCCCATTAGGGATAAAGGCTTGATAGTATAACCAATGATGCAAAGTAAACTATTGCACCATATTTTGCAATATCTTGCAATATTACTCAAATAGAAACTGTCTTTCCGCCTACAGCTTTTAAAACTTGTTTTTCCATTTAGGTTCATGGTATATTTGTTACCCGACTACGTCAGAAGGAGGGTTATTTTTTCAAGTGTATGTATATTTCTTTGGCACGCTCTGTAGCCTAAACAACTTGATGGATTATAGCTTGTGAAACTAGATACGTCGTAATTGTGACAATGGGTATATTAAAAACCTAAAAAGCCGAAAATCCTTTGTTAACCATCATCAAACAGGGTCCAAGTTAAATGGTTGCACTATATTGATTCTTTTCCTTTCAGGCATTTTTACCTGTTTCGAATATCATACCAGCAGTGGACAAGAAAAATGTGTCAAGAAACTACCTCATGAATGACACTGTGTGCTGTGAAGTGATTGAAGTAATTCCCGATACCGACAAAATGGTCTGCGGCATGAAAGGAGTCACTCGGGGGCCGGATGACCCCCCGCCCAAACCCCCACTAGGACTCCTCAGCACTGACGACTTTCCATTGGTATACAAGTATGTACAGGCAGTAATACCTTGTTGTTATTAATCACAGTATTGCTACACCCATTTTTACAGGACTTTCCAAGTGAACACAGTTTCATATTCTTTTATGTGTTTATTTATTTGTGACATATTGAAAACTATAAAATCAGTGGTATTTATATGTGAATTTACTTCAGTCCTACAAAATGAATGGAAATGGAGAAATATAATGTGGATAATATGGATGGAACACAAAAGAACAAGCAGATTGAAGTACAGAGGCTATTTATTACTGGAGCAGTGAATTTGACTAATTCGAAGGGACAGACCGTAGCAAATTGTTCAGCACCTCTTAAACCAACGAATGAAACAATACCCCTGCTTTTGTAGAAATATGCAAACGCAATGTGGTTGGTTTTACACAGCTGTATTTGAGTATATGTGTACGTGTGGGTAGGTATATGTGGTAAATACTTCAAAGGCGCTTTCTTGGATAAATGTTTTCACTGGTTTCTGATCACTTTTCAGTACAAAATCACACTTCACCAAATATGTGAGAAATATTGCATGATGTTGTTTAGGACTTGACAATGAGAGGGATATCTTATAAAACCAACAAAATAGAAGATAATAATAGCACACACTTTAATTTCTATTGAGGAACATCAGAACTTCGTATTTGAAATTTGTTTACACCTTTTTTATTATAATGGATAAGGTCAGTACAAATAGGGTCACTACATTCTGATCTCTCTAACAGGCCTTGTGATTCTTTATTAAAGCTAATATTTAATATTCCAGCAATATCTGAGACCATTATGATTGGACTTTTATAATGACAATTTATTGGATGTTGGAGTTTTTATTTGTAATGAAACAACTAGCTACCGGCGTTATCAATTTAGCTGACGTGAGGCTCTCGATGGAACAAAGATTGCGGTGGTTTACAGCGTTCTGCATCAAACATGATCACTGGCTGAAGGATGCACCTCCCTCCACTATTTTAGGGTGTTCTTTTCTAGGTATAGCAACGATTCCCAAGACTGGTCGGCCACGGCCGCACCCGAGACGGTAGCCGACCCTTTGCTCATATTAATGTCACATAGCCGCGGCGGCATCACCTAATAACGATGTTCTATTTATGTGTGAACGAAATAAAATACAAGTTAAATAAATTTTTTGAACAGCTCCATGGAACAGGTGAGGAAACGTATGTGTGACATTAAAAAGACTAGGCTTAATGCTTGACTATTGAATGAATAATATTTTCGAGATTACAGTCAATTAAAGCAATATCTTCATCTTATAAAGAGGAACATGAAACCACTTTACCTGTTAGTATGTGTTGTTTATTATTATTTGTTTTCTGTAGGAAAACTATGGATATGAAGGGAGAGAGTTATGAAGGCATTTTGGAGAAGAGTCCAGGCTTCAATAACCCCAACTGCGTCCAATATCTCTCAGAACTACTTGGCATCGCAAATATGCACTGCACAAACTTTGCATCACTGAGGTAAGTTTATTATAACAAATTAATTTGATATTCATGGTCCTTCCACCTTTCTTTACGTCCTTACATCATCTTTTTTCAATTATTCAACATATTGTATATAAAATAATATCTATTGTTACAGGGGAGGATTTGCAACGTCTGAATACGCCGATGAACTTCGTCAAGCACAAGCCAGTAAATGGGCGTTCCGCTCTGTCGCCGAGGGTATAGAGCATTTCAAGGCCGGAAGACATTCTGAAGCATTCCAGTGCCTTAACAAAGCGTTAAGCATCGATCCTAGGAATGTGGAAGGCTTGGTCGCACGAGGAGCACTTTACGCCAACAGTGGGACATTCAAAAAAGCCATAGAGGATTTTGAAACATCTTTGAAATTGAATCCAAACCACGCAAACGCCAGAAAGTACTTGGGTGAAACTCTGGTGGCTCTTGGACGCAGTTACGAAGATGAGAATAAAATTACCGAAGCACAGAAAGCCTATGAAGATTGCTTAGCCATTATACCATTCCATGAAGAAGCACAGAATTCGTTAGATTTCCTAAAGAGCAAGACTTCAACTACCAAGCCTCTGATTGAGCCTGCAGAATTACTGCTCCCTGGATTGTCCGGTGCTAAGTCATTTGAAATGAAAGAGACATTGAAGCAATTATTGAATTTGACTGAGAAGAAGGAAAAGAAAAAGAAGAAGAAAAGGGGGAAAGGCAAGAAGAAGCGCTCAAGCAGTTCTTCATCTTCTTCAACTGACTCCTCAAGCTCCAGTTCCTCTACAGAGTCGTCGTCATCGTCGTCGGATTCAAGTGGTATGGATATTGTTATATTTAGGTTTTTTCAGCTAGCTGGTATGACAATATTCTGTTTTTCTTTTCCTAAAGGTTGGCAGGGAGAGAATGCTTTAGCATTAAGTCTACCTATTGCTTTAAGCTTTTGACTCAATAAGATTTTTAAATAAATACTTTAATATTATTTATTTCTTTGTATGTTGGCAAGTATGTTGTATGTTTGTATACACCGAGGATGGTGAAAGGAGAATAGTCTCAGATGATAAGAATTATCCAAAGACGAGAAATAGCATCTGAGGCTTTCTTTCCGCCGGAACCGCCTGAGTGTTTATACAATTTTATATCTTCCCCTGGTCATGTATTGCTGGACTAATAAGCTACTTTTTGTAGAAGAATGTGAATAAATTAAGATAACTTCAAGGTTATTATGCATGCTAAATGCCATTAGAAAGTATGCAATTGACAGTTTGAAGTTGATTGGTCTGACCCTTTCAGACTCTGAAGGCCCGAACCGCAAGAAAAAGCGGCGCTCACAGTCCAACAACAAGCGGCAACGGTCGCTGTCTCCACTCAGCAAGCGGATGGCGATGCTGGGAGACGCTGAATCCGCTTCAAGGACGCACAACTCGCAGTTCAACCACCCGTACGGATACCAGCCGCCGCCGCCGCCGGTGGAAGAAACTGCCCCCATGCCGATGAGGTCGCAAGCAGATATCGACTATGAGTTGAAGGTAATTCTACATTATAATATACAAAAGCCCGAATCGCAAGAACAAGCGGCGCTCACAACCCTGTTACACGCGCCAACGCTCCCTGTCTCCACTTATAGCAAAAGTTGCATACTGTGTATGTTGTATGCTTTCTATTGAAACTTTGCTAGCAAGAGAAATTTGAAAAAATAAATATGATTTTAATAAAAAACAGCCGTGACCTTATTTTTTACATTAAACCTATTGGTATATCAGCCTATTGGTTCAGGAATGTATTTGATAAAAATTATTTTCATCTAGTTGGCAAATGGGCGAAGGTCAACCTCTCTTTGGATCTTAGACTACTACCAAACGCTTTATGTGCCTTCTGATACTCAGAATCTCAAGATAAAGTGCCACTAGTACGCGCACACACCCAGCTTCACTCCACACTCGGTGTTACTTACAATAATGCAACAAATCGCTGGCACCCCTCACCTACAATAAATATTTGTCAATGTTTGTCTAGGTGCGGAAATTCCTGGAGATGACCAAAGAGGACTCTGACTACGAAGACAAAGTACGTAACTTCCTGGAGGAGACCGCCCAGTACAAGCGCAACCGCAAGATGCAAGAGCTGGGGCAGCAGCCGCAGCCGGGCGCCGAGCATGACAAGAAGAAAAAGAAGAAGAAGGACAAGTATGTATAGTGTATAGTTTCATCTATACTTCTATACTAATATTATAAAGAGGAAAGATTTGTACCTATTTTTGTATGTTTGTAATGAATAGGCTCAAAAAGTACTGGGCCGATTTAAAAAATTCTTTCACCGTTGGAAAGCTACACTATTCCCGAGTGACATAGGCTATGTGTGTACCACGGGCGAAGCCGGGGTGGACTGCTAGTTATTCATATAGACAGATTTATTGTCAGAAAAACAACACATAATATACACTATGTAAAGTTGTCACATACAAGAAATAAAATAAACAACAATTATTTGCTAGGCAAATTAAAAAAACGCGACTGTCAAGAATGCCATCTAGTTCCGGTTCACATCACAACCGGAACTATTGATACAGCTTGATACGGACATCAAGTCGCGCTACGGATAGCGCCATCTATATATTTGCTACAGAAAGCCCTGATTTTCAAGTGTTTATCCTCAATAACTTTCAAACGGCTGTACCGATTTTCATCAAATATAGCTAAGAACCACCGCAAGGCAACTTGCTATCACGTAAAAAAAACCGCATCGAAATCAGCCCATCCGTGCTATTTACAGAAAGAAGAAGAAGGAATCTAAGCGCAAACGCAAGGAGCAGGAACGCGAGGAGAAACGCAAGGCAAAGCTTGCGCGGTCCAACGAGTACAGCCTGCGCGACCTGGAGAACATTAGCGATAAGAAACTGAGGGATGCTATCAGGTAAAATAGGGTATTAGCTTGTGTTTGTTTTAAATCGACTTCAAAAAAGGAGGAGCTTATCAATTCGACTGTATGTTTTTTTTATGTAATTTTGTTACGCAATATTTTCGCCAATTGTGAACCGATTTTGATGATATTTTTTATTTGAAAGCCTTTACTAACAAGTTGGTCCCATTTTAATTTGGTGAAGATATAGAAGAAACTCCTAAAAAAATGGAAGTTGGTTGTTTTTTTTTGTTAAAAATTTAATTATTCGACAATACAGGTCGATTTTGCACCCCCTAGCTGTATTTAAATCGTAAGAAAAATGAACTGGTTTTTTTTAAACGGCTAACCTACTGACTGACCTTACTATACGCGCGGTCGTTGTCCTCCCCGCTCGCCGTCCCCCTGTCATCCGGTGCGCCCGGTTACATTAAAGTGGATGATTGTTTGAATACAAATGTTGGTTGATATCTTTGTTTTTTTTTTTAATTATAAAACAAGGGTATGTATTTTTTATTTCGCATATAGGCTATCATAAGAAGAAAACAGAATATCCTTGAATATTGTTTTGAGATTCTAAATCGCGCTTTATTTATTAGAAAACAACAAATAAATAAATAGAAATATTTTTCTAAAAACAGCAAAAACAATTGGTTATTAAATTAGGCAGCGATGAGAATTTAAAATATTGGTGTGAAGTAAAGTGGGACTGGTGTAGTGAGGACATTTTGCTATCTCTTTTGTATGTGCCAGTCCATGCATCCTTTTTCTGTTATAAAGGCTTTTAACTTACTTATTTTTGAGCAGATTTCAAAAATATTTTTGTTTTCTATGATTATTTTACATCTTGATATAAATAATGAAAAAAAATTACAAATTCCCTTTTATAGTCTAAACAACATCTAATAGGCAAATTATTAGAGAAGTAACGTAATATGTTTCAAAATTAGTAACGGACACAGAAATTAGATTTTAATATTTTATATTTTGCCTCAATTTTGTACATTTTACAGTTCTTTATTTTATTGGTTGTATTAGACAGTCTAAAAATCGAAATGATGAATGTCTAAAACTGTGCCTTACTATAAAAGAACAAAAGTAGTGAAAGCTATAATAAAAATATTTAATAATTTTACAGAAAAGAGCTCAAGGGAAAATCAAAGAGAGACATGAGTTCCGATGGCGAATATGAAAGAAAACATGACAAGAGGTATTTATTCCATTATTATTTATGAAAAATTGTAATATATAATAACTAATTTTATTATAATAAATATCTTCACAGCAAGCTACAGAAAGAAAGAGTGATAAATTATTTGTGAAATGTATGGAAACATTATTGACCAAAGAAGAATTATGTAAAACTAGAGGAGACACAACATATCACTATTTCGTCCTGTTCAATCCGTTAGTTTCCATCAAGTCAAATCAGATACTTTTTTTTAATGTCAAAACAAACATTATCTATGGGATTTGTATGAAATATCGAACTGTGACGTCATAGTTTCTTGGAGTCAAATAGCGCTCTTAATATCCGTTTTTATGCATTAATAAATCTAAAATTACGTTCAAAGTGGATGTGATCAATGACAAGTGACATTATTTTGTGACGTTTTATTCTCATAACAGTACTAAATAATTTGTTTCTGATTCAGTAAACTACCCAATTGTAGCTATCTCCATAAAGTTTACTTAGTCGCTTGCTAGATTTCATTGTTTGAAAATTAAATGCGTAAATTCACGTCACCTTAAATTCAAAAATAGAATGAGCCAATGTTTGAGATGGCTAGTCTATATATTCTCATCATCATCATCATCCCAGCCCTTCTTCCGCCCACTGCTGAGCATAGGCCTCCCATCATCATCAGGTCTTTTTTAGTTTCCACTGCAGGAGCACGACTCTACTGCCAGAGCCATATATTAGCTAGTGCAGTCAGAGGATTCAGCCTACACTCCACGCTGGCCAGACGGGTTGGAGAGGTCGCATTGATGTTTAGGTTAGGTTTAAGTTTTGATTAGCTTGTGTTTCCTTAGTCGCCTTCTACGACATCCAAGGGAAGACTTGGAATGGTCCTATTCTACTCTGCCGGGAACCACACGGCTACATATTCTATGTCAATGTTAATAACACGTTTTAGTTCTATGTCACAGAAGACAGTAAGAGTATTACATACAGAACGGAATCTCCTAAGGTCCCGCGCAATATGCGTCCCTGTTTCCGCCCCTGCACCTCCCCCCCCGTCCTCGCCTTGTCTCAGGACGAGAGCGGGCAAACACACGCATTGACGTGTGCACGGTGGCACAAGAACGGGGGAGAGGTGCGGGAACGAGGACGCATATTGCGCATACCTTAGAAGATTGACACTTACTGTCTTCTGTGTCTATGTTCTTATATGTTAACCTATTTTATTTATTGTGTAGGATAATCGATGAAATGCAAGGGTTAGAGGAGCTGGAGTCGAAGCTGAGCGCGTACCACGTCATGGTAGAGAAGGAGGTGCTAGGCAAGCGCGAGCGCGGCTCGCTGAGCCCCATCGACCAGGCGCCGCCGCCGCCGCTCGAGAAGCCAAAGTGGAAGATGTCCATGAGTGCCGTCAAGGATACGTGAGTCTTCACATTATACAGGGTCTAGGCACAGAAATTAATATGAATATTTCATACTGAATGTGCCGTTAAGCCGTGTGGTTCCCGGTAGAGTAGAATGGGCTAACTCCAAGTCTTTCTGTGGATGCCATAGAAGGCGACTTAGGAAATACAAGCTAAACAAAGCTTAATAACATCAATGAGACCTCATCAATCCATCTGGCCAGCGTGGACAGTATAGGCCAAATCCTCTGACTGCTCTGGAAGTACAGAGAGGGTCGTGCTCCTGCAGTGGAGACTAAATAAAAGGACCTGATAAGACCTGCGGTCCCTTGCAATATGCGTCCCCGCACCTCTCCCCCGCTCTCGCCTTGTCGAGAGGCGAGAGCAGGCGAACATACACGCAATGACGTGTGCACAGATGTATAGTTTCGGTTGTAGTAATGATGGCATAAATGATACTCGCTTCTATGAAGTTATATAGTTATATACCTGTGGTTTAGGGCTGTTTTTTTAACTGACTTCAGAAAAGGAGGAGGCTATCAATTCGTTAAAATCTTTTTTGTTATGTATGTTCCCCGATTACTTGAAGCCTGGACCGATTTGGAAATTACTTTGTTTGAAAGGGTATTACATTCCAGGTGGTCCCATAGAAATTTTAATAAAATCGGTTCAGTGGTTTGTTTTTTAAACTAAAATAACTAGAAAAAATATGTCTTCCAAGTATACAATTGTTTGAATATTTAGCTTTTCTGCTCATAAAGTTGGTTTTTAACGTATAGCTAAATATGAATATATATTTATATATTATAGCCTCCTATATTTTAGCCTTTAATGCAAGTTGACCAATCAGCAGATCAGTTTCTATGAAATCTATCATCTATCTATCTAAATGCAAGAAAAAAATATTTTTCTTATTTCGATGTACAGTCTGAGTTATTTAACCACCTGCTAAATTTTTGGAGAAAGTTCAGCCCATAAAAGTAGTTGAGTATCATGGACTGAATCTTCCCTTAAAATAGTTTTGGTATATTTTGTTAGATATATACAACTCACGTCTTTATCCCCGGCGGGACAGACGCCACGTATGACCTACTACCTGATGGCGGAATGATTAAACCGATTTAATTGTGGTTTTGTAACCGGCCGCCGCGTAACTTCGGCTCCTTGGGAATGTAGTTTTTACCTTACGACATGTCGCGTCAAGTTATACACCAGAAACAAATTAACTTGAAACTTTATTATAATTTTATTTTTACAGAGTAAAGAAGAAGGAGCCTCCAAAGAGTTACAAAGAACGCTACGCCTTCGAGGACAGTTCTGACGACTCACAGGATCACAAGGTAATACTCTAAATAAAAATAAGTACTTGTTATGCATATTCCTTATTTTTTACGAATTTTGTAAAAATATCACTCATTTAAGGCGTTCACTACGTTAAGCGGGCGCACGCGAAGGGTTCAGTCTATCTCTGTCACAATTTTTACGTGCGAAAGAGATAGCAGAATCCGTCGCGTGATGCCGTGTCTCTGTCGCACGTAGAGTTTGTGACAGAGATAGACTGAACTAGTGTCCGACGAAATGTTCGGTTCCGGCGGCAAACCTGCCGAAACTACGACGGAACCGAAACTGCATTTGGCAGTTCTCGGGCTGTGCTTGGTCATGTTCGGCGCGGTAACTTGCATCCAAGCGTGAAGCGACGAAGACATTTTGCCGCGTCCACGTGCCTAATCATGTCGTGACTGGCTTGTGTTTGCTGTGAGTTTTCCTGTGATTTATTTTGAATTCGATAAGTTTTATCTCGTGATATAGCATAAGAGTATGTAGTAAACATTTATAATAACGTTTTCTTTATTTTTCACTTAAAACATGATCCTTGTAAGGAAGTTTCGGCCGAAACTGAGACCGTTGCCGAAATTCGGTTTCGGTCGTAAAAACCAGTTTCGGTCGGACACTAGACTGAACCCGTCGCGTGCGCCCGCTTAACGCAGCGAAGGCCCTTACTCAAAATAGAGAGAGGGGTGACATTCGTTTATTTACACTGGCAGGCTAGAGGGATGCGAAAATGAAAATAATTTAAAAATCAGCTACAATGTGTCCGAACAGTCAGCTCTAAAGAAAAACAACCATCGAAATATGAAAAATAAAATTTTTGACCTATACCAATTGATCAATCAGCTCAGTTTGTACGGAAAGCCTAAAATATTCCTCATCGAAAAACGATGATTTTATCCCAAATATTTGGGGCTAAAGTCACTGGTAATTCTCTAGACACTGAAAAGTAAAAAGTAAATTCCCTAGGCGTTGTAGCAGTTGACCCTAACGTATCAGAGACTCGCTGCTACGTGAAATGTTTATTTGGTGTAAGATGGAGCAGGAATAAAATGGTTTTAGAATGGTTAAAACTTAATGGTTTATTTAAAATGGTAAGGAATGGTAGGTACACGCCGAACGGCTGGTTATTGCGTACTAAAATACTTATTGCCTAACTATCGTCATAATGTAAAATGCTGACATGCTGACTGGATAAAATCGCTGTTCGATTACCTCGAACATGCTCCCGAGCAGGAGATGAGTACATCTAATAAAATATTTAAACAAACAAAAAAAACTGAGACTTATGAAGCAACCACTGAAAAGCTACAATAAATAAAAAGTAAAATATTATGCTATTCCGAAAAATGATAAAAAATGGTAAAATATAATTTTAAATGTAAAAAGATCAAAATTAACTAAGTTCATGCAAAGATAACTCAAATATTGAACTATAAAATTTTTAAACTACAGTATCCTCTACAGTAAATATTGCATTTTTGGTAGTAATCTTAGCATAAGAGTTCATTTCACTTGGTCCATTATTTGCACCGCGCCTATAACTAGGCCACCGGCTGGCCAGACTCTCGATGTATGAATTCGAAGTGTTACGCTCAGGCTGGCTCGGGCCAGCTGCACTGGATACTTGGTAATTCCTGGTTGGCCTCGGAGGCGGCGCTGGTCGCGCCGGCCCTGCTGCTGGTGGAGCTCCGCGGCTGGTAGCATCGCTACTCGAACATCGGCGGCATCGTCCGGTCTTCCACAGCCAGGCGAAAACCGCGCATAAGGCTGCCGCAACAATGACATAACTGATGACGTAGTGGTGAACGTCATGTGAAGATAACTCATCTGGTATATCGGCATCTCTCAAGTTGTGTATTTGGTTACCGAGTTTGGTGAAAGAAGAACTCAGTGTCTTATCTTGTGGAAGATTGTCATCAGTTGGTATCTTGACATTGATTATATGGTTTATCTGATCAATTTTTGGTATGAAAACATCCGCAGTAAAATTCATTTCATTCGATTGGTGTTGTAGTGAATACAATACGAAGTCTTTTCCTTTGACTATGCATTTTTGCGGCATGCTAATGACCCCTGAGTTAGTCAGCTGGCGGACGGAAACTTGATCGTCGCATACAATTTTAATAAAATAAACGTCACAACAGAAGTATAGGTATTGTGATGTCTGGTGTAATTCTATCCATCGGTTGGTGCAAGTTGTTGTTTCAGTTTTGCATTTATCATCTGGTTGACTCTTGGTGCAGAAACTTTCATCATTTTCGATCGAGAGGATTGGTTTGAGAAGTTGACACATGTATGATTCTCCGTGGAGTAGACATGTATTCAAATCATAGGTGGTGATGATAAAATAAGAATCTTTCTTCAAATTAACGGCGACGTACTCCGATATTGGTACTATACTGATCATCTTATTGTTTATTTGATGAGGAAGCGGTAATATTTTATATAACTGAAAGCTCTCTCTGCTGATGAGTGGAAATGTTACTTCAAAGATAACAAAGTTTTGGGTGACTCTCGCCTTTACTTTCAATAGTTTGTAAATATATGGTAGATCTGTATCGAAATTGTGTATAGGTAAGGTGAGATCGTTCAATAGTTGACTGTAGATGGTTTGAAGCTCTTTCTTGAGAAGTTGAGGTGGTAACAAATGTAAGTTAATCTGACCATGAGATATGTCGGTGATGGTGTCAAGCATTATGCTCTGTAGTCTCTTCAGGCTCTGCAATAAACTGTTTGCAGCCATGGCAGATAGCGTGAAATCTTGAACATAAGACATGTTTTGAATTTCTCCTTTAAAGGTTTTCGCATTTTCCTCTAAACTAATAACTTTTTTGGTAATTAATCTGTGGTGTTTGTCGATGGTAGCTTCCATTTGTTTCATCAAATTAAATTCGGACTCGATAACTGACGTTTGGTTCTTCATTAGTTTGGCGAGATGGTTTTGGTTGCCTCTAATGGTTTCGATATCTTTGGTATACTGCTCTGCGAATCGAGAATCGAGTACCCCAAACAGATCATTCGCCAGGTAGCCGACACCGTTGATAAGGCCCCGGCGCCGGCGCTGTCTAGCGTGAACGTTAAAATGCTGCGTCAGTAAAAGTTCATTATAGTATTTGAATTCCTGGTAGTCGTGACGTAACTGGGATATGATCATGTTGCATGGTGACTGTCTATCAATAGTAGTGCAAAGTTTTTCTAAATAATCACTTATTCTTGTGTATGCAGCTGTGGTAGCAGTAGCAATGGTGGCAAAAGTTGTTCTATTTCTTCTTCGTCTTGTCTCTTCAAGTTTTGGTTTATCTCGTTCTTGGTTAATTGGTTCCTCTCTTGTCTCTGGTTTTAGGGTAGGTTCTGGTGTTTGGTTGGTGTGAGGTATTGGTAGCACAGATAGTTTAACTATTGGTCGTTTGAGAAATCCATTTTTGGTTTTTAGCGTGACAACTCGGATTAGGCCGTCGTCGCCCGGGTGCGTATCTACAACGCGCCCCATCGCCCACTTTCCTGCTGGTATACTGCTCTGCGAATCGAGAATCGAGTACCCCAAACAGATCATTCGCCAGGTAGCCGACACCGTTGATAAGGCCCCGGCGCCGGCGCTGTCTAGCGTGAACGTTAAAATGCTGCGTCAGTAAAAGTTCATTATAGTATTTGAATTCCTGGTAGTCGTGACGTAACTGGGATATGATCATGTTGCATGGTGACTGTCTATCAATAGTAGTGCAAAGTTTTTCTAAATAATCACTTATTCTTGTGTATGCAGCTGTGCATTTCATGGTAGTGCTAAGTGGTGTAAGCCATCCTAGTGGGTCGAACAGTTTCGATATGCCCGAAAGTAATGTTCGTTTGGTTTGTTTGGACTTAGAGTTTGGTCCTATTTTGGTATCAAAAATAAATATATCTTTTTGTGGGTTCCATCCTAGGCCTAATGTTTTGGTAGATTCCGATTGCTTAAATTCATATGTTTTTTGGTTGCATTGGTCGTTTTTTAAACCTTCTAAAAGTTTTGGTTCATTCGCCGTCCATTTTCTCAAATTAAATCCAGCTGATTGCAATAGTTTGATAAGATCATCCCTTAACTTTAAGCTGGTTGAGATTGAGTGACCCCCACCGCAGTAGTCGTCCATATAAAATGATTCCTCTAAACATTTCGCAGCTTCTGGGTAGGTATGTTTTTCGTCTTTAGCTAGTTGTCTTAAGCACATCATGGCTAAAAATGGTGCTGGTTTCGTGCCATATGTCACTGTGGTTAGATTAAATGATTGGAGTGGTTGTTGAGGGGTGTCTCTCCAAAGTACTTTTTGGTAATTTTGATCTTCGGGATGTACAAATATCGCTCTAAACATTTTTTCGATGTCACTGACGTAAACGTACTGATATTGTCTCCATTTAAGGATGAGCCCTTGAAGGTCTTGCTGGAGGTTACAGCCTTTGTGTAAAATAGAGTTCAAACTGACCCCTGTCGATGAATTCGCCGAAGCATTGAAGACGACCCTTAGCTTAGTGGTAGTTGATTCAGCTCTAATTACGGCATGATGCGGTAGGTAGCATTCGGGTATACTGTTGGTGTTTGATGGTTTCATGTGGTTTAAGTTTTGGTATTCATTCATAAATTGTTGGTACTCTGTTTTTAACGCAATATTATTTTCCAGTTTTTTCTCTAAACTCCGGAACTGAGCGAGCGCTAATGGTTTTGTTAATCCTAATTTTTCTTTCTGCTCGGACTTAAAAGGCAGTCTCACTTGGTATCTCCCGTCTTCGAGTCTTCTCGTGGTTGATAAAAAATAATTTAAACACTCTTCATCTTCCACAGACATCTCGCTGGTTTGGTTGGTAATTTCTTCAGTTTCCCAAAATCTTTTTAGTTCATCTATATCTTGCAATACGACGTTACAATGGTACGACATACTTATTGAGCCACATAGCAGCCATCCTAACTGCGTCTGCTGGGCAATTGGTTGATCTTCATTATCTCCTCTGAGAATCCCTCCTAACATAATCTTACTGTAAACTTCGGCTCCAAGAAGAATGTCAATGGGACGACTGACGTTGAATTCTGGGTCTGCTAAATTTATATTTTGTATGTAAGACCATTCTGGTTGCATGAATGTCTTATTTGGTAAGTTTTTAATCAGACTATTCATTATTAAACAATCCACATCGAGGCCAAAGTGGTTGTAATTTGACCATAGCTGGATATTCATAGCCCCTTTACAATGATTTTCCTTTTCTCCGATTCCAAATATTCTCCCCTTGCATTGATTTCTTTTGATTCCTAATCTCTGCGCAGCATTCTCACTGATCAGCGAAAGCTGAGAACCCTGGTCGATCAATGCCCGCATGGTGTGTTTGGTACCGTCAGCTCCAGTCACCTTGACCATAGCCGTGGCTAGTAAAATCTCAGTGATGTTGTTTGAAGAAACATGGGATGACGTTGGGACATTTTCTTTGGGTACATTAGGGGTTGGTTTGAAGTTATTTTTTGTTTTCGTAAGTGCCTCGTGTAATAACGTGTTATGACTTCCGTTACACTTACGACATCGCTTGGTTGAAAAACATTGTTTATTAAAATGACAAATCATGCAGTTTGTACAATAATTAAATTGGTTAATCATTTTTAATTTCTGCTCGTCCGATAATTGCAAGAATTTGCCGCATGCCCAAAGTCCGTGCTCAGCATTACACATTGCACAATTTATTGACCTAGATACATGCATCGACTTTATGTATGGTTTCGTATTATAATTTTTGTTATAATTATGATTTGAATTGGTATTAAAATTCCTTCTTTGGTTTGAAAAATTGTTCTGGTTAAGATGAGATGATTGAGACTGTAAGGTTGCTTTTTGGTTTACAGGGTCTTGTTTACGTCTTGCAGCTTCTAAAGTGGTAAATTTACTCTCCAGGAATTCCAAAAACTCTTGAAGTATTGGTAGTTCTCGAGGATTTTTGACTGACTCCATATATTCCGTGAACGATTCGCTATCCAGCTTCTGGGCTAGTAAGTGCACTAGCAGTGGATCCCAGGTGGTTATATCTACCCCTAGATTTTTAATCGCATGGAGGGTCTCCGTGGTGACGTCATGCAATTTTTTAATCATAATTAATGACTGGTGTTGTATGTTGGGAAGACTAAGTAGGGTGTTAACGTGGGATGTAAATATTATTTTTTTATTGTCAAATCGATGGTTTAGAATTTCCCAACAAACATCGTAATTATCTGAACTTATTAGAAGATGATGAATAAGACGCTCGGCTTCTCCGGTGACTTTTCCCTTCAAAAACTGCATTTTCTGGGCTTTGGATAGCGACGGATTCTTGTGGATCGTCTCGGTAAATAAATCTTTGAAAGACGTCCAATGGTAATAGCTGCCATTGAAAACTGGAATGGAAACCTCTGGAGTGGACTTCAAACGGTGTGTCATGGACCACATCTTGGTGTTAATTGTCTTCTTCAAATCATTAAACATTTTCTCATGCTTGCTAAACTCTGACTGGTACCACAAGTTTTCTTCTACTTTTTCACCTTCTATCTCCCAATGATAATTATCTATGATGGTCCAACGCGACTGAAGATTTTTCAGGGCATCCTCGAACTCCCACTTATCCTGCATCTGGTCTATATCTACGGTAGTCACGGTGCGCATGAACGCTTTAAAGTTGATGTTCTGTTTCTTTAACATTTCGTTCATCTTACTGGTTCCAGATGACGACGAGGAGTTTGTCTGCTGCCGAGAAACTGCTGCAGGATCCGATGTTGACGTGTCAGTTTCAGCCTCTGTCTGACACGATGGAGGAATAAATTTTGATGTCCCTGGTTCATCTACTGTTCTATTTCCCGGACTCACACTTCGTTGTCTCTGGCGCTCTGGTACGCTTGGCTTTAACGACGGAGATAACTTTTCTATGGTGTCTTCAATCATTTTCTTAATTGATAAATATAATTCTTCTGTGGTTTCGCTGCAACTTTTCTTGAAATATATATGATCAAACTCCGCTAATCCACGCATTTTAATGTGATTAGCCTGGTAATCTTCCCAATATTTTTCCAATATCTGTAGCTTGCGCTTACAGTAATCTATGGTTTTCCTGTCCGCCCCATCTTTCTTGAAGTTGGTTGAAATTCTTTTAAATTCCTCATATATTTCAGTTTGGTTAAGAATATAGTTTTCCATTTTGCTTGACATGGTAAAATATTAAGCAAAAAATAGACACAGAAAGATAGAGAGAAAATGGTTTGGTCTGACCTTATGTCCTTAGGTACAGCTCACTCTGGTTCAGCAACTCACTGCAATCCAATTGGTAGGCACTGGTTTTCACGAACTCCGAATTACGAATTTGTAATCACTCGCGAGACGAAGTCCTTTTCTCGAAGGACCACATGTAGCAGTTGACCCTAACGTATCAGAGACTCGCTGCTACGTGAAATGTTTATTTGGTGTAAGATGGAGCAGGAATAAAATGGTTTTAGAATGGTTAAAACTTAATGGTTTATTTAAAATGGTAAGGAATGGTAGGTACACGCCGAACGGCTGGTTATTGCGTACTAAAATACTTATTGCCTAACTATCGTCATAATGTAAAATGCTGACATGCTGACTGGATAAAATCGCTGTTCGATTACCTCGAACAGGCGTTAAAACACATTTGAAAACCGAACACGAATGTAGAATCAAAAATAATATTGGCAGTCAGCTAAAAAAAGAAAAATTTAGTTTTATAATTATAACATATAAGCAAGGGTGTTGTAATTTTTTTAAATTGGATTACAACACGTTTTACGTGGATGACTGTAGGTCAAAATGTTTTGGTTCTCTTGCTTCAAAATAATAATTTATTAAAAATCAATAAAAACGCGCATTTGTTGTCTTTGATTTAAATAGTAATTTTATTAAGGAACTATTAGGTTATTTTTACAACTATTTTAAATGTGAAAAATTTTTTGATGAGGCCGATAATAAATAAATATGAAGTTTACGTATAATATACATATTTAAATATATAAAGAATTGACACACAAGGAAAAAGTAATGAAACGATTCTAATGACTGGAAAATGTATAAGATGTGGTTGTCCTAGAAAATTATTTTCATAGTACTTCTTCAGTGAAAACGCCACCAAATAAAGGTTAGTAACTGACTGTTAAACTCTGATTAGGTATATGTAGGTATTCTACTTTCGTTAGGTATATATTAGCTTTTAAAAGAAGAATATGCTACACGGTGTATGGTAATAGCTTTACGCCTTGTAGCACAATCTACTATTTCATATTTCGATGTATGTTCCCTGGGATAAGTTGTTTAGTATGATGCATTAAATCCACCCTTGAAATAGTTTCAGTATATTTTATTAGACCCTATATAAATTATTATGTGATACGTGTGCAGCCTACTCCGGCGAGTGGCGATAAGAACGTGTCAGTGCGGCGCGCCATGGCCATGAAGGAGCCGCCGCCGCCGCTGCCCAGCGCGCCGCCGCCCAAGCGGGAGCCCGACCCGCCCGGCACCGAGCCCGCACACCCACAGGTATGTACACACCATAAGGGTTGGGACACACCGGCCATGCTGAAGCGTTCCATCGCTCTCTCTCTCGCTCTAACAAATGACTATTCTGAGCGACAGAAAAGGATACCAGCATAGGAAAGTGCTGTTCCGTGCTCACAGATGTCCCAACCCTAAAGGTAGTATGCCTAATAAATTAATAATAATTATTATTATTATACGAGTAACTCAAAATCAAATAATTATTCAGTAATTAGGCCTTTGCAGGCACTTTTACACGTCAATAATTATAACTAACAAGAGCAGTGGACTTTCTTTTTTTTCCTAACTGTCAATAGGATTCGAAAGAAAATATAATAAGCATGGTGAGTTGCTAAATCAAGCATTTGCATTCAGAAAGTGAGTATTGGTGGAGTGGTGGGAGTGATGAAGAACACCAGATTTTCAAGTCGCTTTTCTGTTTAAAATTATTTTTATTAATTTTTATTTTCAGGTGCGCAAAGGCAACGTGGTTCTTGACAAATTTGGATCATTCCGGCTGGCGCAAGAGGGCGAGACCCCGGTGTCGGTGGGAGACGGCCGCCCCGAGCAGTTCGTGACCCGCATCAAGCCCCCCACCCCGGCCGGCCGCCGCCCCCGCTCGCCGCCCTCTCCTCGACGACGCTCCTCCAACTCCTCTGATGATGACCGACGCTCGCCCAAGCGCTCCAGGAGCAGGTATTTATCAAAGAGCTATTATATAAAACTAAACAAGACACCACATTACACTATTTTGTCCCGTTTAATTGTAGCTATCTCCATAAACTTTACTTAGGGTTGGGATATTTCTGTCAGCACGGACCAGCTTTTCCCTATGCTGCTATCCATTTCTGTCGCTCAGAACCGTCATTTGCTGAGTCAAGAGAGAGCGACGAAATGCAGCATCGTCGCCAATTCCGCGACGTTCCGTCGCTCTCTCTCGCTCTGGCAAATGACGATTCTCAGCGACAAAAAAGGATAGCAGGAAAAGAGCGTCACGGCGGTATTATAGGGCACGTTCCTTTTTTAAAAATGGAGCGGTGAAAGGTATAGATATTTAAATACTTCATTGAAATCTTTACTTTTTTGTCATGACATAAAACCGATAAGCCCTGTCATAATTGATAGTGATCTCGTTGAGGGAGATCACCATGATCAATTAGTTTAATTTAATTGCTTATGGACGGAGCTCACCATTTTTATTGCATTAAAAACAATTTTGTTTCCATATCGGGCTCAAAGGGACTCGTATCCAGGGCCGTGAAAATATTCCCCTGGATCGGATTCGTAATGGTAAACTTTGACATTTTTATCTTCGAAAAGAAGTGTTATAAAATGATTCTATTTTTAAATTTCGGTATTTTATAAAGTATGCTAATATAAAATCTGTTCAAAGATTACAATTCGATAAGAGATTAGATAATATAGTATCTGTATTTTTCCTCCGACTATAGTTGGCAACTAAAAGGCTTACAAATAAATAAATAAATTTTCCTCCTCTCCTCTCACCTCTCCAATCCGTCTGGTGAGAGTAGGCCAAATCCTCTGGCTACTCTGGTCAAGTATGGCTCTAGTAGTACAGAGGGTTGTGCTCCCGCAGTGGAGACTAAAAAAGACCTGACGATGATAAGGTATTTCGCGTGAATTCCCATTTCCATTAATTTAGTAATGTTGCAACGCGATAGCACAGAAATTAATAACAGTATTTCAGACAGAATGGAATCTCCAATGGTCTCGCGCAACATGCGTCCCCGTTCCCCGTTCCCCGTTCTTGTCTTATCGAGGGGTGAGAGCGGGCGGACGAACACACGCATTGTCGTGTGCACGGATGTAGTAGTGTAGGCATAATTGGGTAGTTTCCTGGGTCAAAAATAAATTATTTGGTACTGTTAAGAAAATAAAACGTCATAAAATAATGTCACTTGTTATTCATCATATCCACTTTGAACGTGATTTTAGATTAATTAAAGCAGAAAAAGGGATATTAAGAGCACTATTTGACTCCAAGAAACTATGACGTCACGCCGTGCGTTTTTCATAGAAATCCCATAGAAAATATTTTCGTCTGACATTTAGAAAAAAAGTATATGTTTTGACTTGATGGTAAAGCGGATTGATACTCAAATTCTATGAATATTCATACCTGTGGCGATAGTTAAAAAGTAAAAATATGCATTTGTTTGCAGGTCCCGCCCCCGCAAGTACCGCTCGCGCTCGGGCTCGCGCTCGCGCTCCGGCTCCAGCGGCAGCGGCTCCCCCGCCTCCCGCCGCCGCCGCTCCGCCTCCCCGCGCTCGCCCCGCTCCCGCTCCCGCTCCGACGGCAGCCGCACCTACTACTCGCGCAGCAGGTCGCGCTCCAGGTCACGCTCTGGGGAAAGGTGACATATTTTATATAAACCTTATTGACACATTCGATTGTAAATGCCACAGGCCGGATACCGGAACTCCAATAAAAAACATTATGTATAGCATTTCAAGATGAATCAAAGAATTAAATATTTATTCAGTAATGATAATGAGACCTTTGCAGGCACTTTTACACGTCAATAATTTTAGTGTACATTACCGTTGTGTAATGTAATATGTTTATTTATATTTAAATTATTTTTTCATTTTTAAAAGCTACCGATACTAGCGTTTCGCAACGTCCACTTCTGAAAAGAAACTCGTTTACACAGTATTGGTCGCCTACGCGCCAGAAAGACTATGAGACAAACAAAAAACACAAAGATATTAAGCCTAATACAATGTTATTACAATATAACATGAAAGCTTGCGAACGAGTGCCAAACCCAATTTACAGAAATAAGTTACAGTGAGTAGTCTTAAAAAGTGGCACCGGCTTTTACAAAGACGAGGCCTTTGTGGCGCGCCGACGACATGCACATCAATTGAACTATACGTGAATAGCTTAGAGGTTTACAATCACGATCACTTGATTTTTTACCGCAATGTTAATACGTAACATTAAAACCAGTGGAGATAAAAAATAGTATTTTATGCAACAGTTCAAAAATGACGACTGGCGCGGGTTATGGTGTGAGCGCAGCGAACACCATAAGAAAGGCGCCATGAGTATTTTTTGACGTACTTATACAATGTTGCATACAATACTTTTTCTACGACCATATTCAGGTAGGTATTATATTAGGTCCTTACATATGAAATTGCCGTTCAGTATCAAAAAAGTGAAAAAAGTTTTTTTAATGAAATTATTATTTAATCAATCGAAGTATGCGCCGTTGTTATCGATACACTTCCGCCATTTTATAGGCAGATCATTGATACCTTTGGAAAAAAAATCCTGGGAGCGAGAGTCTATGAACTGTTTGAAGGCGGTTTTGACTGCCTCATCAGATTTGAAATTTTTTCCTTGTAAAAAGTTATCCAAATTTTGAAAAAAGTGGTAATCGGTTGGGGCAAGATCTGGAGAGTATGGTGGGTGACGCAGAGGTTCCAGTCGCAGCTCCTCTAACTTGGCGATCGTTTGATGTGCAGTGTGTGGTCTAGCGTTATCCTGAAGGAGCAGTGGGCTAGAGCAATTCATCAGTCTCGGTTGTTTAATGGCGAGCTTTTCCATCATTGTTTGCAATTGTTGGCAATACAAGTCTGCAGTAATCGTCTGGCCTGATCTCAAGAAGCTGTAGTGGATAACACCAGCACTGGTCCACCAAACACTAACCAGAATCTTCTTTTTGGTCAGTTTTCGCTTAGGGCAAGGTTTTGCCGGTTCTCCAGGGTCAAGCCATTGTGATGATCGCTTCCGATTGTCAGGATCCATTTCTCATCACAAGTCACGATACGGTTCAAAATCCCCTCATTATTGTGGCGATTAAGCAAAGAAACGCAGCAAGCAACGCGTGTTTGTTGATTTGCTTAAGTCAATTGATTACAGTACCCACTTTTCGAGTTTTTTAATTTTTCCGATTTGGCGCAAGTGGATAAGTATCGTTTTGTCACTTACGCCGAAGACTGCTGCTAATTCAGAAGTGGTTTGAGATGGATCCGCTTCCACTATCGCCTTCAATTCTTCGTTATTCACTTGAGTATCAGGTCGTCCACGAGGCTCATTGTGTAAATCGAAATTTCCAGAACGGAAACGTTGAAACCAAAAACGCACCGTCCGTTCGTTAGCGGTGCCTGGTCCATACACGTCGTTAATTCTTCGAGTCGCTTCTGCAGCACTGGTGCCACGGTGGAACTCGTATTCGTAAATACCGCGAATTTTCAATTTGTCCATAGTTGTTGTTATAGCAATGTTGAAACTCAAACAAATGATGTTAAAACAAATTAAAAACGAATTTTAAAACAATATTTTTCTGGCTTTATTTCGAAATAAATTTGAATTTGGAATTCCTAATGAAACGCAAGATATTTGATTTTAAAGTTGCCAGTATTAAAAACGGCAATTTCATATGTAAGGACCTAATAGTATTTTTCGACTTATTGTAAATCACAAAACATCGTTCCGCTACCATTCCAGAATACCCCAATCACTCATTTTTTTTTCGTAATTTTTTTTCGTCACCAGCACGCGATGGTTGCCAGTACTCAAAATAAGAATAGTTTTTATTTATAGATTGTATTTTTAACCGACTTTGTTACCACAGTGTATGTTTTTCGTTATTAAAAATTATAAATTAACTTGCAATGTTGAATACGAATATCAAATGAATCGTATTTTTAACCGACTTTGTTATCACAGTGTATGTTTTTCGTTAAATATTAGTAATTATAAATACACAATAAAATAGATTAACCAAATTAGATAATTATTTGATGAGTATGTAAATGAAAGGTGGCTTTATTTAAAAATTGGCAAAAGCATCTAGGCAGTAAATAAATAATTATCTTCTTTGCTCATGTAGGCAGTAAATAAATATTCATCTCTGAAAGTTTTATTTTTAATAATAATCACATGAATTTAGTTTTTTGTTAAGTTGTTAGTTGTACTTTTTGACTGAGAAGTTAGTGTAGAAGTAAAACTAAAAACAGTAGTTTTAAAAATAATTATTTATTCCCAGATACCGGCGCACGTTTCGACGCGGCAACTGGCGCGGCCGCGGCGGCTTCGAGCGCGGCACCTACTACCGGCCGCGGTTCCACACCTACAACGGCGGCGGGCGCGGGCGCGGCCGCGGGCAGGGCGACTTCCGGCGGGACGACGGGCGGCGGTTCCAGCCCGAGTGGAGGGACCGCGGCCAGCGCGGCGGCCGGCCCTTCCGGCCCCGGAGGGGGGGCGGCGGCCGGGGGAGGCCTTTCAGGTACACGGCTTTCTGTTGTTAATAGTAGATCGCTAAACAGTAGTCAACATTCATACAAGAGAAGAGTCGAAGCGCATCGAAGTGTCAATTTGAAACTTAACATCGCACCCAAAATTCTCCAGAAACAAAATATTTGTCGCAAAGAGGGTAGATAGATGGACAGTAATTAAAAGTAAGATTGTAAGGGCCCTCCTCGCGCTGACCCAGTAGCGGCGTTAGGGTAGGGCGCGGTTGGGCGACCGCCCAGGGCGCCAGATACAAAGGGGCGACAGGGGGGTCACAGGTAATAATAAATAAAAAAATAACAACTGATTAATGGCGGCAACTCGCAACGAAGGGAGGAGGGGGTGCATACAAATAAGAGTCTAGCTCTTATTTGTATGCACCCCCTCCTCCCTTCGTTTACAATGGAGCGGCAAATTTGAAGACTCCTACATCGTACTTGCACCCCTCCCCCCATCGACAGAAATAAATCCGTCAGGAAAAAAAAGTCTGATTGAATTGCAGTTGGGGGGGTAAACCTCGCCCAGGGCGCTGGTAGAGCTAAAACCGGCACTGCGCTGACCTATAAAGGCTTCCTTGTAAGACCACATCACAGCTTAAACTAACTCTCTAGCCCGCACAGTTATCCTGTGCCCACAGTTACCGTCGTAGACTTACTGTCTAGGTGGAGTAGATTGTCATTATAACGAATAGATCGGGTGATCCGACCCGGATTTCTTATAATAATCGTAATTCAATGAGTCATGGCCAAGCCCACAGCATAGTACAATCCCGAGTGTTTTCGAGTTCGAGTGCACCGTACGGCTGCTCAAACAAGACTGAGCGCCAATCGAACGTGTGACGCTTTTATAAGCCATACACAACAAGGCAATGTCAACTGCTATCCCGACATATTTAATTTCACGACTATAAATATACCTTATTTTATTCGCTATCGTATTAGTTAATTTTGTGTTTTTGTTTGTGTAGAGGAGGATTCCGCGATTTCCGCGACCGTCGCGGCGGCGGCCGTTACTCCCGCTCGCGCAGCCCCGAGCGGGCCAGGCGCTCCAGGTCCTACAGCCCCGAGAGGCGAGACAAAGACAGGGATAGGTAAGTAGCATCTTATATCTTTTCCCATCTTGCTTCTACTCTTAATGTTTAACTAGCCTTTTTTCATCATTTTAAAAACCTGCTATGAAAAAAGTCCCTTTTGTCCTCAGCAGCTTTTGTTTTTCCCCATCTTGCTCCTGCACCCAATATTTTAGTATAATTCCCACATGTCTAAATATCGGACATTATAAAAAAAACCTTCTTTTATTTGCTAGAAAGCTATGCAGGCTCAATCTACTAGTCTTTATTAGCCATAAGCTGCAATAGGCGACTTAACGCAAAAGCATTCTCTCTCTATCTTTTATTTTTATTATGAAGAAAGAAAGACTTAAGATACTTGAATTTTCTGGGGTCCAGTTCTGCCCCCATTTTAAATAAATCATTTGAAAGAAAACGGAGACATTTACAATTTTGCTAACTACACTACACTACCAAGCCATAGATAACCCTTCAAAGTATTTTATGAACTACTGTTTACAGTTTATAATGAGAACGTTTAGCTTTACTACGCACATTTTCCTGGTAGTAGCAAAATTTTAAATGATGTCTCCGTTTTCTTTTAAATGATTTATTATAAATGGGGGCAGCACTGAACCCCGGAAAATTCGGGTACGGCCTTAAGGCGTAAACCTGGAAAAGAAAAAAACAGATAAGAAAGTTGGCGTCTAAATGACAGATACAAGATAGATACAATATCCAGATAATATTCATTTTCATTCATTATCAGGTCTTTTTAGTCTCTACTGCAGGAGCACAACTCTCTGTACTACCAAAACTATATATTAGCCAAAGCAGTCAGAGGATTTAGCCTTCACCCACGCTGGCCAGACAGGTTGGAGAGGTCTCATTGATGTTTATAAGCTTTGTTTAGCTTGTGTTTCCTAAGTCGCTTTCTACGACATCCACAGGAAGACTTGCGAGTTCATATGTATCCCTTCCCTTAGTGCTTATTAGAAAATAAAACATGCCTCATTTGTTAAAGCTACTCCAGGTACTCTGAACGCGGCAGCCACCGCAGCGAGGGCGAGTACGAAGAAGAAAGATACGTCGACCGCAAGGAGTACGACGGAAAGTGGGCCGACGGCAACGAACCCGAAAGGCCGCAGCCCGAGGAGAAGGCCCCCGAAGAGCCCCCCAAAGAATAGACGAGCCCCGCGCATTTTCAAACATAGATTTAATGGTTAGGGTGCTCTGCACGTGTTTATTTTTAAGTCACTTCTATCTGTAGATGTAAATATTATAGTTTTCGTTTCGTGCTTTGTCAATTTGGAATTAATTTTCATATTTGTTTTGCCATAAGCAATGTCTTATATTCTTCATTAATATGTATTGTATTGTTTCAACTTGTGCTAAGAGTAAGAAGCTAATATATTTGAATTTAAGCATTCCTATTGGTTCTTTGTTGGCTCTGCCACACCTTTATTAAAGTCACTAATTATATTGTTCCATAATATGTGTAAGGTTATAACTAAATAGGTATTGCATCAAATAAATGAAATTTTAATCAATTTGTATTTTTATTTATTTACAATCCAGTAGTATTCTCTACAAATAAGGATATACTTGGTAGTATTTTTTTTTTTATTATCGAGTGTGTTGCTGTCAGAAAGGGAACTAATGAGAAGAAAATATACGATTAGTTCCTTTGAAGGAGAAGGAACTGTCAAAAGGAACTAGGTACTGGGAATAAACGATTTGTTGAGCTACCAAGGGATGGTATCTGACGTAAAACTTTGTGGTTTCCTCAAAGAGCAATGACGGTACCTATGGTTTCCTCACGATTTTTCCTTTACCGGAACAATGGCAGTAGTTCAAAACGACCGTACACGACTCACGAGTAGGTAACCTCTATGGTTAAGGTGAAGGCTATTCATGAAGAATAGCCTTCACCTTAACCATATCTTTTTAAACATGATACAAATCAAATTTTTAAATATCACCATATTTAGTTTTAAACAATTTATTTCAAATGAGGGCGCCACTTATGCTACCATTTAACCTTAAAGTGGCGGCGCCCCTCTAGTGAGGTAGGATCAATAGTAAGATTGTTGCAACGAGCAGAAAGTACCTAAGTTATTATTGCACCGAGTGTTATTTGGAGCCCGAGCGTTAGCGCGAGATTCTAAAAAGCACGAGTGCAAATATAAATTACCATAATCTGCATTGCAACTACTGCAAGAAAAGCACACTGTATAACTCCATACCATGCCTATGAAACTCAGAACATTGTAGAATTTTGATAAAAAAATTCAATAAAACGCCATCTAGGCAACGAGTTCTGACCTAACTCTAATGCGTGATATAGAATAGGAATATCACATGGTGGAGAAATTCGCCATGTGACGTAGAACACGTGACAGCTGTTTTTTAGAACATGGTCATATCATATTTGAACAGATTGCGAGTTCAAGTCCCGTTCAAGGAGTAATTTTTGTACCATTTTATTTCATCTTTTATTCCTTTGGTGTTGCGAAACCTTGCTACCAGATGGCGCCACTGGTTTGATCTAATGTTAAAGCTACAGTTTCTTATTTATTTATTTCAGTATAAACAATATTAATCTATGCTCCATACGGTCGTCAAGTTGGCCAACTGAACACATTTGAGGAGCTTGGTGGCCCGGTTGGTCGCTAGCTTTCTAGGGCTTCACAAAAACAAAATTTTAAAACATATCTCAGTTTCCTTTGAAATTATATATTTCAAATGGGCCCCACTGGACCACGGAAAATTCATGTATGAACTCAACAAGAGTCTTAAAACTACCTATAGCCCTCATTGCGGAAAATATTTGTTAATCTTTGTACTTACATAAAATGTTATGAAATGGTCTAAATAAATAAACAACTCTGAGGTACATTGATATTGCGTAACAATGGTGTGCTTTTCTCGAGTATTTGAAATCAAATTGTATGGGGCCCTGCTGGACAGACAATTTTTTTAAAATGAATTTCTCCCTTTCTGTTAAAGATTCCTTAAAGTTAATACATCAATCGAGAGGTACATTGCGACGAGTAACGTTCACTATTATTTTTAAGTATTTCGAGCGTAATACAACCGAGGGCCCTGCTGGATGGACAAGTTGATTTTTTAAATTTCTACCAAAACGGTTGAGGTACATTGGATCTTGTCAATAAATTCGTGAGGTACATTGAACAAACTAAGCATTGTCACTAGGTTTTAAGTCTAGCTCACGTGGCCCCGCTAGGTCGAAACACTATGAGCTATTGGGTTTATCTATGGAGGTAGGATCTTGAAGAAAACTAAATGTATTATGCAAATCAATATATTAAATTAATTGATCATAATTGTTCTAAAATTTCTCTTAGACTTAAGTGCGCTTCTTCTTCTTCTTAATCTTATTCTTGCTGGTCTTATCCACATTCCAATACCAGAACAGCTGCAAGACCAGTGCTCCGTTAGCAGCAGTGGATACACAGTATGTGAGGATGATGATAAAGTCTCCTGTTTCTTGTATTGATGTGAAGATCCTGGCAACACTTCCTCCGAACAGAAGCAAGCACGTGATAGCTGATAGTTGACCTGTACTGCCATTCTTGTAATTTGTAACTACTTGGATTGTCTGAAATAGAGATGGATTTTTTTATTAGTACTCTGTAAAGCTTCCTCTACACTCGCGCGAGAACCTCGGTAAGAATTTCGGCGAGGATCTCGGCGAGAACTTGTTTGGGTACACACTCGCAAGGTTTTTAAAACAATTCTCGCGCTCGATGACGATGGACGCAGAATTATCTGTTGCGACAAGCTTATTGATATGCGCATTTGCATATTATAATTACGCTTATATTAAAGATAAAAATCAAATTAAAAAGAAGTGGAGAAAAAGAAGATGGTGGATGACAAGTATTCATCGAAATAGAACGAGGTAAGTACTTTTGTTTTAAAATGAGTCGTCCAAATTCGGCTCAGTCTCAGTAATTAGTACATACAACTGTTCTAATCGACGACTCGCACTCTACTGAGAAACTTGCGAGTGTGGAGTGAATACAAGTTCTTGTCTGTACTCGCGTTCTTAGCTCCTTTGTCTCGCGCCAAAAAACCGACAAAAATCGGAGAACAAGGCAAGAACCTGCGAAGAATATGCGAATTGGTTCCATATTCACGCTTCTCGTGATTTTTCCGCGTTCTCGCGAGAGTGTAGAGCGCCCTTAAGGGTTGGGATTGGGACACATCTGGCCGCACGGAACAGCACTTTCCTATGTAGCTATCCTTTTCTGACACTCAGAACCATCATTTGCTAGAACGAGAACAATGCGGCGGAATCGGCGATACGGCTGGCAATACGGAAAGCCGGCAAGGAGAGAGTGGACTGCAGACGCGCGCTGTCGCATAGACAAGACTCAGGGAAACACCTTGTCACATAACATTTGTTCTGATTTTTTCTTAGAAAATGCACGCTATTTGCCCTGCTCTCTTTTGCTGTCCTATCCATTACGCACTTGAAAATATACTATTCAAACCGAATGTCAAAAGAACGCGGCAGCCGGCCGCATTCCGCAGCACACAAATGCGAACACAAGCTGTCGCGCGCGATAGTATGCTGCAGCATGCAGTAGCACAGGTGGAACAAATGTGCCCAACCCAACCCTTAGGGTTTGACAACATCGGACTTATCCCATAATGGAACCTCTTCCAGGCAACAGGCAAATATGCATTATTACCAATCACCTTAAAAAACGTGTTACAAAATGTACTTAAAGCCGTTGGATATATAATTGGATGGTTGTTTCAAACAAAATCAGATGGCTGTAGGCCGCTTGAAGAATCTGACATTAGTCACACATGAACAACATAGTATACCTTAGCTATCAAAATGATGGGTACGGTGGCAGCCTGCATGCTCCAAAGGATGTCGGTAGGAGTGTAACCACTGATCAAAGCAGACACGGCTCCTGTGTATGCCCCTAGGAACACTGTGGCCAGCCCGGAGAACCCTCCATAGTGCAACACTAGTGCAGCTATGATAGCTGTCTGTATTGCCAGGAAAGTTCCTTCTCCCCATGCACTAGAAACAAAATGACATTATGATCTGGATGACAATGTACGTAAATAGAAAAAGGTATTTACAGTAGGCTCGTAACTAAAAAATTAAATATGGATAACAGGTAACAATAGAGCCGACAAGAGCCCAGCTCTTAAATATAAGATAAGATAACGGTACTTGGAGAATTAACAATATGACGGTGGACGAAGATCACACCGGGCAGGGGGAGGCGTAGGCGTCATCGCTGCTTCAGTCAAGCTGGGACTACGTTCGGTGAAGCCCGAACGAAACGTCAGCAAAATAAATAAAAAAAGGTATTTTTCGCATTAATTCCCGTAAGCATTAATTTAATAATAAAGCAACGCGATAGTTTAAAAGTATTTACGAACAGGTAACTAAATGAGTTTTAGTTATAGTAGCAATGGCAAATCTTTTACTATAAAGTTTGATGGAAATCTTTTATAGTAGTTATATACTTCTTCTTCTGCCTTATCCATATCCAACTCTTTATTTGGGGTCAGCACAGCATGTCAGTTTTTTCCTTCTTCTTTGTCTAAGCACGTTCCCGGTTGCATCCTCAGCTGTGCTGTTTCGGAGCCAGGGGTGCGCTTTCCCGCTTTTTCTTCTCCAAATATAACATGCATGTCAATGGTCACCTAAGGATGCCAAAGACCCTGCAAAATGGAGAAGAAATAGCCGGAACAGTTTAAATGATTTGGCTATATGTACATAGTTTTACGACCGGCCGCCTGCCTGACATCAACCCTCTTTGGGAATGTATTTGTGCGAAAAGTTTTACAACCGGCCGCCACCCGACCTTAAATCTCCCTGGGAATGTAATTTTAGCATGAGATGTTTGTGCTGAGTCCTTTAGTTTAGCATGTCAGTTTTTAGGGTTCCGTACCCAAAGGATGCAAACGGGACCCTATTACTGAAACTTCGCTGTCTGTCCGTCTGTCACAGGGCTCTACCTCTTGAACTGTAATAGCTAGACACCTGAAATTTTCACCGATTATGTATAACTGTGGCCGCTATAACAACAAATACTAAAAATAAAAAAAAAATTGAAAATTAACGGGGATCGTCATACAAAAAACTTGTTTTTCAGCGTTTTTAACTTGATCTGTCACAGGGCTCTATCTCTTGAACTGTAATAGCTAGACACCTGAAATTTTCACCGATTATGTATTACTATGTCCACTATAACAACAAATACTAAAAATAAGATAAAAATCATAATTAAAGAGGGTCTATACAAGAAACGTGTTTCTTCAGCATTTTAAAACATTGTACGGTGGTACGGAACCCTTCATGTACGAGTCCGACTCGCCTGTTTATTTCCATCTTGCTATATATCCAGTCACTTTGCCCTTTACTCCCTTTCTACTTATATCCTGCTTTACACATTCTATCCAACGGTTATTTGGTCTTCCTCTGTTTCAATGTCCCTTTAATTGCAATTTCAGAACCTGCCTGCTTATATGGCTTTCCTCCCTCCTCTGAACATGTCTATACTCTAGCCTAGCCTGTTACTACTTAATTTTTCTGTTATATACCATTGAAATAAAAAAAACCCACATAAAGGGATAAGGTGAGGAAGAAGAAGGTATAGAATTGTAATAAAGTAACATGTTTACTAAAGTGCTTTGGGAACAATACTGTACAAATTTCAACATATTGTTGCTTAGCTAACAATATTGCGCAACTCAAAAAAATTACATATGACGTTTTATATGTCATTGGATAGATATTTTCGACGCACATCCAATGACATTACTCTCCTTAAAACTTTTCAAATTTGACTTACGCGGTATTGTTATCTAAGCGACGATATGCTGGTTGTTCAATGTTTGCCAAGTGCATTTGATTTGGCAGTCAAAATTATTTCAGAGCAAACATTTTTTTACATTGAAAAAGCCATCTAATCTTTCTGAAGAGCTATGATGTAACCTAGGTGTTAGATGCTTTTTAATTGAATTCTCCCCATGAGGCTGGTAATTACACCAAGTGTATATAATTAAAACCTTAGCAAAAAATATTAAAAAAAATAAACTTATCTAGCTGTAAAATGAAATAACTACCTGAATGGGAAGCCCATAACATAGCTATAGGCAAAATTGGCAGTGATAGCAAACAGTTCCAGACAGACTCCATAGATGTTGATGCCCTCTGCACTCTTACTGTTTAGGATCTTCAAGATTTGAGGAACCTTCACCAATATTGACCCCGCTATTATGCCGATGCCAAGGCCTTTGCTTAGTGTCGTTTTGAAGCATGGTACTGAAAAATATACCAAAATTAGGTATTTATAAAATATTATGTAATAATTATGGGCTAATTCTCTCTTCTCTCTAGCAATCTTCTGGATCTGGCCTTTAGTCCAGCAGTGAACTGATATAGGCTAGTAAAGAAAGAAGAAAAGTTCTAATTAGCCGGTAGGTATGTAGGTACGCTGAGGCGGCAAACGATAAGCATGAATCACAAAAGAGCTATAAAATTGTATTTTTCTAATCTTATTTACTATTTCATAGCACATTTTGTGTACGTGTTCGTAGATCAGATTCTAAAACATTATTTAGATAAAAATTAGCATATTGGTTATTACCGTCGAGAAAGTTGTACTTGGTAAAATACTCTTCATAACACTCTGGAGATAAGAGTGACAATAAAACGCCTTTTATAAATTCTGCAGCAGCCATATTATTATTTAGTTTCTCTAACAATTTATTGTTGTAATTGAAATCATATACCAAAGGAAAAAATTATGAAATTATAAAATTAAAGCTAGTTATTGATCGACCGACACTATTTGAACAAAGTACAAAAGTCAACTGTCACTGTCAGATGTCGGCACGTCACACCGCACGCCGCGTCACGGACGGAAGTCGCATACTTTTTCATATATATTATCATATTGGTGAATAACATTCGTAGCACTATTTTTACCAACAGCTAACTTCAGACTGTATCTAATACAAAACCATAAACAAAGAGCGACATCCATCTATCTATAATCTATGCTTAAAAATGGCGTCGCTTGAATTGTCACATTGAGAGGAGAGGAGTGCATTTACTTACACATTTTATCGAAAATTGTGTTTGTTATCAAACTTTTAATAGTCGTGTAACAGTTTGTTGAAAATGGGACGATCAAGATCACGGAGCAAATCGCCAAGGCGGCACCACAAAAGTAGTAAACATTCACGGAAGAAGAGTAGATCTAAAGATCGATCTACATCCCGAAGCAGGAGTTCCAAACATGCAGAAAAAACCAGGGAACGGAGTTCAAAATCTAGGTAATACATTATAAATACTGTTTCTAACATGTATGCGTGTAATCTGCATTTAAATATTGCTAATATGCGGCAAACTTTCAGAAAACGGTCTCATTCCGTGTCATCATCAAGCAGTAGTGAAGCTTCTTTCGAGGGCAGTAGAAATCATAGAAAGAAGTCCAAAGGCCGCAATAAAATGGATGAAGTAGACCGGTTAGCGGAAATGGAGAGACAAAGACGTGTCAGAGAGGCAGAGCAGAAGGTTTGTATACAGGCATTATTATTTACAAGTATAGTGTACCTCAATAATTTATCTTCAAATTTTTATACTTAGATTCATATTGAAGGGTTTTTGTTACATAAGCAGGCTCTGTTTAGTAAGATACAAACACATAAATCACTGTCAACAAAGAAAATACAATAAATTATAATCCACTCCTTAGTAAACATTTTGTCAAAACTGACCAAAAAAATTCCAGGTTGTGGAAGAAGAAGCTGCCAAAAGGATAGAGCTGCTAGTTAAGAAGAGAGTTGAGGAAGAACTAGAAAAACGCAAAGATGAAATTGAGCAAGAAGTGGCTAAAAGAGTAGAAGAGGCCAAGCGCAAGATGGAAAAAGAAATGATGGAAGAGCTGGAAAGACAGCGTGAACAGCAGCGTCGTGAGGAGGCCGCTCGTCAGGTAACTGCTGCCTTCCCTTACCAGTCATGTGCAACAGCAATCCTCAAACACATTGCTCTTACACATGACCCCTCGCATTCCGAGAATATCCTCTTGTCTGCACCTAATAAACACACTAAGTGTAAAATAAAATATTTAATACCAACATAATATTACAAAGAAACTAATGAAAGTATTATTTCGATCATATCTGTTAAAGGTCCAGTCAGGTGTAGTTCGAGTGCTTACAAGAATTTTGTTGTTAAATTCTTTTTAAATTGTCACTCACTGAGGCTGTGGCCTGTTTTAAATCCAACATACCTGATACATGCATGTCGTTCACACTGACGAAGCGGGACTAGTGTTCTGCCATTAATGTAAGACTGCCTTGGAGGCGACTGGCTAGCATTTTAAAATTGTTCGCTTGACTGTGCTTGGCAGTCACGTAGTCTATAAGTCAGGTCAGAAGACTGATCAAGAGCAAGAAGCTGTAAGAATTTTACGGAGACGCTGCTTGAGGACCCGGTCGTGAATGCTGAAGGTATTTTTGAACCTATTTTTTTGTATAACAACATTTTCAGTTTGATACATGGCAGATTCTTAGCTATGGGGTGTTATCTTGATGGGGATGATACACCATGATGAAGCTATTGTACACAATATTTTCAAGCTACAGAATTTGTAGGGATATTCTGTCAATGATATCTGTATTGTGACAATTACTATATCTATAAACATTTTTATGGTATAATGGAATAATAAATTAATGACAAATGAATTCAATAATGAAGAAAAGTATATTTTTATTTTTTAAATGTTACAAGAAAAACAGGTTTTTTACATCAATTAGTTAATTTATTACTAGTGGTTTACCAATTTATTGATGTGATGTTTTAACAATTAACTTATTTTAGAATGATGATCATTTGTATAATGTTTTATTTATTTATTTCAAAATGTCTGGGCATGCTTTTGTCAAGGGCTGAGTTAATGTAAGGTTTTTATCAAACAGGAGGAAGAAGCTCGTAAAAGGAAAGAGCTGGAGGATATCATGGCAGAAAATAATAAAAAGATTGAGGAAGCTCAGCGCAAGTTGGTAAGTAGACCATATGCCTAGTTTTTAGGGTTCAGTATGTGTTTAGATATAGCACAAGAAAGAGAAAAAAGAAATGAAGCTTTAAAACATGACAAAAACATCTTGTACAAAATGTCATGTTGCACAAAAAAATGGGTGGGACAGTTTGGGGTCCACCATGTTCTGCAATAGGTCTACTTGACTTATTTCGTTATTTATTTAAATAACACGCAAAATCCAGAGCATGGTTGCAGGAAAACACTGAATGCAGGCCGCTTCTAATTTGTGGTTTTGGGGAAGGCCTATGTCCAGCAGTGGATTTCCTGTGGCTGACGTGATGACACACATAAAAGTTCATATCAACTAAGGCATCCACATATAGGGGCAGCACTATGCTATACCATGATCCTGTAACATCAATATTGCTAAAATTAATCTTAAATATAAATTTTTCATAAAAGCCATTGATAGGTGATATTGTGAAGCTTTACAGTCCTAATACTTAAAAGTGACAAGTGTTTGAATATACTCATTTAATTCACAGGCTGAGGAAAGGCTAGCGATGATTGAAGAACAAAGAAAGATGGATGAAGAAAGGCAAAAACTGAAAAAAGAACAAGAAAAGAGAGTAAAAGAGGAACAAAAGAAAATCTTGGGCAAAAACAATTCGAGACCTAAACTCTCGTTCTCCTTAAAACCTCTATGATTTTCATAAGTACTTAATGCTTAAAGCAACAATTCCGAACTTTGGAATTATTCCACAATATAGTTTTTAATACTAATACATTTTATTTAATTATTATTTAGGGTTGGATCTCATCTATCAGCACGGAACAGCACTTTCCTATGCTGCTTTCTTTCTCTGTCGCTCAGAAGCGTCATTTGCTAGAGCGAGAGAGAGCGACGGAACGCTTCAGCACCGGCCGTGCTGCAGCGTTCCGTCACTCTCTTTCGCTCTAGAAAATTACTGTTCTGAGCGACAGAAAAGGATAGCAGCATAGGAAAGTGCTGTTCCGTGCTAATAGATGAGATCCAACCCTTACAATGCATCCTGATGTGTGTACATGCATTTTTTCCTGTTGTAAAAACTTATTAAAAAAAATTAAAAAGACCATTTTTGTACACAATCTATCTTTGTTTTAATAAGCTATTACTTGATGACGGTATAGCACGAAGTTCCGTATGTCATCTGTGGTACAGATTAATAACAGCTAGAACATGTGTGCAGAAATATATGTTTGACTTTCACTTCACAAAATCAGATCCTTCCCATGCATTATTCATAGTATCAAAAACATAGAGGATGCTTAAAAGAAAATGATTTCAATAAATCAAGTAAGTACATTTTCAAATGTCTGCAAGCTTCAATTGTTAAAAGAAAATAACAATGTTTATTTTGAAAGTATATGGTTAAATACTTTTCACTGCGTCACATACAAATGAAGTGATTTTGCTCATGTTATAAATATTTATATGTATAGATTTATTGTTTTTCATCATTAGCATCTTGAGATTTGGTCAAAAGCAATATCGAACAAAATCTTGGGAGTTATACATGGTTTTGTAGTAAATTAATAATATTGATGTGCTTTTGACTACCACTTAGGCATTGGGGATATAAGTACAGATTTATGTTTGCTTATTGGGTTGCTAATAAAAAAAATATTGGGCCGGCATATTAATCGGCACAGCCGGGCGGTAAAATCGAATATATGTAGATGAATGTTCGGGGAAAAGCCGATATAATCGCTTCGGATCGGCTTTGTTATGTGACAAATACTGCCACAGAATAAATAATACTAACGTATGCTAGAAGTCTCCCTCAGCAAAGAAATTCAAAGAAATATCTACTCAATGTAGCTAGCGATATGGTTTAATTTAGCTCACGTCAGAACTCAGCACCTTTTCGTATAGATACCTAGACATCCATTGCAAGCCAATTTCATTCCTAATACTCTGGCAAACGATTCGTATAACTGAATTTACCACCCGGAGGGGCCGCCTGCGCGCATAGTAATAATGTAGGTACATTTTTGATACCTAAACGGGGAGTGACACAGGCCTGATACTGCCGAACCGAAAATGCCAGCCCGCTTATGCGTTGTAGTAACCCGTGAGAGACAAATACGTACTTATCTCTATATATAACTAAGAAAAGTAGCAATAAGTCCTTGTAAATAGTTATAGATTAAGATAGCGTAGGTTATTATGTCATTGACACATTGTATAAAGAAAGAGCAACAATTTGTTGATTTGACTAAAAACCTGTGTTGATAGATTAACGACAGTGCTACTGTAGTCTAAGTTATCTCTTTATCACTTGTGCACTGATATGTAATTATAAATATGGAGGGCTTTGTAACAAACATATAAGGGTTGGAATACATCTGTCAACACGGAACAGAACTTTCCTGAGCGTCATTTGCTAGAGCGAGAGAGAGACGGAACACTTCAGCACCGGCCATGCTGAAACGTTCCGTCGCTGCGTCGAGCGACAGAAAAGGGTAACAGCATAGAAAAGTGCTGTTCCGTGCCGACAGATGTGTCTCAACCCAACCCTAAAGATACCTCTTGCAATAGATAAAAGTCATGTTTCTTGTTTTAAATGCATTAAACCAAGATATATAGTACTCTATATAAATGCATTCAGTATATTGCATAAGATATATTTAAATTCTTTAAACCCGTTCTAAACAAAATAATTTTCATTGTAAGACATCGCTTGTAAATAACAGGAATTCAATGAACTTTACGTGTTTGTCTGATCACAAACTTTAGTAAATATGTTCAGATATAGAGCTGCCAAGTATTACATCTACGCGGTGATCCCACTGCACCGCGCACCGTCGCGGAGCGGCAGATTTTAACATTGTATGCAAGTATCTTAGTTCGTATAGAAAACACGCCTAGTCCAACCCACTAAAAACGCGGCAGATTCCGCGCACCGCGGCGGGGCGCGTTGCCAGTAGGTGAATCGCCTTAAATTAATAACTTAATAATCTGCATTCAAAAAATAATTAGAACATTTTGATTTATTTATACAGCTAAAAGAATAAGTATAAACAATTTTAATTGGTGCACAGTTGTAAGATTTTGATTGGAGAAATCAGTATATCCATCCAATATTCTACAATTAAGATACACTAACATCATTATGATTAGCTCACCGAATTACCGACCACTACTAAAAAGTTTTCACCAGTACTATATTTATGGTATATATTTCTTGTTTTGTGTGGAGCCACGATGTGGCGTGATCGGAGCTCAGTGGCTAATTAAAAGATTCGCCTGTAAAAAAAGTTGTGTACTGGTATACTTTGCAAATTGATTTTTATAAATTTTTCGCTTTTCGTGTTGTAACATTACAGTTCAATTTATGACTTGCATTACTAAGTACAAAGACTTGCCTTAGATGCATCGCGAGGTTTATTTACAATAGATTTGTTATTTTGCAGTTGTTAGACTGCAACGCTAGTGAGGCACTGCGTAAACCAATTTCTTTTTGCTTTATCTTTATTCTTATTTTTCTCAATGGCAGTAAGTAAGACGGACTATCACCTTTCTCACTTAACATTATTGTATGAGTGAGCAAGCGCAGCATATTTTGTACCCTAGAGAATACACACCTTATTTTCGTTCAGGTTCATAATGTCCCTTTCCCAAAATGTCCCTTCCTCAAAATGTCCCTTTCCCAAAATGTCCCTTCTCCTTAATGTTCCTTTTCCAAAATGACTACCCTGCTCCGGCTTCAGAAGACTAGAGGATAGCGGTATCTGAATCGGCTTCTAGCTGATATATCAGGCATATCACCTAGATAGGTAAGGCAGATTGATGAGGGATAGGGGTGTGATGATTGGTACCTGGGACCTACTGAATTATTTTCTAGCTTTTAGTACTTTATTTGCAATAAAAACGTATAAATAAAAAAAATTTTTTACATAATTTATTTTCAAGTTTTTATTTTCATTTCGACAAAATTTTTAAACCGACATTTTGTAGCGGCGTTTTCATAGTGAACTGTGTTCTACTTGTCAAGCCTTTTCATTTGATACCCATATTGAGGTAGTCATGACAAAATTTGTAAACCACCATTTTGTAGCAGCGGCCATCTTGGAATTACCATGAAACAGAATTTATTTAATTGTATTGTCACCAGAACTAAAGGTGTGTACCAAATTTCAGATCAATCTGTCAACAGGAAAAGGGTCTAATTTCAATTACTAGATTTGACCCAAACAAACAAATATATAAACAAACAGGGCAAGATAAATAAAACCGTTGATGAAATTTGTTACTATAGCTCCTAAATACAAATAATATTCCGGTTTCCTTACACATATATAACGTCTAATAAAATATATTGAAACTATTTTAAGGGTAAATTCAGTCCGTGATATTGAACAACTTTCCCCATATTTCGACATATGTCGAAATATGAAAAATAATTTTTGGCTTTCCATACAAACTCTGATCAACTGATCGGTCAACTTGTATGGGAGGCCAAAAATATTATTTATTCATATTTCGATATATGTTTCTTGGTAAAAGTTGTCCAGTATCATGGACTATATCTACCCTTAAAATAGTTTCAGTATTTTTTGTTATACCCGGTTTTCTAAAATCCATCCCCTATGAAAAAGCTAGTTTTAAAAATTATAATACTCCACCTAGTAGCCGGTTTAGCTACCCGTGCGAAGTTAGGTAGGGATATTTGGGAAGGGGACATTTTGGGAACGGGACATTTTGGGAAAGGGACATTTTGAACCCAGGCGACATTTTGGGAAAGGGACTTTATGAACCTGAACGCTTATTTTCTTATTAGTTTAATGAATAAAATATATGGACGCGTGAAGCAGGATAGTTGTAGATTCTTTCAAAATATTGAATCATTTTTATATTTTAGAAAATGCACTAAATTTTTAGAAAAATGTGTCCTCTGTGCATTTACACATTCCGCCCCCGCGGCACTAAGGCGAAGGGTATGCAGAAGTGACGCCCACAAGGAATTGAACGTATAACTTTCCATGCCTCCATAGATCTACTTCCACTTATTTATATAAAATTCAGTAAAGCTGTTCTGCTGTTCAAACTAAGTTACGACCACAGAGAAAAGATCATAATCTTTTCTGGTAAACAAGAAACTGGCATACGCAGTGCTATGTTGTTTATAGCGATATTGAAATACAACTTTTAAAGTGTTTTGTAGTCACATAGTTTCTAGATACTTTTGTAACGGATTTGCCAACATATGTGGAAATTGTTTTTTTCAGTCACGGAGTTCCCAAACAGTTGTCTGGTTTGGTGTTCTAACACCTCTAATGTTTAGTATTAATACTTGATTTATTCAATAAATGAAGTCCACATCTAATATTTTTTGATTTTATTGCGACCATTCGAAAACACTTATAGAAAAATATTATTTACATATTATTACGTGTAATAAGTGTAAGGGTTGGGCACATCCACGCACATGACGCATGACGCACATCTGTCAGCACGGAACAGCACTTTCCTATGCTGCTTTCCTTTTGTGTCGCTCAGAAGCGTCGGTTAGCTAGAGCGAGAGAAAGCGACGGAACGCTACAGCACCGGCCATGCTGAAGCGTTCCGTCGCTCTCGCTCTAGCAAACGACTGTTCTTAGCGACAGAAAAGAAAAGCAGCATAGGAAAGTGCTGTTCCGTGCTGAGTTGCTGACAGATGTGTCCCAACCCTAAGTAATATTTTTCTGTTACATGATTGTGGTATACAACGTGGAAGGGACATACCCTTAATAAATCGAACCACGGGCTATACTAGATCACTAACGTATAATAATAAAGAATATAAGTTCTGGTCTATAGAAATATATACTTAATGAGAGTAGCTCCTAGAGAGATACGAGTGGAATTAATAATTACTACTCAATATGCTGTGAATGTGCCCGGTATAAATAATTTGTAGGGTTGTCGTTTTGGAAAAAAAACGGAAAAAACGATTCCTGCTAGGGTAACGTTGTTCCAGCCGGAAAATTCTAAATGAAACTACTGATCGGAGGGACAAACAATATGCATGGGCAGATAGCTTATGTATGTGGAAGAATGTGCGGCGAATATGGAATTTGTGACGGTTCAGGTTTTCAAGATATTGAGTTTACTTCTTCGATTTTTTTTTCTTGTTTTTGCAAAAAATCTCAATTACTCGAAAATATACGTACTTTCTTAATCTACCTCATATTACTTGTGCGATGAGCACAAATCAAGAGCTACTCATGTAAATTTATTCTACATGCGCACATGTAACGTTTTAGAGCACTAAGATTTCCCAAAACGTTACTCCAGAAGGATTAAACTATCTTGAAATCTTGAACCGTCAAAATTTCCATATTCCATATGGATTAGAAAACTTATTTTTTTAACCCAACCAGAATTACAGCTACATCTGACACATGTCTTGATAATTTTTTTAGTAATATTCAATATTGTGATAAATCTGTTATTAATAAATTGCCTTCAGATCATTCTGGTGTATATGTAACTTTTGTCAAAGAGTCCACCAGTAATTTGAGAAAAGATAAGATCTTGTGTAGACCAATTACTTCTACAAACATAAAAAAACTTAAAAATAATTTAGATAACAAATTATTATCAGTGGTATATACAGGAAATAATCCTGACGACCATTATAATAAACTATTTAGTACTGTTTCCTCTGAGTATTCTAAAACATTAAAACAAAAAAGAGTAGTAGTTCATAGTAAATCACAGTTTAGTGAATGGGCTACTACCGGCATCTACATAAGTAGAAACAGGTTATATGATCTATATGCCCAAAAACAATATAACTTTAATTCTTCTTTTATAGAATATGTTAGAAATTATTCTAAAATATTTAAAAAAGTTTGTAGACGAGCCAAGTCGAATAGTATTAGCAAAAAAATAAATAATGCTCCTAATAAAATTAAAGAAACATGGAGTGTCATAAATAAGGAAACAGGTAAAAATAAAACCAAAGAAAATATTTGCCGAATCAAATGTAATGGTAAAAATACTTCAAAAACTGAAGAAATAGTAAATATATTTGATGATTATTTTACTAACATTCCTTAGGAACTCACTTCTAATGTGAGTTCTAGCGCCCAGCGTGCTGAGGCTTTGCTTAAGAGTAATGTTAGCCCTTGTGATTCTAAATTTAATTTTAAGCATGTTAGCCCTAGCGATATAATAGATGCTTTTAAACAGTTAAATTTAAAAAAATCAGAAGATCACTGGGGCATGTCAGTAGCCGTAGTAAGTCATATTATACACATAATTGCTGCCGATTTAGCTTTTATATTTAACGAATGTACCTATTGATGAAGGCATATTCCCTAACTTAATGAAATGTAGTAAACTAATCCCCTTATTCAAAAAAGGAGAAAAAACAGACCCTGGCAACTACAGACCTATCTCTATTCTGCCAGTTTTGAGTAAGGTGTTCGAAAAGATAATGCTCAATCAAATGCTACTTCACTTTAAGACCAATAATCTTTTCCATAGCCAACAATACGGCTTTACTGCTGGAAAATCGACCACCGATGCAGGAGTAGCACTTATTACTAATATCTACGACGCGTGGGAAAACAGAAATGATGCAATTGGATCATTTTGCGATCTTTCTAAAGCATTTGATTGCGTTGATCATCCAACACTTTTGCTCAAATTTCGTCAATACGGTTTTGATGATAAGTCAATTAAATTAATAGAATCTTACTTAACTGATAGGCTTCAAACTGTTGATATAAACGGCGTAAAATCACACGGGTCTAATGTGAAAATGGGCGTACCCCAAGGTTCAATTCTAGGACCGTTCCCTTTCTTAGTTTATGTCAATGACTTGCCTTACATGGTTGAGAAAGAGGCTGACATGGTGCTGTTTGCTGATGACACCTCGCTAATATTTAAAATAGATCGACATAACAGTGATGCTAGCGCGGTGAACAGCACCTTATCTTTAATTTCTGATTGGTTTTCGGCCAATAACCTCATGTTAAATGCGAACAAGACCCAATGCATTCGATTCTCTCTTCCTAATGTGAATCAAGCCTGTGTTGACATACTAATTAATGGTCAGAAACTCGATCTGGTTGAAAGTACTACCTTTTTAGGAATCACAATTGATTCGAAACTTCAATGGGGCGCTCATATAACTAAACTTTCTAATAGGCTTAGCTCTGCGGCTTACGCTGTTAGGAGAATAAGACAATTGACAGATGTAGCAACTGCTAGACAAGTGTACTTTAGTTACTTTCACAGTCTAATGTCTTACGGGATACTTCTATGGGGGAGTGCAGCGGACATTCAGACTATTTTTCTTTTACAAAAAAGAGCAATTCGTGCTATTTACGGTTTAGGATCGAGAGACTCACTGAGGGAATTATTCAAGGAAATAGGTATACTTACTTTTGCATCACAATTCATATTTGAAAATATAATGTATGTAAGGAAAAATATTTCCATGTTCAATAAAGTAAGTGATTTTACAGATAGAAATTTACGTAATAAGAATGACTTAGTTAGCCCGTATTACAGGCTGAATACAGTCAGTAAGTCTTTTATGGGGAAGTGTATACTTTTTTATAATAAATTGTCAGAATCGGTCCTTGATATGCCAGACAGACAATTCAAAGCTTATGTAAAGAAAGTACTTTGTGAGAAGGCTTATTATAGGACCGATGACTATCTTAAAGACAAAAAGGTCTGGCTTGAGCTTGGCGCGGGTCCCTCTTAAAGGTTTGTATACTTAGACATGTCATAATTTAGGTACATTGGTACATACTAAATTTACAAATTGACATTATTTTAAATTTCGTAATTCTTATAATTCAATTTAATTATGACATAATAAACAATGTAATCTCTGTCCATCTATATAACTAATTTTAAGTTTTTAGTTTGTTAGTTGACGTCTTTGGAGAAAACGTGCAGTGCAGTTTGTTGCCGCTTCTTCTGCACTTGCGCCTAGGAAGCGGCGTAAACTTAGCTTTAAGTAACGATTTGACGTCAACATTTGTGCAAAACAAAACAAAGTGACTATTATTAAGAGATATTATAAATATCCTATGATAATAAAGATATTTTGAATTGAATTGAATTGAATTCGTCGCACATTCTTCCACATACATAAGCTATCTGCCCATGCATATTGTTTCCCCCTCCGATCAGTAGTTCAGAATTTTCTCGCTGGAACAACAGGAATCGTTTTTTCCAAAACGACAACCCCACAATTATTTACACCGGGCACATTTACAGCATATTTATTGGGTACTAATCCACTCGTATATCTCTAGGAGCTACTTTCTTGATAGAGTAACTTATTATATATTTCTTTAGACCAGAACTTCGGTACGGCGACTGCCCTGTCATTGGCCACATTATCTGCCTTAGTACAGGAGTCGGGTCGGGCATTTACCTGACTGGCAGCCTAGCAGGTCCATGCATTGTGTGACTCTGCTTTCTTGGCATCTCCCTGTATCAGACCGAAGTCTGTTCAAAGATGTCCAGACTGCCCAGGGGAGATCCCTACTCGGGGGCGGCTTCCCGTCAGGTGGAATGTCAATGTGAGGACGGGAACTTATTTTGCCACAGTATACTTTTAGTCTTCGAGACTTCTGTGATAGCAGGGACTTCAGCTTTTTGATGGTGATCCCACCACACTGCTGTTATAAAAATGTATACATTTTCTAACAAAATAAAAATACTGTTTTTAATATAAATTATTATAGGTAAAGTATTATAGGTTTAATATAAATAATACTTTTAGTAACGTACATATAATACGAGTAACAAATATTACAATAGGTACTTAATAAGTTATTATATTTAAATTTTGAAAATGATTCATTTTTTAACAGCAGTGTGGGAGCACCATGAGACAACGTAGCCTACGTTGTCTCAAAAAGCTTAAGTCCCTGCTTATGAGTCCCCTATACCAAAGACTTCCTTACAAACGTAGTATAGCTTTTATTTTGAAATGACATGTTCAGCAGTACTTATTTGATTGGTCAGTACGTTCAACAAAGAAATTGCATACCTATAGATTTAGGCATACCTATTAGGTAACTAGTTTTCGACGGTCAAAATATGAATTTGAAAGAAAATTTACGGGTGTAGAAGTTATCCATACTGATAATCAAAATATGTGATACTAGCAGTCCACCCCGGCTTCGCCCGTGGTACACACATAGCCTATGTCACTCGGGAATAGTGTAGCTTTCCAACGGTGAAAGAATTTTTTAAATCGGCCCAGTACTTTTTGAGCCTATTCATTACAAACATACAAAAAAAGGTACAAATCTTTCCTCTTTATAATATTAGTATAGATGATACACTATATTTTCTTTCCAAGTTCATAATTTGACTATGAAAACCGGTTAACTATATAATAGGTACCTACGAGTATGCTGAAATTACAAAATTTTGCCGAAATCTGACATATTGTTTCGAAATAAAAGCTAGTTTACGTCTGTATGGCAAAGTCTGATTGGGTGTCTCCTATGTAATTTCGATGCACGTCCACACTGCCTAATTAATAACATTTATTGAATAAACAAAAACCTTGTCAAATATTCATGATGATTTATTTCTGCATGGATACAAAACTCGATAGAAAAACTTAATGTCCTAAGTACTCTTTTTCTTTCTTGTTCATAAAGGAAATCAATTTCGATGTTGCATTTGCGATGTTTCTCTGTGACGGAGTTAGTTCCACATCACGAGTGTCACTACCGCATATTGCAAAGTTGTTTTCGTTTGGTGAGTTCAAGAAATTTGTCAAATCGAAGCAGCTCGCCTTTCCTAGCGGTCCGTCATCTAATTTACTAAAGCTGAATGATTTTTTCATCAGATTTTTATTGCTGATGGTACGGCTGCAGGACTTCATAAGTAAAGAATTAATATCAGTAACGCTCTGCATTGCACGTATAGGACTCGTTGGTTTCGATGAACAAAAAGATACAGTGTCATGGAGCGGCACTGACTTGCAACTGTTAGTGTTCTCAGACGTGATCCGGTCCATCAAGTCTCGTATTTGCTCAGTGATGACGGTGGCTGCAGCGGTCATCTCGTCTTCCGACTCGGTGACGTGAGTACATGTTTCTCTTTCCATATTTTTCTCGTAAGACTCTCTTTCCGGTTCCATCATTATATCGACATCGTAATACCGCTTTAACTTCTCTAGGACGGCTTTCAAGTCTCTCTCCTCGCTTATGTCTGTAGTTTCGTATGACTCCTTTATTTCGATATTTCCTTTGTAGAAGTATTCATGTGGAAGTGCGTATCCTTTAACAATTAAGTCGGCCGCAGTGCCGTACCGAGGTATCGTCATGGGCTGGTGGTAGATGCATTGAAAATTTCCTGTTGACGCTTTTGGATTCGCAGCATGATCAATAACCACTGAAATATAAAGGCAAGTAATTAGATGGCTTATATTTTAAATACTAGCTGACCCGGTGAACTTCGTTTCGCCTGCTACCGTTCTATATTTTCTCACCGTTTAAACCTTTCCTGGACTAAGACAAATATTTCAAGACCAAAATCAGCTAAATTGGCCCAGCCGTTCTCGAGTTTTAGCGAGACAAACGAACAGCATATTGATTTTTGTATATATATGTATATATTTGGTCAGCAAGAAAAATAAGCTAATAAATATTTCGCCAGTATAATTTTGTCGGCCGCATAAAACCAGAAGCAACCACATCATCATCAGTCCTAGCCATGGTCCCGTTTCATTTGGGGTCGGCTCTCAATATCTTCTCGCGCCAGTGTCTATTATAAATAATGTCAGGGGTTACCATCATCGTCTTCATATCTTTTTTAATGGTGGACCAAGTCGTGAGAGGGCGTCCTCTGCTTCTACGTCCTGCCAACTAGCAGTAACAACCTTTTGTAAAATTTAAAGAAATTTTCTGGTTTAAGATAACTCGTTGAGCCCACTTTTGAAAGGGTAAGTAAGTATAGATACAATGTCTCAAACACATAAAAAATCAACCCGCAAAAGTTAACTAGGCACCTCGCTCTGATAGAAAAACATTCCTCGCAGGTGGATGTCAAGTTGATTTCTGCGGGTTATACTTACTCGTAATCGTATTCTTTTAATTGGTAAAATTAGTAGGTAGTGTAGTTCGTCCCGAACTAAGAACTCGCAAACCCCACATCTTGGCAACCCCATGACTTGGCTCATATAATCGAACTTAAAAACTCTATTGAATACATCTACACACCCACCAAATTTAGTAAAGCTCCAATCAAATATACTCGAGTCATCTTCAAACAAACACACATACATACATACAAACGCCGGATTGTTCAGGTAGACTGAAAACTTCGCTCGCTCGTTCAATATATTCAATGTACATTTTAGTACAAATTACAACCCGTAGAAATCAACTTGGAACCTGCAAGGATTTCTATCACAGCCATATTCTTAATTTCTGCGGGTTTTGTTGGGTGAAGTCAAACGCCAGCCAATTTTTTTATGACTCAGCATGATACTTGTACGTAGTATATTATTACTTTGTGATGATACTTACTCATGTTAATTTAATAATCCTGGGATGTAGTAGAGTGTCCCAGACTTGGTCTATTCTGATTCTTATTAAATAGTTCACGGTACTAACTAACATTCACAAAAATAATTAGCGAAATAAGAAAAAAAATCGTCCTCCGTTAAAATCTCCGATCAGCTGAGCGCTCAATTGGATGGTTTAGTTAGAAGAACGAAAATGTTATACAGCATTTCGGTAACTGCTTTCATTTTATATCTACTACATAAAATAATAAAAATTCGGGTGTTTTGTGTTAAATTAAAAGTTAGCCAGTGCTACCTTGAATAATGTTAATAAAACTCCTCACCTTTAATGATATCGGAGATAGCAGCCGGACATATTTTTGCTGTAACTGGAGTCGTGTGGTTTAAGTCTGGGCATGAGTTAATCTCAATAAGCCAAGGCTTATACTCCTTGTCCAGAATGAAATCGCATCCATACAACTCGAACCGGTTCTTACTCACCGATAGAGAATCTTGACAACTAAGCATAATACTAATTATAGATTTAGTCATTCCTGGATATATTATATTATCCCACACTTCGTCTTTTCCGATCTTAGTTAAATAGTCTTTGTATGTTTCTAAATCCCACATATTTTGCGGTGGAAGATCGGAATGACGTCCCAAGCAGTTCTTGTATCTCTTTTGAACAGCATTGTTTGTAAGATGTATGGATTCGTGGTAGTTCTTGAGGCTGTATTTTTGGGAGCTGAACTTCAAGTAGCAATCCGTGTAACACCAAATAATAAGAGGGTAGGTGCTGGTGACCAGAAAATACTGTCTGATGTCAAATTTCGTGTCATGTATCAGCAGTGGTTCTTCTGAAATAGCCAAAATATTAATAATATTAATTAATAAGTATTTGTAACAAAAAATTGTTAGTAGCACTAATTTGTTTTACCTACCCATGTATTTCTGAATAACGTATTTGCTTTGCTTGTTTAACAAGTTCGTCATAACACCTAATTTGGAAGCCATTCTGATACCGCGACCCCTAGAGCAATTAGTAGGCTTAATGATCCAAATATTATGGCAGCCTTCGCAACTCAACTGGGGTCGATATTTATGAATTTCTTTTAGCAAAATTTTAGCATAACCCAAATAGAGCGGCAGCCTGTTTTGTAGGTCCGCTTGGAATACATCTTCCTTTTCAATAATCCTGTAATATTTTTTCAAGAATCCATTCCATTGACCTGTACTCACTAATCCTAATGAACGATCGATGTCTTTATTTTGTTTTCGATATAGATACTCTTTGCACCTGTTCAAGGCAAATACGATGACGTTAAGGGACACGTTTCCCGTGTCTAGGAATACAGGTCTGTCGTTCGCAACCATTGAGAGCACCCACTTCAACAAGCTAGTGCACGCAGTGATCTTATAGTCTTTGACGAAGTCCTCGATCTCTCCGGCCTCGCAACTGTTGTACGTCCGAGGACAATTAACTTCAGCGACATTTTCGATATAAAACCAATAAATCCTCTTTATAGACGAACAAAGACCATGCTTGGTTGTCCATGCTGCGTCGATTTTTAATTTATTGACGATTGTATTGTTTTCTTTATTCATATCAATAGTATTGTCACGATTATCATCTCCCGACCTCCAAACGAAATTTGGACTTGCTTTTGCAACCAAATTAGACAGAAGCAACCTCTCTAACTCTCCGTGTATTTCTGATTTATTACAAAATTTTCCATTTCTTATTTTTGAGAGGTTCATCCTATTTGGTGGTATTTTTTCAACCCATCCTCGTTCCAGCAAAGCTTTTCTGACGGGATTGCAATAGCCATATATTGAAAATATTTTGTTCTGTTTCATAGCGTTATTTGCAAGGGATTTCAGTTTTATATATCTGGTAGTCCGGGCCTGGCAGCTGCATATTACGTAACTTTTTTCTTTTGGAGACAGCCCAGCTGATTTGTAAATACCTTGATAGGGCATCGAAAGTCCTTTGTCGCCTATCTTTGGGCTGCCGAATCTGTTGAAAGGGGAATATATTCGGGCAACACCTCCTGTGTCATTGCTTGATGTACGTGTGGTCTGAAAATAATGTTGCAGAACATTATTATATTCAAGTTACCAGAAATCGCGCAAAGCAAATTATGAAGGTATATATGTACAGATATTGCGCGTTTATGATTTACCTTTATGGAAGAACAAGGGTCTCGTGAAAGAGGGCTCGATGTAATTTTCAACTCCAATTTTGGGTATGAACTATGTCCAGTGTTTTGCTGAAAATAGACATCGGTATATTATTGCGCCCGATTGTGCACCAGAATATTGTAAGTAACGGCTTTCAACTACCTTTTTCTTCTTTCCAGTATGACGCTTTTTTGGCGGCATTATCGTGTCAAGAAGTCTGAATAAAAAAGGAAAAATGGAATAATAAATAAATAAAAAGAAAATTATAAAAATGCATTAAGGAAATGAATACTTAGGTACTTATACAAGTAGTTCTATGTATGTAGTTATTGTTTAAAGTTTTATATTCAGTTTATAGATCAAGTGAAGGAGAAAGTTGACGCGCCGTGTCGTATAGGGAGGTCAATAGGATGGCTCAAGAGAGGGAGACATGGAAACTACTCCACCGACAAGAACGTAGTTCTTAAATTATAGATAGACAGATTCAGTTTATACGGGAAGTTTAAATGTACTCGTAAGCTATGGGGCTTAAGTAAAACTAATATTTTAGATTCTTACCTTATTCATATCTGGTTCTTGATCTTTTAGCTTAGTCTATGAATATAGCATTACACCCTCGACAGATATTCGTATCTTGTGTGACGCAGATGGCAATAGTTGATCGAGATTAATATAACATTGTGAAAAAAACACAATAAGCAGGAAGTATATACACTTAAGCCTGTGCCGAGCTCTTCCTCAATTATCAAAATTAATTGTAATGCTGTATAAACAATAAATCTTCTTCAATTAACTTCACTCAGATCGACTTTCACACAGAATATATTTTTATTGAATTGGATCATCAAATTATTTCAATTTATGAAGATTCTATATGAATCTGAACCCAATCGATGTGGAGCAAAATAAAAAAATCTTCAAGAAGTTCAAGTACAATCCGTTAATCTGCATAATTTCTAGTTTAAGTCTTCGTCATTATTTAAATGTTTTTGTGAAATTATAATTTTTTGTAAATATTTTCTTAGTTTTACTGTTCAATTTTGTGTAGTGTTTTTGTCATTTTAGACTTTTAATTAGACATATTAGGTATGTCATGTTGAATATGGCTAATCAATATTAAAAGAAAAATAAAATTATATACAACCGATTTCCTTTATAAATATATCTTGTGGGATCGAAATCAGGAACATGGATTCGGGATTGGAGGACCTGAAATGCAAACAATAGCGTTATCATTGAAAATAATTTATTTAGTATAGAATTTCAAGATTTAACAACAGCAAGATAAATATGCATATTTTTTTAACAATTTCATTTCACACTTTATTCAATCGAAATTTGACATCGCTTCTAAAGGACATCAGTTGCGTGTTTTCAATAAACAAGTAACGCACAATGAAGTTTGGTCACGCATATCAATAAGCATGATAGGAACTCGTAAAGTTTTCTGTCGATTTACCTGCTTACGATAACTTACATCAGTATTACTTTGGTATTACTTCATGCTTTAGCGCTAAACCATTTAATAAAGAGCAGTATTAATAACATTAAATAGATAAAATTGCATATAGGTATATCATTTGATAGAATAGAATCAATTAACATGAATAACAATTGCCGCCGAACTTGAACACTATAATTTGGGACAATAATCTTTATTTCCTATTGCGCGGTTCATCATTTAAGGGTGTGACAGCGACACGATACGGATAGATAGACGTGCAACTTTTTGACATCGTTATTCCTTGGGTCCTTTCATCTCTTAGCTTACCAATATTTCTGCCGATAGCACTTAGCTTTTTGATAGGATCGGAATCATCGACGCTTTTTTGCAATCGTTGAGAAGCCGCTGCTGGTGCTTTATGAGAACCTACTATGCCAGACTTCGTTTGACGAAGGGGCGGAGTAGGCTCCACTAGACTACATTTGTTCGTCATCTTATTCTGAATCGATATTGTAGAACGCAATATACTAGCCGTTTCTCGTTCCCACTCCACAGGATCTATATAGCATCTTTTGTTACCAACCGACCTGTCGACTTTGTGTTTTTCCGCTTTGCTGGCCGATTCGGTCCGGTATTTACCGGCGTGATTACCAGTTTGACTTTCATCGGGACGGCAGCACGAATGCGGAACGACGCGTCTTCTATATTCTATATTTTTTTCTCGTTTTCCGCGGTGAGTCCTAAAAGAGAGCATGGGTGTTTTACGTTTTTTAGATCCACTTTTCATCGATTTTACAGAAGTGATGGCTTGTCGTACCGTTAGTGAGTCCTTAGGTCCTAAAACGATTCCATCCTTGTTCATTGGTACTGAATCGTAAGGGTTGAGCCACGTAAGGAAGTCGGTTATGATGGGTCCACTGTATTCTGCAGGAACAGGCTGGTCTTGCAAAGTGTTGTCTCCGGCGGGCTCCCGAGGTACCAAAGGCGTGGTATTTCGCGATTCATGTCTGCGTTCCCTTGATTTCTTTAAAAGTTTCTTCCCATTAATGCAGAGAGATAAGCCGAGATACGCAGGTGCCTTCGGGATTACTTGTCTGTAGGCTAGTTCGAATGTGCCCGTGTCAGCTTCAGGGTTGTGCCGTCGGTCTAGAACAACTGTTAAATTAATTGAGAATATTTCTGTCAGTCTTTGGAAGAACAGAATGTATGCAAGTTATGTAATGGGTAGCATTTGTGATACCTTTTACAACATCTTCTAAACATTGTGGACATAATCGAGCCGTGACTGAAGTAGTTGGCGCCAAGTCTGGACTGGAGTTGATCTCGATAAGCCACGGAGTAAAATCCTCAGTCAGCATGAAATCCGCTCCGTATAGCTCGAAGCTGTTCTGCCGTTTATCCATGCTGTCTTGGCAGGCCAGCATAGCGCCTATGAGGCATTGTTTCATGCCCGGGTAGATTTTGGTATCCCACATTTCATATTTTCCTATCTGTCTTCAAGAATGGAAAATATGTTTAATAAGCATAATGTTCTTGAAGACAATATAATTAATAGTTCTCTGTACAACTCAATTTTACCTTAGATAAGCCTTGAAGGAATGACAGTCCCACATGTTTTCGTCAGGCAATGCTTTATCTCGCTCTCCATTGTTTTTATATTTCGTCTGGACAGCGTTATTAGTGAGATGAACAGACTCGTGGTAATTCGACAAGCTAAATATTTGAGAGCTAAATCTTAAATAACTATCCCTGAAAAATTTTTATGATTGAAGTGACAGACAAACTAAAAATAAAACAAAGCCACTGATGCTGTATTACCTGTACACCCAAATTGTAAGAGGCTGACAATTTGTGATTAAAAACCATTGCCTTATGTCAAATTTTGTGTTGTATATGACCAAAGGATTTTCTGAAAATTAAAAGGAAAATCATACATGTGTTAGGAAATATTTAACGACTAAACATTTCCCTAGCGATCATCTTACCAATATATTTTTGAACGACGTATCTAGTTTTTTGAACGGGAAAATTGATGAGTCCTATTATGTCTTTGATGTTGTTCATAAGCTGAATGCCCCGCCCACGACACTTGTTGCCAGGTTTCACAATCCATATATTGAGCACACCGTCGATATCAATTTGGGGCCAAAACTTCGTCATCGTAGATAAAACTTTCGCTGCCTTTCTTTCTAGTTGCCTAAAAATTATGCCATTTTAAGAGTATTAGATTAGGCGAATATTATTTAAATAGGCGTCTACTTATATCCAAAATAATAATTCTAACTAACTAGTTCAGTTTCCTCACGATTGTAAAATTATTTCAGTTTAGTTTTTGGTTCGCCTAGAATAATAAATACCTAGTTATGGAAAAAAAAAGTAGTCATTGGTTCTATTGAGATTGCTTTGGATTTTGACGTCACTTTCTAATTAATATATTACATTCTACATCGCATATCGTTAATGTAATGACATTGTGATTTCACATTACCATTATCGATTCGATTACCGGCATTAATTAAGTTACCAGTATAGCATTGCGTGACGCTGATCTCATTACCATAATGCTTTAAATAGTGTTTTAAATCATAATCGCATTCAATGATAGGTACATTGAGTGTTACCTTAAATTCCAGTTTTTGTCCTCTAAAAACCTAGCTTTCTCGTGTACAAGGAGGTAATGATGCGTAAGAAATTGATCCCATTCATGTTCCCAAACATGTGTCATCTGGTCTTCCGTATCATCGATGTCCTTATGGGTATAGAACGTTATGTACTCGTTGAGCCTACATAGAGCGAAGTCAATTGCTGTGAACGGCACTTTGCCGTTGGCTGTAACCATATTTTGGTCCTCTTTCTTTTGAAGTGAATTGCACAGCCATTTTAGGACGCTAATGCAGGCGGTAATTCTGAAATCGTCGATGAACTCCTCGAGGCTATCGGAATTGTGGATGTTGTAGCTACGCGGGAATTTCGTTACCGCTGTGCCGGGTTCGGTATACCAGTGCATTTGCGTTAGAGACGTCGTTAGGCCTTCTTTGGTTGTAAATACAGATCTGGAGAACCTAGAATTTGCAAGTGAAATAGGTACACAACTGACTGTATTCTATCTAATACATCTCCTTAGAAAAACCTAAAAACGTACAAATAAGAATAATTTTATTAAATGCAATGCAACGTCGACTACTATGAATGAATAAAAGTACTTCTCGCAGCCATTCAAATACCTGCTTATAATCACTTCTTTGTTACTAAGCAACCAGTCGTATTTGTCCCTCTTGGTTGTCCACAGAAAATCGACTGAGTGCTGTTCCATGAATTTGTACAGGATCATTCTTTCCACCTTAGAGAGCTCTTTCCCGGTAGCTTTTTTAGGATCGCTGTTCAGCGGAGGATGGCGGACCTTAAAATAATACAGTTCTTGGAGACCAGTTTCATTTAACAGAAATAACCTAATACTCTTATATGCTTTGAGCTATTTTGTCGCACTTTACTAAGTACTTACAAGATTTCCGCCCGTGTATTGTGAAATAATTTGGTCAAACCCTTCAATAGTTCCATAGATTCCCCCCTACGTACAAACAAAATTTAATCTCTTGATACACACATAGAACATGAGCTGAAATATTGCCAAAATTACCTACAACTAAATTAATGCAAGAATTAAATTAGACATTTCATAATTTGGAAAAAAATAACTTGTATTAGTATCAGCTTTCCACTATTTAAATGTAAGTTATCACTCGAAATCATCATCATCATCGTCGCTTTTTTTCCACCAACAATGAAGTATCGGCTCTCTAAATGCAGACAGGCTCTTAATTCAGTCCAGTTTTATTCCCACTCGTACTCGTTCCCTATTGAAACAGCAATATCCAACTTTTTATCATCGTCATGGAGAGAGATAAGTTCACATACATGATTTGTATATATAGGGGACTTATATAGCATGAACCTTTTTTATTGTTTTGTCTAACACATCCACCGATGAAATTGATCTTTCTTATCCCTATGAACTAATTCTTACCTTGCTGGACTCGTATTTCTCAATCCATCCCCTTTCGAGCAGTGCTCTCCGCACCGCTGGGAACCCTCCGCCTTTGATCATGAACACCTTACGGTCCTTCATCGCGCTCTCCGCGATCTTCTTCAGCTCAGTCCATCTCTCGGAACTGACCCATGACTTGTACTGTCTCAACTGTTCCGCAGAAGTTGACTCCACTGCTGTCAAACAATCATCTATTAACGTATGATTCTATGTCCCAGCAACTTTGCAGTAGTTTTTTAATTCATCTGGTTTTAGTTGTGATTTAAATATGAAATCTATTACCTAAATACTATGATTTGGCAAGCAATGCATAATGATCAAAGTTAGGTACATGAAGACGTGTTGAATTACTTAAATGGGTATGATTTCAACTTTACTTTCGTAACCATTTTTGATGGAATTGTCTATTAATGTCACAGTGCTAACCATTTTTCCTAACTAGCTACGGAAAAGATCATAAACAACGATAAATGATATAGTAATATGACCGTGTAACTACACTGAGTCTTCAAAATACGCTGGGCTACCGTCTAGGCATTACACCTCTCGCTCTACGACGAACCTGGCCCATATTCAGACTTGGATAGGGAAACGGCACTGGATGGACGCCGTTCTTTTTTGGCGGTGGTTTCCCTATGTATTTTAGAGTCCGAGGCGCTTTCCTCCAGCTCCATTGTTACAGCCATGAGCCTCTTTCACGGCTTCCCAAAATCCTGCAACAGATCAGCTGATGAAATATCACCCACATTTTCGGAGCCTATCTCATCGGGACGTGTGCACGTTTCGCCAGCCGGTGATGGACTGGCCACCTAAATATAGCTTGCCAGTGCAATAACCTACTTTAATTTAACCTACATCGGGGGTCCCTGGTTATCAAAGAGGCATCCGCGCGCATCGCCGCCTGGCACCTGTTCGAGTGACGTCACCATCTAGGTACGTCCTTCATGAAACGTGCAGAATACACGCGGAAATTAATAAGCTCAAATTAAACTTGCCTCCTGCAACCGGGTCGCTATTAACTAAACTGGGTTAAATGCAAACGCAAAGCGTTTGCAGTGTAAAAAAAAAAATAACTACGAAAACTGTAAATTTATTTCGACATCTTCGATAACATTTCAGATATTTGTCAAGGCCGAATGATTTTGAAAATGTCAAATCACAAGGCAAAAACTAAAAACGTTTAGGATTCCAGGATCTATGAAAAAGGTCCTAACAGTACGAGTATCTTTGTGATGAACTGGTCAATCTTAGTGATTATGATCTTGGTGATATTCTGAAATTTGTTAGCACAAGAAAACAAGACGAAGTAATACCTATACAAACTTTTTGCGCGTGACTTCCGCTTAGTTTAAATTACATGCATACATATCTTTATCTTTAAGGGCCCAGTCCTCATTTTTAATGATTTTGACTGCTTTTTCGGAGCTGATTGGAGCCAAACTATCTTAGTAACAATATGTTAAGATATGTTAAATTGAAGTTTATTTAAGTATTAAAAAAGTGAATGAGACAATTTATTGATTTTCATTGTAATAGTTTGTTTAATTCCAAATAATCTGAGACGTGTTTCTTTTTTTTGCGGTGTGCGACGTTTATGTCAATGTTGTTTACACGGAATTTAAAACATGAAGTTGTGTATAAATTACAGAGAAATAAAGGAAAAGGAAAATCCTACAAAGTAAAGGAGAAGATTTTAATAAAAAAAATTTAATTCATTCAAAAACTTAGTTAAAAAGGTTAAACTTTGAAGAAAATATAAGCGAATACGTCGTCGGATTTCTTGCGCGTACGACTGAGTTAAAAATAAAAAGTACACATATATGAAGATTGATTCATGCTTAAACCCGTACAATAAATAAATAAATATAATTTGTCTTTTGTAAAAAGATAGAAAAATTTTAAGTTCTCCGAAATTCTCAAATAAATATGGGGACGAAAATGCTGATAAGGCAGACCGTTCGCTGCGCTTCTGAATTCGTCTAAATTCGTCTCCATGGTGCATGTACAATACAGCGCAATGCGTATGTGTAGATAGAAAATAAAGATTCGGGTGTTCAATCAAAAATTCCCACGATCGAAGACTGCAGTCTTAATGGGGCAGACAGAGCAGTTTGGGTCTTGCGGCTCTAATCAGACAGAGATCTAAATAGTCATAGGTTGCTAGCCGCATCGCCTATTAACATATTTTGCATTTTCGCCCATTCCCTCGATCGGCTTCTACGATCTGCGCGGGAAGAGAAGAAAAAATTTAGAATGTACCAGCTACATTCTAAGTTTTTTCTTTTGTCCCAGACCAGAACGTTATTACGCCATTGCGTTCAATAACAAAATACACTTCCACTCACAGACCATGGATACCTACAGATTTGTGCTTCCACCCTGGAGCGTATGGTCTGCTCTTGCGACCAGTGCCGTTAATAGGGTGATGCCACCGGTGCCCAGGCACAGGGCGTAGTCTGGGGGGCGCAAGAATGGCCAGACCAGGCGGGACTCTTATTATTTCGGTTTGCTCCTGATATGTTCCCGCTGCGCCCCTAGTAAAAAATCAAGTTTATATTTTGTTTGTGAAAACTCGAAGGTGAAAACCAATTATATTTCTTTAAAGTTACAATTTTTTACCGAAATCTGACATGTCGTTTCAAAATCAAACGTAGACTACGTTTGTATGGGAAACTGATTCTGTCTAGGGTAAGGGAACTGAAAAAATTACTCAGCTTATCAGCACGAGAAGATTAGTGTTGAAGTCGCCCATGATTATGTGATCTGTGTAATCCGAACGATGAAAATCAAGAACGGACTCACAATGAGAGAAATAATCAAAGCCGGGAGGAGAATACACTACTCCAAGAAATGCAAAATCTCCAGAAACAAAAACTGCGGCGCTGCAGTATGTAGGTGAAGAATAAGGGTAGGGCCATCAGCATGGCCGGTGCTGAAGCGTTCCGTCGCTCTCTCTCGCTCCAGCAAATGTTCAAATTTAATTCAATTCAAAATATCTTTATTATCATAGGATATTTATAATATCTCTTAATAATAGTCACTTTGTTTTGTTTTGCACAAATGTTGACGTCAAATCGTTACTTAAAGCTAAGTTTACGCCGCTTCCTAGGCGCAAGTGCAGAAGAAGCGGCAACAAACTGCACTGCACGTTTTCTCCAAAGACGTCAACTAACAAACTAAAAACTTAAAATTAGTTATATAGATGGACGGAGATTACTTTGTTTATTATGTCATAATTAAATTGAATTATAAGAATTACGAAATTTAAAATAATGTCAATTTGTAAATTTAGTATGTACCAATGTACCTAAATTATGACATGTCTAAGTATACAAACCTTTAAGAGGGACCCGCGCCAAGCTCAAGCCAGACCTTTTTGTCTTTAAGATAGTCATCGGTCCTATAATAAGCCTTCTCACAAAGTACTTTCTTTACATAAGCTTTGAATTTTCTGTCTGGCATATCAAGGACCGATTCTGACAATTTATTATAAAAAAGTATACACTTCCCCATAAAAGATTTACTGACTGTATTCAGCCTGTAATACGGGTTAACTAAGTCATTCTTATTACGTAAATTTATATCTGTAAAATCACTTACTTTATTGAACATGGAAATATTTTTCCTTACATGCATTATATTTTCAAATATGAATTGTGATGCAAAAGTAAGTATACCTATTTCCTTGAATAATTCCTTCAGTGAGTCTCTCGATCCTAAACCGTAAATGGCACGAATTGCTCTTTTTTGTAAAAGAAAAATAGTCTGAATGTCGGCTGGACTCCCCCATAGAAGTATCCCGTAAGACATTAGACTGTGAAAGTAACTAAAGTACACTTGTCTAGCAGTTGCTACATCTGTCAATTGTCTTATTCTCCTAACAGCGTAAGCCGCAAAGCTAAGCCTATTAGAAAGTTTAGTTATATGAGCGCCCCATTGAAGTTTCGAATCAATTGTGATTCCTAAAAAGGTAGTACTTTCAACCAGATCGAGTTTCTGACCATTAATAAGTATGTCAACGCAGGCTTGATTCACATTAGGAAGAGAGAATCGAATGCATTGGGTCTTGTTCGCATTTAACATGAGGTTATTGACCGAAAACCAATCAGAAATTAAAGATAAGGTGCTGTTCACCGCGCTAGCATCACTGTTATGTCGATCTATTTTAAATATTAGCTAATGACGCTTCTGAGCGACAGAAAAGGATAGCAGCATAGAAAAGTGCTGTTCCGTGCTGACAGATGTGTCCCAACCCTAAAGAATTTCATAAGAGTTAAGTAGTGCTACGCAAATAAATTACTTCGATTTATTTAACATTTCCTCTAAATAAAATGCAGTCAATATCACTAAAATTAGGTATGTTGAATCTTTCCTTCGTTTTAATTTTTAACACGAATACGAATACAGGACCAGTTTTATCCATTCTGAATAGGTATCTAGGAAGCTTCTGTATATAGATAAAGATAGAGAGGAGTTTGGGAAGCTGACGGCCAACATCCAGTAGGTAATGGAGTGGCACTAAAAAAGAAGCTTCTATACACAACCTACAACTTCTTCAGACTGTTTAAATTAACAAACGACCATGTAGGGTGCCTTTTTTAGCGCCAGTAAAATTTATGGAGTAACTTCATGATACTGAACTAAGTACTTTCACTAAGTCCTTCCATAGAAAATCCGTTCAGCAGAGCGCGGATTTGTATGAGAGGGCGATTTTTAGTTTACGACCTCTGTGGCGTAGTGGTTAACACGCCAGTTCGCCACTCCAGAGATTCTGGGTTTGATCCTCAGCCAGGGCAACTTGGAAAAATAGGCCTTTTTAAAATTGTTCTGGGTCTTGGGGGTTTATCTATGATATGTACTTATTAGTTATAAAATATAGTACCGTTGAGTTATACTTAGTATCCAAAACACAAGTTTAAACTTACTTTGGGGCTGTCTCAATCAGTGTGATTGGTCCCTATATACATAGGGCGCACTGTAAGTTTCCGGAACTGGCCACTTACATAAACAATATTTAAAAATTTATTGCAACATTTGAAAATAGAACTCTTTGGCTGTAGAATGCAGTTTGTTTCATCTGACTGTCTTTTGTTTTTACCTTGTGGCGCCATTTAAAAAATTGTGTGTCTGCATCAACATGGATTTAACTCGGGAAAATTTTCGTAGTATGATTTTCTACGATTTTAAGTGTAATTTGACAGCTCAACAGAGCATCGCTCGGCTTGAAACAGCTTTTGGCAATGAAGCACCATGCAAGACAACTGTTTATAGCTGGTTTGCAGAATTCAAGCGTGGTCGTATCAATCTCAGTGACGAATCTCGCGATGGTCGGCCGTCCACCGCTGTGACCAACTAAAACATCAATGCTGTGCGCCGTATGATTGAAACAGACAGGCATGTGACCTACCATGAAATTCGCGCATCCTTAGAAATAGGCATGAGTCAAATACAATTAATCCTACACAAACATTTGGGTGTGAGAAAGCTGTGCTCGCGGTGGATCCCACACAACTTGACCGAGGCTCAAAAAACGGACCGCGTCACTTGGTGCAGTGCCATGCTTACCAGATTCAACGAAGGTGCGTCAAATTTGGTGTGGGACATAGTAACCGGTGACGAAACATGGATTTATTGCTACGATCCCAAAACAAAGCAGCAATCGAGCGTATGGGTCTTTCAAGATGAGCCGAAACCAACCAAAGTGGCGCGCGTGATAAGTGCATCTAAGCGGATGATTGCTTCTTTTTTTAATAAAACTGGACACGTGGCTACTGTTGCTTTAGAGAATCGTCGTACAGTGAATAGTGACTGGTACACGACCATTTGTTTGCCGGAAGTTATTGACGAACTCCGTAAAAATAACCGTAAACGCCGTATCATCCTGCACCACGACAATGCTAGTTCTCACACGGCCAGACAGACAAACGACTTTTTGAAGGCGAAAAATGTAGAACTCATGAGTCATCCTGCATACAGTCCCGACCTGGCACCTTGTGACTTTTTTCTGTTCCCAAAAGTAAAGAAACATTACGCGGTCAACGATTTTCATCACCAGAAGAGGCTGTCGAGGAGTATGAAAAACACGTTTCAGAGGTCACCACAGAGGAGTGGCACAAAAGTTTTCAAAACTGGTTTCATCGAATGAAAAAGTGCATAGACGCCAAGGGAGATTATTTTGAAAAACAATAAATTAATTTTGTACCTTTAATAGTATTTTTTCATATTCATTCCGGAAACTTATAGTGCGCCCCACGTATTTATTTATTTAATTTTACTTTTCAAAAATTTGGCTGGTGGTAAAACAGTCCCGGCATGTGACAGACTGCTAGCCAAATGATAGGTAGTATTTTAGGTAAGTAGGTAGCTTTTCAATTTTCTACGACGCTTTCTTAAATCTGAAATCTACTTATAACCTCTACTCTGATAGCATATAAAAAATCTTAATCGTACGGAGCAATCCAAGTACTTACCCAGACAAATATTTTTTGAGGCCTATGGAGCACTTGAATCATAAAACTCTTAACTTAGTACGAGTCTAGCATATAACATACCATGTTTACCCGTGCCAATATCCTCTATGAAGCCCGTGTCACCTTGCAAAAAAAAAACTAGTCTCGAAAAATTTGACTTGTCTACATACTTATTGTTATTTGTAATTACATGGAATAAATAACATCCCACCAAAAACATTCTGTAAAAAACTAGCCAAGTCTCTATGGAGCTACTGGTTTATCTCTAAAAAGTAATGAAATCTAGACAAAGTCGCGCCAAGTCTAAGGTTCCTTACTGCGATTTCTTTATTATTATAGTTAATGGCACGGCAGTGCGGGAGCACTGCCGTGCCCCCAGATGGTAATACAGACAATGGCCACTACTTTGTGAAAAAGCTGTTTCCAATCTGGTTAAGATGTTGCAGGCTTGAATCACCAGAATATCCGAAAATAAAGATGATTCCGTGCTTCGGAAGGAACATAAAGCTGTGGGTCCAGAACGCCATTTAGAGTTTAAACTTATCCTTGGATTGGTTCTAATTTACCCTTTGGGTTGCGGATGCAGAGTTACTAGTTTTTACACAGAACTGCCGTCTGTGTAATAAACGGGCAAGTGCGAGTCGGACTCGTACATGAAGGGTTCCGTACCTCCGTACAATGTTTTAAAACGCTTAAGAAAAACGTTTCTTGTATGACGAGACGACCCCCTTAAATTTTTAACTTTTGCACGCCTCATAAGCGAAGCGCATGAGGTAGTGCTCTACTCTCGCCTTACAAAAATCAAGTGATTTTTTTAACTAAATGTGTCTCTATTTATTTTCTATCGCACTTGTACAATAATATTTACACATAAATGTCAAGGAAAAACACTAGTTTCAACACTTATGACATTTTTAAAAGACATTTTGCCTTTTAAATAAATAAAAACAATGTTTAATAAAATCATTTTGTGGACGTCCGTGTGTCTGTATGTATGGAAACTGGCGTGGTCACGATAACTCCCGAAAAACTTATCTGATCAAGTCCATTTTTTTTATACGCTTCAGTATTATCCAAAACTAAGTCCTTTCGAAGATCACGGTCTAATTTAATATAGTTTAATCGTAATTATTATTATAAAAATACAGGTGACATATTAAAAATAATTTTGGATGTGAGGTTTGTTGAAAGAGTTCATACCTACCTATGTATGATGAGTACGAATGTGTAACTGGCAAGTAAGAAAAGAAGTAAAAAGAAATTTGAATAAAGAATGTTGTGATTTTGTTTGTTTTATTAAATATGAAAGACGAATAAATGTAAAAGAAGCGATAAGTTAGTTAATATTTTATTTAATTTGCATTAACTAATTGAGAATGAAAAGAACAATCAGTGGCAACACTTTCCTTGACATTCGTGACATAGTCTTGTGTCTATTTCTTGTTTTTGCTTAGTTTTTTTGAGATTTCTCAAAATCTACCGGTCCGAATCGGTTTAAATTCACAGGAAATCTGAGTTGTATAGAACTCTTTGGAAAGCTACTTGTTTGGTTCCGATCGGTTTAGTTGTTCAAGAGTTATAAGCGGGTCACATACACACCCACACACACATACGGATAGGGTGCATGACACTTGCTCGTGAGTGGTCAGGGAAGATTCCTGAGACCTTTAAACGTCGAGATCTGATGAAAACTCGACTTTTCAAAAAGGGGGTGAAACTAATAACGTCCCGAATTTTGAAAATTTTCAATTTTCTCAGCGGGAAGTTAAAAATAATCTCCAGTCGTGCGTTAAAGTCGACACATACTTTTCTTCGTTTTAAGTTAGCAATAAAACAATCAAAATCAATTTAATTGTGAAAAATGAGATTATGAGGCGTGCACTTTTGGATTTTCCAAACTATTTATTATTTTTAGTATTTGTTGTTATAGCGACCATAGAAATACATAATCTGAAAATTTCAAGTAGGTATCTAGATAATGCCACTATAAAGATCTAGTTAAATTCGCTGAAAAACATGTTTTTTGTATGACTACCCCCTTCAATTTTTAACTTTTTATTATTATTAGTATTTGTTGTTATAGCGGCTACAGTGAAACATAATCTGTGAACATTTCAAGTGTCTAGCTATTACGGTTAAAGAGATAAGTAGAGCTCTGTGACAGACGGACAGACAGACAGACAGCAGACAGACGGACAGACAGCGGAATCTCAGTAATAGTCCCGTTTGCACCCTTTGGGTACCTACGGAACCCTAAAAACTAGTAACCTCGTCAAATCACCTAGATTTAGAGATGGGCAAATACCCGGGCATTTTGGGCACATTGGGAATATTCCCAATAGATGCCCGATAAATTCCTTCCCTTGGGCATTTATCTGGGCATTTATTTTTTTATGTTGATATTATTTTTTTATTCTATTTTGACATTAAAAATAAACATTATTATTAATAGAGCTAATATTTATAGGTAGTTAAGTAATTTTCACGAAGTTAAGTAAGTTTAAGACCCCTCTTTTTAAAAAAACTTTGCAAATTATATGCATTACCCGTCAGTGTGGTAAAATTACCGTACAGATTTCATTATATATAAAGTCTGATTGCTTATTTTATCATATACATTTTCCAGTAAAAAATGTGAACATATACCTATCAATTTGTTTGTTGCCATTGACGGGCGTAAATACCCGGCATGCTATTTTAGGGGAAATGTTATAACAAGTTGATGGGGTATCGAAGAACTTATCAATACGAATATCTCCTGTTCCGGGGCTAACTCCCAAATCAGTACCTAGTTTAGGCTCTTGAATGAGCAGTCAAAGGAGACTACTCTCGACTAATGTATGAGTGTGCTTATATGTTGACATCACATTTCATTTCTGTTTGCATATTTTAACATATAATTAGGTCTAAAAACATTTACCAGTGAAAATAAACGGGCAAGTGCGAGTCGGACTCGTACATGAAGGGTTCCGTACCACCGTACAATGTTTTAAAACGCTGAAGAAACACGTTTCTTAGTATTTGCTGTTATAGTGGTTATTGTAATACATAATCGGTGAAAAATTCAAGTATCTAGTTAATGCCATTATAAAGATCGAGTTAAAAACGCTGAAAAAAACACGTTTCTTCTATGACGACCCCCTTTATTTTTTAACTTTTTTTTATTTTTAGTATTTTCTGTTATAGCGGCCACAGTGATACATAATCGGTGAAAATTTCAAGTGTCTAGCTATTACGGTTCAAGAGATAGAGCCCTGTGACAGACGGTCAGACAGACGGACAGACAGCGGAATCTCAGTAATAGGGTCCCGTTTGCACCCTTTGGGTACGAAATGCTAAAAATGAACTAAGATCTGTCAATTCATATGTCCCCTTCCGACAACGGGTAAATTTTTGGAAAACAAGTTGATAGGAAATCGAAGAACTCGTCAAAACGAATATATGTTGTTCCGTTGATATAATAGCGGTTTTATTCGGTTTTATCTCTCAATCAGTCTAAATGATGCTTGTAGCGTCAAAATCTATCTGTGTTAAGTCCATACGAAGTCTAAAATGTATGAGACTGTCAAAAAATGTATTACATATATCGAGGGTGCTCATTTGTTGATATCGTATTTGATGTCCGTTTGCTTATTAATACATATAATTACGTCTTTTCACACCTCCCAGCAAAGAAAAAGATAATAATTCAACGAAGCCTACTTTCAATGTATAATTAGTAGGTATGTGTGCAACGTTAAAGTTTATGAAAATATTATTGTTTTCATAATCTTTAACGTTTCACTTGTCGTATACATGCATTACATTTGCATACACTTTGTGACAAGTAATACAAGTCATATTCATATAATTTACGCAATATTTCGCACCACCTAAAATTATTTCTGAATGTACATAGATAACATCATCATCATCATCCAAGCGTAGACATTCCTGGTTGCATTTTCAGTGGTAACGCTTCAAAGCCCAGGCTTCCGTCCGCTACCTACCAAGGTGATTTGCCGAGGTTACTGGTTTTTACACAGAGCGACTGCTGTTTGACCTCTGCAACCCAAAGGGTATATCAATCCGAGGATAGGTTTAAACAAACACCAGATGGCGTCCAGGACCCGCAGCTTTACGTGCCTTCCCAAGCACGGAATCATCATTCTTTTCGAATAATCAGGTGATACAAGCCTGCAATATCCTAACCAGACTAGAAACAACTTTTAACAAAGTACCTATGCTTATTTTTTTTTGCCAAACAAACACCAAACTTTATTGTTCCACAATAAAAAAATGGTACAATTGGTGGACTTAACGCTAAAAGCGTCCTCTCCCAGTCAACCAATAAAAGGAAAATAAGGATAAACAGATACGAATCATGTTGCTGCGCAAAAAACTAGATACAAAATAAAGTATTAAAATATGTGCTTAATATTATTTATTATTTATTGCTTATATATGCCTACTTAACACTATATAATATAATACAATATATAATATACAATTGAACAGAATATACCTCATATAATATACCTACATACGTACATAAGACTATTTTTAATACCCTAAATATATATAACAAATACATATATACAAACATGCAAAATATATAAATAATGAATAATGAAAAATAAAGAATATAATAACATCAATCAAAAAGATAAGAGTGCACTCTTCTCTTAAAAGAAAAAAAAATAGAAAGAGCCCTATAGCTTGTAAGGTAAAAGAGTTGTTGTTGTTTTTTGTGTTTGTTGAGACTTGTCATAAAATTTGTGCGATGAGGAGGAACAGAAAAGAGGAGATTCTCAGTAGAACGAAGTTGCATGAGTGTCAGAAAGAAATTAAAATTTACATTTAGATACTCAAAAGAATTGAAAAGAGAGTGCAAATAATTCGCATTTGTCTGCGTTTACGGATAGGTGCCATTTAAGCTCAGAACGAAAAGATGATATATGATCATATTTGCTAAGGCAAAAAATGAAACTTATACAATTATTAACGAGACAGTCAAGGTTCCCAGTGGGATTTGAACCCACGACCTCTGGATCACAAGGCAAACGCCTTTAAACCACTAAGACAGTTAATTCTCTATAAGTATAGATAACCTTTTTATTAATTGTTTATTAAGGAGAAAATAAATAAATACAATTAAAATTAAACTACATTACTACAAACTAAGCCTAATCTGATCTAGTGCGGCATGGTGTCAAGATCGTTTCTACTATATTTTAAATCATAGATGCCCTTTAGAATACTAAAAAACGCCTTTTAGCTTTTATTTTTTTTTCTGCCCTGTGATTAGGCATTTATTTGGGCATTTATGGATTTATGCCCAAAATGCCAGGAATATTCTTAATATGCCCGTTTGGGCATAAACACTTTGCCCATCTCTACCTAGATTAGGTAGCGGACCCCGGGCTCTAAAGCGTAACCGCTGACGATGCAACCGGGAATACGCTCTGATAATGATGAGTCTAACACGTCTTTCTCCCTAACACAGTAGACAGGACCTATATGTAGTTTTAGTTATAATAAAAATTTAAAAGAAAATGATTTTCTTTTATAAAAAAAAACTGAATGTACTGCACGCTGCGGTGAGGGAACGATGTATAGCTCAAATGGGAATTCGTATTGTGCTACAAATACTTATTATAAGTAGATAACTTTTTAACCTTATATAGGTACTTACTGAACTACCTACTTTCCATATGAACATACAGGGTCCAACAAAATATACTGAAACTATTTTAAGGGTGAATTCAGTCCATAATACTGAACAACTTTCTCCAAGGAACATAATATATCGAAATATAAAAAAATATTTTTGGTTTCCCATACAAGTTGACCAAACAGCTGATCCGAGTTTGTATGAAAAGCAAAAAATATTTTTCATATTTCGTTATGTTTCTTGGGAAAAGTTGTTCAGTATCATGGACTGAATTTCAGTATATTTTGTTAGACGTTATTAAAAATAGATTTTTTTTTACTTCTTTATAGATAAGGTTGGGTGTTAAAGATGCCGAAGATTACAATAAATAAGAAACGGCCACTTTTGGCTAATGTGAGAAGAAAAGCTTCACGTTATCACTTTTTCATAAAATAGTTTGAAGCGTTATCTAGGGCTTAGGTACTAGAGACTTTTAAATGATATCTCCGTTTCCTTTCAAATAATTTATTTCAAATGGGGGCAGCACTGGACCCCCGAAAATTCACGCCGCCGCAGACGAAAATTCATTCAGCACCGAAACGAAAAGATGCAGAAGTTTCTTACTTTGCTGTTGCTGAATGAAATGAAGCATACATACATGGATGGAAGCTCAGCATGGAAGCATAACGTGGTGGCGAAAAGTTTTGCATAAATACTACAAAAGATGGCAGCACTGCTTTGACAAGTTTGCGTTGCGTTTTGTTTTTATTCATGCGTGAAGGAAGATTGAAAATCGCTCATTAGAAATATGATCATAAAATCTTGTTCTAAATCTCAAAAAAAAAAAATACATCATCAACTAAAAAATTTTTTAACACTAATCAAACAATAAAAAATGTATGTATGATGCAACTTCATTGCTATTTTTTCTTAATGTTGTACTGCCTGAATATAACTGACGGCTATCGATTCTGAATGTTGGCATTTCTGATTATGACAAGACATGAAGCAAGATGGCGAGTTCATCTCCGGTTGATGGTTCTCTTGTGATATTTCTCCCGTTTGATGTCATATTTTGAACTCAATTTCCATTGTTGTAGTCTTTTATAAATATATCGAAAAATTTGTAAATGATGATAAAGTGTTCAAAATAATTGTGTATGTATTTTAACTTAAATGTGCATGTAACCCACCTGAGGAATGTTGGTTTTTTCAGTGATTTGTGATTCGGTCAGGTGTTTTCGTTTTAGTCAAAATTAAATTTTTGTTCTTGCGCAGTGAGTGAAGTTACAGAGTTCAGATGTATTTGTGCCGTGGGGATGCTATATGTCGGGACTGTTTTCAATGTTGGAAAACAAAAGCGTGAACTATTTGTTTTGATCGATCGTGATAAAATAAATTGAGAAGGTCGGGCGGAGAAAGAGCTCCGGCCGAAGTGATGGCCTTCAGTGAGGTGAGTGTTGCAAATTTATTTCAAATGTCTTTATTATCTTTACTGGTATGTATCTTACAAAACTTAAGATTTTGCCCACATCTTTTGTGCAACCTATTTTGTATAATAATTTTATTCAGTCGTAAAAATATGTGTAAAAAATTGTTACATTGAATCTATGAAGTGAATAATTGTGCGATTATAAAATTACCTAGCAGGTATTTAGAATAAGTAGAATGTGGGTAACATATTCATTAGGTATCTATCTCAGAATGTATCTATGAAAATTGTTTTGACTGTAAACCCATTATACCAAATTTCCTGAAATCATGCCAGTTTTATCCTTCCATTACATATGAATTGAAAATATATTTAAAATAAGCTGCTACTGTAATATTATAACTTATCACCGCTATCTAAGTATGTTTTTTTTATTCACTGTTCACCAGTTGATAAATTTATTAGTTGAAAAATGTGCATGTTTCTAAATCTGCTTATTTCATATGATAAGATATATATTCCTCTATATTTTTAATAATTTAGGCACTTTGTTCTATGGCATCAGTAAGACGCAGCCGATTTCAATGATTGCTCTGAATATATTCACAATTTTAAGTTAACCCAAAAAAAATGCATAAAGTATTGCTCGATATGGTATCTGGTTGGTTGGTTTCCCGATAAAATTAAATTATAAAACAATATAATTGATAGTTCAAATATTGTTAAGAAAATGGTGTCAATAATTTCAGTGTAATTTGAATTTTAAACATTTTACAAACACAACAAGTCATAAAAGTTTTAAGAAATAAATATTTAAGCAGTCACTGTTATTACATTGATATCTTTGTTTTAGCTCATAGAGCAAGATTTCTTGGCAAGATAGAGAAACTAATCCTAGAAAGATAATCCTGTTGCATTTTCGACGACCTGGTCATCATGCCAACCTGTCACACCAGAGGTCCCTGGTTCGATACCTGGTTAGGTCAAGATAAAAATGATCTTTTTAAGATTGACGTGGATCTTGGATGTTTATCTGTATATGTATTTGTTATAAATAAAATATGTATAGTGTCGTTGAGTTGGTATCCCATAACACAAGTCTCGAACTTACTTTGGGGCTAGCTCAATCTGTGTGATTTGTCGGTATATATTATTTATATAACTTTTTCCAGGACACCTACTTGAGACATAAAACCTTTGTTTTTTTACTGTGCCTCTGCCTTATCAAGTCAACAAGGCCTTAAAATTGAATGTTATTCTACCACTTAAAATTACTAAACCCTAAGTGGCATGGTTAAATTCATTATGGTTTGCTTATAGAATAGTCATTTATAAATGTTAACAGGTTAACCTATTAATGACTGCCTTGTTTGCCTGCATCAAATTATCCTTTGCACGGGATTTATGCACCAGCAAATTTATCTGTCATCAGCAGGGATGCTTCTACGATTCTCATCTTGACATATTTTTATGCAATAACTTATTTGCATGTGACTTCCAACCAGTCATTAAAATGTAATGTGTTAATACTAAGCAGTGACAAAATATATTTTTATAGTTAAAAATCTTGCATTAGGAAGTGCCTAGATTATTCTCATGCTGGACACATTTAATAAAAGTAAAAAGTAACTTTAAAAAATTAGGAATTAGGAAGTCATATCAGATTCTTACTTAAATCTAAAATTACACAACATCCAAATAAATAGACTTACTAAACATGAATATGTGATAAAATTAGTTATTGAATCATTACCAGTTGAACCTTTCTTTGGGAAAAGTAACAAAAGTGCAAACTAACACCCTTCTTGTCGTTAAAATGCGAAAATCCTATCCTTGGTGCATACAATGCAATGTGCAGTTACTTATGCACGGGCATCTCGTGCAGGTAAGTACAGGTTCAATATCCTCATGTGGTATAATTGCATGTCTCAGCCATACAGTTGGCAGAACACTGGACTTAATATTTATCGGCGACCATTGTTCTTAGCCTTCGTCGTTTATGTGCTGCTATACTTGGCAACTTTATCGTTTACGAGAAATGCTAACTAACGAATTAAATTAACAAAATGCCAGCACCTAGAGAATCAGTTACGTGAGTGTGAGGCAACAACCGGAACCGTTAGAAGTTCACACGGCTTTTTTGTTATTCCTCGGTGGCTACTACTTAGTGGCGCTATTTGGGTTTCGGTGAACCATCCTCGGCGCTGGTGGGCGTTTCATTACGCTTAGCGGTGTTTCCCACGGCTCGATTGTCATTCTGTACCAAAGTCGAGAGCTCCGAGCGTGGTGCGTGCCCGCGCCGAGGTATAAACCGATGCGATGTCGCTGCGTGAGACCCGGCCGCTCTACCGTGCCACGTATAAATGAGGTCGTAATAATATTGCCGGTGATGTCAGTTACACCAAATTTATGGCTTTTAGTTTGCTTTAATCTGAACTACATAGTCAACTTAGAACTTAGTAATAAAACAGCAAGGGATATATTTTTTTTTATTTGGGTAAGATATTAATCAAATTATATTACCTAATTAAAAAATAACTAAAACCAAACTTAATGATGATTTAACCTACTTATAAATAATACTGCCATTGTAAATCGCTGCCTGTGGTAATGTGCCCGGACGATTGGCAGCAATTCCATGTTGTATGGCAATGCTAATCTTTTGAGCCAGTTATAGGCCAGCCCTTTGGTCACGCGTGACTTGGCCAGACCTCACTAGGTCACGACGCATGACTTGTGTTAATTGATTTCTGATTTGTATATAAATCTTAAATAATTTTATGTTTTATTTTAACCTAAGGTTTAAAGAACTCTAATGTATCTACATACAACTTGTACATCCTTAAAACGTTAAACAACGTGGAACTCGCCCGAACTCATAACAGGTTTTGTGAAATGCAAACAAAACGTTTACCAAGACCAACTGTTTCGGCAGTAATATAATAATTTAACAAACATTGTACAGTTTCGTTGGAGAGGTAAATATTGTATGTTTGAACAGTGTGGTGGCCTTATCTATATAGGCCGTGGTTTCCTCGGAGGGCCCCTGTTTGAGCCCGCATGTTGGTTTGAACTTGGAGCAGGTATCAACGACCAATCTATCGTGATCCCTCTTACCCATGTGATTGTTACATAAATTCGCTGAACAAACGTCTAAACAATTTGCATTCCGAACGTCCTCACTAAAGTGGTCTGTAAAAGCTCACTGAACTATCGCTTTGTGGATGTGGGCGCAACCGCTTTGTACGTTTGCAATGCTGCGCCACCACAAAATTTAATGAAATTCCAACGTTTAAAATCTGTTTAAATGCAGTTTGCTCAAATAAAACTGCGCGGTTTTTTAGCTAAGTAGTAAAGTAGGTAGGTACCTAAAGTTTTGGTTCATTAATTCCTCTGTCCACAAGCGCACCTAAACCTAAGTATTTACTTAATGATTTTTTATATGTATACTATAACACTACTATACACTATCACGTCTTTATCCCTAATGGGCGGACAGAGCATTTTGGGTCTTGCGGCTCTAAGCAGACAGAGCCCAGGGCCGCAGTCGGCCGCAAGGCCACTTGGCGTGATGGTGGGCGAAGAGATTGAAAAAGGAATTAAAATAGTGATGAGTGATTTGTATTTCGGCCGGCGGTAAAGAGAAGCAGCTGGCACATTCTAAGTTTTTGCTTTCCTCCCAGACAACCTCGGAAGAAATCTTTAAATTTATTTTAAGATTAACTAAATTGTTAACAAACAGCTTACATAGCACCAACTTACTCGCAGGATTGTTGGCAATGTGATAGCCGAGCGAACAGCAACTTACATTTATAACTTCACAGATTGCGTAAGAAACTCGCGACGATTATAAAATTCAACACCGTTCAAATAATTTATTATTTTTATCTTCATCTTGTATCTAAACGTTTTCAATTTAATGTTTTCTAACGAAATGTTACAATGAAATTGACAGTAAAAAAGCCTATTCAAAATGCCGCCATCACGTCGATTCAAGCAAATCTCAGTCAGACAGTCGTGCGTGCAGGTTCAACGACCCGGACTTATCAACAATCAAATTTGTAGGACCCTCTGGCTATTTCATGTAACTAACATATTTGCATAGAAACCACGCCGCCGAAAACAACACCACCTCTAGATATTTCTATACAGCGCAGCATACATTGTGTGCAATAGACCTTAACATTTTTCAGTCAAACTACGATAGCGTCGATGTAAATTCAACGTCAGGATTTGGATGCTTTCCAAGAACGTAGTTACACAGTCGTGTTTGTAGTACATTGTCAACATATGCCTCTCAAACATTCACATCTTTGTTTGACTTTTGTGGGTGTCAAAAGTGTTAAGTCTTTACGGATAGAAGGTGGTCTCGAGGAATAATCTTCATTCCTCGTAGTCATCTCTCTTCCAGCTAACGTAAACCCCACAATCAACATTGATGTTCATTTTAAATACCTAGGTACATCTTTAGTGAATACATGGTATAATAAAATATGCTATTCTCTTCCCGTGATAGCCCAAGACTACGTCACGAATTTCACGAGAAGTGTTAGGGTTGGATCTCATCTATCAGCACGGAACAGCACTTTCCTATGCTGCTAGGATTTTCTAATTAGTTATTCTTCGTCGGTCCCTCAGTGCTGAGGATCGTGACCACATATTTGTTTCCAGGCTGTTCGGTCGTCAGTAATATGGACCGCCCTATGTACGGAACCTCCAACAGCTTTTTTTATGCAATCGGCCCATCTAGCCAGCGGTTTACCCTCCACTTGGTCCAGTATTATTTGCTTCTCTAGGCAGTGCATCGGAGAGCGCATTACATGCCCGAAAAATCGGAGAGCCCTTTCTTGGCACTGAACTAAAAGACGCTTCGTGATGTGAAGCTCTTTGAGTATATAGTCATTAGTCCTCTTGGCAGTCCAAGGTATACGCAGCAATCTTCGCCAACACCACATCTCAAAAGCATCATTTCTTTTCTTGTCGAGAATGCCAATTTTCAGCACCATAGAGAAAAATGGAGAAGACCAGTGCGCGCTCTAACCGTACTTTAGTGTTGCGACGAATACCTCTGTTCTTCCATATCTTTTCAAGGTTTGTAATTGCACTCTTAGCCTTATCAGATCTGCGGTAAATTTCATTTGAGCAGCTACCCTCATCAATAATTAAGGACCCAAGGTAGATGAATTCCTTGACTTTTTCGTATCCACCCAACACCGACGTTGGAGGCAGAAGTTGAGCTCTATCTACCACCATTACTTTTGTCTTAGAATGGCTGATCTTAAGATCGAGCTTGGCAATTTTCACTTCTATGCGTCTCATCAGATTAGCCGTTTCTTCTTCATTAGGTGCGAGTATAGTGGTGTCGTCTGCATATCTGAGGTTAGTGAGTCTTTCTCCGCCAACACATACTCCACCAACCCAGCCATCGAGTGTTTTCCTCATTATGTATTTTCCGTAGATATTAAATAGGTAATTTAGGAGATAAAATGCATCCTTGACGTTCACCTCTAATTAGTTAATGAATATAAAATATAATACTAACTTAACTATTTCGTATATCGTGTAATTCTGTTTAATTTTTGATAAATTTTATACTTTTTGGATTATTAATTAGTTCATAATTAGTTTGATGCACTTTGCTCGGTTTATTCAATCACACACAGTGGCAACACTCCCAACTGATGACGTATTCTTGGGCTAATCACGTGACCAGCTCTTACTGGAAGATAATACCATATTTTATTATATCATGAGTGAATTATCGTTGTTATCTGTTCAACTTAAAACAGTTTGCTTGCAATGGTTGAATTGAAACAATATTCACCTCTGACCGCTAACTCGTGATGCTTGTGAACTATCAGCACGGCCGATAGGTGAAAGGAGTGGGGTACGGTACTATTGCCGTTTTTCGACACAAACCACAACACAAGCAAGAACTGTTGGCTTGATTTATCTGCGTTTTAAATGATAACCGGTTTTAAAATACACAAGTTCTCCGCCAATTCAATTTTACACACTTTTACATGTATCAATTATAATATATCAAAATTAAAACATTTATTGGAACATGGCAATTACCTATAGAGGCCGATGCCTTTGGACACTATATGTATTTTAATTTTAAAAAAATATATGAAAATAAAAATACTAAGTGGCTTACCTTCGATTGTAACGGAAAACTAACTAAATGTTATTTGCAAATATGTATTTTACTAAACAACAAGGAGGAATACGTTTAAAAGTGAAAATAAACTACTATTTGTTACGAGGGTAATCAAAACTTTTAGATTGAGATTAATTAAAATTGCCTTCTAGATGTAATGTAATGAAGGTAATCTAAAATTCAATTAGACTGCCAGGCGGGCTCTAAACCATCTTAAATGATTTTCTTATTATCTATATTAGGAAAATGAATCGCTGAATGTGTTGCTAAGCGCAAATCTCAAGAGCAATTGAACCGATTTCGCAATTTTTTTTTAGAATATTCCTTGAAGTACGAGGATAGTTCTTACGGAGTTTAAATACCCGTGCGAAGCCGGGGCGGGCCGCTAGTATTTTAATAAAAATACATTATTTAAATACTATGTATCTATTTCAATTTAAGTATGTCATCATACCACATACATAATACATGTGTAAGTTATGGTCACACCACACCTCAATCTCTTAAAGTGAGTGGGAGAGCGAGTTTGTGACGAACGAATGCCAAAAGTGTAACCTAAATAAATACCTATGTTATTTTTATTTTGAAATTGTATAGCATTTCTTTGGTCATCTTGCTGCGGATCGTATAATAAATAAACGCGTGCGGGAATGTGGGACGAAATTCGAAAGCAGCAAAGTTATTAGTTGCTTCGACTGTTTGTATTTTTTAAAAACAAAAATGTCCAATATAAATAACTGTACTGCTAAATAAAACAGCTAAATTTTTGTTACCAGCATGATCTTATCGTCTTAATTAAATAAATCAAAATATTTTCAAAATCTTATTTACATTAACTATTGTAAAATTAAACGTGTTTTTTACATTCTTTAATAAGGTAGGTATCACTTAATCGAATTCTTCCTCGCATAGTAATAATGTTTAACTGTACCTAACGGCCTTTTTTGGAGTGATAAAAACGAAGGTCGTGAATAGAATAAAAATATTCTTGTACCTTCGCGACGTAAGTATTATTTATTGTACGTAAAGTGTTACAGAGTTCCATCATAAGTTCTGGGTTGGGTTACGTAAGAAGGTCAAAGATGTTCCTTAATTGTATGCAAAGAACACGAAACAGGGCGAACCTAAAGGTGTATTTAAATTTTTAACATTTCGTCCGTGCTATCAACCAAAGAAACGCCAGTCGCTGGGCTTCGTTTAATATAGCGAACTTTAAATATTCATACGAGCTAACCGGCACAGCTCCATCAATATTAATAAAATCTCGTTCCAGTGATAGAAAAGCGCTATTAGATTGTTAGAATAAATGTTAGGTACGCGATGTTGTTCCATTTTAGTAAATAATATTAATAATAATGAAACGGACGTTGTCGAATAGGAATTGTGTAGATACCTAATGGTAAAATATCAACTTGATTAGTACTTACTAATCAAGTTGATATTTTACCGTATTATAAAGTACTTTATTACACTTAATATCTACTTAGATATTAAGTGTAATAAAGTACTTTATAATACGAACTACTTTTAAATAGCAAAAGTTAATTGCTTTCGTATCGCGCGAACTACAATAAAAACTCATCATCAAACAGACAAGTTTTTTATAATAGCTAGGTTTACATTTAATAGGCAGTTTTTATAGGCTAGCAAAACTGGTCTTACATGCGTCTGAGTTGACGTCCAATATCGATAGCCGTAAGGGCAGCACACTTTCCTGATAGCACTAATTATACCTCGCATCTGGAGAGGATTGACCGGATGAAGGGCGATAGGTTTCTCTTCCGCACTTACCAGCTTTCGCTTTCAAGATTGCTTCAAGTTTCATAAGTTGCTCAGGACGAAGGTCTTGCTTAGTTTTTATGTTATATAACAACCTACGTATTTTCTACTTACATATTTTATAGTTGCCATAGATTCTCCAGTATTTCAAACTGGCTAAGAATATTTTTAAAACTAACTTATGATGTTATATGTGCTTGTAGTGTTCCTTTCATAACAACAGAAAATACGATATCATTGATATTACTTACGAGAACTTGTTTTGCTTTTATTAGGATGATGAGATGACTCGTCTGACTCATGTCGTCCGATATCCTGAAAAACCCAACGACCGGTCGAAAAATACATAAGGTTATCCTTCCTTATCAATGTCATCAATAGGAATTGACTATAACTATAATACAGAAGTATATAGGTAATATAATAACATTACTCATATGCGATAAACGGGTAACTCACACACACATATATATATATATATATATATCTATATATAGGGATTTCACTATTGTAATTAAAATGTTAAAAACTATAGGTTTCCTTTAATAAAAAACAGCATGCAACAAAATTGGGGTCAAAAATACACTGTGCTACTGGACCTAAAATTTTGAAAAATAAAATACCGAAAATTTTTACTAGATTTCAGGAAATTCTATGAAAAGTACGGAACCCTCTTCACTTGAGTTTAACTTCACTTGACCGGTTTATTTTTCTCAGACAGCAATTTTCTGTAATAGATAATTTAATTTTAAAAAAAAACAGTAATTAATATATTGATTACTGTTTCGCTTTAATCACGCTGTTATATAAAATAATGCAAGTAAAATGGGGTGTTATTACTTAACATATGCCGCCCCAAGCACCATTGCTCATTGGCGCTTCCATTCTACAAGTTTTTGCATAATGTAGAAAAGACTCCTTCCATTAATCATTCTGATACGACCAAGTACCTATGCGAAACTATCGTAAAGCTGGTTTTCTTGTGCAGCATAACTACGAGTACGTTTATTAGACGTTTACATATAAAAATAAAAGTTTATTAGTTTTTTGTTTAGTTTTTACTGTAGAAAATTTGATTAATTCTCCCTACTGGATGTAAGTACTCCCTAAGTACCATCATCCATATTATCGTCAGGATTGTAGAAAGAATATTTTAGTTAATGAGATAGAGTAAACTTTGGATTTGCTTGCATGCGTGTCTAGAAATAGCCGTCTCAATCCAATATTTGACCAAGCGAGCGAAGCGAAATAGAAAACACATTGTTTGTATGTATGTTTGTTTCGCGATAACTGCCGAACCGATGGTCCGATTTTAATGAAATTTTGTAGGCATTTAGGAAATATCAATAGAATTTTCAAGTTCATTGGGCATCAAAAACGGTTCAGTAGTTTCTGAAATATTAATAAAAAATCGCGAGGTCTAATTTCGCGGCGAACTACTAGTTATATTGTTTCCCTATTTACAGGGTTGTAATAATTATTAATTTCTAATGTTAAATATAAAATTATATCTTTCTTATAAAATAGCCTATATTTACAGAGTAACACGCTTTTATTTCATAAACCATATGAAGGTATTAATGATACCTGTATAAGACTACATTATACGTATACTACTAACCTATTACCCAAGTGGTCAAATGCGCAGAAGCCCTGAGTTAGAAATCGGATAGGTAATTTATATATAAGTAGGAAGATTGCACAAAGAAATCCTAAATTCCTAAAGCACAATAAACACCCATAGATCGAAATGTCTACTAGAAATAACCTAAAACAGGCACGGTGAACGATTATCCGGAAACGTTGTAGTTAATTGGTAATAACTGCAAACTAGTGATGTTCCAAGTGCCATACCGTTAGGATCGGGTCCGACGAGGTCGAGTGTTGTAACCACGTAACGCATATGCAAATAATCAACTCTTACCACTATTCACGCCGTATTTCATCGCGACGGTTCGTTATACCAATGGTATTTTGAATTAACTAAAATAGAAACGTAGGAAAACGTGTTTTTGTGACCTTTAGATAATGTTTTGCTAATTAGCAAAAACGTACCTGGAACTTCTGCTATGAAATATTCGTATTAATTTCTGTGCTTCTGCCAAAATAAGTAGATTTAATTAAGTAAAATAAAGTTAAATATTTATGGGTCATAAATAGCTATTCATCGAACAGGAATTGACGTCACCTTTATATAATTATAAGGAAAAGAGACCTAATTAACTTATTACAGCTTAGAGAACATGCAAAGTTCAAGACATGATAGGTTACACAATGTGATAATAATTGACTAGCACAGCTGCACGTCAACAGCAGCTACACAAAGGAGCCGGGCGCAGACGCTCCTAGAAACTTAGTCCCTATTCTTGATGGGGTAGACGAGCCCAGGGCTGTAAAACCCAAAGACCACTTTTAGCTTGACGGAGGGCGTGATGAAAATGGAGATAAAAGTTGTGATGGATTGCTCGTGTAGTGGCATCGTCCATTAACATGATTCAGCTTTTAAGGAGCCGGGCGCAGAAGCTCCTAGAAACCTAGTCTTTATTCCTGACGGGGTAGATAAGATCGGTACCTAACGACCTAGATAGACCCAGGGCAGTAAATCCGAAAGGCAACTTTTAGCTTTGTGATGGGTTGCTAGCAGCATCGTTCATTAACATGATTCAGCTTTTTGCACATTCCGTAGATCGGCTTTTCTGATCTGCGCGGGAATGAAAGCAGCTGGTAGGTTCTATTTCATTGTCTCCCCAGACCAGCATAAACGATCTAGTCTCCTAGAACTTGTCTGGTAATTACTGCAGACATGTCAGTGTTGCCACTGCATTAATTGGATTTGCGTGTTCGCCAGTCCTTGGCCTTAGATCATTAGTTAGGGATGCCGCACGCGACAGAACTTCATTTAAATCCGAGCTCTTAATCTGTTCCACAGTGTAATTTAAATAAGCAGTCTCATCCAGTAGCAGTAATCTCGTTATCTAAAACTAGAATTTATTTGATAGTTAATATTTCATAAGTAGCGGAACCACATAGTCAAAACAGTTTGTTAGATACTATTACAGGCATTATAAAATAAACATAGAATATACCACTGTTTATTTATACATAAATAAATAAAGACAAATCACACTGATTGAGCTAGCCTCAAAGTAAGTTTTAAACTTGAGTTACTAACTCAAAGATAATAACTATATTTTATAAATATCCAAGACCCAGGATAATTTGAAAAAGGCCATTTCCAACTTACTTGGCTGGGGATCGAACCTAGAACATCCGAGTGACTGACTAACGTGTTAACCGATACGCTATTACGCAACAAGTCAAATCAGATACTTTTTTCTTAACTTCAAAACAAAAATTTTCTATAGGATTTGTATGAAATATTGATTTATGACGTCATAGTTCCTTGGAGTCAAATAGCGCTCTTAATATCCGTTTTTCTGCATTAATAAATCTAAAATCACGTTCAAAGTGGATGTGATCAATGACAAGTGGCATTATTTTGTGACGTTTTATTCTATTAACAGTACCAAATAATTTATTTTTGAGCCACCGTAATACCCAATTGATACGCCGTAAAAATAATGTACAGTCGTTTATAAAACGTAGTTTCATTTTTGTTTCTTTTTCAAGTTGCACCTGAGTACATACTTGTTAAACTAAGTGATAAAATGTAGGTCATTATCATTAACAACCGAGCACGCAATAGTGTTGTACAAAAAAATCTTTAGAATTTAGGTATCTTCACTCAAGTTTCCAAGGCTAAGCGCAATCCACATTTCTTTCAGATTGTACTGAAGCGAGTTACTGCTTTATTGTGATTGTATGTTGTAATCGCGGCGCTGTAAAATGTTATGAATTATGTTATGAAATTTTGAATAAGGTGGTGTTGCAATTGCTGTTAGTAAAATTAATTTTAATTTTACTTGACAGCAAACTAGTAATTCATTGAAAATAACATTTTTAGACACCTCCATTTTCAATTAAATATGAGGCAGACAGGACAGACTTGATTGTATAATATGTATTTAGAGATATGTATGTATTTATTGCTCGTTTGTATGTATTTAATATGTAGGTATAGTACTATTATAATATTTATATTTAGTATGTTTCTTTTTATTTTATTTTTAAGTTTTAAATTTTATTTAGTTTTTTATTGTTATTTTTTATTATGTGTTACACCCACATAAACTCTCCCAATCAACCCAAAGGTTTGACTGTTAGAGAATGCTTTTAGCATTAAGTCCGCCTGTTGTACTATTACATTTGTATGTGTGTACAATAAAGTGTAAATAAATAAATAAATAAATAAACATTGTCATCACAATGCAATTAATTAGTAATATAATATTGTACTAAAGCGTTATTATATTACTAATTGCATTGTGATGACAATGTTATTTCCAATGAGTTAGTAGTTTGCTGTTAAGTTAAATGTACTAGAGCGTAATAACCGCCAATCACGTGTTTTAATAGTTCATTATTTAGACATATTATAGATAAGTATAAGTTGTTAAATATACATCAGCAAAATTAGTTCCACATTTTATATTACATCGAACATAAAATTATTTTGCTAACTTCTACACTATATGTATGTACCTGCCTACGTCGTATATAATGTACAAGCTAGCAAAAAAGAAGTCTTTTTGCTGATGTTTAAAGTAGAACCTAATACGAATGCGGTATGTAGAACGAACATATTAAGTAAGTGCAAGTGTAGGTTGCTTTGCGTGCGTGTTTCATCACAATCGCAACTCGTGTGGGTGTGCATTTACACTTAGACACCTATTGCACATTACGTATTCACAATGACTTTAAATTAATGCTAATTACCTTCTCAGTGAGACGAGTGTCATGTCGACCTTGTACTGCAGAATGTTTGTTTATTCGCTTGTTACAGAGGAAGGATAGTTTAGAATGTGAACGTGTGATGTCCTTATGTAGAGTAGTATCAATGTAAAATACTTAAACTCTTTTTATAGGAATCAAATTGGGCAATATTTATGGTTCTATCTGTAAATTGCTAAACAGAACGAGGTATTCCACTTAGGGCACCCGTCTCAATAGCACCTGGCCTATTCCACGAAGAGCACCTAATATTAGCAAGTGTGCTCTTCGTGGACTTGAATTATTTTTACATTTTTGTCCACGAAGAGCACCAATGATTTAGCAGCTAGTGCTGGGATTTATATTTTTTTACTTCTTATTATGAATATAAGTCTACGAAGAGCACCTGCGAATATAAAGTGCTCTTCGTGGAATAGGTCAGGTGCTATTTGCCCAGGTGCTATTCAGACGGGTGCCCTAAGTGGAATACCTCAACAGAACAGTGGGTAATAGCGATAACTTTGCGTATAAAGAAAGTTTACGTATCCGTACTGTGCGTCGCAACTGGTTAATTAAACTTTGGTCTTTTTTAGGGTTCCGTACTAAAAATGAAAAAAAAACGGATCCTTATAGGATCACTCGTGCGTCTGTCTGTCCGTCCGCCTGTCACAGCCAATTTTCTCCGAATCTACTGGACCGAATCAGGTGAAATTTAGTAGAATGTTGTAATCCTATGACCCAAACACATATGTGCAAAGTAAATATTTTCTTTTTAAATAAGGGTCATTTTCGTGGGACAAATTAGAAAATTAAAAAAAAGTTTTGCAAACCTTACTGCGGATTACTGCCTTTATGCGGATCTCATATACATATTTTTGTTATTATTGTTAAATGAATAGTTTTGATTTTATTCATGAAAGAAGACGAAAATCGACCATTCCCCATCCCTGATCTCCGAAACTATAAGCCTAAAATTTTGAAAAACATACAAAGTATAGTTCATTGCTTGTAGATTACAGGAAAACCTATAAGAATTCAATCAATTGTACGGAACCCTCTCCACGCGAGTTAAACTCGCACTTGGCCGGTTTATTCTTTAAGACAAGTGGCCGTCTGTACTTCCATATAGTTGTTGAACATATTGCTTAATAAATTCTATTTAAAAAGATAAAACTTAGTTTTGGTATTGCTTCTGTTTTGTGGCGTATTCTCTAGAGTATTTTATTAACTTGGGATCCATTGGTAGTTTACTTTACTAGCCTAGTTTTTGCAATGATTGGAGTCGGGTCGACGCAATCCCAATTAAGTGGCTTCCCTCTTGTTTAATGGGATGAGTTGGAAGCCATTTATGTATCACTAATTGTTTGTCTCGAAAGATGTCAGAAAGATATACCTACTTAAGTATAATATGCGTAAGCTTTTAGTCTAATATAATTCTTGAGCTTTGGAGACAAGATTCAAGCTACCAACGGACTACAAATCATTTAAAAATAAATCCACATTAAAAATACACACATACATCACTGGTCAGTGCAGACAGACAGTGCTTAGAGCCGCAAGACGCAAAATATCTATAATAAAAAATATCGGTATGTAATATCAAAGATAATATAATTACTAACGTAAGTAATATATATATATTCGTGTACTGAAAGAAAATATCGATATTTAATATTTTTAGATTTATAAAATATCTGTATTCCGGTCCCTGGCTACGCTCAGCATTTTCCTGTAACGTAAATAAGTTTCTAACGTTGCTCGTTTCAGTTCAGGTGTTAAAAATGTATGAATTTCACACGACAGCTGGTAGTTAATTTCGACCATGTTGATACCAAATTACCAATCAAGTCCTCTTGTTGCGTGACCGACCGAGTTTGCCACAGACACTTTCCAAAATTACGTTCATTCACTTTGACAAGGCACGATACAATTAGAATTGTTACAGTTTGGAAATGTAACTTGATTCAAAACTTATATTCGCTAAGTAAATAATGATGAACTTTTAAGGAGACAAAAGTTATTAAAAAATAACGTATTATAGTTAGAATTTTATTTTTTGTTTAATGAATCCAAACTAGTATATGAATAAAAAAATTTTTTTAAATGAATTCTTTTACTAAATAAAACAATTCACAACTGAAACCGATTTATCATTTAAATTTGTAAAATTTTCAATGTGAATTTCACGACACGAAGATTTCCAACGCTGTCAATTTAAGCGCATATGGCCAGGCCGTACACTGGAGCTGATATTGTCAGGCCTTTTGCGTTCTGAATTATTTTCGTATTAAAATACATTTTCCGCTTGATATAAATATATTGAAAATCCATTTCCAAGCCGTTTCAGTCATTATAGAGCCATTCCAAGTTAATTGGAGGAATATTGAAGCAAATGTGATCATTAAAGTTATCTGTGATTGGGTCTTGTTGATACCCAATCGGCAGGGTCTGTTCGCATAATCGTCCCTTTCTAGGTCTCTTGGCTTAGGCTTTGGTTTGATTCTGATAAGTTAAGGAGTGCATAATATATTGTAGTACGATCTTAATTACAAGTCACTGCTTGTGGATTTGTCATCCCAGTAAAATCTAAATTATAAATCTTTTATAGTTTCATTTTGATTTCAAATTAAATTTTATTTACGAAACGAGATGTTTTTACGCAAAAATAAAATAATAAACAACGATGATGACCTCCGTGGCGTAAGACGACCTCCGTGGCGTAATGGCTAACACGCTAGACCGCTAATCCGGAGGTTCTCGGTTCGATCCCCAGCCAAGGCAAGTTGGAAAATGGCCTTTTTCAAATTGTCCTGGGTCTTGGGTGATAATCTGTATATGTATTTATCATAAAATAAAGTATCGTTAAGTTAGTATCCCATAACACAAGTTTAAAAAAGACTTACTTTGGGACTAGCTTAATCAGTGTGATTTGTCCCTATATATTTATTTATATATTTAAATTACCAGTTTTTCTTGCAGTAACTTTTCTTTATTAGTCAGCCTATACTTGTGTCCCACTGTTGGGTTAAGGCCTCCCCTTAACGATTGATATAGTGGTATGTGTATACCAGGAAGATGTATTATTTTATTTATCCTGAGCCCTAAAGGGGTTTCGTAATCGAAGTGTGCAAGGACGCTGTATGACAAGTATTAGATTTCAGCTACCATTCTTATTCAGGCTTGAGTTTCATTGAAACTTTCAAAATTCAGCACTATTCTCTTGATGATAATGTAGTAAAAAATAAAGAATTTTCTATCCTAATATTTATTTATTTAATTTTTATTGAGCCAAAACCTATAATAGGTAGACTTATATTCGTAATCCTACATACCTATTTGATGTATCTCACTTGCTCCATAAAGGTCGGGTTCATTATCATCATCATCAGGTCTTTTGTAGTCTCCACAACCCTCTCTGTACTACCAGAGCCATACTTGGCCAGAGCAGCCAGAGGATTCAGCCTACACTCCACGCTGGCCAGACGGGTTGGAGAGGTCTCATTGATGTATATAAACTTTGTTTAGCCTAAGTCGCTTTCTGCGACATCCTCGGGAAGGCTTGAAGAGGTCCTATTCTACTCTGCCGGAAATCACACGGCATCCATATAAAGGCCGGGTTGCTTTGTTCAAATTGAGTGCCTTGTTTTATAGACGACATTGCCACGGACATTGCCTTCCCTTGATGTTTCAGTTGAAGTTGGAGTAAAAACTTAAAACAGGCGGAGTGGCACGTTCGCAGACCTTTCGCTTTTCTTTATCCGCGCTTGTGCCAGGTGGAAATAGCTCTTTCGAACCATTGCCGCCATCGTATCCGCTCCATACATGTTGCTCACATTGAATAATCGAGTGCTCTTAGGCCGGCCGACGCTAGAATGTGTAAACTTATTGAGATTTTACCTCCCATAACTCTGTTCAAAAAGCTGAATTTATTTTGAGGTTGCATCAGATTTATCTAAAAATTTCTCGAGTATATTATGACCTAGTTTTAATAATAGTATATTAATAGTTCTGGTTTCCATAAACAGTTCATTAAGGAGGCTTTATTTAATTTTGGTTAATATGCTGCTTACACAAATCTTTTAATTCTTGTATGGACTATCAAACATTGTCACTGATCTTTTAACGCATTTTTAGATTCTAAAGACCTTTTACTTAAATGCCTTTGCCTAAAATTTTGCCACAGAAGACAAAATCTTTACTTTCAATAATTTCCGTTTCGACGATAATTCGTTAGCGAATGGATGTTATGTTGCACTATCATTACCACTCTAGTACAAGCACTTATCCCGTAAAATACGGTAATAAACAGAGTGACACAATTCTACGGCTAATGTGCCAACGGGGAACATAAAACCGCGTGATGTATATCGCCCTTGACGTTTTGACTAGCTTAGCAACACGAAAGTTTTCGCCTTCCTTACCACCCCTCAAACTGTTATTTTACTCGTATCCCTAAAGACAAGCATTTCGTGAACTGCTGAATTCTTTAGCGTGTCACACCCGAGGTTTAAAACCTACCTGTACCAAAAACTTATTATTATCTGCTAGAGACCTGTCTAGTTTTTATAGCAGAGTTGCATTTAATGCCTATGAAAGCCACATTTTTTTAAACTAAAAACATTCAAATCTGCACAAGCTTCGCTGAAAATGGAAATCAAGGTCTACGCGATATTAAAATTGTGCCCGACTCGAGCGAAAAATAAAATTCGCTTTATTTACCAATGTTCTTGCTTTATCTCTGATATTTAAGATAAAATGTTTGAATAGATGTTTAAATGACACTGCAACGGCTCTGTCGTCAAATTTTAATAGATTTGAATTTCGGCGTGATAAAATTTCCGAATTTGCATTTTATTGTTTCTTTCGCTTACAAGCATTGACTTATACAGGGTGACTTTTAAAACACCAGCCAAATTTTGGTGCAAGTTCAGTCCATGTTACTGAACTACTTTCTATAAAAAAGTTATTAAATTTCGATAAAAATTTACAACACAAGATCCGTTTGACTCAGCGCTGATTTTTATTTTAGATTTTCGTTAATTGTTTTTATGAAAAGTAGTTTAGTATCATGGACTGAACTTGCTCCAAAAATTTGGCTGGTGTTTAAAAAGTCACCCTGTATATTACTTGAAATCATTGCTTACAAGTAATTACTTAGCTACCTACTTATTTTCGTTATTTCATTGAAACGCTTCATTAATATAATATAAATAATAAATAGAGACAAATCACTCTGATTGAGCTAGCCCCAAGCACAAAGTAAGTTTTTTTTAACTTTTTGTGTGGGATACTAACTTAACGATACTATATTTTATGATAAATACATATAGATAAACACCCAAGACAATTTGAAAAAGGCCATTTTCCAACTTGCAATGGCTGGGGATCGAACCCAGAACACCGCGTGTTAATTTATCATCGCCATCCTAATCTTATTGTCTGCTTTCCCTATGCGATTTACACAACTACGAGTACCTTTAAAGTTTGATTTGATGTTGACGCCAAGTCAAATCAGTTGGCAAAACTGTAAAATCGATAGTTTCCTAATAGTCCGGTCAATCTAGCCCAAAAAATGAATGTGAAGGTGCATAAAGTTCTAGCAAGCTGAAAATCAGTAAAATTGTTCAAAACATAATTTTAAATATAATTTAAAAGTTCCCCATCATTCCCGTGTATGGAAAAAAAATTATTCGAGGTCAAAGGTCAAAAACATGAGTTTTTCACGATTTTCAGCAAAACGGTAAGTTTTATCATAAAAGTACCTCAGACAAAATTTGTAGATCATAAAATTGCCAAAGTATTTTATTATTTAAAATTGTAGAACAAATCTTTACACCCTACGACTACAGCCTCTAAAGCTTGCGGCTATCTTAAAATTATCTATAAAAAATGTATCAATACTTTTTTTCCTACGAGCCACCGTTTCTGAGATAAAACGATTCAAAAAGTTGTAAAAGTTGTTATCGTCATAATATGCATGAGTACGCCACGTATATACATCTCTAGAGTTGTTATATATGTTGAAATATTTTTCTATTGGTCATTGTAACTTATACTTAAAATATAAAATATACATAAGCTATAACTATAAGAATATCAGGTAAAATTAAACCCTGTCCCTTAATTTATACGCCAGTGTAACTTCGAGACATCTTTCTTTTTATTCTATTGTGTGCGTGGCTAGGGTCGGGCCCTGGTCAAGTTAGTACGGGCCTTCGAAAACTACCTACGAGGGATAAAAACAGTGTGGCTGTATATAAGCTTGGTTATCAGTTAGACCCTACAGACTGGGGTTGGAAGTTGGTCAACAATATATTAGAGCCAGTTCAAACTTTACTCCCACCTGTGCCGGAAAAACTGCTGAACATAATTTTTTGCAACTGCAAAAAGGGATGCAGTGCTAAATGTGGTTGCAAAAAAGTCGGACTGTTTTGTTCTCTGGCATGCACAAATTGTCAAGGCCGGTCGTGTTCTAATGTTGAATCACCAACAATGGAGGATTTGTTTGATTCCAACGAATTGTCATGCGATACATCACTACTGACGCAATTTACTTGCATCCGAAATGAAGATGAAGATGAAGCACGAAGAAGAAGAACAAGAATTTGAAAGTTACGAATCAGGCGAATGAACTTCACCACGTTTTTTAAATTTACATCGCTTTTATTTTTTCCAATCTTTGAAAATTTCCGTTATTTTGCAATAGTTTCAAATTAAAGAGGATCACAATTGACCCGTGGAGTAGGCCTACTGGGGAAACCACGTTAAAAATAAACGGGCAAGTTCGAGTCGGGCTCGTACATGAAGGGTTCCGTACCACAGTACAATGTTTTAAAACGCTGAAGAAACACATTTCTTGTATGACGACCCCCTTTAATTATTAACTTTATCTTATTTTTAGTATTTGTTATACGAGGGCTGTTTGACAAGTACCCGTTTTCTAAATATATTAATAACACTGGCCGCAAATAAGTATACCTTTTTAAGCCATTTTTCAGAGGCGGGAAAATTAAAAAAAAAATGGCATTCTTTTGTTTTTTTTCTTATTTGACAACGATTCAGTGAAGGCGTGAACTTAAAATTGTTAAAATGGAGAAAGAACAGTATCGGTCTGTAATTAGATTCTTATTTTTGAAGGAAAAACATGTGATGAAATAAAAGTAAGAATGCAAGCGGTTTACCATGAATGTGCTCCTTCTATGACAACCGTCAGATATTGGTATAACGAGTTTAAGCGGGGGAGAACAACCGTCTTTGATGAGGATCGCCCTGGCCGGCCAGTCGAGGTGACTACAGACGATATGGTTAAGAAAATTGAAAATATCGTTTTAGCCGACCGCCGAATTAAACTTCGAGAAATCGTTGATGCTGTAAATGTTTCAATCGAGAGGGTACAACACAAATTAGAAGAAAAATTGGGTATGAAGAAAGTATCGGCGAAGTGGGTGCCGCGTTTACTCACGGAGGAGCAAAAACGGAACCGACTGACTACTTCGGAGCAGTGTTTGGCCGTGTTCAAACGTAACCCGAAGGAGTTTCTGCGTCGTTTCGTGACCGTGGACGAAACGTGGGTCCACCACTACACCCCGGAAATGAAAGTGCAGTCGAAGCAGTGGATTTTACCGGGTGAACCTGCTCCAAAGAAAGCAAAAACCGTCCCATCGGCTGGAAAGGTCATGGCGACCGTTTTTTGGGATTCGCAGGGTATTATACATATTGACTATTTAGAAAAGGGAAAAACAATAACAGGGCAGTACTATGTCAATTTATTGGATGAATTTGACGCCGTGTTGAAGGACAAACGACCCCATTTAAAAAAGAAAAAAATACTGTTTCATCACGACAACGCCCCGGCTCATTCGTCCAGAGTTGTGACGGCTAAATTAGCACAGTTACGCTACGAACTATTGTCTTACCCCCCGTATTCTCCAGATTTGGCCCCAAGGGATTCTTTTTGTTTCCCAACCTAAAAAAATGGCTCGGTGGCAAGCGATTTGGATCAAATGACGAAGTCATTGCCGCCACAGAGGCCTATTTTAATGACTTTCCAAAATCATACTTTTTGGATGGTTTATTGAAACTTGAGTATAGGTGGAACAAATGTATAGAGTTAAAAGGTGACTACGTAGAAAAATAAATGCATATACATATACAAAAAAAATGGGTTTTTTTTCCATAAACGGGTACTTATCAAACAGCCCTCGTAGCGGCCACAGTAATACATAATCGGTGAAAATTTCAGGTGTCTAGCTAGAATCGTTTTATCTCAGATACGGTGGCTCATAGGAAAATAAGTATTGATACATTTTTTATAGATAATTTTATGATCTACAATTTTTGTCTGAGGTACTTTTATGATAAAACTTACCGTTTTGTTGAAAATCGCGAAAAATTTTTTTTTCCATACACGGGAATGATGGGGAACTTTTAAATTATATTTATAATTATGTTTTGAACTACTTTACTGATTTTCAGCTTGTGCACCTTCGAATGTCTAAGTTGACCGGACTATAAATAATATGCAGAAACTTAGTACATGTTTGGATAATGGCCATATTGCGAGCAAAACAATTCGACAACATTATCGATTTCTCCACGTTTTGGGAAAACGTTCTATAGTTATGGGTTATAGTTCGGCCTGCAAACTGGATCCGAAGTGCAGTAGCCGGTGTACTGTTTTGTGTCGGTCGGATATTGCGCTTTTATGGCTTCGACGGTTGGCTTAATGCGTTTCCTATGTGACGCAAATGGGAAGTTTTGTACCTCGGTGCCACACCACATCTCTCGGGTCGCAATGGCGCAGGTGCGAACTGACGGCTAACTAGGACAGTTTACAGTTCCTACTTGTTTGCTTTGATATAACCATTGTTGAATATGCGATGAATGGTTTAACATTTGAACCGTTTAACTATTTAATTTGTAATTTTCATATGCATGTCCTTTTTTAAATAATATTAACGTATCCGGTCCAATTGTATCTACCTGTTAACTACCTAACTAAACATTTTGATTAAAAAGCGTGACTATAAGTTTATTTAGGTAAAATGTACAAAGCAATTATAAAATAGCAATCCGGTTATAATTAATGAAATATTGATAATATCTAGTTACTGCAAACATCATACTAGATGCGAATGGTAGTATCTAATACCGTGAACAGTGTGAAGTTGTAAACTAAATCATTGCAATAATTTCTGGTACCAATGCGCTGACGCTCTATACGATTAAGTTTAAATGTTCCAAAACATTTCCAATCAATGTTTGCTGTTTAACAAGATAACAAAAGTTAATCATGTGCTTATTCATTATCGTTTTCTTACGATATCGTGCAAGAAGAGTATCTCATTCGAATTTTATAGCGTCTACAATTTATATTTACCCTGGTTCAATGATGAAATTTCATAATTCATATCTTTATTGCTTATGATGAAATTATAATAAAAATATCTTTACAAAATTAACATCTTTTATCAATATCAGTGTGAAAAATAAATATAATAACTGTACGAGGGCCACACCGACAAGATCGGGAATAGAATATTGAAATGTAGTATTATTTCGAACACGATTCCATTTTTGAATTTTAAATAAAATAAAAAAGAAAAGAGTATTGACCATTTGAATTAGACAAGTCGGTGAGAAAAATGGAGCTTACGCGGGAACATTTTCGTGCAATAATTTTTCATAACTTTCGTCGAGGTTTATCTCAAGAACAATGTCTCGCCAAGCTTGTTTCTATTTATGAACTTGAAGCACCTAGTAAAACGACTATATATCGTTGGTATTCTGAGTTTCGTCATGGACGTTCCTCTCTTACCACAGACCCTTCTACTGGTGGGCCAAAAACAACGGTAACACAAGATAACATCGATGCTGTACGCCAATTAATAAAAGAAGATAGACATGTGACATACGAGAAGATTCGGGTTTCTCTCAGCATTGGTATGACAGCCATTCAGACCATTTTACATGATGAACTGGGTGTCAAGAAGTTAATTTCACGCTGGGTGCCCCACCGTTTGACCGAGGAACAAAAGTCGGCTCGTGTTAATTGGTGTCGGTCTGCTCTGCAACGGTTCAATAGAGGGAGCTCAAATGCAGTTTACAATATCGTCTCTGGGGATGAATTGTGGATTTATTCATATGAGCCCGAAAGAAAACATCAATCGGCAGTTTGGGTCTTCGAGGGTGAGGTCAAGCTAACAAAAGTTATTCGCTCACGCAGCGTGTCGAAAAAAATGGTCGCTTCGTTTGTATCGAAAACTGGTCATGTGGCTACGATTCCTTTACAAGAACGAAGGACGGTTACTGCTGATTGGTACACAACAGTTTGTTTGCCGGAAGTCATAAGAGAACTTCGTAAAATTAATCCGAATCGTCGTATAATCCTTCACCACGATAATGCGAGCTCACATACCGCATGCAAAACAAGCGCGTTAATGGACCATCCTCCTATAGCCCTGACCTAAGCCCCAATTATTATTTTACATTCCCAAGAATTAAAGATATGCTACGTGGTCAACGGTTTCACGGCCCAGAAGAGGCGGTCAAAGCTTAAAAATCTGCTGTTTTGACTGTATCCACTTCAGACTGGAATTACTGTTTCAATAATTGGTTTTCTGTCACGGAGAATACTTCGAAAAACAATAAAAGTAAACATTATTATATTATCTTTGTACTTTTTTCTATGCCCGATCTTTTCAGTGTGGCCCTCGTATACTTTACCTACAATACTTTTTTTCTGTTTTTATATTGTAACCTTGTGATATTTACGCGGCTTATTATTGCGGAACCGCTTTATCAACCGCTTCAAACAAAGAATGGAATGTGATGTATCATGATAACGTGCCTTATCACTACCTACCTTGTTTGAACTGAGACTATCCTACGGTTTAGATGATTTCATTCGTTTCCACCTACACTACAGTCATCAATCATGCCTGTTTTAACTTTAACGTAGTTAACATTTCAAGTTCCTATTTATGTATTTGAATGACAACTGTCAAAGCGCTGAAGAAAGCTTTTCTATTTGGAAGTCAATTTTCTCCAAAAACCCTATCATTGTTCCTAATGTTGTTCTGTCCCCATTCTTCAACACATATTGTCTGTCTTGGTTCGTCTTCGATTTTAGTCACGCGTAGGCATTGCCGTCCGTCGGTTGGATGGCTTTGTTTTTTTAAGGTCGCAATCCTTTCATTTCAACAGGGACTTTAGGCCGTAAGAGTGCAAGTAACGTAAAGTTCGGTTTTTAAAAAGTTTAGTGTTTTGTCTATCGTAGTGTATTTAATGACTAGAACTCGTTCCGTGGTAATAACCATTCTATGGAACCAGGCTATGAAAATTGGATCAGTTTTGAATAATTAATACGTTTTTATAAACCAGTTTCTCCACTATCGTGCGCTCCTAAGGCGTCTTTCGTATAATATCGTTCAGAATGCGGAACAAAAGACAACTAGGCATACTACGTTGAATTCCTAAGTGAAACCCACGCAAGGTAGAGAGCACCTGTTGCGTACTTATGGATGCTCGTCATTGCTCATATCCGAATTTTCTCGAAATCCATTTTGTTTTACCTGGTATTTCACCCATACATTAATTCCCTGGGCACCTTGACTTGAAAAGGTGTATTATTTCTAAAATAATTTAACGGTCCCAGAACCAAATGAATGTGGGCCACATTGCCTAATAAGTGCGTGGACATGGTGACTGGTGCGAACGTTCGGGACATGGCATTCCTCTAGTTCAGAAGGGATCGTATTCAGCGCACGGCACGCGGGCGCTGACTTCTCGGGACAGTCAACCCTGCTTCCATTGCTGTGGATGCCGTTTACAGAATACTAATGTCTCCTATTGTGTATCCAAACTCAGACGTTCGCCGTCGCGACCTAACGAAAGTTTTGTAACGCCTTTGTCTTGCTGACTTTCGCGTTCGCTAACTGGAACGCTCTTTTGACGGATTGGCTATAGTGCTCTCAATGAGATTTTATTTGAGCCTTCGTGAATGTTATATGTATATACTCGTCATAAGTTTTAAGCACGCGTTAAAGTTTTCACTTGATTACGCCTTTGTATTAGTCTCTAGCTTTATCAATTTATTCGTTCTTGTCTGTGTCCTGTCGTCAAGAAAATATTTCATCCCTTACTTAAATAGTGTAATGTAATAATAAACTTTCACTGCTTACTTTAAACAATGCTAGCGTCAAATATAAACTGCCACTGCTTTATTCACCTTCGCCTATATGCCGTTATGTGGAATGATAGCGTCACGGATTCCGCCTGCATTTGAATAACACAGATCACAGCGAGATGGCAATGCGAATGAGTTGTGCTATGAATATGCACCGCTGGTTGTGCGCGCGAGTTTCGCTGCGTTGCGCCGAGCTGGCAGCGGCTGCTGCACGCTCCGCTGCCGCCACTGCCTCCCTCGCACCAGCCTCTCCCCCGAAGTCCCTTGCGAAAAAATCATAATGCAATCGCCAGGGCGGTCGGCGTGGAACGATCGGCAACCACTCGCAACACGCAACCAGTGTACATTCAAATGCGTCGGTACTCACACGCCGTCCATCACGATGGACTAGTATCGGAAAAGCGATTTCTCTAGAATTGCTGGAGTGGAAAACTGTCCACGAACGTTTGACCAGCTCCGCGGTTCATGAGACAGAGTTACCATTGGATGTTCTTATTCAGTGATGTGAACTTTCGTATGTGCCCACTGTTGTCTTTGCTAATGTTTACTATTAGTAATTAGTACATTCAGTAATTTATTATTACGATAGTTATCTGCTGTTTTCAACCTATCCTCTAAAATGACCTACGATTATCTCAAGGTTCTCTTCTCGAACCACGCAGGTCGTCACAGAACTGGCCATATGGCCAGTATATTATATGGTATATTGTTCTGTTTTGTTTGCCGAAATACGCAAATGAAATTTGGTACATCATAGCAGTTCATTAGTAGTCCAAATGACACGACTCGTTCGCGACCTTTTTTGTCCAAACAATTGTCTATCAAACTGAAATTAATTCTTTACGCGTCTTGGTTGCGTCCGGTGACGGCTGCTTTCGAGGCGTTCATGTTTTCAAGCTGTCTTTTCAACGCGAGTAGTGGCCTGGTTCGCTCGCTGCCAACTGGTAGCTGATTAGAATTGTTTTTGTTATCTTAAAAGCGGTGTTTTTAGTATAAAAACGATCAGTTTGTAATTATCGCGCACGATAAGACTAGGAAGACTAATGGAATGTCGATCAGTGGTAGTGCGCATACGTGGTGATTTGGTGATCTGTGAATTGTGTTGTGTCAGTGAGTGGTACAAGTGTTTCGTATAATGTGGGGAGCTGCAGTGTCTAACCCGCCACATTACCATTACGTGCAGGGTCCTAATGGGCCTATACCCGCAGTGGGACCTGGCGGTCCCGCATTGATTGGCCCTCCAAACGCAAGACATTTAAGGCCTCAGTCTTCCTACTCCTTGCCCCATGGGAGCAATGGACCAGGTCGTTGGGGCTGGTCTGGAAATCATGTGTCTTCATTCGACAGAAGGCAAATAAAAGTACCGCCACAACCTGCGAGACCAGCCCCCGCTCGACCTTCGTACAATAGAAATGTTGCAACTAATGTAAGTTTAATTGTACTACATAAGCAAGTTAGTATGCATTTTAAGTATAATAATAGGTAGCACAAACACGGCCAAAGAACTTGGAAATGTCATTTAGAAGTTGTAAAAGTAATTTCATTCAAGCACACCTTTGTCGTCTAATTATATTTGAAATCGTGACAATGATGAAAACGTGAAAAGTAAATGTGCGTGCATGACACGATCGCACTTTACACGGCAACTATGAATGCTGGTGAAAATGATTGAAACGTATACTATAAATCATCCAAAACAAAAAAAGATTTGTCACGCTGTGTACACACACCTAAGAAAGAGGAAATTACTGAGGAATTACATAGAATTAGAGTAATTATCATCGCGGGCGCAAGGTAGATATTCAGTAGTTTCACATCCTGGGGGCTTGTGGTGTGCGTGCGCTCGGCGTGTCGTATCTGCGATTTATTTCCGCGTCTCTCTCGCAATGCGTGTCCGATGTCGGCCGCGCATGCACTATATTTTATCGTATAGAGACTAGCTATAGCAAACTGTAGCCAGTAGTCACACGACACGAACGAACGTTTCTCCATTACCAGAGGAAGGCACGCGGCTCTTGCGATTATATCGCCTGTGATAGTTCACATCTATATCGATAGCCGCAATATTTGCATAAAGCGAACCGAACGCTCTATTTAGTCGTAAATCATATTGCATGACAAACTTATTCCTTGGGGCCTATTTACTTTCTTATATTATTTAAGTCTTCGATTGTACAAAAACGCAACTGCCAAACTCCGCCGTAGTTATGCTCCCTATCCAGAACATATGTTTACTTACGTTTATTTCTTTACGTAACTCTTACGAAGGTTCTATAAAAATAGTGTGTTGGCCGAGCGCATACCGATAGCCCTTTTATAGCTAGTCGGCTTCCTATGTAGGGTAGTATTTAATGAATAGCAAATGTAGTCGTAACCAAGGTTGTTCTCTTTACCGGGACGCGGCTGACGCGACTCTACCTAATACTTTCATGCGACAAAATAGCTTTGTCTAATATGAAAACCTGTCATCACGTAGTGTTGTTTGTGGTATTGTTGAAAATATGGTAAGCAACTAACATTTTGAATCATCGCTAAACAAATATAGTCACCGATACGAAATCGCCGATAAATCTGATGGTAAATATCAGAGTGACGTCACTAAGATAAGATTTGTCATCGATTAACATAGTTGATTTGATTTATGATTATGACAACCGCATATTTTTGTTTTCGTTATATTCATTTAGGAGTTCTTTAATTAACGCACACTTTAAATCTGCTGTGTTCACGAAGTAGTAAAAATATGACGCTACATTTATGTACAATCAATGGTATCTAGTCAAAAATGATGACACATACATTAGGTATCGGAATTGGGATTCACTTCTGATACCTATGCGTTATAAAGTCATGATTTTTCATTTATATGTACTATTGCACAAGATATTCAATATAATAAAAACCGGCTACGTACTTGACATATCGGGCCACGCGCACTGTGTAGGGTTCCGTAGTTGCGAACAGGGACCGGAATACTGGTGTTTTAGTATCTATATATTTTATTTCAGTACACGAATATCGATACATTGGAATACCGATATTTTTTTATTACCAAATATCGGTATTCTGGTCCCTGGTTGCGAATGCCGACTTAGTTCACGGCTTAACGCCTCACGGTTAAACGACTAAAAACGAACTCACATAGGACGATGTTAACTGAAGAAAGAGTTGTAAAATCTTCACAAGGGAAATTAGAAAAAAATATTATCTATTCAAGTATTTGTTTTAAGTAAAAAAAAACTGTCTAATTTTCAATTGATTTCGCATGAAATTATCCTTTTCCGAGTACATTTTATCATTTTATAAGTTGGTCGACTATAACTCTTTAATTTGTAAACTCTTCTTAACTTTGATAGTTTTCCTTTTAACTTAACGTAATTTCGACTTCATACATATATGAAGAAGGCCAAATTGAGAGAAGTGAAAACGGAGTGAAGGTTTACTTACATACAACATGTAATGTTCTACTTAATCGAGTACTGGTAAAGCGTTTAACGAAACAAAGGCTTTTAATTGCCTTCCATTCCATTACAAACGAAAAGTCATCACGTTCGCTTAATGTTTATGCTTTTTTTTTGCATTGCATTATTCTAATTGCGAGTCGTCGGCGAGATTGTTTTCCTGTGCTGTATTCTATATGTATGTGTGTATACTATGCAAAGCAATAACATAATAAACTTACGTACTACTAAGTAGGTTTCGTTAAAATATTGTTTTCACAAACTTATGGATCGTACCGAAAGTATAAGGATCAACGGATTAATTTATGAAAATTACACTTTATTAAATCTGATTATGATTTGATAGATTTTCCTAATTTGTCCCCCGAAAATTACCCTTATTTTAAAAAAAAATTATTTACTTTGCACATATGTGTTTGGGTCATAGGATTACAACATTCTACCAAATTTCACCTGGAGCAAATTGGCTGTGACAGACGGACGGACAGACAGACGCACGAGTGATCCTATAAGGGTTCCGTTTTTAAATTTTTTGTACGGAACCCTAAAAAGGTGCTTTAAACAACTTTTAAAAGAATAATTTTGTGATTATACAATTTTTATGTGTAATCATCAACCTGAACCTACCTACTTATAGGCTTTTTTTTTATTAAATATATTTAATGTATTTAGTTTCGAACAAACCATGTATTTGCTTGAACCAGCTCTTGAACTTATTTGGCCTGACAATGCTCTTTACATAGATTTTTCGTTTCGTTTTGTTTCATCCAAAGTCATTTAATATTACATACATACATACTCCCTAACTAACTCATGATAAGATAATGGATCTCGAGCGGTATATTATAATTTTCCCAGTTCAATTTGTTTTAACATTATAAGAACAATTATATATGTTTTTTTGACCCTAGGAGTAGTCATAAATTCGTTTGTAAGTCATAACGGATTATTTTTTTTTGGTCCTATTGTGTATATTATCTAAGAAACTTAATTAATAAAGTAAGAACTGGGCACACATCATTCATTCTCATACTCATTAATTTAAAAGTTATGAAATACTTAGGTACTTACCTGTTTTCCCAAGTTTGCATAAAGATAAGAGACTTTTAATTTGATACGATAACTTTTTGCATAAATCTATTTTTAAAAAGGTTTCTTCCTCGTTAATAGAAAAGTTTTGATGAGTTGCCAGTTTAATTGATTCTAATATTTTTTTGATCAGTGTACGTACAGAGGATCTTCGCCTGTTACCGTATTACGTAACTATCTCTAAGTTTATTAATCAATTGCTTAGCTCTTTTGTTATTGTGATAAATATTAATTTGTCTTATTACTATTCAGTAGGTGTGATTTGTTGGAAGTTTATATTCAGATTTGTATCTTATCACAACATCCTGAGAATGTACTGGATTATAAATAGCCTTGTGACCTTTTGAAGCTTTCGTGTTCGAGTCGGCCTTTAATCGACTGTGAAAAGTGAAGAATCTCCAATACTTAAAAGCATTCAATAAAGCTTTAATGTATTATTATGATCATACCATATAATTATCAATAAAACATTTTCAGATCTTGTCTATCAAATTTAAACATAATGGCTCAATTATCAGTTTTTTAAAAGGCCCATCATCAAAATTTTAGATTCTCGCAATTATTGCGACTGATTAATTCTGGTTAGGCAATTATGCACTGTGATTATGCATAATATGCATGGTATCAAGTGTTCTGTGTCAACTAACAATAGCACCGTTTTTGATGATTCCAATCTACCATGTAACCCTATCTACTAGTTTCATATTGAACACGGCCACATGGAAACATACATCGCGGCTTATATATTAAATTACAAATTATCTGAAGGCGTTGCGTGTGAAATTGGCCCAGCAACTCAATAAGCCATTTTGTTAGCGCCGCGGTGAGCCCTTCGCTTTATCACTCCCGCCGCTTATACGCCGAATCCTAACGAAGAATAATGATGTTACCACTCAAATCTGATTATATTGCGATTGGCATGTGTTCTACATACGTACTATTTGTAAATCTTCGTATTTTCATAATTTAATTATGAATCAATCCTCGGTTTCTGGATATCTATTTTAGTTTCTGCCATTTCGCATATCCTTGGTTAAGACGATACATGGAGTCCAGTGCTGCCCCCATTTGAAATAAATTATTTGTAAGGAAACGGAGACATCATTTAAAATTTTGATGTAGAAAAACTTAGATAACCCTTCAAACTATTTTATGAACCACTGTTTACAGTTTAAAGTGAGAACGTTAAGCTTTAGTTTGCATTTTTGCCAAAAGTGGCCGTTTTTAGGGTTATCTAGGTTTAACTAGATCAAAATTTTAAATGATATCTCCATTTCCTTTCAAATAATTTATTTCAAATGGACTCCGTGTATCGTCTTAACATACTCATACATTTTTTCTTCGTTCAGTGAGAATAGAAAAAACATTAGTGTACAAGCTCCCTTTAGATTTCCCCTGAAATTCTGCGCTTGCAGAAAAAGTGACTGACTTTGGAAGTAGATTAAAAATATGAAAAGATTTACGTCTCAATATTTGTGCGGGCCTGGGGTCTCCTTGGCAGTGTGGGCACGCCTCCCAACAGTCCCAACTATGTCTCGAGCCGGCTCTACCCGGATAAAACGGATCCACGTGCTCGACTTGCTTCAGAAACTATGACGCTATTCGCAAATCTTTTACATTCAAATTAGGTAACTACATCTAGATATTATTTATTTAGGTAAATAGGTATTTATTTATTTTCATCATCGTTATTAGTACTTATTTAGGATAGGTAATATTTTGCTTAGTTTTCTTCGAATTAGCAATATTCACTTCAAAGTGCATACTTTGAACCGATGAATTAGATGAACTGTGCAGAAATAGCAGAATTGGCTTTTTTTTCGAGACCAACAGATCTGAAATGGATTCAATTCAATTTAAAATATCTTTATTATCATAGGATATTTATAATATCTCGTAATAATAGTCACTTTGTTTTGCACAAGTAGCGATAGGATTATCGAGACTCCTTTGTATCATTGTAGTTATTTCGAAATTATATTTCTCATATCACCGGAATACAAAGCTGATTAATATTCCGTCATCTTTCGAAATATGTAGGTATCTTAAAATGATTTGCATCGATAATTGAGCCACCCTCTGAGTTCCGCCCACACGCCTTCCACTTCATTCACAATATCAGAAATAATCTTGGAATATCTTATCACAGAATAAAATAACGCGTTTCTTTTTAGGGTTCCGTAGCCAAATGGCAAAAAACGGAACCCTAATGGATTCGTCATGTCTGTCTGTCTGTCCGTCCGTATGTCACGGCCACTTTTTTCCGAATATAAAATAATATTCCAAATAATAGTTTGCGCGAGAGACACTTCCAAAGTGGTAAAATGTGTGTGTGTCCCCCCCCCCCTGTAACTTCTAAAATAAGAGAATGATAAAACAAAAACAAAAATATGATGTAGGTACATTACCATGCAAACTTCCACCGAAAATTGGTTTGAACGAGATCTAGTAAGTAGTTTTTTTTAATACGTCATAAATCGTAAACCGCAATTTACCTTTAGAACTTTTATATTATGTTACTTATTGCTACGGAACCCTTCATGGGCGACTCTGACTCGCACTTGGTAGCTTTTTTCTTTTTAAAGAGAATACCAGCAATCCACTTACTTGTAACATACGCGTCGTATAATAATATTTAGCTAGTGTTAGTAAGATGAGAATGTTCAAATATAGGTATTAGGTAGACTTGCTACCGTTGAAATCTCTTTGAACAACGCGGCCGAGCCAAGCAATTATTGTTCAACAAAATAAAAGCTAAGTAACAAAGGGTCTAACGTTATTACACTTCCATACAACTTCTCCTCTATCGACTGGAAACATCTTTGAAACTCCTACCGATTGGTCGACCGATCGTGGAACAAGTTTATTTATATTTTTTGCAGAGGTCGAACGCAACCATTTGCAATTTTCCAGGTCATATGTCACGTGATATACGAGTATTATTTATGGAAACCTCAAAAGAGATTAATGAGAATATGTACTTGTATGAATAAAGCCCATACGCTTTTCATTGTTATTTTATTAGTGGCGCTGAGTGCTCAATGAATTTCTAAGTAAACGGTGGTAAATGTTGAGCACGTACATTCGTAGTCGCGTTGTTTAGGTAAATACTTCACGTAAATGCTGACTGCATCTCGAGTCTCGGCCGTGCGGAGCCTTGACTCTTGCCGCAATGTCAGCTAAATGCCGGGGGTCGCGAATCCACGTCAAGTAGCGGTTCTCTATAGTCTTATTTATAACGTGTAGCAGCAGTTTAAATATTTTTGTGCCGGAATTACGTCAACATTTTTTTCTGCCTTGGGTTTTCGGTAGGTACCTACATAAGTAAATATTAGGAGATACCGAAAATTAAAGCAGATTAATTGACTATTATGATGATCATCCTCGATAATGATCAATTTGTACATTTCTGGGTTCAAACAAATTAAGGTTGATTGGAAAAAAACGCAGCTCTTAAGTACAAGAAGACAAGATAAAGATACCTACTTAATTTGTGTGTTTTACTTACATAGTTACTTCTTTATTCTAAACATTGAGTATAATGTGTGCATTGATTGTACTACACTTACGTATCCATTGTTTAAAACTTAATTAGTCAGGCCAAAATGGCAACCTTACCTTACCATACCGAGGCACCAAATTTAAATTACCGTATCAGATTTTTCTACAATCCTCTTTGTATTCAGTCATTTGATTTTTAGGCAAAATAATGTGACATAAGTATCACATTGTTTGCGTGGCGTGGTAATCCGGCGATATAATACAATATGTAATATAATTTTGCATGGACAGGAAATGTGATAGGATATTTACGGCTAATCCATACTAATCTGTTTATTTTTAATCACTCCGTAATGACTTTAGATAAAATTCCTGCGATAATATTTTTTTTTTTATACCAAGCATACGCCATTTTTGTCGATAAGTATAGAAATCGGGGGATCCAAGGGCTGGTGCGCATTTCGGACAGCGTTTAAGTATTGCTATTCAACGCGGAAATGCCGCCAGCCTTTTGGGTACTTTGCCCTGTGACGGCAGCGATTTGGCCTCAATGTTTTATATAATTTAATATACTTTAGTTCTATTTTTAAATATTTTTAGTTTAGTTAGTTTTAATTTAGTTACTTATTAGTTTTACGTTGTATTTTTAGTTTGTCACTATTTTAATATGTTTTTACGAAATAAAGAAAATCTAGTACTTATAGAAAATATTTTTATAATATAATAAAGCGTGTTTCTTTTCTATTAAATTATATTTTCAAATTAATAACCAGATAGATATAAAATTCTGTCAAAATTAAATTGAATCGCACCCGGTTGTTCCAAGAGCTCTATAATCAACAAATTACTAGGAAATTGTACATATGTATGTACAATTTCCCAGTAATATATATATATATATATATTTGTTTGTTAAGTTTTTCCTACCTAACCGTGTCGTGTCTTTATTTTTTCTTTTTAATTGTAATTATCTGTGTTGTCTCCTATCATTGTCTTGTACATTTATTTATTGTGTTTAACACTTTCACTGATTTATTTTCCCAAATACAAGACGTATTTGGGAAAATAAATCTGTGAAAGTGTTCAACAAATTGCTGTGATTGATTAATTAGGTACGCATACGCACGTTCGCACAGATCACGTGTGATGTGAATGCGACCATATTGCAAAAATGTCGGCCGCAAAATGTGCCAGGATAATTTTTAAAGATAAGTCAAGATTTCACTGCAAAATATAAAACGTCTACTAACCAGCCCGTTCGTGCGTATGAATATTTTATGTCTATCGCTATGAATAATCAATCAACGCTTTGCACCGCCTATTTGCGTATAAATAAGCAACTAAGTTATTTACTTTAATTATATCTATCTACTTATATAAAAAAAAATGAGGACACCTTTGCTTAAAAAATTTGACCTTAGAATAGGTTAGGTATTTAAAAAATTAACATTACTTTTTTAGGGCTCCGTACAAAAAAATAAAAGACGGAACCCTTATAGGATCACTCGTGCGTCTGTCTGTCCGTCCGTCTGTCACAGCCAATTCGCTCCGAATCTACTGGACCGAATCAGGTGAATTTAAGGTGACGTGGGTTCACAATTTGCAAAACAGTGCGTGTTTTTGAAAAATCACTGTTATTAAACTACTACAGTTTATTCCTCAAAAAGTTACTTTTATTTATTTCAGATTTTCTACAGACACCCACAATAGCCAAAACACGATTGAGCATTTTTGGCTCGATAGAAAAAAATCACAAACATATCTCTAAATTTGCCTTTATAATACGTATTACTATTTTATACAATCACCTTTTTAAACGAAAATTATATATAAACATGTATTATCTAAATATCTATCCGTTTTGGCTACAGAAAAAATTATAAACATAATGCAAAAAACATAATAAATAAAACACTGCGAAATATCGTCGAGCACGGCTCCGGCCCTTCCTTCGCTCTCGACGAATATTTCACTGTGTTTCATTTATTATTATTTTTTGTATTATATTAATATTTTTTTCTGTAGCCATGATAGTACTTAGAGAGATCTTAAATGTTATCAATATTTACGAAATACTCACTTTGAAATAAGAACACAGCAAAGTTTAGGACTATTTCTATACATGGTATGTTTCGAAAACACGATTGCTTAAAATTTTCTCCATAGAAACAAATTGCGAAGTTGCCTCTAAATCACCTCAGAATCATACTAAAATGGAAAATATTCAAAAAATACAATAAATTAGCCCGATAACTTTGGATTATAATTGTATTAAACATAAGGCAGGGATCATGTCTTATTTTATAAATAACTCTTAAATATTCTTTGTAAAACGAAAAAACTTTAAAAACCAGAAACGCGTAAATCAGCCTCATTGACCTCCCGTGATCTTTTCACCCCGCATAGCTCGCTGTCCCGTTTCGGCTAGAGTAAATTTGTGTGCATGGAAGCGGAAGCAAAATTTAGATTATTTACATCAGGCGCAACCTTAACGTCAATGGACATTTTAATTATTATTGTAATTAAACCAAGTTTGCATAAACGATATTGTTAAAAAGTAATTCTTCGTAGTAGTCCTTTTTTAAACAAATCTGTTTTCCTTTATTTACAGAAGGTCGATCCCGAGCTGATCTTCACGAAACAAGAGAAGATCGGCAAGGGCTCCTTCGGCGAGGTGTTTAAAGGCGTCGACAACAGGACGCAACAGGTTGTCGCCATCAAGATCATCGACCTCGAGGAAGCCGAAGATGAGATCGAAGACATCCAGCAGGAGATTATGGTGCTGTCACAATGCGACAGCCCTTACGTCACCAAGTATTTTGGATCATACTTGAAGGTAAGAGTTGTCAACTTGTCAGAACTAGCTATTTATGTTATAATTTGAAGACAGGATATTTCAACGTCGTTTTTCCTATCTTTCATCATCATTAACAGGTCCTATTTTTTTAGTCTCCACTGCAGGAGCACGACCCTCTCTGTACTACCAGAGCCATATACCCAGAGCAGTCAGAGGATTTCGCCTACAATCTCTACGCTCTGGCCAGACCTAAGTCGCCTTCTACGACATCCACGGGAAGACTAGGAGTCCTAGACTAGGGTCCTATTCTACTCTGCCGGGAACCACATGGCTTTTCTAACTTTGGCTTTAGCTAAATTACCTACAATATATCTGATATTACCTCCGCAAGTTTTAAATCGATTCTTTAAAGCGATATCTCGCGTGCAATACTTTATGTTGTCTCTACAATAGCGTCTCATTGTACGTATTAAATGTACCATTCATTACCTTTATGGAGAATAATAACCGTGTTCGTATTAGCTTATTTCACAAGATATACCGAGTCCTATACAAAGGTTTATCGTGGTGTGTTTTGCCCCAGGTGAGTGGCATCAATCATTGTCCATGGAGCCGAGCCCTCGTCTGTATCTGCTGAGCCTTTGAAAGGATTAAAATCACTTGTAATATGGGTTTACTTACATACTGGATTCTTGTAAAGTGCCTCTTACAAAGTTGGTACATTTCAGTATTGCGGAGTCTATTTGAAATCCGATTTCTTAACACCGCCACTGACAGCATGAAAACATGTTACTGCTAAGGCTATAATAACAGAAACCGCCAATATAAAACAAACAGTCATTACCGCCAATTTTAACGTCGTTTCTCGTCTCTCTTGTAATTGAACATTGTTATTTCCAGGTCTAGCTAATAGGACATTGATAGAATCGTGACTGGCATCAGATATAGCTTGTGAGAGAGAAGCCATTCACCCCCAACGGAATTATTGAGACTGATTTCATTACTACTCAGCTTATTAAATTGCGCCGCTTGCATAACCTCTATTTGAATGTCACGAAATTTGTAACGTGCTTGTGAAAGAACGTTCACCCGCTCGTATAATTCGTTTGCGTGCTATACCGTCGTGTAGCTGGAGCGATGTCCGGCACGAAGTCTTTGGGGTCAGAACACGAATAAACATCGAACCGGTTTGTTATATTCACGCGGCATTACCACTAAAACCTTACGCTTGAAGTATTAGCAAATGACGCTTAATTGTTTTGTTGCTGAGCTTTGTATTTCAGGAGCCAGTTGACGTCATCATGACTACTACCAATACGAACAAATTCTAGCCAGGGTTGGCTTTCAACGATATCTACATTGTTTTATCACTAACATGCACTCTGATAAATAAATCAATCATGGACACTGCAATCTCCCATTTTAGTATTTACAATGATTGTCAATTATGCGAAGGACAAACTTGATGTTTGCCCATTCGAACGTCAGTCTGAGATGTAAATTGTATGCAAATGAAATTAATTTTCATGACATTTTGCATGTAATGAGACTACCATTTATGTTACGCGTACAACAAATTAGAGGCACATAAAATAAACATCCATAAAGTAAACATGTCGTCAATTACTCTTTGATGAATGGTTATCTAATTGTACAATGAATGACATAGCCTAAATATTTACATTTGATACGTGATTTATTTTGACAGGCGGCTACTTTGTGCGTAATAAATGTTTGTGATACAGAGTACAAGTATCATCCACTTAGTGAGCGCTAGTTCGTGAACTACGGGAGATTGACAAGACGTGGGTCATTACATTTATCACGGACTCATTGCTATTCTTACCTGACAAGATGAGTAAAAGGTTGTAGGCAGAACGCGTACGGATTTGGAAACAATACCTCGCTGATTCTAATAAAAGATTGTTTCTCACGTCTTTCATACAATAACGTCACGACCTCGATGTTTTAATTTTGCCAAATGTCTTTTTATTAATACTTTCCTTTGTTGTCGTGTTAAGCTGGGTTGAATTTAACATAATCCTCGTTGAGGCTTAGGGTTGGGTAGCGTAAAACAATGAAACCGAAATGGACGTCCAAAACATATCTCATATCTCCTGTGGTCCCTTTCAAAGGCGCGAATAAAATGGGTGGCCCGCTTGGATAGACAATAATGTCTCTGTCTGTCTTGTCGATTATTGCATTTTTATTATCCCTCACAACGGTCTGTCAAAGTTTAATAGAATGTTTACTATAATTCTGCACATTGTAATGATGATTATGAATGGTATGAACTATTTATTTCATTCGTAAGAAGAATACTAAAGTTATTTCGTCGCAGTATTTAAGAGCGTATTAATTAAAAATAGCTTATAAATTTATGATAAAAATATTGACCTGAATAATCATCAAGGCCTTCCCATTTCTGATTTTTTTGCGCTACTCCGTCTGGATTTTTACGGAAGACCTACTTAGCCTAATGGTTTTGATGTTGCATTTCCCGCTTTGTGCATCGTGTCGGCTGCATGATGCTATTGCAGTCTTGACACACTTTCGAATGTTGTTGTTATGCACGCCTTGCAAAACACTACTCAAGCAAATATACATACACATTGCATTCACATTTCGATCAAACGTGACAAACATAATATAAGCTACGTTGAAATGAAACAGTCCTGGTCAGCAGGTATATTTTACACAATTTTAAAATTGTTAATTACCGTTTCTGCTGCAAACGTCACTTTTTTATTTTCGCTATGTTTTTTCGCGGTTAATTGTTTTGCACGGAGTTTTCGACGTTTTTAATTTCGCGTAGCAAACAAACAGATTTAAGCAAACAAAGATCATCTGTTACAGTCCATGTAAACATCAAACGCAGAGGTGTTGGTCGTTGTTTGAGGAATGCCATGGCTCAATTAGCCTAATGAACTTGATATTACGTGACAACCCTCTTTATTAGGTTTATTCCGCCTTTGTCTTGAAAATCACGTAATGTATCACCGAATGTTGAAAAAATATTATTAATCCGACGTTTGTATACTTACTTTTTTAGGGTTCCGTACCCGAAGGGTGCAAAGGGGAGGGTTATTACTGAGACTCCGCTGTCTGTCCGTCTTTTCGTCTGTCTGTCTGTTCGTCTGTCACAGGGCTCTATCTCTTGAACCGTAATAGTTAGACACTTGAAATTTTCATCGATTATGTATTACTGTGGCCGCTATAACAACAAATACTAAAAATTAAAAAAGTTAAAAATTAAAGGGGGTCGTCATACAAGAAACGTGTTTTTTTCCGGCGTTTTAAAACATTGTACGTTGGTACGGAACCCTTAATGTACGAGTCCGACTCGCACTTGCCCGTTTATTTATTTTATTCGATCTACTCGTGTACCATTTTTGTAGCCAAATGGCTTCCTTTATCATCATCATCAACAGGTCTTTTTTAGTCTCCACTGCAGGAGCACGACCCTCTACTACCAGAGCCATTTATTAGCCAGAGCAGTCAGAGGATTTGGCCTACACTTTCCACGCTGGCCAGACGGGTTGAAGAGGTTTTATTGATGTTTATAAGCTTTGTTTATCTTGTGTTTCCTAAGTCGCCTTCTACGACATCCACGGGAAGACTTGAAGTGGTCCTATTCTACTCTGCCACACGGCTAGGGCTTCCTTATTTCTATGTATTTATCTCTAATCAAAAGCCACTGCGACCAACGTTACTCAAATTAGCTGTCACTAAATCGCATTCGCAGGCTTACTCATTCTCTCCAACAGGTAAAATACAATTAGTGATATTTTCTGCAAAATATTTAATTATTTACACACTAGACGTCTTATTTGCACGTGAACACATTATACATTCAACGTAACATATAGAGACAATTTTTATTTATTTTACTATTCCGTCTCAAATATAATTTTGAACGTAGTTGAGCTAGCTATGGATATTCACATAATACACGAAATAAAGTGTGCATGCATCAGGTAAATTGTTACTTTATTTGTCAAATAAAACAGGAGTGATTTACCTAGGCCGGTGCGAATTAACTCATTCGTAGTTTATGTCACAACACAAATTAAAATGAAAACATGCGATGCGGGACCTACGACATTTTACAATTTGTTTATCTTTATTGACCATGAAATTGTACCATGTGATTGAGCATGTGAGTGAGCCTTGAATATTTTTATCAACACCGATTAATATATCATTTATTAGGGTTCCGTAGTCCACAAGGAACCCTTATAGTTTCGTCATGTCCGTCCGTCCGTCTGTCTGTCCGTCCGGGCTCGTACTCCGCCGCTACTGCACCGATTGTCACGAAAATTAATGGAGAGATAGATATTGAAGTTCCAAAAGTTGGTTTTTAAAATTATGAAAAATATTTTTTTTAGCCCTCCCATACAACGAAAAGTGAATTTAAAAATTAAATTGGACTTACCCCAACGTGTGGAGTATCGTTAAAAAGGTCTTTTAAAATGCAACAAAAACTGCTTTGAAACTATGTAGATCAAACCCCCCAGTCTTGAGATAATCTAATACAAAGTTAAAAATTGAGGTGTCCCCCCACCGTAACTTTTGAAATATTACTAAAATAATTCTGAAAAAAATGTGGTATATACCTCAAAGTATATACTTACAATTAAAACAATAGCGGTTTAGGTATCATAGATAGTTATTTTTTAATACGTCATTAATCGTAAACCGCAATTTACCTTTAGAAATTTTATATTATGTTACTTGCTGCTACGGAACCCTTCGTGGGCGAATCCCGCTCGCACTTGGCCGCTTTTGATTCTTTATTTGTACTCGTACCATGTACCCACAGACTACTCATCATTTACCTGATGGTGATGAGTATGCTTTATAATATTTCTTACATTAACTATTACTTTTGGGAGAGACCTTTAGCCCAACAGTGGACTAATAATAGGCTGTTATGAAGTTACCAAATATTTTACTTTCATTGATCCGAAAGCGTCATAGATTTTTGTAGACGTAACATGTTTTTATGTACATACCTAATAAGTAACATTGATTGATTAACATTTAATCAGCTTGTTATATTATTCTTAGCTTTAATTAAAAATTCTGTTCATACACTTCGCTGTCGAATTGTTGTTTTATTTTTACATGAGCTTTTGTGTTAAAAAATGCAAATGACTAACTGAGTCATTTTGTGGTTTTTACGCTGCTATGCGAGTGATCGTATTCTAAAAGACCTTAATCGAAGCTTTACTGGGTTACGTCAGCACGATGAATGAATTCGAATGTGACGTGAATAAAGCCCAGTCTTGTGAGAGAGGCTTTTAGGAAAATTCTCAATTGTCGGGCGGTTCGACCGTGGTAAGGTGAAGGACGTCGGTGACTCACAGCCTAGCTTCGAGAAAAAATGTTGAGAATCGCTTTGGCGGGCACTTGTTCTGTATAAATAGGTACATTGCATGCATGCAGTATTTGAATTTTGAATGGCTAGGGAGTGCAGATCGCGCGCGTCGACACATCCCAGCTTAGCATTATTCTTCTGTAATGTATCACGCTCCGTTTACGAATTACGATAGCACGGTTAGATATTTTACTGCTGGCCTTCAACATTCTACATACATTTGGTAAAATATGCCAATTCTACACTCAAGTCCGCATCCGTCGACAAACGCTAGCTCTTAAAACAATCAGTAAATAAACGCATTCAGTAAAATAAATTATGTGCTCCGTTTAATATAATTGCTATGTTTATATTTATTTCCTCAATAATTTTCCTTCCACTTTTGATACAGTGACGTTATCATTTAATCAGGATGCTTCACTTGATGGGTGCTATTGAAATCTATATAAATAAAAATGAATTGCTGTTCGTTAGTCTGCTTAAAACTCGAGAACGGCTGAACCGATTTGGATAATTTTGGTCTTGAAATATTCATGAAAGTCCAGGGAAGGTTTAAACGGTGAGAAATTATGGAAAAGGGAACGGGAAAGGGCGAAACAAAGTTCGCCGGGTCAGCTAGTTTGAAATAAATTGTATTAATATATTTTGGACTTTGTATCTCTCTTGATTTGATATGATATGCTATTGCATGTGTAGACGTGTCTATTGAAAAAATGCTTTCTGTAATTTGTGTACAACAATCAATCATTTGACTGAGACTGCTAAGATGTTCTTAATTTCCAGTCCAGTCATCTTAAAGACGCCCTTAAACGAAATTGCAGCATTTACAGCTGAAACTATAAATTTGATATCAAAGGAAATCTCGGCTTATCTTTTTTTTACGCACATTTTATTTCACTTTTATTTTCTATGTTTTAAGGAGAAATGGTCGTTTGGCGTCGTAAGATGACTATAAAGTGCGCAAGGCTCAGCTATAAACGCATTAGGACCACCTTGACCTCCACGCGAACACCAACCGATGTCAAGGCTCCGCTATTGATGCTCTAAGCAGCGATTTCATTACAATGGTGCCCCCCGAGCCCTGACACGAAATAGCCAATTGTCCCTCTGTTTGCTATATCACTCAGTGTTTTATGCAGCCAAATTAGTTTTCGCTGTCTGGGCGAGCGCCGACTGTAAACGAGGAGTAATGTAATTCTCCGTGAGGGTCGATGACTCATTGTTGGCGAGATGAGATCTGGAATTGTACTCGAAAGGGTTTTTTTTTGTTGACATGGGTCCGTTAGTTCTGAATCGTCCTTCGGCTATACTGCAATGCGGGTAGGGCGCGGGTGCGGACTGGGTGGGGCGGAAGGGGAGCTGAACTTGGAAGGTCAAGTTCCAAAAGTTTGCAATTTACCTTATTAGGCGTCAGCCATCGATGGCTCCATTTGAACTCAATTATGAAGTTAAAACTTCGTCGTTATTGATCAAGGGTCGGTTTCTTCAATGAGTTTTATTTATTATTTTTAGTACGCTCTACGCTTTCCATTTTATTGGACTATTCATTATTTTGACTGCCAATACATTTGCATAGTATGGCCGTAATATCGTAAAGACTACAGTGCCTAAATTATTTTGTCATTTTTATACCAACCACAGAAACAATAATTTTGTATTTTTCACAGGCGCGACCTAAAGATTTAACAGATTATCCATATTGCTTACACTACATGCCAATCCATAATATTGTTGGCAAATGTTATTGTCAAGTTGATTAAGTTTCTTCAAGTGTTCTACGTAAACATTTCGTGCTCCCAAAGAAAATTGATAAATCCATTCTAAAAGTAGATCCATTCGCAATATCTGTATGTTATCTCGAGATTAGGATAAGAGGTAGGATTTTGTTTGCCGCTTGTAAATGGCTTGAATGGATTTAAAATAAAAACAAATAATGTAAAGGACATTGCCTACTTCTCATAAACGACGCGAAATTTGTGTCGTGGCGCTTATCAAAACGCTCACAACGCAAACACATTGTCATGCAAAACGGCTACAACGCGTTGCGATAATGCAGAAAAGCCATGACGCGAATTGGAATATATTATGGATCCATAGTTCATATAGTCATGAATGAAGGCGAGAGCAATTGGGCGATTTGGAAATTGTGCAAATGAGAAATTTGCGATGGGGCAATGAGATTTGACGCCCAATTGCCAAATCGCCTAATCTCCCAAATGCCCAGTTGCCAAATCGACCAATGTCCCAATTGCCAAATAGACCAATCTCCCAAATGCCCAATCGCCTAATCGAATAATGTAACATCGCTCACAGATTGCAAATACACGTAGAATAAATACAGGTATCATAATTTCAAAATCAACTACTTTTAAATTTTTAAATTTTATTTTCAAACATATCAAATACTGCGTCACAATAAAGTTATAGAATTCGTTTGATGTAGTAAACTGCTAAGTTTTCCGTCGATCAATCACGAGAAACTCCTAGAATTTGTTCTTAGAACAAGTTATTTTGGGACTGAGATTTATACAATGTACCTACGTACATTTTCGTATTTTCTGAATTAGTTTTTCCTCGAGTGTGTTAAACATTCAGAATCCCTTTGAAAGCATATTGAATAAGCGATTAGTTCCAACTAATACTACGTTTTCATTTAGTAATTTTCGGCATTTCACTTCCAATGGTTTTAGCATTTTAGACGGAATACATTATAGGTTATTAAAGATAAATTACTTACGTCCTCAAGAACCTTTTGGAATCCTACTTGCCTTAGGCACAATGGCGGCTTAGTCAGTGTAATTAACCCACTGAATAATCTTGTAATTTCCAAGCAATTCGCCCTAGTCACTTGCCTTCCCAGGGGTTTATATAATTTGTATATTCTGGCTGTCGGTAGGTGTAAAATTTGATATGATTTACTTATACTTGTTTGTAAAAATATTGTGGTTTAGCATTCCAAATTTGAATAAAATAAATCTATCTACCAAGCAAGGTTTCATTTTTAGAGAAACTCGTTTTGTCGGTGATTTTCAGTGCGAAACTCAGTCGCCCAGTACTATTTTATTAAGTGCAAATTATTATAGATAATAAGAACAGATACGTCACGTCTTTATCCCTATGGGGTAGATAATACATATTTTCATTAAATTTGGTTCTCGATAATAATAGTGCTAGCAATATGCTCTTAAAAGTGCAGTACATATAATATATAATATATAGAAGAATATACCTATAGAAGTTGCTGAGACAGAGACTCTATCGCATATCGATAAATAGAACAGTTACAAGGACGAAAAAATTCGATTGAAATTGCTAAAAATAGAAAACTGACTGTCGTCATTTTTGTAAGTTCGTAAACAAGGCTAGTATAATCTTATCGCCAACATCTTGTATTTTATTATACATATAATATACAGAAATAAACCTACTATGTATGTATAAATCCGATTTGACTGAAATTCAGTATCCAAGGGTTTTTGAGATCGCGAAATCCAGATCTTTCAATTTTTAAACGTCCAATGAGGCGTCTGGGTTTTAGAATTTTTAACTCAATTTGTTCATAACGTCTCACTTTTGTTCAGACCTCAGGTCTGAGATTTTGTATGCTGGGGTAAAGTACTCCGCAAACCTCGAAACTGCTATCAGATTTCGATATTTCCTTTACTGATTGTTAAACTGCAACTGGACATGCACTTTAGCCAACTTCAACAGCTGCACGAAAAACCGCGAGCTTCTTGCAGCCCGCGCAGCGCCCGACAAACTAGTCTTGTATTATACGTCAATCAAACTTCATTATTACAGATTTTCGGTTACAAGCAAGCCGAGGGCTCGGCGAGCCTCCGTTGTCTAAATTAATTCCATTATCGTAATTTTCATCGTCAGAACTCGTCAAATTGACGCCATGTCGTCTTAAAGCAGCTTTTTGCGAAATTACATTTTGATTTTACTCAGCGTGTACCCGTGGTTTATACCCCAATAAAATTTCATACGATAATATTGTTTTTGTATAATACAAAAATCTTTATTGCACCAAATAAGATTTACATTACAAATACAGGACAATATCTATAATACAAGGTTTATCTTTATCATTGAGCGTGATTTGTATTATGTACGTTCTTATTGGTCACAGTTATATCCTGTCAAGTAAACCCGAATTTGGTATTTATGTATAAATGTTAGTTTCCAATTATGTATGTGAAAACTGGATTTCTCATTATTATTTTACTAGATGAACACTATGATTCGATGGCTGAAAATAATACTAATATCGATTTACTACTCTTGACAGTTTTATTTACTCATAGAATCAACAACAATATATTTTAGTAACTGCGGCTTGGAACAAACGAACATTTACTGAAGTGTTCATTGTCAGACTGAACGCCATAGAATTCGATCCGTAAAGTAACGGCTGCCTAACCCGTGTTCCGGGTCGCAAACGGTCCATTAGTATAGGCATTTGGCTGTATTATTATTCGCGTTGCTGTGTATCCCTTCAGAGCATCGCCTATGTAATCCCTTGTAAGCCCTAGATCCAGGCGAAGCTCAGGGCAAATACTAACGATATGTCGTAACCACTTAGCTAGTTTGCGTCAGGATTTGTTGTTAGGTTTTTTAATTTAGAGTTAGAATTCCCTAGTTTTCCGGTTTAATTTCCAGTGACACAATCCGTTATGGATTAGTCTACTATCTATACTAATATTATAAAGCGGAAGAGTTTGTTTGTTTGTTTGTTTGTTTAAACGCGCTAATCTCAGGAACTAATGGTCCGATTTGAAAAATTCTTTTTTTGTTGGGTAGTCCATTTATAGAGGAAGGCTTTAGGCTATATAACATTACGTTCCGACAACCACGCGAACGAAGTCGCGGGCACAGCTAGTTAATAATAAATGGTAATGTTAGCATTGCTGTATCCCTTTTAGGCATCGGGTATTTTAGACTTTTTTTAATCAATCCTAAATGTTTCCTATCAAACAGCTCGGTACTTAAATTAAAGGAAGACAACGCGTCCCGATTAAATATTTCATCAACAGATAACGACCATAACTCAATCTAATGAACATTCGCACCCTAAATTGTATCCGTTTTGGCGAAATATTTCACAGTTACTACCTTAGAAATGAGGCAGAAATAACATTACGTAAAGACTAGTCGCCTGACTACTGTACCCCTAATGCAATATCCTCTTGGTCTACGCAGTAAAATAGTCGTAAATTAACACCTATGTAGTAGCTATGTAGTTGTAAACGTTGTGACGACATCTGGGCCAGTAAACAAGATTAGTACGTTAGCTCGGATCTGACATGAAGCACTACTATTTCTTATTCTACAAGTTGAGTCGTTGTATAGTTTATTATCTTATTCGTACTGATGAATTCAGTTATAATTACTTACTTCATACTCGGTTTCAGGATTGCGGGATTCCAACTCACTATTTTCACTTTCAGTAGAAAACTAAATAATAAAAAGTCAAAAAAGTTAACATTTACAAACAAATGATAGGCATATGTTGTACCCACATGTATACATCGTGTTAATGAACGAACGCAAAACCTCTCAGATGGTACCTCAGCCCATGAAACTGAACAACTTTTCTTCAACAACTTTCACGAAATAAAAACAAAAATCGGATTTTCGTACAAATTGATCAGCTGTATTAGTTTGTATGAAAAACCATCTGAGAGGTTTTGCGTTCTTTCATTACCACGATGTATACTGTTAACCGATTACTTGGCTTATGTAGAAATATGATATCTTACTTCCATCAGTATTTTTTTCCGGTAGACAAATGTAAGAGTAACAAATATGTGTTTTGTATTATTATTAATTTTTTTTTCCAAGTAGACGAATGACAGAGTTACTAATGATACATTTGTTTAGTAAGCCTTTTGAAAATACAAATAACTTAATGTTTCAACTGAAGTAACAGAAATAATTTTTAATAATATTGAAAATTATAATTAAATAAATTTCTTTTGATATTTCACCAGCCGTTAAAAAACGCTCTAAATGGGAATACTAAGACATTCCAGGTGCTCCCAAACTAAGCAGAGCTTTTGCTTTGGGAGGCCGGTAAGAATAAGTAATCAGTTTAACACTTGGACTGCCTCCGTGGTCCAGTGGTCAAGGCGTTTGCCTTGTGGGAGGTCGTGGGTTCAAATCCCACAGGGAAGCACACTGTGTGAAAAGTTGTTTCCAGTCTGGTTAGGATATTGCAGGCTTGAATCACCTGATTATCCGAAAAGAAAGATGATTCCGTGCTTCGGAAGGCACGTAAAGCTGTTGGTCCCGAACGCCATCTAGCGTTTGTACCTATCCTAGGATTGGTTTTGGTCTACCCTTAGGGTTGCGGAGGTCAGACGGCAGTCGCTCTGTGTAAAAAACCAGTAACCTCGTCGAATCACCTAGGTTAGATAGCGGACCGGCTCTGAAGCGTAACCGCTGAGGACGCAACCGGGAATACGCTCGGATGATATGAAGTAATTAGTTTAACAGAACATTCAGGAGTAAGATTCAAGTATGTGTGTATATGCTTACACACTATAACCCCTGAAAATACATTATTTAGTTACAGGGGTTATAGTAGAGGTTCTCAAACTAAGCAAAAAGCTTAAATCTTGAGAAACCATAATTTATGTAATGATAATAGAATTAATTTAAATTTTAAAGTCTAAGTGCACTGGAAATAGTTTATCATATTGCTCAAAAATAACAAAAAGTGAAGATTATGGTATAGTAAATTAATCAATTAGAATCTTGAGGAAGTATTCTTATATGCACATTATAAGCACGTCATAAGCATTATGCTAGTGACCTCAATCACATGTTCGACGTGCGTTAATTATATGGAAATGCCATTCAAATCACGAGTGAAGTGATCGATAATTTAGATAAGCTAACGGTATAATAAAAAAAGTTGCCCATTGGTTAAGGTACAAAAAGTATACATGAAAGAAATTTCATTAAAACAATTACGAAGTTTAACCATTTATTACTTAGCAGATTTAACGTAAAGATTTTATAAAAGAGGGAACTCTACCAGCTCCTTTTGCTTTAGGTAAAACGTTTTTAGTAGTACCAAAATATCCTGTAAAGTTTTTGTTCGCTAATGGAAAATGTTCTCGTGTGGACGCTTAGCAAGTTTGACGCGAATGTAGTACATGGTAAAGGCAGCTAATCTTATTACGGGACGAAGCGCCGAGGCTTCTTAATAACTTACTCCTCACCGGGCGGGCTAACGGCTCTCTGACGAGTTGTACGACAACCGCGAAATTTAATAATTTACCTTGTGCCAAGCTTACACAGTATACTCCTTCAAGAAGCTTCATGACATAGGATTTCTAAATACCTAATACTTAACATTTAGAAGAATTTCTTTAGAGAACCTATAACTAAAAATTTTTCCTATGGATCTATGGCGAAATATGAAATAATTTTCCATACTTACAAACATGTAAGATGGAAGAGAGTATAATCGCATAACTTTTGTTGGGGAATGTAATCGGTATCGCAAACTAAACTGGCTTTAATTTGTGCATTGGAAAAAATACACTGTATTTGTTAATCTAGGTACAATTTTCAGCATCACGATATTAAAAATCTTCACGAATAACAGATTTTAACTAATTAATTAAAAAAAAAAAAAAAAATTAAAGAAGATTAAAGACTCCGTCAATGTAAAAAAAAAAAAAAAAAAATTTACCACCGTGCACACAAAAATTAAATTTGAAACTTATCGATAAAAGGGCATCGATAAAGTTTGTCTGTTTTTTTTGTAATAACTTTATTGTACCAAAAACATTTAAATATAAAAAGAGAACATACTTACTCGTAATACGAAAGAGCGTATACAATCGTAATATGAAATACCTGCGATAGAAAGTTCTTCATCTTCGCATAATTTCTGCTCCAAATTCCAATATTTATATGTATTTATGACGTGGGTAAACTTCTAAGTTTGTTTACTTACAAAATGTAATATAACTTATTTCCTTTTTAATATCTTTGCGTCGCTTCGCCGAACTTTGTTTCGGCGAAAGTTCTTACCATAAAGTTTGCCATCGTGTTCGCGAAAATTCTTTTGGGCTGATATGAGTGCTTCATGAAGGAACATCGCAGAGAATTGATGACAAGATGGTATCAGCGTACATTACGTCTAAACTCGATAACAAGCCGGCCCTCGGCGCTCCGATCCAACCTGTAAACAGAGGTCATGTACCTGTTTAACTGGATACGCCTCAAAAATACCGGAATGACATTACAAACTCGCGATGCGATACTTTGGCGGCGATTTCGAGTTGCATAAAGTATATCTTAATTCGATTAATGATACTATCTGAAAATTTACAAAATTATTATGATTTTTATCTTTATCGACCCTTTAATGGAATTGATAAAGTGGAGATTTTATAGATACACTGTGAAATGTGAGTGGAAATGCGGATTACTTTGAGCAAATGTCTAAAATGAGTATCTAAGCCGGAAAACTGACTCGTCCTAGAGTCAGTGCCGTCGCTAATACTCTGCTCTTGTGACGGCCATCCGATCAAAGGAATGAACTCGCTATCGCTCCGAGCAATTCAATTAATCCGACGTTAGATTACATACTGCTCCAGCATGTCTAGTCTATGTATATAAGTTTTTACGTGCCCGCTCAATCTGTGTTTAATTTACTATTGAGGTCGCCGCTATGCACCGACGTCATCGCGATTAATTGAATAAATTCCTCGCCCAAGAGCGTTAAGTATTATAAATTATGTCGTAATAAACTTCGTTATCTATGTTTAGGTTTGTCAGTTGATAATGTTATTCAGATACCGTGAACCGTGAAGTTTCGTAATGCTGGGCAAGCTGGGTTCATCATCCTTGGGCGACCTTGCAGCTGCTATAAATTTAGTTAAATTGGCCGCAGGAGGCGGGCATGCGTCAGCGCGGCCGATGCGCTTGGTTTCGCAATGAAATCATAACATAAACACACAACTAACCGAACTGAACTGAACCAATGATGTTGCGTTGGCCCGTCGCACATAACCGGATCGACAAGCTGCAAGTTTGCTGGACTACGTAATTCAACCTGTTACAGATAGATGCTAGTTTTTACAACCGTTGCGTAGGATTACTTACTAGCAGCCTCGAGAGGTTCGAAAGAAAATGAAATAAACTTAAAACTCTGTTTTCTCACTCGTATCCTAGGAACACCCCTAAAAACCACAACAATCTTAACTAAGATAAATAGAATTGTCTGCACCCGAGACGAACACTTGGAAATTCGATTGCGGTATCAGATGTCTGGAATAGAATGAATTCTCGCCAATTCCTATTTCGGTTTCCTTTACGGAACAGGTGATTGAAAGGCGACGGGCGTCCGTCCCGAAGGCAAAAGATAAATTCTGGATTATCCGGACGCAGCTGACTGTCCGCTCGGAAAATTGAAATTTTCGCTACAATCCAGTGTTTATTCTCCCTCTCGTTGATTACATTCACGGCATGCTTTGAGTCTGGTGAATTTATGATGGCTGGCAGTTGCAGGTAACTATACCGTAAATTCTTTGAAGTTTTGGAACGTCAGGTGTAAAGTTTGACGTAGATTAATGTTCGTAAAAATAATTCAGCTTGTGGAAATCGGTCGCATATGTATTTGGGTCGGTGTGGATGTCATTGGCGCGAGGCGGGAAGCAATTAGGCCAAGCCAATAAAGCTCCGTCATTAGCGAACTCTGGCCGTTCCTCCGCATCTGCTGCACTATCCGATGTATATTTCATATTCCGTTTCCGCAAAAATGGCCGGACGATATATCAATTATGCATGCGCCAGGTTGCTCGGATATTCCAAGTTATTTTTGTAGTCAAGCTCAGTTGAGAACGCTCTATCTTTTGATTAGTGTCTATGTGTAACTGACCAGAGTGATTATATGAATATTGTATTTAATAATATATTGATATATTTTGTGGTAACATAAGTAAAACTGTGTTAATATTCATTTTAACTACGACCTACATTAACATATTAATTAACATTAATTTCGGTATTTGGTTTTTTTAATGATATTGAACTAACATTAGGATCTGCATTTTCCTAACTTAATAATTCTTACCACAGAAACATAGTGCTAGCTAGCTCCAGCTGTGTCCCAGCGTACCCGGTCCGCTGGACGAGCGTCTTCGTTGCTGTCAGGTTAAGTGCCGCCTCTTTCGTATCCGCACAAAGGCCGCTCTCTCCGCTTTGTGCCGCCTCTTGTTTGACTTGACACGGGCGCGGTAAAAAATGTTGAATACGACTCCAGCCGCTGTTGTCATAGAGGAAAGATTTGGTTGCAACTTTATTTCTCTTTAAAAGCAAAATTAATTATTTTATTATATTTGTTTATGAGTGTTTCATAATTGAGGGGTATTAAAAACAAGTTTGTATTTACTAACATATCTTAGACAAACCACAGTTCTTAGCTCAGCATCCCAGGCGTATTCACATCACTGCTGTGAGGTTAAGTGCCGCCGCTCTAGTGTCCTCCCTCACTATGGCCGCTTTGTGCAGCCTTTTGTTTGACTAGTAAAAAATAATCAACACGATTACAGCCGCTGTTATTGGAGACAGACGGAACATTTGTTCCTCACCTATTAACAGCAAAATTATGACCGAGGACAGCATTCACGTCAATCACATAGGTAGTCTTATAAGACGTCTTATAGCACTTAGAGTTAGCTCCTTTCATCATTCTTGTCCAGATTATAATAACATAGATTATGCAGACAGTAAACACAAAAATAAATTTGGTATTCGCGTTTGTCTGCCAACTACAACTTAACTGGTCAACCGATGCTGATGCCGTTTGCCCGATAGGGATGAATTATCTCTTATGTCAGTACATAAGAGATAATTCATCCCTATCGGGACGATGCTGACAGTTACACTGATGGAAAGTTTTGTTTTCGGTTTATTTTAAAAATAAATTTGTATTCGCGTTTGTCTGCCAACTACAACTTAACTGGTCAACCGATGCTGATGCCGTTTGCCCGATAGGGATGAATTATCTCTTATGTCAGTACATAAGAGATAATTCATCCCTATCGGGACGATGCTGACAGTTACACTGATGGAAAGTTTTGTTTTCGGTTTATTTTTTGACTCAGAGAAAGACACCTTTGCCTACGCTCGTGATGTAAAGGCAGTCCTTTACATCACGAGCGTAGGCAAAGGTGTCTTTCTCTGAGTCAAAAAATAAACCGAAAACAAAACTTTCCATCAGTGTAACTGTCAGCATCGTTACGCATCATACGCAATCTCTATTGATCCCAAACCTAGTCAAACATATTACATTCATATGTTCCCCTTTAGCTTTACATAACGTACAGTAGTTTGCCGTATTAGACTAAAAGGTTCGTCCTCAGGAGCATTACGAGGCGTCAAGTCGCGGAAACGATCCATTGTGGTGGAGACCCTCGCGGTGTATGGGGTCCGAGGCTATTTGCGTTATGATGATGTGTTGATGGAGTGCCGCTCTATGTGGCCCTCAGCTGCTCGCGAACATTCCGGATGCTTTCAAGGCAAATAGCCGCTTCAAAACAATGTTTGTTTGGAACGTAACTATCTTGGCCTTTATATGCTGTTTTGTTAATGGAAATGTATGTCCTTATCAACACAGATTTAGAATCTCATAGATTAGATTTTACTAGAAAGAGTAACAGAATAATGATAGAAGAAAATATAAAAGGGAGACGAGGAAAAGGAAGCCCGATGATTAAGTTTTTCCAACAAATAAAATAAAAGTAAGGTGTAAGGTCCTACCAGGTTATTAAAAAGATGCATCTTCACCGACAAGAGTTAGCTCTTAGATGACAACAGAGAGATTAGAATTTAAGGCACTCAAATATCCATATCTACTTTAAAATATTCTCTCATACCACCTTTTGTTATAGACGTCAATTCCATTGCGTCCAAACGCCATTTTAAATGTCAGGAGAAACGAAACAGGTGCACAGACAGGCTATTACCCTTTATAAAGCAGCTGCTTGCCCTGAGTACCAGTGTTTTTGTTTCTCGTATAATTCAGATAGCAGTATACGCAACGCACATAAGCACTTAACTATATTTAGCCTCAATAGAAGCTTGCTGATAAACATGAATCAAACAAGTAGTTAATCGTATCAGAGGCTTGCCACTGGTTAGTGTATCACTTTCTATCTTATCGCAGTCTTATCACTATCCTTGATTTCACCGTCTCAGTAATGAAAACTGAACACCAACTTGCTTTTACATTAAGTGAAAAAATGTTTTTAAATAAATATGTATACCTATACGAATTCAGACCATTCCTTTTTAAAATACTGGAGTAAGTTTTCTCTTCTCTTTAAATTAACAGAAGTTCTTTTCTTTAGGTTCCTTGCGGTTATACGGTCCCTGAATATTATTATCTGAAAACTTTATATATTCAGCCATTAAATACTGTAAGTAGACAAGTGCCTGCTTGGCGATTCGTTAATATTTCATAATGTGCCCCGTTGCTTGGAATATTTGATGAATTTCGGCTACGGCACTGAAATTTTAATCATTTTGTACAAACATCTACTTTAGGAGGGCTTAATCTTCGGATAGTTTGCAAGTAAAAGCCCGTTTAGCATAGTAAATCCAAGCTCAACTTTTGACATTAAATAAACCTATTGTTTTTTTTCTGTAAATTGTAAGGAATATTATGGTTTCAAGTGTAGCTGCTGCTATGTGATATGATAATTTTCAATTTGTAAATTAAATAAATCGTATTTGTTTTAAATGTACATAAAATATTTATTTCTTGTAATGCTGATTTTGTAAGGTAGTTGTAATTTTAGAGCTCATTGTCACCATAGCTGGAGTCAACGACCGTCCGCGGTTGACCGGGCTTGTCGCGATCTGATTGTCCCAATAGATTTGCATGCGTTGTTGGAGCGTCCGAGTTATGCGTTTGCGCACCCATGCTTTACCTAATTGCTGCTATCAGGTTGGCCAACCGTGCCGCTTATAATACTCAATAGATGCTGGTACAACTTGCCGTTTAGATTAATTATTGAATGATCTGTTTTTTTGAGCAGATATATGGTACGAGTATAATGGTGGTAGAGCAGAAAACGATCTCGCATAAAAGCTATCAAATGATAGTGAAATACATAATATTAGTTCAGAATTTGCCTTGATTCTAGATTTACATCGCTGAACCAGAACAGATAGCGAAGCTTTGAGCATAATATACTATTTAAAATACAGCTCACTAGAGCACAATGCAGAAGTAAGAAAGTGATGCCATTATGGCAAAACTCTACGAACAATAATTCTCTAGGATCGTAACTAATCCCGAAAAATCATTCCACGCGATATGTACCGCGGCGGGCGGGGCTTAAAATATGAACAGCGCGGCGCGACAGTTCGCCGTGACACTCGAGTCGCGCGGTTACATCGCAAGAAGTTTCCTTTGAGAATATTGCTGAGTTTTTGCGATAATCGATTCATAAAAAATGCCGTCATGTGCCGTGAAGTGGTGTAGAAGCCATGCAGACATAAAATTAGTTATAAAAAAAGTAACACGTAAACAAGGTTATTTATTTTAGCGTAGCGTACTGCTTAATAGGTACCATCCGCGCGTTGTACCTCACCGCTTGTTGTGTTGACTGCCCCACCCGACCGACGACGACGCGTGACCTTGTCGCGACCAATCGCATGTATCTTTGTCTATGTGTGCGTTCGAGTGTTTCGTTGTAATTACTGTTCGTTTGTTTGCGTAAATGGAAAGAGAATCGAAGCGGTGAATGTAGAAGCGTTAGAATTCTAGATAATTATATTTCGATGGCAAAACTATAAGAGATGAAACTTTACTGCAAGTTACCCATGCCTCACGTATTAATGATAAAACCATTACTTATATCAATTCGAAGTAAAGAAGCACCGGATTAGCAGTCAAATTCTATTTCCCATTTCCATCTCTTTCATCCCATGCTACGTGTGCATAATGTATGAATTTTTGCAGTGCTTGTAGTTTGAATGCTTCTATCTAATCTATCATTCGATCATATCTATCTGACTGAAATATTCATATTAGGTCCTTACATATTAGGTCCTTACATATGAAATTGCCGATTTTCCATACTGGCAACTTTAAAATCAAATATCTTGCGTTTCATTAGGAATTCCAAATTCAAATTTATTTCGAAATAAAGCCAGAAAAATATTGTTTTCAAATTCGTATTTCATTTGTTTTAACATCATTTGTTTGAGTTTCAACATTGCTATAACAACAACTATGGACAAATTGAAAATTCGCGGTATTTACGAATACGAGTTCCACCGTGGCACCAGTGCTGCAGAAACGACTCGAAGAATTAACGACGTGTATGGACCAGGCACCGCTAACGAACGAACGGTGCGTTTTTGGTTTCAACGTTTCCGTTCTGGAAATTTCGATTTACACAATGAGCCTCGTGGACGACCTGATACTCAAGTGAATAACGAAGAATTGAAGGCGATAGTGGAAGCGGATCCATCTCAAACCACTTCTGAATTAGCGGCAGCCTTCGGCGTAAGTGACAAAACGATACTTATCCACTTGCGCCAAATCGGAAAAATTAAAAAACTCGAAAAGTGGGTACCGCTCGAATTGACTGAAGCAAACCAACAAACACGCGTTGCTTGCTGCGTTTCTTTGCTTAATCGCCACAATAATGAGGGGATTTTGAACCGTATCGTGACTTGTGATGAGAAATGGATCCTGTACGACAATCGGAAGCGATCATCACAATGGCTTGACCCTGGAGAACCGGCAAAACCTTGCCCTAAGCGAAAACTGACCAAAAAAAAGATTCTGGTTAGTGTTTGGTGGACCAGTGCTGGTGTTATCCACTACAGCAATTTCATATGTAAGGACCTAATATGAAATTGCCGTTCAGTATCAAAAAAGTGAAACAAGTTTTTTTTAATGAAATTATTATTTAATTAATCGAAGTATGCGCCGTTGTTATCGATACACTTTCGCCATTTTATAGGCAGATAATTGATACCTTTGGAAAAAAGTCCTGGTAGCGAGAGTCTATGAACTGTTTGAAGGCGGTTTTGACTGCCTCATCAGATTTGAAATTTTTTCCTTGTAAAAAGTTATCCAAATTTTAAAAAAAAGTGGTAATCGGTTGGTGCAAGATCTGGAGAGTATGGTGGGTGACGCAGAGGTTCCAGTCACAGCTGCTCTAACTTGGCGATCGTTTGATGTGCAGTGTGTGGTCTAGCGTTATCCTGAAGGAGCAGTGGGCTAGAGCAATTCATCAGTCTCGGTTGTTTAATGGCGAGCTTTTCCATCATTGTTTGCAATTGTTGGCAATACAAGTCTGCAGTAATCGTCTGGCCTAATCTCAAGAAGCTGTAGTGGATAACACCAGCACTGGTCCACCAAACACTAACCAGAATCTTTTTTTTTGGTCAGTTTTCGCTTAGGGCAAGGTTTTGCCGGTTCTCTAGGGTCAAGCCATTGTGATGATCGCTTCCGATTGTCGTACAGGATCCATTTCTCATCACAAGTCACGATACGGTTCAAAATCCCCTCATTATTCTGGCGATTAAGCAAAGAAACGCAGCAAGCAACGCGTGTTTGTTGGTTTGCTTCAGTCAATTCGTGCGGTACCCACTTTTCGAGTTTTTTAATTTTTCCGATTTGGCGCAAGTGGATAAGTATCGTTTTGTCACTTACGCCGAAGTCTGCTGCTAATTCAGAAGTGGTTTGAGTTGGATCCGCTTCCACTATCGCCTTCAATTCTTCGTTATTCACTTGAGTATCAGGTCGTCCACGAGGCTCATTGTGTAAATCGAAATTTCCAGAACGGAAACGTTGAAACCAAAAACGCACCGTTCGTTCGTTAGCAATGCCTGGTCCATACACGTCGTTAATTCTTCGAGTCGTTTCTGCAGCACTGGTGCCACGGTGGAACTCGTATTCGTAAATACCGCGAATTTTCAATTTGTTCATAGTTGTTGTTATAGCAATGTTGAAACTCAAACAAATGATGTTAAAACAAATGAAATACGAATTTTAAAACAATATTTTTCTGGCTTTATTTCGAAATAAATTTGAATTTGGAATTCCTAATGAAACGCAAGATATTTGATTTCAAAGTTGCCAGTATTGAAAATCGGCAATTTCATATGTAAGGACCTAATATATGCACTCTCTTCTATTATATTTTGATTTATTGAATTGCTGGTTTGGAGTCTAATTTTATTCAAAAGTCAATTATATATTGACTTCTCCTTATACTAAAGGCCACACCAACAATGGCATTTCATTTGTTTTGATATTCTATTGTAATAATATTATTTTCACGTGACTTATCCTACACGTGATGTTACAATAGTTCTATCGCTAGGGTTGTATGAACGAAAACAATCCTCGTTTTATAGAGCTTCTCCACGTTAATAACGATAATCATATAACTGACTCTAATTCCATTATCAAACACACCGAGTTGAAATTGTACGGGTTCGCGGGTAAATAATGCGGCTGTAACTAGCATTTCGCCACTCCATTTTGTTGATTTTCGCTTGTTTACCCTTCTTATTAGTTGCGTTTGTTTATTTGGCCGTCGATATCGCGTCCAGTGATTAGAGAGAGAGTTTTAAATTACAGATACGATTATTCAATAAATTACTCGTATAATGTTTGCTTTCTATAGTGATTCATTCTGCGATCTTTAGGGATTATCTTCTATGATCGGATTCGGGGGAGATGTGTCCCATTCTATGTGTAAGTTCAAAACATGTATAAGTGCCAAGTTTGATCTAAATCCGTTCACGAATTTTTCTTTTTCTTGCTCACCGTTTTAATTTATTCATATAATAAGGCCGACACGAAGTATCATATGTTTTTGGTGTAATTTTGTGACAAATATTAAAACTTCGCATTAAATTTTATCTAAAAATTGTAAATAAAAGGTATGATGGTTATAGTCCCAAATTTTAAAATAACATTATGCCTACATTACTTCTGAAAGTGCGTTGCCTAAAATACCTACGTAATTATTTAACATTTTCCCATAGCGAGTGAAGTCTTAAATTAGCCAAATACATCATAATTGAATCTTGCTACGCCTTGTTTCCCCGCAGTAATTGTTTGGTCCTTGGTGTTTCCACTAATTACACTCTGGTTTTTCGAGCACGGGCAAAATTGCGAAATGAGATGCGATGCGTTGGCATAATAAGTAATAAATAACTGATGCCCGAACAGCACTCGAGTAATCATTTCATTGTTTTTATTACTGTATACAAAACAATTGCATTATCAACAGCATGAATCACCGTATTGTTTACCACAACGTGTCTCGGTGACATGTTTGGAGATGCGCGATGTGAAAGGAAATATGGACATTCTATCTAATATAAAGCGGTAAACAATCACATGATTCACTTATTTACAGCTAAGAAAACAATTCGCCATCTTTGGTACTTACACTAAGTGCATTTGAACTGGAAAATGCTATTATCTCTTTGTTTTCCGAACCAGACACGCGAGACGATAGAGATACGCTAAACGTTTAAAAAAAGATCGTTTACACCCATTACGTGAAACCTTTTAGGGCTGTTTTTGAGCTAAATATAATACGATCGATACAATTTGATTACATGGGTGAACTTTTTATGAAGAGCCGCCAGACGAAATCGTGAGTGATCTATGATGCGGTAATCAATCTTCCAGCGAGTATCGGTTACGTTACGCCCGCAACCCGCATCGATTGACATCAAAGCTCATCGAGTAAAGTTGCGACATTGTGCTTGTATAACCTAATTTCACTGCGGGCGGGCTGTGCTGTGAGTCATCGTTGCAAGCAGCAAGAGTGGCTGTGGGACTGAGCCGCGATGTAGGCTGCGGGTCTCGATACCACCCGCGGATCTCGGTGTTTCACCGGCAGCTATCAAACTATATCAAGTCGGGATGATGCAGTACGATTAAGTCATCTACAAGTATGTCATCCATCATTCACGATTACGAGTGACATACAGACATCATGACGCTTGGTGCATTATTTTTTAAAATAAAATTGCCTACCTACCAGTAGTACCAGTATATCCTTGTGAAACCGTATGTATAGGTCAATCTCATCTTAAGAATAAAACAAGATAGATGATTAAATGGGATAAAGTTCACCTATTTTTCAAACTTAGCCTAGTTCTGGTGAAATAATGACGTCTTAGAATGACGTGTTATAAATGTTTAATAATAAAACCGGATTTAACATTGTAATACTTTACATCTTTAGGTACAATTAATTTTGACAAGCAAAATCTATTAGGATTTTCTTCACGCTTTTAACTTCAATAACTATATTTTTTTTATTTTTGTCATCCGACCTTGCACGCACGAGCTAAGCTATTAAAACACGGTCTATTTTAGAACACGCAAAAAGTCTCAGACGACAAGTTGCCTTTGAGAAATTCAATTACAGATTCATATCGAATGACAAGAATGACTGACGATGATTTATATTCGTCGCTTGCGTAATACTACGTACAAGTATTTATTCTGTAGTAATAATACGTCTCCCCGTGAGACTCGTCCTTGTGTGCGTCTGTCTTTTGTTTATTGTGAAACAAAACAATGAGGCTTTCTATTCCCAGATAAATCGTCGCGAATACCTGATGAAGCTTCGAGTACGCTCGATCGATGCAATGACGCCATGCCTTTAGGCGAAGAGCTGGCTGTGAAAAAAATATTAATAAAGCCAAGAAAATATCGAGACAGAAGAACATATTTGTACATATACTTAACATATTAAATAGGTATCGCCAAGAGCTCAGTCAGACTACAAGTCACTTAGGGGAGAGAAGCATAAACGTGCATACATCCTGTGTTTTATAATTCGAAGAAGGGCAAATAAGAATTTTATCAATATGATTAATTTGTTAAAATTGTTTGTCAACAACAAGTCTGGAATGCTTTACCTGAAGACATCAAAAGTATCTAAAATAGATATCCATTTAAGAAAAAGGTCCACACGCACCTTACTGGTAATTTGTTGCAGCAGAACTAGTCATTATCTTCACGTTTGTAGTTTATGTAGGCATTTATGAGTTAGGTATGTATTCGTGTAAATGTTAATATATGTATAAATAGTATTATTTATTAGGTATGTATATATATGTGTATGTATTGTAGTATTTATATATGTATAGGTTCTTTTTGTAGCGCCTATCGCAATAAAATGGATTTTTCTGTTTTTTCTAAAGGTTGACTGGTAGAGAATGCATTAGCGTTAAGTCTACCTTTTGTACCTCTGTGTTCAATAAGATTTAATAAAATAAAAATAAGTCTAATATGACAAAGTTGGAGTTTCTTTTACAGAAATTTTGGGATTTGGGATTCTACTATGGTACGTATGTGTCTTCAGATTTATTTTTGTAACAAAAATTTGGCTGAAAAGCTATAATCACTATGTAAAAAATTGCTGTCACCTATTCATGTTTTCCGTAGCCAACGTTTAGTCTAATGGGTGGGTATCAGTACGGCTAATGTTAATTATGCCCGCCTTTATCGTTATCAATCCACTCGTGGTACGAAGCTAAGTGCCCTATTGATTTATTGTCTGTGTCATAATACATTTAGCCCCGGGAAATATGGAGTGCTCGAGTATTAGCCACTCGTATGTACTTATATGCATCACAGAATTCTTTATGGAAAATTATAAAGTATCGTGCAATCCCCTAGTTTCCAACAAGTCAAATCAGACACTTTTTTCTAAACGTCAAAACAAACATTTTCTATGAGATTTGTATGAAATATCGGACTGTGACGTCATAATTTTTTGGAGTCAAATAGCGCTCTTAATATCCGTTTTTCTGCATTAATAAATCTAAAATCACGTTCAAAATACATGTGATCAATGACAAGTGCCATTATCTTGTTACGTTTTATTCTCTTAACAGTACCAAATAATTTATTTTTGACCTAGTCATCTACCCAATTCGTTGCATTAAAAGTACGCTTAATATTTCCACCAAAACGTCCGGCCAAGCTTTAGAGCTATCGGCACTATCGGTACTATTAACCGTTATTGACAGATTCATACCACTTTAATTTTATATGATCGTCCAAAGCCCGTTGCCTGGCTTACCTTCCAGTAATTTACTTGACAGTTATTACGAAACGAAAGCAGCTCTACATTTTGATCGCGTCAGCGGCTGGCGTGCTCCTGTCCTGCTATATTTATCGCGTAACCTTTTCCGCAAAGCTTCACTTGCAGCTATAATTAGAGGGACGTGTGTATGAATTTATTTAAAAGGGATGCGACGACGGCTCCTGGCACGGCGGCCTCGCGACCTACATTGTCTATGTAAGGCGATATCATTACAAATATACGTCGTTTGCTAAAACGACTAACGTTAACAACGCGGATCATTTTGATTGCTGTTAGTTTATGATCATTATGAAAAAAAAAGCTTGTGTTATTTTTGCGTCTACTCTAGGTATATCCCTATCAGGGGAGACTTCGAAGAATACTTGTACACGCTTAGCGAAAATGAGGGTGCCGGCAGAGGCATGGCAGGTTGTCTTATCTCTTCACATATCCCCAAAATACTTTTTCCCTTGGTCGACTCTTTTATGAATAAGAATTCGAGTCTCCATCTATTATTACATCAGTTATATAACTTGGTGACCAAGTTATGATTACTCTGCGGTGTACCTCGCAAATGCTCCATTTTCACATCACCTCAAATATTCATTCATGCCTCTCGACCTTAATGAACATTGAGGACAACTTTAATGGATGAAAACCTCGTTTTATTTCACGTTTTAATTCGTAACGAGCTTGGGTTTATTTCATTTATAAGTCAAAAGGTTGCTATGTATTTAGATTTTGCACGTTTTAATTAGGGTTTTTGGTAACCTACTTGTAATATGTATTTTCCCTTGCCCCATCCTTTTTAAATAATTTTAACTTATGTTGGGATTGACTTCACGAAATATTTCAACGAAGCAATCAAGGCATTGTAAGAAAATAAGTTTTATTAACAGAACAGATTACAACAGTACAATCTAGCCAAACAGGAATAACACCAAGAAACAAGTTGGAGTTCATCGTTATATTTAGTTTGCCAGCCATGAACAGTTATTTAAAAGCAGTTAGCGGTCTTATTATTCCAAGTACTGTTTATCGAATGCACTGTTGCATTGCCACTGCGGGTGGTGCTGCACGGCAAAATAATGACACCAATATCGCGTGATGCCTTTTCATAATAATAACCTACATCCTGAACGTCTTTATTGCCTGCTCTAAATAAATTCTCCCCCTGACGTTAATGAATAGATTGAAAATCAATCGACCTGAAAACCAATTTACTGGGTCAAACAGATCTATAATCCTTACTTAGCCACTGTCGTGATCGCTTATCTTTGTTGTAAATTAAATTAGGCCTACGTGTTTACTTCTTAATAAATAACGCTTCATAGCAGTTGGTTTCCCCATAACCTGACAGTTATTGCGGATTACGGGACATAAATTAGCGATATGATGTATCATACACAGGTATCATAACATAACATGTTTTATTTAGATGTATAAAAGATTGCGACAGTGCTTCTGGGCGGGATTATTGCTTTAAATAAAATAAATTTTCCGTCTCGGATCGCGTGTAGTTTTTGCCCGTCGCGGCACATGCCCACTGACGGCAATCTAGGCAAATCCTATCTATTGTGCTCGGTGACAATAGTTCCGGTGCTAATTCAAGGACAGAGTGCCATTGTCCCGTAGTTGCGCCGCTCCCGTGCTGTTTATGTATTGATGTACACATATTATTGCCTAATGGATTTGTCTATTAGTTGTTGACATCATCATCGTCAATACTACGCCTTTTCTTTTAGCTCTGTTTAACCCATATCTTATTGTCCTGTTTTGCTCAACTACCCATTCTATTTGTAGCAGGAAATTATGTGACAAGTTCGTTCCAATAAATTTAACGATTGGTTGTATCATTTGGATGATGTTCCTAGGAATGTACAATTTTTTATAATTAATTCCTGCTGTTACTCAAGAAATTGCGCATTGCCGCTTTACCCCAGAAAAGCAGGTCATCTGTAAGGGAGTGACTTTCCCACCGTTTATGCCGACGTCACAATTTACATTTCGCTATCGGGCTGCCGATTTTTTAGCTCGCATGTGACGTGACAAATTTCGCCAGTCTTTTCAAAACTGACTTGATTTATGGCTGTGATAATAATTTCCGTGTTGAGGTAGGGCTCGTCTCGACCCGGTATTGTAATGGCCCTATTTGCAATGGTGGCATTTGCGGTGCTGGGCACAACCGTCCGGGTCACGTCGCCGGGATAAAGCCTAGGTTACGTGATTGTATAGGTACGAGTATTAGTTGTATAAAATCTTTCCTTTGTATCGAATAGAGACAATAAATAACGATTGGCTCTCCAGTGAATTAGTAATTGGATTTTAGATTTCTTGCTACAGTCTTTTTTTCTATTAATTGCAATGTAATCGAGACAACAATATCATCAATTCAATGAATTCGGGACTTAATTTATTTTATTATTCTTATTAAAAAGTTACATAATCTAAAACGGTAAACAAAAAGGATGTTTTTTATCCGCTCAAAAATAACAGGGTTCCGGTAACTGGGACCGCACGGACCGCGGTCACAGTTGCTGAATCCAATAATTTTAATATTATTTTTTCTAAGACTGAAAATACAGTTTTTAAAATCTGGTGGAAAGGGAAACTGTTAAATAACAGAAAAAGTATGCACACTTGGAAATATAACGTCACTGCCATATAAGGTTTCGCACGTACAAAAGAGATAGCGAAGATATCCCCACCACGCTCCCACTTTTCTTCACACACATATTTGAAATGCTAATCACTGCTTCATTTTTTTCCTGCTTTCAGAAAAAGATTTATTTTTTGTGTAATTTATTGTTTCGTAAAAAAATATTGTACAAAATCGAAAAACAGTCAAGTACCCAATTGGGTAAACAAACGATTACAGTCCCGTTTTACAAAATGCGATTGGCGCTATTGCTCGTTTTATCTAAGCTTACGACAAAATTATCTTTTGTACTTTAGAAACAATAACCTATACTTAGATTCATTATTTCTATGCTTGAAATTGTTGCTGCTGTTAATTGCTCTTGTGATTCCATCGTCTGTAATTAATTGACTGGATTACTATCCCGCGTACTTCAATTTACTTGTAATTCGAGTTTTCTCCTTTAGCGCATTATTATCAAAATGAGATAAAATTAAATAACTATACTATTGTAATGATGTCTGGGCAGTTCTCATCGAAAGAGAGTGATCACATAAATATGATGCATGGGATAAAGATGGAATGGGCAAGAATCTGAATCATATCAATAGGCGATGCGGTTAGCAACCCATCACTATTATGATTGCTAACCGCATCGCCTGCCCATTCCATCTTTATCCCATGCATCATATTTATGTGATCACTCTCTTTCGATGAGAACTGCCCAGACATCATTACAATAGTATAGTTATTTAATTTTATCTCATTTTGATAATAATGCGCTAAAGGAGAAAACTCGAATTACAAGTAAATTGAAGTACGCGGGATAGTAATCCAGTCAATTAATTACAGACGATGGAATCACAAGAGCAATTAACAGCAGCAACAATTTCAAGCATAGAAATAATGAATCTAAGTATAGGTTATTGTTTCTAAAGTACAAAAGATAATTTTGTCGTAAGCTTAGATAAAACGAGCAATAGCGCCAATCGCATTTTGTAAAACGGGACTGTAATCGTTTGTTTACCCAATTGGGTACTTGACTGTTTTTCGATTTTGTACAATATTTTTTTACGAAACAATAAATTACACAAAAAATAAATCTTTTTCTGAAAGCAGGAAAAAAATGAAGCAGTGATTAGCATTTCAAATATGTGTGTGAAGAAAAGTGGGAGCGTGGTGGGGATATCTTCGCTATCTCTTTTGTACGTGCGAAACCTTATATGGCAGTGACGTTATATTTCCAAGTGTGCATACTTTTTCTGTTATTTAACAGTTTCCCTTTCCACCAGATTTTAAAAACTGTATTTTCAGTCTTAGAAAAAATAATATTAAAATTATTGGATTCAGCAACTGTGACCGCGGTCCGTGCGGTCCCAGTTACCGGAACCCTGTTATTTTTGAGCGGATAAAAAACATCCTTTTTGTTTACCGTTTTAGATTATGTAACTTTTTAATAAGAATAATAAAATAAATTAAGTCCCGAATTCATTTATTTATTCATTATGATTTCTTTTTTCCACCTTCATGCCCACCATCACGCTAAAAGTGGCCTGGGCCTTGCCGCCCTAGGCTCTGTCTGCCCCGTTAGGGATAAAGACGTGATAGTGTATCAGTATCAGTATGGGATAAAGAATTGTAGGTATAAAACAAATAACTCTTTTTGGTAGTGTTTTTAGACATAAGAGATACTACTAAAGTACTAGAGGACTCAAATTAAATAAGAAATGGTAAAAGAATACCACGTGAGCGGGCTTTCAACTCGCTACCTTGGTCTTGATGCTCTAACCAACTGAGCTATCACTTGTTCAACCCCGCACACCCAATTCTCCACCATATCCCATTCCTTCTGTCGTTGTTTATTAAAAAAATATTTCAATTACATTCTTCCAAACCACATTTACATGTTAAATCAATTGTTATTGTAATATTAAGATATTTTAAGTATTACAGATTTAGCAATCCTATTTTTATTTAAAAAACAACGCAACGTTACCCTTAAGCCGGGTCCAGACGGGTGTAACGTGTAATGTAATCTAACGATTAATGTAACGCGAATTCTGTGTGTGGACGGCACTACAAGCATTACATGTAACGCTCGCGCCGGCGCTCGCGCTGATCCATCGGCTGTCGGTTTTTTGCGCGAACACAAAGGTACTCGCGGTGCTGGTTTGGACGGCGTTCGTGACAGTTGTGTCGTTTGGACGTTCATGACGTGGAGTGACGAAGAATAGCTTGAAGTTGAAGATTATATGATGTAAAATCTATTATTTGGAATCCAAAATACCCGGATTACTTAAAAAATATCCAAAAACGATACCTGGAGTGATATTGCTAACACGACTTTCCTATTCGGCATGTTCGTAGCAACTGATTGAAACAGCTCAAAAAACAAGATTCGCGTACATGATTCGCGTTGAGTTCGCGTGCCGTCCACACTGTCGACGCTAAATTACACGTAATCTTACATTACACGTTACACCCGTCTGGATCCGGCTTTAGTTGCATGACGTGAGCAAAGCCATTGGGGCCAAAAACAAACGCCATTTCAGGTGGTTTGTTACGACTGTCCCACAAGGTCCCATTAATGGGAAAAGTTTGGACCTTGAGGCGTTTCGTTAGCGAGCTCACTCATTCCAAGATATCTCTCTCCTAATTATTACTTTTGGTCCATGGAGACTGTTACTTATTGTTGTAATTGTTATATATTGAAACCGTTACTTATTGTTGTAGTTGTTATGTTACAACAAAATAAAAGTCTTTTGTGCAATATTTAAGAACTAAGCTAAGCGTATTATGTTCTCGTACTTAGTTGCTTTCTTCTCATCTTATATATTTTTTTCTTTTCAGGTAATTGAAACATCACATAACAAGCGCGAATAGCAAGTGGCAAGTTTTACCTGATAACATGGATAAACGGTTATTTACTCTAGCGTATTTAGTACACTTATTACGACTCACTCATGTATTTGCTGTTAATGAAAGCTACTTTTATTTTCAGTCTGATTAACTAGCAGCTATAAAAAAAGTCTAAACCCGTTTAGTTCCGGGTTAGAATAGACCACTCCATCTCTTCCTGTGGATGTCGTAAGAGGCGACTTAAGGACTAAGCACAAACATCTGGTGCTACAATTGCATTCCCAAGCGGGGTTAACGTCAGGCGGCGGCCGGTTGTAAAACTTTTCGCACAAATACATTCCCAAGGAGGGTTGATGTCGGGCGGGCGGCCGGTCGTGGAACTGTGGCCAAATCGTTTAAACTGTTCCGGCTATTTCTTATCCATTTTGCAAGGTCTTTGGCATCCTTGGGTGACCATTGACATGCATGTTATATCCGAAGCAGCACAGCTGAGGATGCAACCGGGAATGCGCTTAGACGACGAAGATAAAAAAAGTCAAATTATGTCGGGTCATCCAGATTTTAATCTATTTTCACGCAAACTTAACAGATTCAATAGCTTTGAAAATAACGTCATTAAATCACAGCTCAGGGAAATATAACTCTGGGGGAATTACTGAGAGTCGCAATTCAAAATGTCTCGGGTCGAGATAGATAGGCGGTAAGAGACGTCTCTGGCCGTGTCTTCGGTCTATCGTGTTTACCCGTTCAGTACCGTCGCGTTTATTCGGTTCGTTGCTTCAGCTGAAGTGCAGCGGGCACGGCCACTTTTAAATTGTTTACGTTTCCCTACCCAGCTTCGCTCGATAGTTGCTGTACCGCTGAAAAACTCTTTGTACCATGTTTCATTCGCACTCATTCGAAAATGTCACAGCACGCAGTGCATTTGTTTAATGAAAAAGATGCAAAAATTTCATAACTAACAACTATTAATAAGTGTTATCGTTCCTCGTCAAAGCTATTAGTTAAAAGAATAAGTTCTTATTTTTTTATTCAACTGAACTATCAGACTGAACAGCATTGATCTCATGGACGAATTCTCAAAATCTATTTATTAGTACTTGCAAAAATAGGAATGAAACTCATTCAGGTATTGATTAAGTTTGTCAATTTGAGTCGAATGTTTTTTCTTATTGAATCTTGTAAGAGGTTTTACATGAAATTCTAGTTTAAGGTTATTTTCGTAATCGTCTTATCCATGAGAAAGGATTTTTCTAAATAAACCCCCGAAGGTCTGTTATAATTTTACGTCGTAGAATATCTCAAACCCTGAGCTTTGTACATGAAAGCCGGCGATTAATCGTCAATGCCTTGAAGGATTGTTATTACGATGGCTCCGAGCGTTGGCAACTTTGTCAGGGTTTATGTTCAAAATTACCAATAAGGTATAAGGAAAAGCCACGTATATTTAAGTATGTACTTAACGTAAGGGCTTTGTCCAGCAGTAGACATTCTGCGCTTAAAATGATGATGTAGTAGCAAAGCTTACTTAGGTTCTTACACCAGCCGAGTGATCAAGGATTTGGGCTATTTGGTGATTCGAACGTTAACTAAACTCGGATATGTTCGGTGCCTATGGAAAATACTACATAGTTTTGTTTACGAGAGAATATTATTTAATCCATGATATCGTGAATATGACCTTCTTCTTATTTAAAAGCTTAGTGGCTCTTGTCGGTGGAGTATGCGCTAGACTTCTCGGTTCTCTACCTTACTTTTTAGTGCTTGATACGACATGACCCCTGCTTTTTCTTTCAGTTGGTCTACATAGCTCTTTCTTGGTCGTCCTGGACCTCTTCTACCTTTTATCTTTCCTTCTAGTATGTTTTTAAATAAGGAGTCATGTCGTATTAAGTGACCAATCATTTTCCCTCTCCTATTTTCTATTTCGCCCAGCAGTCTTCTTTTCTCTCCTACTATTTCTAATACTTCCTCATTGGTTTTCCTTTCCGTGAATATGACATATCAGGTTATTTATTATATAATAATTCTGTTTTAAATTCTTTTTATATTGCGTAACTTACTATATTATACTTCCAACCAGCATTCTTTTTTGCTGGCATATTTAGATTCAAAAGCAGCAATCTGGTGCGCTTTCATACATAGTCAATTGTATGAGAAGTATATTCCCGTATTTTCATTTGAATTTGAATAGACCACATCACTGCAACATACCATACAAGCGGCATGATTCAGCATTTATCTATGTGGTAAGGGTATATTCAAAATTCAAATCATTGCCTTCATATGTATATGAGTAAAACATATAACTTTGTCGTGGACTAGATTTCAGATTTTAACTTAACCGATATGATATGCGCATAGAATGATAGGATGTGCATTAGGAAGTTCATTTGCATACCTGAGCTCTACCGTTATAAGATGAAAGGTTGATGGAGCTGGCCGTACATACATTGTATTTGTGCAAGTACGTGAGGTAATTACGATCATCATTAGTTTATTATTAAAACATAATATATTATGTACTCTTACTTAATCGTAATGCTGACATATTTTTTTTTCAAGTATACTTTGTCGTATAAAAACACGAAACATATTAGGACAATTTACTTATTTATTAAGTGATAGTGTTTAGTGTTTACTAGTTTTGGGCATCGCAAGAAATAAAATAAAAAATAATTAACGTACATCGAACTTATTTATTATTATTTATTTATTTATATCGAACGAATGCAATCATTTTTAGGGTTCCGTACCCGAAGGGTGCAAACGAGACCCTATTACTGAGACTCCGCTGTCTGTCCGTCTGTCACAGGGTTCTATCTCTTGAACCGTAATAGCTAGACACCTGAAATTTTCACTGATTATGTATTACTGTGGCCGCTATAACAACAAACACTAAAAATAAGATAAAGTTAATAATTAAAGGGGGTCGTCATACAAGAAACGTGTTTCTTCAGCGTTTTAAAACATGGTACGGTGGTACGGAAGGAACCCTTCATGTACGAGTCCGACTCGCACTTGCCCGTTTATTTGTATCTTCGGCCTGTGCTTACTTACCTACCTATCTGATCATTTGATCAGATAGGTACAAAGTTCGCTTGAGCATGAGCAATGCAAATTACTGCTCTTTAAATTCAATTCACTCTGTAATAGAGTTAAAACAAAAGTGGGGGAGAATCTCGATTGTTCTCGGTATAAAGTGGCGAACCCTCCCAGCGTGTGTTTGGAATCCGGCGCATATTTAGTGCCTCCAACAAAAGGACAAAAGCATCGCTAGCGTTCTCAAAAAATGTGATATAAAAACATCCAATATCCGGAGAGACAAAATCAGTGAATAATTTATATGCCGTTTGTGCTACAGGAAATTCTAGTTTGTAACTGTCCGCAGTACAGTATGTTAAGAAAAAATGTCATAGATGATATCTTTGTATTTGAACATTCTCAACGAATAACGGACCCGAATCACGTGTCTACCTTTTACACACGACATATAAGGTGTAGGAGTAGGCTTGTTTGTTGCCGAATGTGCTCAACTATTATGGAGTGAGGGTAAACACGGCATATGAAAAGTAAACATCAGGATGATGAAAACATTGTTGTTAACGTTCCATTTTTAAATATTTCGTGGGATAATCTTATTTTAACAAGTTATAATGGGTGGTAATCCCTGTTCTCGCTCGCTGCGACCCTTCATTTCTTGCGAAAATTCGCTTTTGATTTTTTCATTATTTGTCTCCCCGCAGCGGTTATCTTCTATCTTGGAGATGGCAGGTGGAAATAGAAAAGCTTTTAATTTAATTTTGTTTCTGCGGGACAGGTTTTCTCCATCATTGAGCATCACATTATTTTATATATTTTTTTATTATCGGTGCTTTCCGTTATTACATAACAAATAACAAATACCTCAGAGATTGTGACATAAGTTTCTGTAAAAATATTTTAACATTCCATTCAAATACTAGCGTTGAGCATTTCGTAAAGGAATCAGAGATGTCCCAAAGTGATAGCGTGAGTAGTTCTAGTTCCATCTGTTAGACATGTAGATCGAGTTTTTGCTGGTCCTCTGTCAATGTCATATTACGCAGCCATGACTTTAATTTAGGCAAATGAATATAACAACAATTAATTGGTATTAATATGAGACATACAATTGATCTGCTAAGCATCTTGATCACATTCGATTTAATTACAATAGTATTTATTTTAAATGCCGACGTATATAATCGTTGCTAGATCAGTCACGTATGTGCTAGATTATTTATATGGATGGATAACTATGTTACTTAATTATGTATGTCGCCATTTGTCCCGTGAGAACCATCACTATAAATCTATAATATTATAGTTGGTATTTATTTATTTAGGTATTTAGCGTCATGTACACTACGAAATAATATACAAAAGAGCAACTACAAAAAAAAAGGATCTTCGCGTAATAAATAACTATGTAATTATGTAAGTAAGTAAGTATGTATATAAAATATTTTTAACAGTTGCAAAATAAAAAGTTTAGAAAAACTATAGGTATCCACAGTGAATTTTAAGCCACTTGGAACCTTTTGTTATTTATTTATAAAAAATAGGATTTACTAGGTATGTTTAGTTTTGCTTGAAACTGTACCGAGTACTCATAATGTACTTACAAGAAGCAATTAATAAAAACTTCGGAGCAACTAGCAGGCGTGATTATTTAATTTGTTTTTAAATAGCAATAGGGATGTTTACCCGCAGAGTTCCTGCAATTTTCTACTGTTCAATGTTTTTATTACAACTATTTCAGTCCTGGTTACAGATCATAAAAATTACGCTATCAAATAAAATTCATATTTACCCGATCATCCATTAGTTATGTAGTTAGATCATGTGGTGTAGGCGTAGTTTTCTTTGCGTGTGTGTTATTAATCTTAGCTTATTATTATTATGTAGTTGTAGTCGTATGTAGTTATTATTAGTTACTCATAAACCATTAAAAAATAAAAGAGACCTGATCATAAAATCTGTTACTTACTTTCTTTTGATTAAAAACAACGTAATTTATGTTGATAATTATTAGTTGCCCTCCTAATTTAGTAGTCCAATAATTTTGTTTGTTGAATAACAGTATCATATCAATGGAGCATAATAAAGAAACACGTGAAGGAACTGTCACATACGCCGTGGGAAACAGACTACGCTGCAGAATAAAATAAAGAAAGTATACAAACAAAACTTATAAGAGAGCAATGTATATTTTAGATTATCTGGTATTAAAAGATGAAAGCACTTGCTTGAGCTCTCCTCCCAATCCATCTCTATGAGAATCGTTACAATCTGCTCCTTAGCAAGTTATTTTTCCATGCAGCATGAGAATAACGCACGTGAAAAGATCGCAGCGGTCAATGAGGCTGGTTTTCGCGTTTCCGGTCTTTAAAGTTTTTTTTTCGTTTTACAAAGAATATTTAAGAGTTATTTAAAAACAAGACATAATATGATGGCTGCCTTATGTTTAATACAATTATAATCCAAAGTTACAAGGGCTAATTTATTGTATTTCTTGAATACTTTCCGTTTTAGTATAATTCAGAGGTGATTTGGAGGCAACTTTTTTTCGCAATTTTTTTCTATCGAGAAAATATTAAGCAATCGTGTTTTTGAAACATAATAATATAATGTATAAAGTTAGTCCTGCTGTGTTTTGATTTCAAAGTGAGTAGTTCGTTAATATTGATAATATTTATGATCGCTCTAAGTACTATCAGGGTCATATGCGTTTTTAGGGCCCCGTCAGTTCAGAACCAAGAAAACTGTGAGTGTTTTTGAAAAATCGCTGTAATTAAACTACTACAGATTATACCTCAAAAAAAATAAAACACAGAGTAGCCACCGATCGTCGAGCACGGGTCCGGGCCTTTGTCCGCTCTCGATGAATATTTCACTGTGTTTTACTTATTATTATTTTTGTATTATATTTATAATTTTTTTGTAGCGAAATCGACTAGATATTTAGATAATACATTTTTTGGTACATATAATTTTCATATAAAAAGGTGATTGTAAATTTACGTTTAAATAAACGGGCAAGTGCGAGTCGGACTCGTACATTAAGGGTTCCGTACCACCATACAATGTTTTAAAACGCTGAAGAAATACGTTTCTTGTATGACGACCCCCTTTAATTATAAACTTTTTTTTTATTTTTAGTATTTGTTGTTATAGCGGCCACAGTAATACATAATCGGTGAAAATTTCAAGTGTCTAGCTATTACGGTTTAAGAGATAGAACCCTTCGGGTACGGAACCCTAAAAAGATATTACTACTTTATCCAATCACTTTTTTATTAGAAAAGTATACATAAAATGGGAAAATCTAAATTACTAGTTAATTCCGCTACACAATTAAAAAAAAAAATTTTTTTGTGTAGCGAAATTAACTAGTAGGTAATTTAGATTATACAGTTTTTGGTATAGTAAATTCTGTCTCGTCTATGAAAATTTCCATGAATTCGGAAAAATAGTGCATGTCGCAATCACAATCGCACGGCTACATTAACGCACAACGATATTATGGGACCCGTGGACGCACGCGATACTCTTGCTGCAACGGGTTTTACGTGTTACCTACATGTTGTCTTCTTCATCTTAGCGCGTTCCCGGTTGCATCCTTAGCTGTGCTGGTTTGAAGCCCAGGGTGCGCTTTCCCGCTTTTTTACACCAAATATTAAATGTATGGCAATGGTCGCCCAAACATGCCAAAGACCTTGCGAAGTGGAGACGAAATAGCCGAAAAAGTTAAAATGATTTGGCTATAGTTTTACCGGCCGCCTGCCTGACTGGGAATGCATTTGTGCGGAAAGTTTTACAGTCGTCCGAAAGTCAAAGAAACCATAAAGTCCGTGTTGCCTATGTCGAAACCATACAGTCCGTGTTGCCTATGTCAGTAGTATATCATTAATATCCGTTAGACGTAATTTCGGTGCAAACATTTCGATTTTTCAAGAGTAATTAATTACACACGAAAAGTTTAAATAATAAATAATACTATAATACAAATACATATTATGCTTACATCAAACATCATTCGTAACGTAATGCGTACATGAATATGTTATTAAAACCCCAATCCTCTCGGGGAAAGGGAGGTAGACTTTCAGGTTTGTTGTTTATTTGGATTTGATGGAAACTCTTAATTAATTCAGCGATTGTAATGTTTACGTTTAAATATACACGACACATGTACTTAAATGTACGTAAAATTAAAATTTATGTGCTATTTGCAGTGATGTTTTTTTCGAAAAATCACTTCGTTCAATTAATATTAGATACGAAATAGGATTTTTAATGCCAAATAAGTATTTAGAACGCTATTTGACTTCAAGAAACGAATGTTGCGGTTTGCTGTTTCATACAAATTCCATAAAAATTTTCGGTTTGACGTTTAGATAAAAGTATCTTAGTTTACTTATTGGAAAACAGCGTATTCATCATCATGGTCCATCTCCACTCAGTGGGAGTGAATAAGCCTCTCAATGCATCGCACTATGTAGGTATGTAGTTTGTTGCATGTAAAACTTGGCATGTTGAAACATTCTATGTCGATTAATATGCATTTCACATTTCACACCCGACGGACTAGACACAAATAAATGCATCTTGCCTTCCAATAGTCTGATTTCCGCGTCGAGTTATGTGACTGTAGTTGTACTAGATACATCTGTTGGCAAACTTGGACCGATGAACTATTTGATAAAAGTCTATTGCTTGTCTTTGACTTGCTAGGTAAACTCTATAATTTACTTTACTACGTTCTTTGTTATTTGCTTGATTGACCTTTTTTTTATATAAAAAAAAATTTAATTAGTACGCATTTTCAGTAACTGAATTTTAAATCCCGTCAGTTCAGAGCCAAGAATACTGTGAGGGTTTTTGAAAAATCACTGTAATTAAACTACTACAGTTAATCATAGGAATTTTAAGGCTTTTATACAGACACCCACAATTTCTTAAATACGATTGAGCATTTTTGGCTCGAAAAAAAAAGTGTCACAAACATACCACTAAATTTGCCTAAATTTACCTTTTTTGACATATTACTATTTTATACAATCACCTTTTTATATGAATATTATACCAAAAAATGTAGAATCTAAATTACTAGTAAGCTGTGAACCCATCTCGTCTTAAATATTTAAATAGACAGACATATTTTCAGTTTATTGAATGTTCTGTAACTGAACTGGCAAACTATGATAACGATCACTGAAAATGCGTAGCTAGTACGATAGGTTCTTAATATATTTAATAAAAAGACCAAATCAAGAATAAAAGAAAGGATGTAGAATGCATGTCTTGTTTCAATTCAATACATACTTATCTATGTATGTACATGATTAAAGCTCACATCGGTTTTAGTTCAGACGATGAAACGGGTGGTATGGAACAAATCAGCGATTTTATCGACAAGCCGTATGACGATTTATTGCGTGTGTTCGTGAACATCCAGAATCGATTGAAATATTGCCGCCACGCCAGCTCATCTTCTGCAGGCGGCGAGTAAATAAACCCGGTTGCATGCACACTGCACGGCTAAAAATCTATGGCCGCACAGTTGTAGAGCGTTGTGTACACTGATGGTTTTAGCGGGCCTAGGTTTAGTTTGATTTTGTATGTGAATCTCGGCATTAGAATGATCCGGAGGAGTTGAGTAAAAAAAATAATTAATGAATATAAAGGAAATAAATATTTAAGGATACAAAAATAAGCATTTGGCGGAAGATCGTGAGAAATGAAAGATAATCCACTAATAAGAACCTAGTTCTTAAGATTATTCATTGAAATGATTTAGATCAGGGTAAGATGTTACGGAATGTAGTGTACAGATAAAAAAAAAATGAATAATTGACCATTATTAATAGTTAAAGAAATATATTCTTTACATATATTACTGGTATTATTAGTTTTCTGCCACAGATAAATTGAACAGTTGACGTAAAGACTAGCACGAAGAGGACGACGGCAATTCAAAACGATTGCATAATTACTTTATCGCAATCAAAAATCGATGCGTTTAATCATCAACATCACGCGAAAAATCGCTAAAATCGCGCGTTTTACCTATAATAACTCAAATGAAATTACAACGCATTCCAAGATTAGAAAGTAAGACGTTTCGTCATACGCAGCCATTCATCTGTATAATGGGTGGCAAAGCGACATCATTGCTACTCGCGGTAATAACTGAGTAATAAAGCTATGCATAACACGGCGCGTGGGAGACTCCTATTGTGTACCGTGTTTTATTCTTGTAAAGCATTTGCTGCATCTGTTTGGCCCTTTCTATTAAATTACTTCGTAGTGGGTAGTGTATGCACTGTACGCACAACATGAATACTTTTTTTGTAAACAACTAAAGAGAGTATCTAATTATACAGGTTTCTTTATCATACATATGTATAAATAATTAAATTTTTAACAAAAAAAAAACAACCGACTTCAATTTTTTTAGGAGTTTCTTCCATGTCTCCAAAGTTCTTCATCATATCTTCACCAAATTAAAATGGGACCAACTTGGTAGTAAAATCATTAAAATCGGTTCACAATTGGCGAAGATATCGCGTAACAAACATACATAAAATAAAACATACAGTCGAATTGATAATCTCCTTCTTTTTTAAACGTTAACGGTTAGTTAACGGACGAATTTGCGGTGATTACCGGTCTCAAGCAGGGCGACGCGACGCCCTGTCACCAATGCTCTTTAATTTGGTTCTAGAATATGTCGTTAGAAAGGTTCTAGCACAATGTTCTGGTGTGGAACTAAATGGGAGTCATAAAGTGATAGGATACGCGGACGATCTAGCTCTACTAGGGGAAAACCGCGAAGACGTTCAAAAGTCTGCAAAGGTCCTGGAACTAGAAGCTGCAAGGGTCGGTCTCAGGATCAATCAAGAAAAAACGGAATACCTTCACATGAAGCGGTATAAGAACACCCGTGTCAAGCGAGAGGATCTCCATGTGGATGGCACCGTTTTTAAGGGAGTAGCGAAGTTTAAATACCTAGGATGCACTATTACGGACACAAACACGAGAGAAGACGAGATTAACATCCGCATCCAAAATGCCCTTCGATGCAGTGCAGCCCTACATAAGGTGTTGACGTCCAAACTTCTCAGCAGAAGCACAAAAATACGGATATATAAGACGATCATCCGTCCTATACTATTGTATGGATGTGAGGCGTGGACGCTAACATTAAAAGAGGAAAGAAGGCTTCTCGTAGCGGAAAGAAAGATACTTCGCAAGATCCTGGGACCAGTGAGAGGAGAGGATAGTGTATGGAGGATTAGGAGCAATGCCGAAATACAAGATCTAGTGGACGAGCCTAACATTATGGGCGAAGCTAAAGCGCACAGCCTTCGATGGCTCGGACACGTCGAAAGAATGGAGGAGGATCGGGGAGTCAAGAGAGCATACCAGGGCCGGCCGATCGGTCGCAGGCCGGTGGGCCGTCCCAGGTATCGCTGGAGCGACGTGGTGATGGCGGACCTGCGCGAGCTGCAAGTTGGTGACAACTGGCGAGAGCTAGCGCGGGACCGGGAGCGCTGGCGTGCTCTTGTGTTGGAGGCCAAGACTCACTTTGGGTCGCTGAGCCAGGATAGTAAGTAAGTTCTTTTTTAAAGTCGGTTAAAAATAAGTAGGTACCAAATAGGTTAAATCAACATTTCAACCACCAAGTCTACTGCTAAACACTGCTTCTTGAAGCTGAATTAGGTAAATAAACTGGTCAAGTGCGAGTCGGAGTCGTACATAATGGGTTCCGTACCTCCGTAGAATGCTTTAAAACGCTGAAAGAATCACGTTTCTTGCATGACGACCCCTTTAATTTTTAATTTTATCTTATTTTTAGTATTTATTGGTATAGCGGCACAGTAATTCATAATCGAGTGTCTCGCTATTACGGTTCAAGGGATAGAGCCCTGTGACAGACGGACGGACAGAGAGCGGAGTCTCAGTAATAGGGTCCCGTTGGCACCCTTTGGGTTCGTACTCAACCCTAACGTACCTAACCCTAATAAATAGACCAAAATATTGTATCAGAACAAGTGTGTATTTCTTTGTTTTTATTTGTACGTATGATTCTTATGTACCACCAACGGACCCGGCAAATGTAACAATTTATATACATGTTATAAAGTTATACACAGTACCAACTTTGTATACAAAGTCCGTAAACCACTGGTAGGTCAAGGATAGTAGCTTTGTTGTCGTGTACGATGCGGTCCCACTGGCATTAGTGGTCTGCGTATTATTTGCCAGCTGCCCGCCACTCTCTCAATTACATACATCACATATAAATATATACATTTGTTATCAGCATATTGACCGTGTGTACAACTGAAACTGATTAGCAACAATGATTTGTTTTGTTCAAAGCTCGAGTTTTTCATCTGCCTGAGTAATATACCAAACGGTCACCGAAACGTGACTACCAGACATTTGTTGGTTGGGTTAGGTTTAAGATATGTGGTTTTTAGTGGGTGCAAGCCCCACATATCCACCCGGCTTCCCGTGGCTGAGTATACGAGACGGCAGGTCTTTTCCACACGTAAAAAAAAAAGGTTTTTAAGATTGGTTGCCGATTTATAAGTAAATCTTTTAATGTTAACATCTTATCTCACTTCCTGAGCTCACTTCACGTTCACGATAGATTTAATTTGAGATTTTCTTATAAACTTACTATGAATTCATAAGCAAAATGAAATAAAGTAATTATAATTTATCGGTGGAACTATTAAATATTATTTCCATTCTTCCCACTTGAAGTGTAGCTAGTACTAGGTACCTCGAGAGCAGTGTAGCTAGTACAGTACATGGCTGTACAGCTGGCAGTGCTGGCAGTACTACGAATGTTGAATAACTTATTGCTCTTGTTACAATTACACAAGATAACACAATGCGTCCTGGGTGACAAAGGAAACGTGTTTAGGCGCACGTGTCTTAAGATATGAGCTCGCGAATGTGACTCACTCAGCCTAACGGGCCTGACGGAATGTCAAATTAGATAACTGACATTTGCATTCTGCATGCATCGCCAACCCTAGACTGTAGCGTAGGGTCGGGTTGCTCTCATTGCAAACGCGATTGGCATTGCTATATGAGAGTGGTTATTTTGGGGTCAATTCGATATCAGGTGCATATAAGTAAATTATATTTTATGATAAAAACAGATTTGACAACAGTTGTGGGTGTACTTTCTTATACAGACAAAAGTTTAACAGATTTTCGTTATTCAAAAAATTTATCATGTCATAGAATAATCAATATGTAGGTTACTCAGTATAAAGAATTTTTAATAATAGATTTTCGTTGCACAGAAAATCAATAATTAGAATGTTTGTTATGAATAATTTGAAATCATAGAATTTTATTACAAATAACATTTACTTTTGCGATGTTTCTAATACCAGAATATCAAATTAAATATTATTATTTTTAATAAGTTTAGTTAATATAATATATTTATAACCTATAAGTTGGCCCTATTCTAGTAAAATGGATAAAACTTTCCTACCACTCGCCGGCCGCTGCCGCGGCACGCTCGCTTCGCTCGCTCGGCTCGTGCGTGTGTTGGTCGCAGTTCTAACCTAACCTAACCTATAAGTTTGCCCTAACCTATATTGTGGTAGCGATTTCTAATGTATTCTAACTTATTATATGGTATTTAATTTGATTAAACAATGTTTTCACTTAATACTTCCTTAAATAATAATTTTCAGTAAAATAAAATTCCATGAAAGATTATACCGAACAAACAATATTCTTTAAAGAAATATTCTACTGTCTGATTAGTTTGTTAAATGAAAATATGAGATTCTAAAATTCATTGAACTGTGTTTCTATAAATTGTGTTTCATTCAAGTAAATAGTCTTTGAAACAATAATATTTGAAATAAAAATATAAGAATTAAATATTCTATGAAAAATTTTCTGTGAATCGAAATTCTATGAAATTTCAGTCTGTGAAACAAGGGCCACCCCAACAGTTGTTGATGCAGTCCAATTTATTTATCGTAAATAGAACGTGATGATAACAATATTTTAGGTAATGTTGTCTCAACCGTGTTATTATGACGCATAACACCCGGTTTTGGTATTTATTAACCATCAATTTGATCAAGTCGTTTGATGTGAAATTCGCGCTTACGATTCATAACATTATAACTGCACACTAGAGATGCGTTCGCCTTTTCAAGTTTTCACAAAGACGACCAATAAATTCTGAGTTGTTATTACTTGGCACGATAAAATGTTACTGCCGGGGAGACACCCCGTCGATAAAAAATTTGATTCTATACGTAATCCCCGCACTCATTTAATGGGTTGTTTTACGCGAGGGCGGTATTCTTGTATTCCATGCTCGTATCATTATATTGAATTTAGAGCGCCTTCGGCAGATAACTTTATGTGTACTGTAAAGCAGCACTGCTGCTTTCAACCTGTACCTTATGTGCGAGTTGGGTACTGAATGCGAGATATTGCGGATCATGTATGATGGGGGAATCCCGGTTCATTAGACAAACTGCAATTAATGTTACCTTATATCCGCTCAAACATTACGCACAATTACAGACCCAAACTGTTGCTCAGTTTGGTATTTTTTTTACTAAAGTAACCTAAGTTTAGCCGTCTAATGTTAAGTTTATGTTTACACCCATCTTTAGTCGTAACATATATATTATGTATATTCTCTTATATCTTACGTCATTTATTCAAAGGGTATCCGAATAAGTATTTCAGCCTGGTTTATTTGTATATTCAACGCTCAGACACGATGATCTAAAAGAGAACATGGGACAAGACTCAGTAAAAAGAAATATACCCTACTCGCAAATGTCACGTCGGGCTGTGACTGTGACCATAATTCATAATTAGGCAGGCGTAATAAAATTATCCTCGTTTTAGGGGACGTGACGTCCCAAATGTCAACCGTTTTTTTCTCATTTAATCTTTTAATCGTTGCGGTCGAATATCTCGATTCTTATCGTGCCCACATTTATTCCATACATTGCGAAATACGTTTCGTTGGTACGTAACGAACGATAGCGGGGGCTATTAATCTCGTGGCTTAAACGCTGTATGTATTAAATTTATATTCTGAAGTAATACCATATGTTATAATTAAACGAATTACATAATATGTTACTGTAAAAATTAGGACAAATCTTAAGATTTCCAGTAAAACTAAAATTTTGCTGTTGATGTAGAATTTTTTAAAACCTAAAAAATCCGAAACTTTTTAACTTTCGAACTTTTACTATCAATCCCTTAGTAAATCTTAGATCTCAAGTCGTATGTAACTTTTTTCAATGATTTAAAGTGATCAATCCACCGTGGAGAGTTGACTATTACGACAATGATAATTTAAAAGAATTAGTTTCGTCCAGAAAAAAATACATAACAAAAAAGCGCATGAGATTGACTAGATAATTAAAATACTAATTTTTTTTGCTCTTTGAAATTATTTCCTATTTGCGTTTCTGACCAAATTGCTTTACTTTTTCACATGTTACCTACGCTGCGCGTTCGTTGTACTTGTTCGTTTTCATTGCCGCAGCATTGCACTGCAGTTTGGCATCTAATAAATATGAATTCTAACGGTGCTAACCCTATAAATATTACACAACTTAAGACGCGCTCCATTATACATAGCTGTTATATCGCATTTCGTGACAAACCGAGCATTATTTATGCGATCACATCATCACACTCTCGCTCGATCCGACATTTCGTCGCGTAAGTATTATAATTTACTTTCACGACTGCGAGGTCCATATTTTGAGGCATGTTATGTGAATAAGATTTTGACATCATTAGGTAAATAGTAAAAATATAGTGAATACAACTAGTCCGTTTTTACGAAATGGCAATTCAAGGCAAATCGAGTAAAAAATGTTGCGTTGAATTGTGTAATATTTACCATGGTAGGTATAGTTTATCTGTTTTCTTCATCCAATTTAATTTATTTTGTTAGTTTTTAATGACTAAAGAATATAGTTTATGGCTTAGGCTACTAATAAAAAAAATAGGGCACATGCGTTGTTTTTCTAAAGAAAAGTAAACGTAGTAGTAACATCAGTAATGCAGCATGACTGATGTTTACTACTAAAAGTCCACTTGCTACTAGCATGACTCATGTTAGTAGCAAGTCGACTTTTACTGATCTAATTACTGACTTATTTACTTGGTGTCGTGGGGGTTTTAATATCTTCAAGGTTTTTTTTATAAAGTAAGTAATATCCAGTTTTGTTTTGACTGTTGTTATCCCAGCAGCGCTTGTTGAGCATGCCCCAATAAAATGTTTCCACTATCTCGTAAAACTGAAGTTTATCTCTCTGTACTCTACGAATAAACGTCGGCATTTTTCACAATCTCAAACCTTTGTAGCGTATTCCGGCCCTTTTATAGTAAAACAAGCGCGTTCTTAAGCTCGCTGAGAAAGTTGGTTAATTTTATTCAAAGGTTCTGTATATGGTAGAATCATTAGAGTTCATATTAGACATTTCACACATCATTTACACTCTCCACCACCGTATGCGACATTGGAGATCCCTCAGAGAGGTTTATAGCGCGGTGGCCTCGGCATTTTTACGGCCGGCAGCCGCTCTTGAATAAGGACCCTCGAAACGTTATTCCCGAATTTCCATTCTCTACAACCCGTCACTTTATATTATCCGTTGTTTTTTTTGACAGAATATAAAATAGGATTTTGCAAATAGATACTCCCGGTGTGCAACAGTATCACGGAGCCTATTAGAGCTATCAAATCTTTTCGACACGAGTCTGATACGCAGGACGTTGTATGAATAATTTATTTAGTTATTATCGCGGCCCTTTGTTGTGTTTCTCTTATTTTAGAGTAAAGGAAGAATCCATTTTCCCAAATCAATGCTTCCATCCGTATCATGCTATATTATGCTGGTAAATGTAGACTGGTGTACCTACTTTTGTTCTTATGAGTTTGGAAGCCATATATTATGAATTTACTACTCAAACTTAGTCATTTCAATATTACTTAATGCACTACCGCTAATAAGATGGTACTTTATTTGCACCCTCGAGACTGGAGTCGGGTTTGTTACTGCGCCGCGTATCATCTTACGAAGTTTGCCCCTTAACATCCACTCCTCCGGGATAAGTCCTGTAATGTTAGGATTAGTCGCTGTCTCGTCCGCCTGTAGCAGCTCCCTAATGACAAATGAGGGATGGTACCGAAATACAAACTTTTCCATAATGCTTACGAACTCTTGGGCGGACACAAACTTTTCTAACGGAGATTTATGAAACGAAAGTGTGTTGTGTTCAGAGATATTACGCGAATGTGACTGTAATTAACGATTGTATAGACATTTCGTTGTAATTAAGTACCTAAATCTTTTTTAACATAAGCCTACAAATAAATTCTTAGGATCAAGGATAATAAAGATCAACCCAAAACAATCGCTCGTTGTTAATTAGAAACCCAGCTGCCAGATAATAAAATTCCGCAATTTGTTCACATCCCTTGCAATACGAAGATTTTATCAGTCTTCTGATAAAGAGGAGCGGCGACGCGCATTCGACTAATACCAGCTTTTAAAGGGATTCTCGGCTTCCGTCGGGCCACAGGGATTCGGGATATCCTCCAACCACGTCTTATCTCCGCAATTTGGTCGGAATCCCCGCGTTTTACTGAAGCGCTCCCGTTTTGAAATGGAATTGATTCCGCTTCGAGATCCACAGATTGAAATGCACTGAATGAATCCTGTCGTTGATTGAAAAGTTTCAAACTTCCACGTTTGAAGGGTGAATATTACAATGCCGATTCTGAGTCGCCAGTCCATCACGCCTCTGCTTTATTGCGCCTGAAAAGATATAATTTGGTCATTAGGGTTCCTTATCTCAAAAGGTAAAAACGGAACCTTTATGGGATCATTTTCTTGTCCGTCTGTCACAGACTGTCTGTCTGTCTTGGGTCACTGACTTACATACTCGTATGTGTGACCCAAGGACGATAACGTAATAAAATGAATTTTAAATACTTATGGGGGGGGGGGACATTTAAAAAAAGTTTTGTGAACTAGGTATATCATGTGACGTATCAAATGAAGAGCTTTTTATGAAAATTTGAAATGTATATTTTTTTGAGTATTTTTTAAATTATTTAAAAAAAGGCGATATTTAACCTTCCCCTTACTTCCAAAAAAACTGGCCTAAAATTTAAAAATAAACGGGCAAGTGCGAGTCGGACTCGTACATTAAGGGTTCCGTACCACCGTACAATGTTTTAAAACGCTGAAGAAACACGTTTCTTGTATGACGACCCCCTATAATTATTAGTTACTTTTTTTATTTTTAGTATTTTTTGTTATAGCGGCCACATTAATACATAATCGGCGCAAATTTCAGGTGACTAGCTATTACGGTTCAAGAGATAGAGCCCTGTGACAGACGGACAGACAGAAGGACAGACGGACAGACAGCGGAGTCTCAGTAATAGGAGGTCCCGTTTGCACCCTTCGGGTACGGAACCCTAAAAACGACTTCTTTACAACCCGTTCGCGCTAAGTTAGCCGGTTCGTGGAATGCGCGTTCCCTTCCGTCAGCGTTAAACTTAGTGCGAACGCTCGCCTATAGATTTCAGAAAAACCTGAGATGTACAGAGGGTTCTGTACATTACGCGAGTTAAACTCGCACTTGACCGGTTTATTTTGAATATCGATTCACATTGTGTGCATGTTTGTTTGCAGTTTACATTGCTGATAAATATTTTTATAACGGATGCGTTCGCTCAATCACTCATATTTTTTTAGCCTTAGTTACTAACTAGATCACGTTTTGTTTTTAATAATGTAGATGGAAAACGCCAATGTAAAAGAGTGGAAAACAAGCATGTATTCATAATTGTTTACATTATATTTTTAAAACGATATATTTTTCTCATCGCCAATGTAATCAATACCTGAAAACAAATGCTGGCTAATGGCCAATTTGACAAGAGTAAGCGATTGCTTTTATCGTATACTAATATAGACAATATTACATTTTAAAATACATTTGTTGAACTGCGTCCATATGTATTTGATAAAATGTTATTATGCTGAATGGATATAAAATAATTCTTATTTGTCTTCGCTCTTTAAACAATTTCTCGTTTTATGAATACTATGATCTTGATCCTTTTACGCGTAATGTTGTTGTTACATCAGCTCATTGTTTGAGTATCTCGTGAATCTGTCTTTATTTAGTCCCAAATATATAATTTTCGGTTTTTAATTAAAAATTACCTAAATCGAAATTCTTCAGATATAAATAAATAAATTTTATCTGCAAAGTTAACGCCTTTCGTCGGTTCTATTATCGTTGTCAGCGTTCAACTAGAATTCTTACAAACTTAAAATATTGGCCGCATCGCCTTTGTTTACAGGAACTCTGGAACTAGCGGCGGGATCCAATAGACCAGGAAATTATAAAGGCTGAAGTGTCGGAGCCGGAGTTAAAGGGACAGGCGGTCGCAGATCAAACGTTGCGGTTTTACAATACAATACAATACAAATTATCTTTATTGCGCCATAATAATTCATAAAATAAAAATAACAAACACAAAGAAAATATTGGTACAATGGCGGACTTATCGCTAGATGCGATCTCTTCCAGTCAACCTTTGGGTAGAGACAAATTAATAGTACGGAATAAGGTGGGCGCAGTATCTATACCTAATTATATACTTACATATTAATACTTACATACTAATATTTATGGAGACGATTTTTAAAGCTTGTTTTAGTCTGAGCAGTACGAACTCTACGAGGAAGAGCATTCCAGAGGTAGACAGCTTGGACTGTAAAGGATTTCGAGTAGAATTTGGTCGAATGAGTTGGGGTTTTAAGACGTAGGGCATTAATGCTACGCGTGGGTCGATCATTGTCCTGGTGAAGAAAAGTAAAACGCTCCTTTAAATAAGAATGAGAAGATGGCATGAACAGTACAGAGTATAAAAGTGAAAGAACGTGATAATTACGTCGAAGTTTTATATATGTATATGCCATAAAATACCTTTTATTGAAATTCATCATCATCCAAGCGTATTCCCGGTTGCATCATCAGCGGTTACGCTTCAGAGCCCGGGGTTCGCTACCTTACCTAGGTGATATGACGAGGTTACTGATTTTTACACAGAGCGACTGCCGTCTGACCTCCGCAACCCAAAGGGTAGACCAGAACCAATCCTAGGATAGGTACAAACGCTAGATGGCGTTCGGGACCAACAGCTTTCCGTGCCTTCCGAAGCACAGAATCATCTTTCTTTTCGGATAATCAGGTGATTCAAGCCTGCAATATCCTAACTAGATTGAAAACAACTTTTCACAAAGTATGCTTCCCAGTGGGATTTGAACCCACAACCTCCGGATCGCAAGGCAAACGCCTTGACCACTGAACCACGGAGGCAGTCGTTTTATTAAAATTATTGAGTAAAAAAAGAATCATTAAAATAAGTTCGCAATTGGCTGCAGTTATTTTATACTTCGATTTTTTATTTTCTCCTGAAAGAAAACATTATTTTATGTAACTTATTTCAGCGATTGAACAACTTTTTAATTTATAAACTAAATTTATTAAATATCGGGACGAATGAAACATTCCCTGCGAATAACATTCCTCAATTATGATTTGAGACGTCGTGCCGTCTTTTGAGTTTGCGTCTCTTTGAGCTTTAGTCTTAACCTTACGTGATGATTTTTTTTCTAAAAGGACGTCTAAGTCGCGTACAAATGTTTTGATCTAGTATTGTGATTTAAAAAAAAAAGTATTCCTGACTTAATTGCCGGTTATCGTTACGACGGAGTAACCATTAGACACAGATGTCACTTGACTGAGTAAAATGACGGAAATTATCATACTAAGTAAATTAATTGTCTTCACTGGCCTTGGGGTGTCACGAACAAAGTGAAATTTAAGTTGACATCTCTATTAGTCACAAAATTCTCAGTCGTTTCGTTTTACATATTTTTTAATATGTTACTAGTCTATTCGTCGTTTTTAAATATTTTATTTACTCGTGTTACTGATTGTTATTTTATTTTCCTCAAGACTTAGTCTTTCTTCTTTCTGTCGTGTGTGTAGGTGGGTAATATTAGGTCCTTACATATGAAATTGCCGATTTTTAATACTGGCATCTTTAAAATCAAATATCTTGCGTTTCATTAGGAATTCCAAATTCAAATTTATTTCGAAATAAAGCCAGAAAAATATTGTTTTAAAATTCGTATTTCATTTGTTTTAACATCATTTGTTTGAGTTTCAACATTGCTATAACAACAACTATGGACAAATTGAAAATTCGCGGATTTACGAATACGAGTTCCACCGTGGCACCAGTGCTACAGAAACGACTCGAAGAATTAACGACGTGTATGGACCAGGCACCGCTAACGAACGAACGGTGCGTTTTTGGTTTCAACGTTTCCGTTCTGGAAATTTCGATTTACACAATGAGCCTCGTGGACGACCTGATACTCAAGTGAATAACGAATAATTGAAGGCGATAGTGGAAGCGGATCCATCTCAAACCACTTCTGAATTAGCAGCAGCCTTCGGCGTAAGTGACAAAACGATACTTATCCACTTGCGCCAAATCGGAAAAATTAAAAAACTCGAAAAGTGGGTACCGCACGAATTGACTGAAGCAAACCAACAAACACGCGTTGCTTGCTGCGTTTCTTTGCTTAATCGCCACAATAATGAGGGGATTTTGAACCGTATCGTGACTTGTGATGAGAAATGGATCCTGTACGACAATCGGAAGCGATCATCACAATGGCTTGCCCTAAGCGAAAACTGACCAAAAAGAAGATTCTGGTTAGTGTTTGGTGGACCAGTGCTGGTGTTATCCACTACAGCTTCTTGAGATCAGGCCAGAGGATTACTGCAGACTTGTATTGCCAACAATTGCAAACAATGATGGAAAAGCTCGCCATTAAACAACCGAGACTGATGAATTGCTCTAGCCCACTGCTCCTTCAGGATAACGCTAGACCACACACTGCACATCAAACGATCGCCAAGTTAGAGGAGCTGCGACTGGAACCTCTGCGTCACCCACCATACTCTCCAGATCTTGCCCCAACCGATAATCACTTTTTTCAAAATTTGGATAACTTTTTCAAGGAAAAAATTTCAAATATGATGAGGCAGTCAAAACCGCCTTTAAACAGTTCATAGACTCTCGCTCCCAGGATTTTTTTTCCAAAGGTATCAATGATCTGCCTATAAAATGGCGGAAGTGTATCGATAACAACGGCGCATACTTCGATTGATTAAATAATAATTTCATTAAAAAAAACTTGTTTCACTTTTTTGATACTGAACGGCAATTTCATATGTAAGGACCTAATACTGGTGTCAGATTCTTCAAACTGCCTAAAGGCATCTGACGTAACTTGACAACTGCCATACAACGATGACAGCTGGGACCAACGGCTTGCACGGAGGAGCTCCAGAAAATATGCCACTTGTGGTCACCACCCAAGTACAAACCACGCCCGGGGTTGCTTAACTTGCAAAAGCGCTAGCAATGCGTAATCCGGAGCCACCGAGCTCCACTTAATTATTAAAAGTCTTATGATACTGATATTCGTTTTCATGCATGTAAAACTATTACTTGAAGGCGATATTTCAGGCAGTAGATAGGGGCCGTTATTATAAGTGCAGGCTTACGACCCCTGACGCGTCGCCATGGCGACGGGAGTGCTGAATTAGTTAAACGAATGATGAACTCCGCCCTAGCGCTTCGATTGTTCACGTGCCTGAACTGCACCCTTGTTTTCAGACGCTCTAATTGAACTTTTCCTTTTCAAAATGTAAGGTCTACTAAAACTTAATATATTTAAAGCATAGGACGTGTTGATACAGAACGACTGTCTCATGTAATTTATATGGAACGAAATACAACAAAATTAACAGCCTTACAAGTTTTTATTATTTTTTGACGAATTTTCAGATCCATTTCTATAAGAAGTATTTTTGCCCTCTATTAATAGTTTCCTTGACTTCTCTTTCATCACCGAAAACAAATGAAGTCGATCATCAGGTTACTGCCTCTTCAAAACATGACAGTAGATAGTACCTACATAATATTTGGACTTCGAAGATATGATCACCATCATCAAATTATTTTGTAGTCCTATTTAGTAGTATTTAGTAATAATATCCATTGATTCATTAAAATTGACACGACAGGACTGCTGTTTTGGATAAAAAATTCTCCCTACATCACTATGTAGCTACAATAACAATTAGTCCTGACTGAGCTACAAGCATGTGACGTCATTCTCTTCTCGCCACAGACCGGTACCATTAAATTTTAATATACCGGTTTATTTATAGCACTAATGTCGTAAATAGCTTTACACGTGTCATCCGGCGTTGACATGAGCTGTCATCTCATCGGCTGTCGTGGACTCGTCAAAGTAAAGCTTATATGACGTTAAATTGACGTAAAGGTGAAGCTCCCTCAAACCCGTGGGTGACACGAATCTGGTATTACCTAATTGAGTTCGTTATATTTTTAACCCTTCGGTTATTTACGTTTATTGACAGATAAATTGGACTGTAATTATGTTATTAGATTAATATTAAGTATGAGTAGAATGTGAATAAGGTATGTTAAGAAGTCATTTACTGTAAACTTCACTAAATTTTCATTTTGATTCACAAGTTTCGTTCGCACTCATTCCCAAAGTTATCTTTGATTATGGTTTTTATTTGGTAGTAGGTCAAACAGAAACAGTACATTTATTGTCTCTGCGTGATTCATACATTTATTGCGTACTCATTGTATGTTAATTCAGATTATATAAATTACTAACGAATTTAGAAATTAATTAAGAACTCGAGCGGCTCTTTGACTCGGCGGTAAAACTGCCTCATTACCATTGAACTTATAATGAATTAACAAGTTGCCAACTGACTTGACTTCAATAACAAGACGTGAACTTATAATTTCGTCTTAAATGTAAACATCGGTTCGTTAGATACCCTTATTTAACTTCTCTCGAATTAATAGTGCTGCATTCTTGTTTTACTTTGGTGGATGTCGCGACGCCGAGGTCTTTGACCGACGCCATCGGTCGCTATAGCAACGGATACCTACATGACGGGTACTTACATGCAGCCCTGTGGTGTATGAAAAAGCTTATCATGAAAGCTCCTTACAAGGCTTTTTATTCCTTGTTAAATTCTGCCTGAGAGCACCTGAAGCCATAGCTGCCAGCTGCGTAACGCTTATCGCTATATAGACTGTGCCCCTTTTAATGAGTGGTAATGAGGTGTTGCGGTAACTCGTTTGTGTAATGTTCTGACTCTAGAATAATGTACAATCATCGTTTCGTAATTGCTGTAATTTCAACTTAGTTGTAGTGCTAGATTCGAAATCAATGCGTCCACAAATACTTTATTGACGTCGATGGCGACAGCCAATCGATGTCTTCATTTCTTGCGAGCTAGAGTTTCATATAGATCGTTAGTCGATCAAATAAAACTGTAGGCATTCGCTTATAAAATAATATTTGAATAAAATTTTATCTACAGGGAAAATATTATAAAAGCGTATCGTTATTTGTACAACTGTTGCTCGTATCAGAAAGCACTCGCTCAGTGACCCGATCTGAATGACGGTATCGGCGTGACCCTGTTTCCACGTCCGCGAGATTTCGCTTTGTGTATTTATTTCATTGTTTCATCCACTGTCGTTACAATAATAACAAGAGTTACATAATCCGATAGGCTGATGAGTACCTTCATATTGTTGGCACAAGCCTCCGACGCTTTACATAATATTATCTCACACAGCGTATGTTATTAAATTACTCAACCGGCTCTCGATGCTAACAGATAACACTCGGTTATTTATCTTGCCATTACAGGAGCTCCCGTGTTCCTCTCTTGTTATATTGGATGGGCGTCGCCTATAATATACCATGTTTACTGTTATAGCTTCCGATGTAGCAAATTACGTCAGGGCTGTCGCTGTCAGAAGCAATCCCAAAAGTTTACAAAAAGGCACCCATTTCACAGATAACGTTTCGCCAACCTTTATTTATTATGTAAATGCGAGATGAATTCAAGCTCTTTGTGCTTATATGTCCTGGTATACGCGAGAATGTGCTCTTTGAATCTATTTATTTACTCTGAGAATTTCGTACCGACCCGTTATTTTCCTCTTCACATCTTTTGTTTGATGTTTTGGGACGAAATATTTTTTGCGGTCGCCGAATTCGTTAAAGCTTTTCTCATACATTGTAGCTATATTTAGGAGTTAGCGGTATTCATTTCCTTCAAATGACTACGGCTCTATTGTGTGCCTTCTGAGAGATTGCTTATAAAGGTCCTCTTTTATCAGTAGAATCTTTGAAGAAACTTAAGGCCAATGAAATTGTTGGTCTTTTATATTTTTCTTTTTCTAATTTTGACGGTAATTGGATCGTCTCCTGAGAAGAGGTTGTAATGATTCGGTGCGTGCAGCGACGGATTCAATTTGCCGAAGTCGGCACATTTTTTTCTCGTCTCTCGGCTCCCATTACACGGCCGAGTTAATCTTTGTTTTCTCCCATGTGGTGGCCGCGAGGTCAATGTTGTAGCGGCTCTCTTCCGGGTTTCATGTTGTGTAGATCTTTGTCTAATCTTGAGCTAGTCTGTAAGTTGTGTTAGCTTAGTAACATGTAGCCGTTTGAGTACATTTTTCTTTTAGTTCCAATATATTTCAAATAGAAAACTTAATATTAAATATCGCGTAAATTGCACAAGTTTCAGTCTTAGCGCTAGATGGTTTGTTGCATCAGTTGTCTGGAAAGTTTCCCTTCGGTATCACTTTAGTCGTTTCTCAGACTTCCGATCAGCAAACAGCGAAGTTTTGAAGCAACAGCTGGTTTTGATTTGATGTCTGTACAGGTGCTGAATTTGCATTTTTTTCTTTTTTAATATACTTAATTACAAAAATGTAACAGGCGGACTTAAGGAAACTTAAGGCTGATGAAAGCAAATGTTGGACGAATTGGCATATTCTAATTAACTATTTTATCACCTACCATGTACCGGTAACTATTAGTGGCGACCCTGAATACTCACGTAGTTGATGGTCCGTGAATGAGTCGCGGTGTTGGTGGCATTCGCGGCCCGCGCCGGATCTGCGCTCCGTTGGCTGCATTGTCTTCTTCCGCGTTGCACCGCGCACGTGAACGGGCACGCTGTGCTGTGTCCTATATTACCTGTCATGTTACATATCCTATTTAAGTGATACATGGGCTCTATGGCCTAGTCTTTTATTTGATTTAGTAGATGTAGCTAGGTAAAGGTTCGTCGGTCTTAGATTTAACTATATATTACTGATTTCTTGATACACAAGACGATGGACTTCTCAGACAGTTGAAACGGCATACGTGAACAGTATAAATGTGTATCCATATACTGTTCACGTATGCCGTTTCAACTGTCTAAGAAGTCCATCGTGTTGTTGCTTACACGGAGGGATGGCTCTACTAGCACATCAGCATTGATGTGTTAGTAGAGCCAGTCCCTCCGTGCAGGGCTTATTAACGATACCAAATTTACACTAAAAGTAATGTTAAATAACGTTATTTTAGTGGTAACGTTATAAGGGGTATCGATAATACAGTTTATAACGTTATCAAATAACGATATAAGTAACGATACTTGTTTTCAATACTTGTAAAATATTATGTATAAATAGCTCTAGTAGCCTACTAGACAAACTCATCAATTTATTTTGTCAAATATCGAAAAGAAATACAGTGTTACAATACCTTTTACCGTTAATATCATTGGTAACGTTATCTGATTATCGGTAAATAGTGGGAAAATTACCGTTACCCAGCATAACGTTATCTTTGCTGATAACGTTACCGCCGTTTGACAGAATTAACGTTACCAGATTTTTAACGGTATTCCAAGCCCTGCCTCCGTGTAAGCCTTGTCGCTGATTAAAGCTTAGTTTAACCTCTTATTACCTATTTGATTACAAACATTATGTCGATCTGGCGTCTTGAGTTCTTATGAATGCTATTCACATCTCTATTTACTGGTGGTTGACCAACCGGCAGTAAGCGAAATGAATTTTGACATCTGAAATGGACTTTTTCTAAGTATCGTATTAAAACTCACTACACATGAATTGATTACTTTATGATTGATGCGAATCTCGATTTGAAATCACAAATTACGACTCGTACGGCACGTAGAAATGTAATTTCCTCACGGCAATTATACCAAAACTCGAATGTGACGTTTAACAACGTCATTTCAGGAAGATTTATTGCGGAACTTTTCTAATAAATTATTATTGCTTCCTTCGCTGGCACTGTTTGCGGAATTCCCGAGTTATTACGTTTCGCTTTGTAATTAATTGTCCCAGCCAGGTTAATGTGACATGTCCACTTCAAACACAAGGTACTAAAAGCTGGAAAATTAGGCTGGAACATTGGTGAAATACCGTAAATTTTAATTTGCACCTGGAATTTTGAAATGAATTAATGTGATTTATGGCAAAGGAACGTGTCTAATTTGATGTTTATTTGGCCACTCGGAATTATTTATGACATTGATTTATTTTTATTCATTGCTGACAATTTGTTCATGAATATTAATAAGAAAGATCTTGCAGTTTATACAAATGACATTACAACGTTAACTTAAATGAACACTCGTAAAGTGTAATTATTCGTCAACATACAATGATTGTTTTATTTGCATATGGTTTGCTTAAAAAAAAATCTTTACGTTTCCTTTTATCAGATACATATATGTATCTGATAAAAGGAAACGTAAAGATTTAAAAAAAAAAATAATATGCCGTGATTTAAATACTTCACGTTTGTATTGCAGATAACTAATTTAAATGTAAACAAACTTTAAATCTTAAAATAAAAATAAACTGTTTTTTTGAATGATAGCGGCAACGTTTCTATTGTTCTCGCACACAAATAGGTATACTTGAACTGTTCCTGTAATTCTTAAATTAAATTTTCTATGTTATAATAATAATTGATATCTTTTTTTGAAACAATACATTAAAATACCCTTTCCTTTTTCCAGGGAACAAAACTATGGATCATAATGGAATACCTTGGCGGGGGCTCGGCCCTGGACCTGATGAAGGCGGGCAACTTCGAGGAGATGCACATAGCGGTGATACTACGTGAGGTGCTACGAGGGCTGGACTACCTTCATTCAGAGAGAAAGCTGCACAGGGACATCAAGGCGGCCAATGTACTGCTCAGCGAGATGGGGGACGTCAAACTGGCGGATTTTGGTGAGTGTCAACTGTCAACTACTGTCGACATTACAGTCCTAATTACACGAGTTACGTTAAGTCTGTAGGTTAATTGCACGACAATTCTTTACACCCCTCGAAAAGAGCTTTCGTATATAGGGTTGCCATCTTCTAAAATAACAAGTTATTATTTTAAAAAAACAAAAATCCGACTGCGTGTAAAATGAGCAAGGTTATAGGTATGTTGTTTTCCAGAATTTCAAAATTTCATATAATACGTTATATACAGGGTCTAACAAAATATACTATATATTTACTAATATATTTTTTAGCCTTGCATACAAGTTGACCGATCAGCTGATCCGAGTCTGTACGGAAAGTCAAAAAATATTTTTCATATTTTGATATATGTTCCTTGGGGAAAGTTGTTCAGTATCATGGACCGAATCCACCCTTAAAATAGTTTCAGTATATTTTGTTACACGTTATATATATTCGTTATCCTTGTATAAAATCCTTTATTTTGAACCTCTTAGTTAAGACGAATCTATCGACACCTCTCAAGCTAAAATCCATCAAGCCGTTTAGGCTGCAGAGCATGCCACAGAAATATACATACATGCATACACTCGAAAACATCAACCCTTCTTCTAGCGCAGTCGGGTAAAAAAGCCGGACATTTAGCCATAAAAGCCGGTCATGGCGGTTATGGATACAGTGGCGAAGCAAGATCAAAGTATTTGGGCGAGATAGTTTTGGCACGGTAATGTTTTGAGCGAGGCCTTAAAGAAACACAGGACAGCGGCTAATTAAGCGCAGAGCCAGGATTCCATCAAGATCAAAGTTGAATGTGGGTAGATAGTTTGGTGAGGCCTAAAAATAAACCGGTCAAGTGTGTGTCGGCTGTCGGCTCACGTGCAGTGTAGGATGTGCAGGGTTTCGTAGTTACCAATGCGGACTTTAGAGTTCACGCCTGACGATTTAACGACTAAAACATCTAAAAACGAGCCCACACAGGATAAATGGTAGATCTACCGTTTTGCCAAAAAGCCTAAACAAAAGCTGGACTAGCGGCTAATTCAGCGCAGAGTCAGGGTTCCCATCAAGATAAAGTTTTATGTGGGCGAGATAGTTTCGTCATCATACGCTTTGCCAAAAAGCCTAAAATAGCCTGTCTGGCTTACATAAATATTTGGCTAGACACTACCCGAAAAAGCCAAACAATCAAATAAAAGAATAGATTTTACAAACGGTCTCACCTCACCATACCATATGTTGACTATAATTTTGTGTCATGTAACTGAGTGAAATGCTAGATCAAGAAGTAATCTCACTCTTCAGAAACTGGGGATGGATACGAGGACGAACACTTCTCACTCAATATATCAAACCCAATCTAGTTTGATTCCTGTTGCCTTTCTCGTGATTGGCCAACGATTAAAAGGTGTTTAAGACACATCACTTAGATAACAATTGATAACGCCCGTCCGTGAGTACATGTCTTATCTGCAAATTATAGCAAGTAGTTGTGAAACGGACAGCGGCGATGATACCTCGCTTACGCAAAATAAAACCTTATCGATAAATGGTTTTATTATGATTTATGATATATGTTTTTGAGTTTCCGAGTCGGCACATTTAATCCGCGTCACCGGTTAAGGAGCTACTTGAATTTTCCGGGGTTCGGTGCTGCCCCCATTTGAAATAAAATTATTTGAAAGAAAACGGAGATATCATTTAAAATTTTGTCTTTGTGAAGTCCTAGATAACCCTTCAAACTATTTTATGAATCTTCACAAAGACAAAATTTTAAATGATATCTCCGTTTCCTTTCAAATAATTTATTTCAAATGGGGGCAGCACTGGAAAATTCATGTAGCCCCTTAATCCACCCGGCACAATTTCGTTACTGTGTATACAAAGTGGAAAAGACATCAGCGTAATAAATAATATCACGATCTATATTGGAGCACTACAATAATATAATATAAAATTAATTAATATAATATTACACTTACACTTTCTGTAGAACCCAAAGGTTGACTGGTAGACAACGCTTTTAGCGTTAAGTTCGCCTATTGTTGTGTACAATTAGTATTTGATGGACAATAAAGATTAAATATAAATATATAAATATTATGGAGAAGGCAATCGCAAACCACTCCATTATCTCTGCCAAAAATCGACATTGTGTGCATCTTTTTCCTTACAATGACACCGACAAGAGCATATTATGGCTCTTAAATATAGAAGAAGACATTCATATAAAATTATAAAAAGTAAAATAAGTTTAAAAAACGTAATTTTCGAACAAAATAATTCATCGTTTTTCATTGTGTTCGAAGCAGCTGGAATTTCAATATTTTTTTTTTTTCGTTCGCTCAAATCTTTTGTAGACTGTCGGCGTGCCACAAAGCCGGAGTCTTAAAGGAGCCGTCGCCATCTAATAACTGTGCAATTCACGACTTATTAAGAATCATAATTATGTATATAGTTACAACTCGAGTACCATTAACTTAGTAAGTACGTAAGACTACTTAGCAAGTTGATTCCACGTAGATCAGGCTTGTTGCTAGGGCAATTAATTGGGTATTAAAATGAATCGCGTCCACATTGCCACTGTCGATTGATTTTCCTCTATTGCCACGTGACAATGTGTTGGAAAACTACTCATATAGGTACTACTCATATTACGGAATGTTTTTAATGTCATCAATACAGTTAATTACTGCAATAAAATGAGGCTTGACTTGCAGTTCTATGAAAAAACTATATAGATGGACCTATAACTTTGTTATTCTCCTATACACATACACACTATTACGTCATTTTTCCTTACAGGGTAAACCGAGCCTAGAGCCGTAAGACCCAAAGGTTACTTTTAGCGTGAATGTGGCGTGAAGGTGGAAAAAGGCAAACAAAATAGTGATGGGTGGATGCCCCATCGCCTATTGACAAGATTCAGAGTTCAGGCTTTTACATATGCGCGGAAGGAGAAGCAGCTGGTACATTCTAAATTTTTTCTTTTTCCCCCAGACCAGAATGGAAGAAAAGTAATTATAACTTTGTTATTCTCCTAGTTTATGGTAGATGAAAAGCCGAAGGTAGTTTTACTAAACACGTTCATCCAGTAAAAATAGAATATGGAGAATGATCGGCATAAAAGCAACTAAATCTTTTTTATGTGATCATTCATTATTGATTCAACTTGCGTTGCGTATTCGGCAAATAAATAGTCTCAGTGTAAAGGTGTCTTTCCACTATGTGGAATATGTTTCCACAAGGTTATGATATAAGAGGACTACCACTACTAAAGACTTCTAGGAACAAAATAATTTGATGTAGCGATAAATCAAGCAATTCCATACATATATTGTACCTATAAGGAAATAACATATAGAGATTATTAATATTTGAATCGAATATGCGGTCTCTTTCAATTTACTGGTATGAAATAATGTGTTTTAACCCGTCAAACCCCCAAGTGGCGTGTTGCCACCGTTTGGTATTTTATTTATTTTTCTTACATGCCGATAAAAATAGTAGATTGTGCTACAAGGCGTAAAGGTAATAGTTTTAACGCGAGGGCGCTACTTTGAATCCAGAGCGAAACGAAGGATTCCTCCTTAGAATCCCTCGCTACGCTCGTGATTCTACGGTGGAATCCTGAGTGAAGCGAGGGATTCAAGTATATCGCCCGAGATAAAACTATTACCTTACACCGTGTAGCACATTCTTCTTTTCATCTCCATCTATGAGAATAAGCAAATATATACCTATAACGAAAGTAGAATACCTACATATACCTAATCAGAGTTTAACAGTCAGTTACTTACTTACCTTTATTTGGTGGCGTTTTCACTGAAGAAGTACTATAAAAATATTTTTCTAGGACCACCACATCTTATACATTTTCCAGTCATTAGAATCGTTTCATTACTTTTTCCTTGTGTGTTAACTCTTTATATATTTAAATATGTATAATACGTAAACTTAATATTTATGTATAATACGTAAACTTCATATTTATTTGCTATCGGCTTCATAAAGAAATTAGTCTCATTTAAAATAGTTGTAAAAATAACCTAATAGTTCCTTAATAAGATTATTATTTAAATCAAAGACAACAAATGCGCGTTTTTATTGGTTTTTAATAAATTATTATTTTGAAGCAAGAGAACCAAAACATTTTGACCTACAGTCGTCCACGTAAAACGTGTTGTATTCCAATTTAAAAAAAATTACGACGCCCTTGCCTATATTTTATAATTTTAAAACTAAATTCTTCTTTTTTTTAACTGACTGCCAATATTATTTTTGATTCTACATTCGTGTTCGGTTTTCAAATGTGTTTTGACGCCTAGGGAATTTACTTTTTACTTTTCAGTGTCTGGAGAATTACCAGTGACTTTAGCCCCAAATATTTGGGATAAAATCATCGTTTTTCGAATAGTTGAGATAAAAAAAAACTTAGAATATACCAGCTGATACCCGCGCAGGTCGTAAAAGCTGATCGAATTAATGAGCAAAAATCAGAATCATGTTTATATTATAGGCTTAGACTAGCTTAGAGTGATGGGTTTCTAGCCATCACTCTAAGCTAGTCACTATTTCACTATTTTCTACACATCACCTTCTCGCTAAAAGTGGCCTTTGGGTCTTACGGCCCAGGCCTCTATTTATGCCGTTGGTTATAAAGACGTGACAGTGTATTTGTGTCGGTTTTTTTCTCTTATCCCTGAAGACGATATGTCTATGGATGTGCAACTTTAGTATTAAGTGCCGTAGCAAGCGATGCGTGGACGCGAAAATATTTTACAGCTGCTATCTAATCAATAAAAGCCGTGATACCCTCGGCCGCCTCGCAGGAATGCCGTAACTACACTATTCTAATGAAAACGCTACATTTGCTATAATGAACACTATGTACGTTACATACATACTCGTATAGGTATTCCTGAACCTACTAGGTAAGGGTACCAATGGAAAAGTAAAATAAAGTTTTTACTTTGTGAGCCATCCTTTGTTTTAGGGTTTTTATTAGCCCGCTGTTATTATGCTTTAGGTCTAGAATGTCTTATGTAATTACTAGCTCATACATTAAATGCAGATTTATAGGTATGCTGTATGTTTATATCTAACCTGATTTGAAATAATATTGTTTATGGAAATGGTAACGCATGTGTGTGTGTGGTCACCAACGAGATCTATGTACTTACGTACTAGAGAAGACGCCACATACAACAGTAGTGTTCTATTCATCATAGGCTATCACTGTTCATCTCACATTAGTCACTCGCTAGCAATACGCGCATAATACACTCCACGATTCATTAAAGAAAACACTGTCAACTTAGTCAAAAATGCCTTGGTGTGTGTTGAGATACTGCACTAGTAATTCAAAGAATAAAGCAAAATATAAAGGAATAACTTTCCATCGGTAAGTAACTAGATTTCATTGATTGAAAATTAAATACGGACTGCCAAATTTCGGCTGCCATGATGTATGAAGTGAGTGAATGATCTGTCAACCGATTGAATAATTCGTCATAGACTAACAAAACAGAAGTGAAATGTAGACATCATAAATATGCCTACATTTCACTTTCTTCATGGATGCATCGACAAACTATTTGTTTGCTACTCAGTTATTAATGTTTGTAAAACGTTTAAAAATGTTTATATTTATAATTTTTATTTACATATGCTATAAATGCTTTACAAAAGTTTCCTAAAATCCTATAAATCCTTTATAAAATTAAGTCACATCTCATAACGTCTCACTAGAACCTCCGAGGCCTCAAAAGTTTTGTATGTGGGGGCTGTACCCCTACATTCTGTTACAAAAACCTACAAAATTTCTGAGCCCTTTGAGGTGCCCCGCGCAACTTGAAACTACTATCAGATTTTGGATCCAAGATGGCTGCTTACACATTTTTGATGTTTTATTATGTTTGTCCCTATAATTCTGTTTCCCCGTAACTACTACACGGCTAAATAGATTTTGATAAATTATATGTGGTTAGATTCATCTTAATCACTTGAGTGTCATAGCACAGAATAAATACTAGTAGTAGTCATAGGCTATATTAAAATTTTTGGAAAGCATAATGGCGGATTTTTGGCGACCAATTGCGCAGCATACGTGTATGATTATATAATACATTAAATACATAGATAGCTAACAAAGAAAAAAAAACTAATAGGTATACAAGTACAAGAAATCACTTTCTTCTAGTGCAAAACATTACATAAAGAATTTAAGTAAGAATAATAAAAGGTTACCAATGAAACAGATATGTGCAGTTTAACTTTTACCTTTATAAATATGATAAGAAAAAAAACAAAGAAAAAACACATTAAGAATGCAGCCGCCTCCCCTTCCGTGAAGATCGTAAAAGCTAGTCGTGGGTTTACAATCTAAAAATCTATATAACCATACAACCATCCATACACCCATCCGTACATCCAGCCATACTTACCAACATTCGCGTTTGTTAAAATATATGTAGGATTTAATTTGAACCACGTACTCGTAGGTAGGTAAAAATATATTGACCTTTCTGTACTACTCTCGTGTTTAGTCTATGAGAATGAAGAATGAATGAATAATCGAATCTGGGACATGGCCGTGTAGGAAGACGCCGAGTCTATATATTCATGTCGATGGTGGTCACGTACCATAAGATGGACCGTATGCCTGTTTCCTTTTTTTTATTCTTAATATTCTCATAAATTTAATATAAAAATAGTATATAAGTATATACGTTGTAATAAATGTAAAGTACGTTGTAAAGTATCGTAAATTCTTTGGACAAATGTCCATAGAATTTACGATGATGCTTTAAATTTATAAAAAAAAAAAACAAGAATCAGGCTGAATATTTTTATTATTAAATTAAAGAAATAGATATGAAATAGAATTCTATAAATTAGGGTGATTAATCAATGATCCGGTATAAGTTAACCCCACATCCCGCACCCCAAGGACGGTTTGGCCGCCAGCCAATATTTGAACATTTGCCATTCCGTGCCCTGCCAAAGACAACGCGCAATGTTCTTTTGTGTTGGAAGCACATATTATTGTTAATCTAGCTTTAGAAACTCTTCATATAAGTTGAACTATTACTACGACTAGCTATATGTATGTGAAGTAATATACTTACATTCAGTGAACACTTTCAACTAAGTATCAAAAGGCCTATTAATTACTTTAGGTCTTTGTCCCAATTCTCAATTGAAAACTAGGAGCCAGATAGATGGTTAAAATATCGTTTTAATAGCGTGAAGGAGAGTAAAGTTAAAATAAATCTTATACATTTACAAATTTTGCAAATAGTAAAGATATATAAATAAAGTAGTTATCAAGATTTAAGATCTGCTTCAGTATTATTTCGTGGGAATAAAGAGTGTTTCAGAATCTTTATGTTCATTTTACTGTGCACCGAGCTATCTCATAAAGTCTATAACCCAGTGTATTGCATAAAATCTTCCATATATTTGCACTACTGCAGCGCTCTGATTCTGACAACATCAATTTATAATTGAAATTGTTCCTAGCACAGAATCGTGAATGTCGTCAGGGGCGGCGAATTGTTTGAATAAGATTCAATTGATGCCGATTTGGCGATGAATTCATAAATCGATGATCGGCCACAGTTCTGATGTCATTCCGCGAATGGTCACCATTTACTTTGTACTTGGACGTGAATTAATGAGCATTACTTGTGAATTGTCAAAGCGTATATTTTTGTATCAAAATGGCTGGCCCTGGTTTTTATTCGTATTGTAAATTGATTCTACATACTCGTATAATCGTTTGTTTACTCAGTATTAGTCTGTTTTCCTCATCTCTGTGATATTTCCCCATAAACTTCAGAGAAACATTATGCACTATCACGTCTTCATCCCTAATGGGGCAGATAGAGCATTTTGGGCCTTGCAGCTCTAAACACACAAAGCCCAGGACCGAAAGATACATCAAAGGCCACTTTTAGCGTGATGGTGGGCGAGGAGGTGGAAAAAGGAATCGAAATGGTGATGGGGTTGCTAGCCGCATCGCCTATTATCACGACTCACATTTTCGGTAATTCTCTCGATCGGCTTTTACGATCATCGCGGGAAGGGAAGCAGCTGGTAAGTTCTAAGTAAGATTTTTCTTTTCTCCCAGACCAGCATGGAAGAACTTCAGAGATGTTTCGTTCCATAATATAGTGTAGAGGTATTGGTTACCGACTTAAAAAGACAATAATCCGCTAGATGACAATTAGTCAAATAAGACACTTTTTTGTAAATGTCAAAACAAACATTGCCTATGGGATCTGTATGAAATACAAAACCATGACGTCATAGATATTTAAGTCAAATAGCGCTCTTAATATCAGTTTATCTGCATTAAAAAATTTAAAATCATGTTGAAAATGCATATGAATGACAAGTGATACTATTTTGTGACGTTTTATTCACATAACAGTACCAAATAATTTATTTTTGACCCAGTCATCTATCCAATTATTAATTGTCTTATTTTTATCGTTTCCAGGTGTCGCGGGTCAATTAACGAACACGACAAGCAAGAGGAACACATTCGTCGGCACGCCTTTCTGGATGGCACCGGAAGTCATAAAGCAGTCATGTTACGACAGCAAAGCGGACATCTGGTCGCTGGGCATCACAGCCATAGAGCTGGCGAAAGGCGAACCACCCAACTCAGAGCTCCATCCCATGCGAGTTCTATTCCTCATACCTAAGAATAACCCCCCGCAGCTCACTGGGAGCTACTCGAAACCCTTCAAAGAGTTCGTCGAGGCGTGTTTGAATAAGGATCCCGAAAATGTGAGTGTATTCCTCTTTGCTTGGTTAAAATCTATTTCTTAGGTAGACAGAACATCAACCCGTGATCCGTCAAAGTTGACAAAAGTAATTTATTTTACATTGAATATGTAGAATTCGTAGTGGGAAATATATGCGGCATAACGATATTTTCACCCTGTTTGAGATACTAATAATATAGATGTAGACTAATTATATTATTTTATCTTGATAATATTTTTTTAGTTATCTAGGCTGTCTATTTACATATTAATTCCGCTCACGAGTTTTTCATTGTATCTGGACTCAACTAATAAAATATATTTTATAATTTAGAAGGTTCATTTAAAATTAACTTTTTCTATTCAATATTTTTCAAGAAAGAAAAGCTTTATTTGGCTACTTACAAAATAATTTAAATTTGAAAACTATCATAATGACGTAACTATCAGATACCTATATGGAATACGAAGAACTGGTATTTGCCGAAAGGGCGGGCAACTACATAGCTGGCCGCCCTTTCGGCAATAGGCATGTGACTGATCAGAAAAGTATTATTCTATTTAGTCGGTCAGTTAGATTATCCTGAAATATGATATAACTCATATTTTTGGGTTTATCAAATTATTAAAAAATCACAAAGATACGGCGCACCAAAGTTCCGCACTGGGGGCTTGTGACGTCACCGCCCTGTGAAAATCCAAGTACGAGTCCGTGACGTCATGGAAAATTTAAAATGCGTTGTATCTTCGTCATTTTAAGTCAGAGAAATGAAAAAATATGTGTAAGTACAATATTATATATTCAATGACCTACCTGAAGGGCCAAAAATATTTTTTCAGCCACATGCCTATTACCAGCTAATGGCCAGGTGCCACAGCGCCGATTTTCAGCTGGTATACATATTAACTTTTATGTTTTCTTTTCTTTTCAGAGGCCAACAGCAAAGGAGCTTTTAAAGTTCCAGTTTATCAGGAAGGCTAAGAAGAATTCGTATCTAATGGATCTTATAGATAGGTATAAGAAATGGAAGGCGCAGCGGAGTGAGGAGAGCGAAACGGAATCAGAAAATTCAGACTCGTAAGTGTAAAAAAACTCCTTTTTAACTCAAATAAAATATGAATAAGACAAGGTTCATTCGTTTGTTTAAAATTGAGTGATGTACTTTCTTGGCGGTTTTCTTAAAATATGGGATTCTGTAGGCATGGACATCAGTAAATATGGGATTCTGTTGAAACGAAACTCTGAAGAAATGGGAATCTGAAGATATGGTCAACATCAGTCTCATTCATACAAAGTACTGTCACAATCGGGCTGTGAATATTTTTAAACGCTTAAGAGGCGTGTACAAGTTCTTACCTTGCGTGTTAATAGCTTATAATCCGCGGGGCTCTTAGTCTCCACTGCAGGAGCACAACCCTCTCTGTACTACCAGAGCCATACTTAGCTAGAAGATTTGGCCTACACTCTCCACATTGTCCTATTGAGTGGTCCTATTCTACTCTGCCGGAAACCTCACGACACAAATCTTCTACGAATACTCCTTCTCAATGTGATAAATGTATATTCACAGCGAGGAATGCAGCCGCGGCGACGGCGAGGCGGACGAGCCGTGGATCATGACGGTGCGCGGCGGCGCGGCGGCGCGCGCGCTGCAGCATGCTCAGCAAGCTCAGCACGCTCAGCATGCTCAGCACGCTCAGCATGCTCAACACGCGCAGCACGCGCAGCCCGCTGACGGCGACAACAAGCGGCGGCCGGCAGGCGAAGACGCAGGTATAGCCTATATTCTTTTTTTTTCGATTGACATATTTTATCTAACCTGTCTAAATGCATCTGACATAACTATATAAATACATAGGATAAACCACACTGATTGAGCTAGTCCGAAACTAAGTTTGAACTTGTATTATGGGATACTGACTTAACAATAAATACATAAAATAAAATCCACGATAAATACATATATTTAATTGCGTGTAATAAAATATACTGAAACTATTTTAAAGGTTGATTCAGTCTATCATAATGAACTTTTCCCAAGGTTTTGCTTTCCATAGAAACTCGAATGAGCTGATCGATCAATTTGTATGGGAATGTCGAATTTTGTTTTGTTTTTTGACTTATTTTAATTTCATTATACTATGGTGATATAATACAGCCCGTGGTTTAATTTATTACGCATATATCCCTTACACATTGTATTATGAAGTCAGATTGAATGTAAAAATGATCTGTTTCAGTGCTGACCCCGCCCGCCATGTCCCCGAGCGGCGCCAAACAAAACGGAGCGCTGAACGCGCGCGAGGACACCCCGCCCACCGACAACCACAAGCCCAACAACAATAATGACAACAAGGTATGGACACAGGGCGAATCCTTCTTAACGCTTAGGGTTGGGACACATCTGTCAGCACGAAACAGCACTTTCTTGTGCTGCTATCCTTTTCTGTCGCGCAGAACAGTCATTTGGTAGAGCGAGAGAGCGACGGAACGCTTCAGCATGGCCGGTGCTGAAGCGTTCCGTCCCAATCTTTACCGGGACTTACGGCTAATAGACGTAAAGACATTATTATGTTTGTCTTCTGTCTTCTGTCTAATGTCTTGGTCTGACTGCCGCAAGGTGTTAAAACACATCGAATACAAAGACTGCTTAGTGGGAACTGTTCTGGGCCCATTACCTACCAAAACACTGACGTTAATTGTCAGGTTTTCAGCCCAGGCGATGTACGAGTATACTCATAGGCTCTTATACTCTTGGTCCGAGAAGTAGCTTGTATCTATCTTATACTTTCTTACTTTGCTCCTAGACCAGCAGAGAAGACTCTTTTCATTAACAATAGAATGCGCCCAGCACTGCTCCTAAATTATTTTTTAATACAATTCGGCAAGCGTATTTCGTTTACTTGGAAATGTGCGTTCGTGGTTAAACATATTTTTTTTTTAATTTTGAACGCCTTTTTTTAAATTATGTATATCCAGTAGCTGATTTTTTACGTGAGTGACCCGCTTATCTTAATTAGTTATGTATATCCACTTTGTTTCCAGCCTCGACAGTCGTCAAACGTGCAAGTGCCAGCGGAGCAGCAAAGAAACACTAAAGAAAGAGAAAGAGAGAGGGAGAGGAGCGATAGAGAGGACAGAAAGGAGCGGCCCGACCACCAGCCCTCCAACAGAGATAGTGTAGTTTATAATAAAGCGGTGAGTGTACTCTACCTTTATGTAATCGTTTAGATAATTGAAAACCATAGTTTTCGTTCTTCGCTTAACTAGAAGAGATTCTTTTTTTTTAATAAGAACTACCGTTGTTAATTTACTCTTATTTACTGTTGTTGAATTTAAATATGTAATTTGGGCTTGATGTATAGACAAAAACACCAAAATCACTATATTTATGCATATAATATGAGAAATTCCCTCGATTTCCGATGTCAATGGGACCAACTTGCATGTATATTTCAAATAAAAAAAGAATTTTCTAAATTGATTAAAAAACGGAGAAGTTGTTGAGGAACATAAATAAAAAATATATACATTAGAATTGAAAAATTCCTTCTTTTTTGACGTAGCTTAAAAAATACACAAAAAAAATCTAATGTTTATCATGTCTTATCACCCTGATAAGTCGCTGATGAAGTTGATTTTGCATTATTGACTAACATCATCCCACTAGTTTTATGGCGATAGCGTTGAATAAACGTCACCGAGACATGACCTTCTAGAGAGTTTCAGGAGATGATAAATAAATACGAGTAAACGTTGCCTTAAATTTTAGCAACAAAATTGAAGTTGTTGAGACTGACTATTCAATTTGATGTTTCAGGCATCGCCATTGGACCACAGAGGGGATCGAACGCCGAACAGCGAAGAGAACAAAGTTCGAAGACATCCGTATTTACAACAGCTCATATATCCGTTACTCAATGAGGTGAGTGTTGTAATTGTAAGCGAAGCACGAAAAGTAAATGAACTATCGGGATAGAGTTCACCGAACAATGTGTCTGTCGGAATCCAGTGGTAGAATCAACAATCAACATGTTGTCATTGGTTCAGAGTCGAGTTATTTCGGTATTTCTGAACCAATGACACCATTTTGGCGCAATATCTAATGTCGCGTACAGACCGTGAAACGTAACATGTAATGTACCATGCAATGAAAGAATTTGCCGTCCACACCGCTGCAATGTATCATGCAATGTAACACAATTCTCTTGGTTTGGACGTCTCGCGCGCACGACCTGCGCATTTCACGCGCACCCTACGTGCGTTACAAACCGTGCGCGATGCGATCCGAGATTTGTCGGTTTTTCGAAGAACACAAAAACGGGTTCATAGTGAGTGCGCGGACTGAGAGCGCTACGCGTCCAAACTTGCATCGAACGTGCAATGAAAGGCACAATGATGCATTACATTTTACGTTACACCGGTCTGTATGCGCCTTTATGTGTCTAATCTGTCCCTAGGAGATTCCGTTCTGTAATAGTTATATGAATGGTGTGGTTGTGTTGCAGCTGTCCCGCAAGCACGGCGCGGGCAGCGCGGCCGCCATCGAGGAGCTGCGGCGCGCCTTCGAGAGCGCCGAGCGCGCCGCGCCGCACCTCACCCGGGCCTTCGTGCAGCAGGTGCGGGCTGCTGCGGAGCCGGGGGGCACGCATTTCTTTTCAAAATACAATCATCATCATCACCCAGGCCTTTTTTAGGCTTGAAACTACGTCAAACGGACGGCCCCGGACGGGATCGGTCGTGTGACAGAGATAGCTGAAACCGTCGCGGTTCACGTGTCTCTGTCGCACGTAGAGTTTGTGACAGAGACGGACTGAACCCGTCCGGGGCGTCCGCTTAACGTAGTTTCAAGCATTAGTCTCCACTGCAGAAGCACGACCCTCTCTGTACTACAGAGCCATACTTAGCCAGAGTATTTGGCCTACACTCTCCATGCTGGCCAGACCGGTTGGAGAGGTCTCATTGATGTTTAAAACCTTTATTTAGCTTGTTTTCTAAGTCACCTTTTACAACATCCACGGGAAGTGAGTTGAGAGAACTTGGAGTGATCCTATTGTACTCTGCCGGGCCGGGAACCACATAAGGATGCCAAAAATCTAGCGAATTGGAGAAGAACTAACCGGAACAATTTGAACTATTTGGCTATAGTTTTACGACCGCCCGCTTGCCTGACGTCAACCCTCCTTTTGAATGCTATTGTAGCACGTGCCTTAGGTGCTATTTTTCTTGCCTTTAGTCTCCTCTTACGACATCTACAGGAAGAGATGAAGTGGTCCTATTCTGACCCGGAACCACAATTTTTTTTACAACGAGATAATGAAATAGCGCAAAACATCTTAGGTTGTAACTCAGTCCATGAAACTGAACAACTTTTGTTCTACAACATTCCCAAAATGCCAAAAATAAAATTCGGATTTTCTTACATATTGACTCGATCAGCTGATTAATTGATTGAATTTTTTTTTTGTTTCGTGAATGTTGTACAACAAAAGTTGTTCAGTTTCATGGGCTGAGGTACCATCTGAGAGGTTTTGCATTATTTCATTAACACGTTGTATACTACTGCTACTATATTGGTGGTATACTTTTACGTTATGTTTTTCGTATGTGTAAAGGCGTCGGCTACGTTTATGGCAGTCGTCAAACTATGTCAGATGCCTTTCGGCAGCTTGAGAATTCTCACACCAGTGTTGGTCACTTAGGGCGTCCGCTACATTAAGCGGACGAGCGCGACGTGTTCAGTCTATCTCTGTCATAAAGTCTACGTGCGACAGAGAAACGGCATCATGCGATGAATTCCGCTACCTCTTTCGTACGTACAGGAATGTGAAATAATTAAAACGCTTGTTATAACCCTGCTTATTCTTTCCCGCGTGTAGGTGGTGCAGCGAGTGGCGACGCAGTCTCACCAGCCCGCCGCGCCGCACAATACTTCCTCGCAGCAGTGGATGAGGTAACCACATTCTTTTTTCTTTTTGAAACGAAAACTTTTTTAAGACGCGTTGGGCATTTTTTGAAATGGAAAAAAACCGTTGAACTTGCGACACCGTTACCGTTACCGACACCATCTTGTACAAGTTTTCACTTCTGTCGGCACTCCCGGAGTGCCACTGTTTTTTTTAAAGATACTTATCCTTAGCAGTGCTGCTTTGGAGTCCATGGTGCGCTTTCACGCTTTTTCTCCTCCAAATATTATATGTGTGACAATGGTCACCCAAGGATCCCAAAGACTTTGCATAGTGGAGACGACATAGCCAAAAAAACAGTTAAAATGATTTAGCTATAGTTTTATGACAGGCCTGCCTGACGTCAACCCTCTTTGGGAATGCATTTGTGTAAAAAGTTTTGTTCCGGCCGCCGCACTACGTTAACCTTCCTTGGGAATGCAGTTGTATCACGAGATTTTTGTGCTTATTCCTTTAATTGCCTCTTACGATATCCACAAGAAGAGATGGAGTCATTATTGTATGGCAGTCATCAAGCTATGTCAGATGCCTTTCGGCAGCTTGAAAAATCTAACACCAGTGACCTCTTAGGGTCAGTTCGCACCGAGATGCGACGTGGCGCGCACTTTTGAACAAATATCGAACTTGTTTACTATACGTAAAGATTGAGATTTCGGTGAGAGCCCGCTACGCAGTGCTGCGCAGCGGGCTCTCACTGAAATTAGCATCTTTTTGTGTAGTAAATAAGTTCTATATTTATTCAAAAGTGAGCGCCACGTCCCGGCTCCACTCGGTGTGAACTGACCTTTACACACTCGAAAAACAACAAGTACTTCAGAATGTGAAATTAAAATAATCAAATGTTATATTGTGGCAGGTAATCGTGCCGGTGGTGCCTGCCCCGCCGCCTGGTCAAACAGTATTGTACACTCGGCTGCAGCCTGCCACGCGGCCGCGGCCGCCAGAGAGTGGACACCAGGGAGGTTCCAACATAACTTGTTTCATTTATTAACATTGTTAGAGGTTTTTCTTTAAAATGTAACATAATCAATTGTGCGCGCGACCACGGATATATTTAATTTCCGTTTCTCTTTTTAATACATAAATATATTAAATATATCAAGTTAATGCCGTGGCATGATGTTAGCGTCTGATAAGCACTTTCATTTTGTTATTCAGTTAATATGATCAATGGCAAAACAATAACGAGCGTTATTTTCTAACTTTGACTATAAATTCCGAGCTAGTCACTCACGCTACGCAATTTTTTGGTTTGCCCGAGTCGTAACACTGTATAATGAATACCTCACATTTTAAAACATTTTGTAATCTTAAATTGTTCAAGAGTTTCTTTTTTGTGTTGTGATTCGTTTTGTATAAAATCCTTAGAAAATCAAGCATGTAAACTACCTACATATGTTTTGTAAATGTAACCATATTTTTAATAGCATAATCAGCTTTATTTTAAAACTTTTTAATAATTATGGAAAACTTTCGGGCGTTATTTCTAACATTGTGAGCATTGATTCTGTAGACGTATGCTTTAAGTACTGCAATGTATTAATATTTTAAAATGGTAACCATTTCATTGCCAATATTGTTTCTGTTTGAACAGGTTGACTGAAGTATTTCGACTGGCAACACCTAATTTATTTCTCCGTTTCAGACATAGAATTTTCGTTAAAATTATCTCACAACACGAGACATAAAAAACTATATACCAAGTGTCAGTTGTGTTGATTGATCTGTTTTCTACATCATTTTTGTCGATCCCGTTAGTATCGCAGAATCAGTCCTACAGATCAAGTATATTGAACTGTGTGAGAGAGACGGAACTACAGAGATCAGTATATTTAGGTTATTGTGCGTTTTTCACTCGCGAACTGGCGCTTGTATAGTGGCTTTCATTTGAAGAGGAGAGATAAACAGAAAGCATTGTAGATGAGTCGAGTGTCGACGCGAGTAGCTGCAACCGAGTCACAAAGTTGCAATGCCATAGTGTAATAAAGTGTAACGTAATGAATACTTAAGATGGTCTTCAACATTTTATGTTATGTGCATTATGTAAATATCAACTTAGTTGTTGTCACGCGTATTTTTACGCATTGAAATACATTTAGGTTTGGCAAAGTGTTCATGAGGTGCGGGAAGTGCGTCCATCTTAGTAGAAATTACCATTATAAACTTGATGTCTTACCGCAAAAAATGTTTATATAAAGTGCAAAACTTAAACGAAAGATTTAAACAGCTGTTTTGTGACAGTTGTTTGAGTGTCTCCCGCTCCCGCGCCTCACCGTGTCGTAAATGAGCTACTACAATTAGTTGTTCCGTTTTAAGTAAACTTTAGCAAATGTTTATTTACACTGTACCGGTCACCCTTCGTCTGTATCATGAGAGCGGGCAACGAGCGCGCGTTTAGTTTCCACTGTGAGTCTGTTAGTATAATTATGTCAGCGATTGTTTGTTGAATGCTTGTGTTTGTTTGATTTGCATCGGTATTGGATTTAACTTAAATATTTGTGGAGAGCTGTTTGCTACCCTTCGCCAATATTTTGCCATATTTTTTTTCTAAAAATATTTTTTACTAACGAGAGTTTTTTTATAGTCTGATTTTTTGTTGTGATCAGTCGTCTAAATTCTAACATATTTATAATGTTTTAGGAAAGCGTATTGAACTCGCTGTAGGAAGTGTTAAGTGTCATTCCAGACAAAAGATAACATTGTCAGCATTTATAGATTATTGTTTGTGCTTGGGCTCCTGGTTCACCATCGTGAGTAGGACATCTGTGAATTACATCCGTTATGGAAATTGTTATAAATTCCTTAGCTTAGTTTATAGTTGTGTATTCGGCTACTTACCGTTTTGAATTAATTAGTGACTAATTATTTTGTTTGTTCTAAAATCATTTTTGTGGATACATTATTTAAATTTAAATTTTTATTACATTTGATTTTTAGGCAATGTAAAATGGTAGGGCGATTTGAGGGTGGTTTAAATAATATTTGTGAATAAAAAGTATTCGGACACCAACGACCATTCGGTGTCGATATAAAGAAACATGCTTAATATGCGACAATATTTAGCGATTGGGAGTATATAGAATATATTACGATGAAGACTACAAAACAATTATTATTGCTGTGTAAAAATGTAAACCTATATTATAAATGTGTAAATTGTGTAGTATAATATAAAGAAAGCTGTTTTATGAAGTGTTCTTATAAGCATATGGAGAGTAGTTATTATCTTTCCAATTACCTATCTTCGCGCAGTGGGGAGTGGCGGCCGCCGTTGTAACTATAGTAGAGTAGATTCGCCTTGCTGCGCAGAAAGGTTTCTTATAATGGGCGTTTTCAGCGGATAAAAAATTTTTCGTGAATTCATCGACTAGAATTCTATGAAATGACAGAAATTGTCGTTTTGTAGTGTCTTGGAAATTGGTTCGTTCGTCTTGCAAGATTTTTTTATCGGCTAAAAGCACTCGTAGCCTCTGAGCGTAGCGTATGTGGCGGCCATCCCTCCCGCACTGTGTAGTGTTTTGCCTTGTATTTTAGTTTGCCATGTGAACGAGCATGGGAGATGTTACGTTGATTTCGATGGATCAAAAATTATTTTTCCACTTAATGACGTATGGATAGAGCGTGTAGTGTTAGAGGTGGGCGATAATTGTTGATTATTGATTAAAATTAGGTGTTCGTGCATTGGATCGTAGTTGAGACGCGTTGGCATCGCTGCGGCGGGCGGCCGCTACAGAAAGTTGCTTAGCCGACGCCCTTCCGGCGATGGGGGAGTTGTTATCACCAGAACTAGAAGAATGTTCAGGACAGCGTCGTTTGGTTCATGGGTATTTGTGATCATATAATTGCATAGTTAATAAAATAAATTCTATATTAATATAATGTAAAAGTTTGTATCGAAACCGGTAGTTTTCTGTGTAGCTGCGTGTTGCCCGCGCGCCATGTTTCGTCGCCACGAGACAATGCACTTTGAGGACTGGATTAGTAGGGGCTTTGAAGCCGTGTATCGAAACTGACCAGACTATAAAACTGAACATGATTTCACGAGGACATGTTTTTTCGTGTTTCACTGTAAGATCCATAAAGTTGTTTAGAGTTATGGACGATTAAAATAGTTATATTTGTAAGAGCTCATAAATTCCTGGCTATGCCTACTCATTTTACTAAGAGCTAAATTATTTGACTGTCTCGCTCATGCAGACTCAAAATATCGAGTAAATGCAGTCGTCCTCGTTGCGGAATGTTCATCTCCCGAGTTATAAATAACATCACTCATATCGGGCGCTAATTAAGGAGCCGCGACTCGCGAGCGGCCCCACGATAAGCAGATGTGCATGTATGAGGTCTCATTCGGCGAAGCGTTGCGCGCGCACACTTTATTGAAGTAAAGTCACCGGACACACTCGTGCACCAACCGCTAACCACGGCGCTTACCATTAGTAATGGTCAATTAATGTTACAGCGTCTGTCATTCTAACACGTTTATGTAGGAAACAAATTTGACTCTGAAATAAAAGAAGTTATTTAATTTTGGAAGTGTTTGTTTTATTTATAATTTATCCTTTACTCGCTTCTCCGACTGCCGTTGCCGTCATTCTGGTTTCCTTCTCATCTCAGAGCCGTTTTGTAGGGGAAGGCCACATCATAAACTCTATCGAGTGTCATCACTCGATAGAGTTTATGGTAAGTATTTACTTACAGGTTCCACAAGATATTGTATTTTTGTAAAATTCAGGGTATAATAAACAAAAGATGAAAATAAATATGATTTAAACGATTTTGTTTATCCGTATCGTCTTTTGACTACATTGGGGTACCTATTCTTCAAGGTAACGTCAACCCAATACATAGAAAATATAGAAGTCGTCGCATTATTTTTATTTAAGTCAGCACAGAATAAATTTTAGTGTTACTTTGAATAATACTCGTACATTTTTTTTACTTCTTTATTGACTAGTTAAGTATATTACAAATTTACAAAAATATAAATACTTATATGTAATCATAATTTTAATTTAAGGGCCAATAAAATATGGTATTATCCGTACTATTCTCCGTACGTACTGAGTATAAGGGAAGGTCCTTATCGAAATATTTAGTTTCTTTATGAACCAATCGTTTGCGTTAATTAATCACAAGTGGAGACAACCATATTATAAAAAAATAAATTGATTTGAGATTCTGATTGTTTTTTTTTTACCAAAAACAAAAGACAAAACAAACAACAAAAGTCTGAGGTCAGCTATTCTAAAAATAGCTCACTAATAATTCAATGCTCACCGCTACGGATGGAATAAAACAATTTTCAAAAAGTTCGTAACAGAACTAGTGCTTATAATTCTATTTGAATTTTCTCCGAATGGAGCGAAAGTGTATGGTTGACTCCGCCTGCCTGCAATCGCCAGTACGAATAACAGATAGATCTTACAAAACGTGATGTTCTTATTTACTTATCATAATAATATATAATATATTAATAATTATAATTAATAATATATAGGTACAAAAGTACAATCTTACACAGGTAGGCAGTATAATTTACTTATTTACAATATTAGAGTCTTTAATACTCGTGAAATCATTTTTACGCCTCAAAAATTCTTTGGAATATTTCTCAAACCTAGATACAATCATAAATTTCGATTGTTTCATAAATAACATAAAATACCTATAACTTTTTTTTAAATTCAAATAGGCAGGTACTATTGTAATAATTTGTCTTGATAATCTAAAAAATAATTATTGTCATGTTTCTCTTGCAGACCACACAAAACTGCATAATGAAGATGCTCTGAACGCAGTAATTCTCATTTGCATATGTATGAGTGAATAAATAAATGCAGCACAAATATACAGTATGAACTAAAAGCACCATAAACTTAAAGTTAATATAAAGTAAAATACTAATCTCTATTTCGCAATACAAATCTAACACAGTCAGAACTTACGCAAAATGTATCTACTTACTAAGTAGGTATATCGATTGTGTGTTTGAGTTTGTAATTAAATATAATTATAAGCTAAAACAACAATTCTTTCTTAGTAATAGTAATTAACTAAACTATATTATCAAAATTCTTATATTCAAAATGGAAGAATAGAAAATATTTTTACAACTCCAGTGGGATTCTGTTAGGTAGGACTAACTTGAGCTTAGAATCCGAACAACAGTCCAAATCATGTAAGTAAGTTCCTTTCTGTACTTAAATTAATGTGTCGTATCATGGTCGTATCGTATGCTAAGACTACACAAGTATACCTACTTATACTTTTAAATGAGTACATACCTACCTACTTGTATAAGTATTACCAACTAGGTTGGCCCCAGGAATTCAGACTGATTTCATATACTTATGTTGTTATCTATTTTAATTTTAAATTTCCTCTAAGTAATATTTTATGTTCAATTTGACATAGATCATTACATTAGAGTAGGTAGTAGGTACCTACATCTGCAAATACAAAATCAGAGTTTGATATTGTTTCAGTTCAGCCTTCCATTCGGGACTACCTTAGCTACGAAGCTTTAGGAACTACTTACCAAATACCTACTACATGTTGTATAATTTTTTTCTAATGTTATTCATATGGCACCGCGCCTTGATAAAGTCAACGTCGATACTTACCTACAAACTACATAGGTACCTACATAATTAATTTTCCATGGATTTCGTTTCCTCGTATATTTGTATCTAAGTACTCGCAATAATATGAACAATCATTTGTTTATTTACTGCGCCCATATATGTGTCAGAGTTCAAAAAAAAAACCCGTTACTCAGGTTCCGTTGTCTCGGCGCAGCTTGATTGTGCCTCCGAGGCCCACACAGCCTCGTATATCGTACAAAAACACCTACGCAGCCATAAAAGCCACTACAATCTACACTACTCTACAACTATCCTACTTTCGATACTTTCTCTAATAACTGCAAATCATTTTTCTATCGGCCTTTGTAACGAAACAGTATGGTACCTTGGTAACTTCACACCCTACCATCAGTTACACAATAATGTTAAACATTCGTTAATTATTATTTAAATTATGCGTCATTACATTAATTACACTATAATTCCAAAATGTGTTTATCAACGCTATTGTAGAGAATGTTGACATTGATTAATCAAACATGGTTGATGAATCACTATTACATCACTTAGTATTTTTACATCTCTATATCACAGCTGTGTGCTTACACTAACACTCACACACGCTTAATGTAATCCATTTTACAGTTTGCGACACGGACACCGACACCGGACGAGTGCAATTTCTTCATCACATCGTTTCGGCGTAGATTTGCTGATCACAGTGTGGAATGGCGTCGGCACAGGACCGCATTTTATAGAGATCCAACATTTCAAAATTTCGAATGATCTAATCGATATTTGAAATCACGGTCCTGTAGCCGGTTTCGATGAATCAGCCAGCTGAGCAGGTAACACCTATAAAGAAAAAAATACATTATGTATATGTATGTCGGTACCTACTTAGACAGAAGACTGCGTGCCTGCATGAGTCAGTGGTTTTTGTGACGCAGAAATGACTCAAGTGTGGTTATGTTTGCCTTCACAGTCATCAGCTGAAAGTCGACTGTTTGAAGATGTCTTTAGGCCCATCTGGTTAATACGGGCTTTGATGATATTTATAAAGTATAGGTATAGGAAACCGATGACGTTAACGCTTTTCACATACATAGGTAGGTATGTATGTATAAAAATGAAACCAGTTCAGTGAAAAGTTTTTATTTGTATATCAATCACCTACTTAGAGAGTAAGGTAACCTATTATTACAGTTGACAAATAATAAAACCGTATTTTTTTTAATTTATATATAAGGATAAACTTCGAAAGACGACGTTGTGTTCATTTATTACGCCTAGCAGAACATGTATATAACATGTATATTATTTACGATAAGATAAGGCAAATCTAAACCTAAAGTGTTTTTTTTTATATTAATTGCTTGTGCATTTGCTTTATGAAGTATTATTATTGGTCTTTTTCTATCCAGTACTTTTAAACTTGATTTAATTTAAACCTGTGTTTAAACTTAGCTACTCGTACGGGAAGTAACGCGTAACATACCTTAGCTCAAAATTGACCTGTCGGTTTTAGGTTCCTCACTTTAAAGCATTCTGAAATTAATGTATTTTCAATTTTTGAATAGCCCATTCATAATCGTACATATTATTTGATACGCTGGTATTCATTTGCAGAACTAAACGTATTTTATATTGTTAAACTTTGCGGTACTCAACCAAACCCAATTTAAATAAATGATTAACATCTAGGTAAAGACGTTTTAAGAGTCTCCATACCCTAGACAAAATTCGAGTTTCCCATACAAACGTAGTCTACGTTTTATTTTGAAACGAGACTAAAACGTAGACTACGTTTGTATGGGAAACTCGAATTTTGTCTAGGGTATGGGGATTCTTAAGGGTCCTAACGGGAAGGCTTCGATTAAGTATACTTACCTATATTAGGTTGGTAATAAAGATTAACTTTGAGGCAATGGTAGAGTGTGTTTGGCAACTAACTCGCATACTATCGATTATGAGTTGCGTGATATAAATAATGTTGTTTAACAAATACTTAATGATCAATAAAGCTGTGAACATAAATTGCTAACAAAGTTACAAAGTCTCGCCTGAGAGCGAATTGGTAAATCTTTATTGAGTAAATTACGACTGTGCCTGGTGAAATGTGTTTATTACGTGCTTATGCAATGTAGAGCCTAGAGTCTAGAGTGAGGTTGTTGAGATTTGCTAGTTCGGCAGTTATTGTCGAACAACAAAGCCGACCCGAATCAATTATACCTATCGGCACTTTTCTAAACATTCATCTACATAAATTCGATTTTACTGCCCGGCTGTGCCGATTTATGCCGGCCCGCTTATGTATATATCAACCCTTACTGAGAAGAATCTGAATTTTCCATATTTGGCAACGATTTTTTTTACACAGGTTTTAATTTTTTTCAAATAAGTTTGAATTGACTTCCATTCCCCATGAAAATTATGGCAAAATACGAAAGAAACTTAGATTTTCTGATAGGGCAACAAAAAATCTATTGGATCGCGCGTTTGTACTGTAATCTTTATTGACCACAATGGGTCAATGGTACAAAAGGTGGACTTTTATATATGATGACGAAATTTGTTTTCCCCGAGGAATATACCGGAATACGTTAATACAAATATCTTCGTAGGTAGTGAAATATGAGCTTTTAATTATGTATGGCGCTCCAACAGAGCTTACAAAGACCTAAGCCTACATGTTTAATTTAAATTTATATTGCTTATTTGAAATTACCGATTATGAACGGAATCTTGTTTAGAATTAAATTATCCATTCGTGGACCTATCATGGGCCAAATGACAGGGACAGTTTATTTCTAATGGGCCATTAACAGGTGACCGGTTCATAATAGCCCACAGCGATAAGCGATGAGGCACGACTATAAAATTGACTGTTAAGACAAAGTAGATGTAGAATAGAAACTCATTCATGTGTATCTTGTTTGTGTTTCAAACCTTTTTTTTTACAATTATAAATGCTATAAGTATTTCTAACTTGCCCCTTGACATTTCTGGTGAAAGGTACCCAATACACTAGCTGAATTATCGCGCTAAATGACACCTTTGCATCAGAAATAAGCCAGAGAACAAAAAATTTGAAACTCATTTCACATATGACTGTGTCTGTTTATGAAATAACTGAAATTATTTCATAGCGTATAATGGTACAATAGAATAGTTTTGATGGTGCATTATCTTATCATGTAGAGTCTCACACATTTTGTTACGAGTTACGGACAAGCAATAAATAAATAAATAAATATATAGGGACAAATCACACTGATTAAGCTAGCCCCAAAGTAAGTTTTTAAACTTGTGTTATGGGATACTAACTTAACGATACTATATTTTAAGATAAATAAATATATAGACATATATATATAGCAATGCAACAGACATTTGTAAAATTATATCTTTTTCTCAAAATTTTCCGAACAGAACATTTTGGGACCTTCTAAATAAAGTACAGAATAAAACCCTCATCATTTTATAATGCATGATGTTAGGCTAATGTAACTACTACATAGGTATAACAAATTCGAAAGTTAAAAGTCCTAAGTAACACAAAGGTACGGTTCATTATAACTCTTTGTTAACACCAAAATTTTATTTTTAATAGTTTATCTGTGGTTCATACATATTTCCGCTACAAATCTGTGTAATCGGTGGTTTCCTTCTTTATTGTCTGTTCATGTCAGAATACACGTATATGTGCGCACCGCCGGACCTTTTATTTATCACCAGCGTTTCAATTATAGTCCTTTTAATTTAGGTGTAGAATATATTTAAGGAAAATACGGAACCCTCTTCACCCAAGCTCGACTAGACAAGTCATACTTGTGACTAGGAATTCCTCATAAAGACAGCTATAAATGGCATAAAAATGTTTCCTCATAACTTTGTTGGCAATAACGGACTGTGGAGGACAAGCAGTCTTTGTGCGAGACTGTGAGACATCCTGCGGCGGCGCTCCTGTGGCGTGACCTCTTATCGAAGTTCGTCACTACTATAGAGGCAGTGCACGCATTAAATTTCTTCTGTATAGGCGTATGTAAAAAGGATTGGGGGAAACCCTAAGCATTTGTAAAGCGTGACAACGACGCATTTACGTAAGCTTTATAACAGGTTTTCCTTTATTTTCACATAGGCGTATTTATAAAAAATGTGCCCTCTTGAATCAATAATATAATAAGTCATCTAACAATTTAAGAATCCCCATACCCTAGACTTTCCCATACAAACGTAGTCTACGTTTTATTTTGAAACGACATGTCAGATATCGGTAAAAATTTGTAACTTTAAAGAAATTGCATATATCTAGGGTTGTAATTGGTTTTCACAGTAAAAATATAAACTTGAAAGAAAATATAAGGGTGTAAAACTTTTCCATACTGATGGTCAAAAATGATATAATACACTATATTTTCTTTCAAGTTCATGTTTTGACTTTGAAAACCAATTATAATATAACCAAATATAATGGGGATCGAACCAATCATTGAATTCAATGAATTTGACAGAAAAATCAGCTCTCCTAAAATCGGTAGCATAATACTACTAATATCTACTGTATAACTAATTTAAGGAGTGCAGTATTTTTTATGAATACTGCGGGCATAAGCAATTTGTGTTCAACTGCTTACACATTTTTATTTTTCTTCTTTAGTGTATGCAGAAAAATACAAGTCGAGGTGGCAACATTAAATAATAGTTGATTTATGGATTTTGTAATATCGAATTTGGTGTCCCACGGTACAATTATATTATGGATTCGTCCATGTCCTCTGGAGAGACTGAAATGCGCTGGCTACGATTGACGTATTGGTCCAGACAATCTTCATAGATATGTATATACAGGCTGACTTTTTAACCACCAGCCAAATTTTTTGAGCAAGTTCAGTCCATGATACTGAACTACTTTCCATAAAAAAATTACGAAATACTAAAATAAAAATTCGCCTTCCCATACAAATCAGCGCTCAGCCAAACGGATTTTGTATGGAATGACGAAAATTTTTTATCGATTTTTAATAACTTTTTTTATAGAAAGTAGTTCAGTATCATGGACTGAACTTGCTCCAAAAATTTGGCTGGTGTTTAAAAAGTCAGCCTGTATTTATCTGGACTTAGGTAAATTGTAGAGTCAGAGTTCCTGTAGCCAATATTTACAAAGATTTCATACTTACATGGACCATGGTTGCTTTTTGACTATCACGATCTAAAGAGGTAAGTATCCGAATGTAATCAAAGTTATTTATTGTGCTTAATTCTACCTACATTATTATATTGGTAAAAAATTAAGTTTTGTCAGTAAAATGTAAAGATTAATACACAAGATATAATTATACAAACGAATTTAAAACCTATATTCATTTACATAGCTAAAAGTAATTGTAGATACACTTTTATAAGAAAAACATCCATTAGTTAATATAATATATAATTAATTATATAAAATACGTCAATAATGTCGTTATTTTCAATTTTCTGTCCATTTATTTACAGGAAAACATTATATTATTTTAATGTACATAATATTAGTATAATCAAGTTAACCGTGAAAGTTGACTCATCTTGCTCTAAATTGGCTGCCCATATTGTTTTCGAAGAATCGAAGTATGTAGTTACCTACTAAGTAGGACATACTTATAACGGAAATCCTAGAATTTCACGGATTCCCAGATGTCTGTTTATGACATAATTAACAATCGATTCTCTTGCTAGGGTAAGAAACTATTCAAATAGGTTCTTATTTGTTTCGTAATTTTTAATATATGTCTATCTACTGGTATATTCCCGTTATTTATTTTGAGAACGATGAAAAGGTCAAATATATGATAAACGATGTGTCAAACATATCGTATGTTTCAAAGAATAATGGGGTCGTACGCGATGCATGTGATGTACGAGTAATGAGTATGTGGCCTTAAGGCTTTTCTAGATCTTTAGATGTAAGCATGAAATGGATGACTTAGTAGAATATGATTTGCCACCACCCTTTTCCAGGGCCGATCGAGGGAATGGGTGAAAATGGTAATCATGTTAATAGGCGGTACCACTATTTTGCTTTCTTTTTCATCTTCTCGACCACCATAACGCTAAAAGTGGCCTTTTGATCTCGCGTTTCTGGGATTCGTCTGCTTAGAGCCGCTAAATCTTAAAAGCTCTGTCTGCCCTGTTAGGGATAAAGACGTGATAATGTATCTACGTATCTGTTTATTTTCCAGATAACGGGCAGAAGCGTTTTATTTGCAAAGACTTTATTTATACCACCTACTGCGATCACCAACCCGTCTGCCCAGCGTGGTGATAATGGGCAAATCCCACCTTTGTTGGGGGAGGCATTTAGTCCACTTGTAGACTGATATTATGTTGTAAAGAAGAAAAGGTAATAGATACTTAAAACGAGTACTTACGTAGGTAACCGAATGTTCAAGTTGTGTGTTACTTGACCGACTAATTGATAACATAATTATATTTACATTGACCTAAAGAGGTCAATATAATATAATCCAATAAGGATCGGACGATAGTAAAATTATAACGTTCCATTGTTAGAACGGGTATATAAAGCCCAAAAAGGACTATTTGTACTTAATGCGAAAAATGTTGCTGTTCCAAGAGCTTTATTCATAGTTCGTATGTCTGTGTAGATAAGCAATACCTAGGTACATTTCTTCGGTCTGAGATACTTGTAGGTTATAACATACTTCTTCTTCGTCTAAGCGCATTCCCGATTGCATCCTCAGCTGCCTCGGAGCCCGGGGTGCGCTTTCCCGCTTTTTCTTCTCCAAATATAATATGCTTGTCAATGGTCATCCAAGGATGCCAAAGACCTTGTAAAATGGAGAAGAAATAACCGGAACACTTTCAATGATTTGGCTTTAGTTATACAACCGGCCGCCGCCGCCCGACGTTAACCCTCCTTGGGAATGCAATTGTAGCACGAGATGTTTGTGCTTAGTCCTTTAGTTGCCTCTTACGACATCCACAGGAAGAGATGGAGTGGTCCTTTTCTAACCCGGAACCACACGGGTAATGTAGGTATATATATATGTAATATTTTTAATAACTCGTGTATCGTGCACTTATTATGCAAAAATGCAATCTTGTTATAATTTATTGTCATTAATGTTATTAAATTAATAAAAAAAATACATTTAATCACGTAGCCGCGCCCGCGGCCCTAACAACGAAATGTTTCCATGCGTTGCACATGTGTGTATATGACTCACAAGCATTCAAATGAATTTTAAATCATTGGGAGTTTACCGCTGACACCGTTATAAGTTGTTTACACTTCATTAGAGCCAGGCTCCTTGTTCGTGCAGTTTTTTATAATTCTCTTTTTGTTACTTTTACAGGCACTGCTGGACTAAATCGTATACCAAACGAAGCGATTCGAAAGAGGACCAATTTCAGGGACTGTATATTATAAAAGACCGAAATGGAAGCGGGAAGGACACATAGCGAGAATGGACTCAATTCGGTGTACCTACCAGAAGGGTAATGGCGACCGTGGGCCAACAAGCGAGGTAGAGAACACCCATATAGCACTGCGTTGCAGCGTTGGATGGACGATATTAAGCGACACTCAGGCCGCAACTGGATGCAGGTGGCAAGAGAGAGACACAAATAGAAAGATATGGAGGAGCCCTATGTCCTGAAAAGGATAACATAAAGGCTGCTATGGATGGATGGATAGCTGGACTAAATGCCTCTCCCACATAGAGGGAGGACTTGCCTATACCTATCACAGCTCTGGGCAAGCATTTGGTGATCGTAGGAGATGATATAAAATTATTGCATAGAGGACGCTGCTGCTCGTTCTTTGTTACCTACAGGTATCTCCCTTAGTCGCCTCTTACGACACTTGTGGAAGAGGAAAGGGGTTATGTCAAATAGTCACCACGCGGCTACTCGGCTCAGCTTTAACCGTTACTAGAAAAATCCTCTCTGCCGTATTCTTTTTATTCATATCTATTCTCATAATTTTTAGGGCTTTGTACCCAAAGGGTGCAAATGGGACCCTATTACTGAGACTCCGCTGTCTGGCTGTGACAGGGCTCTATCTCTTGAAACGAAATAGCTAGACACTTGAAATGTTTACTGATTATGTATTACTGTGGCCGCTAGAACAACAAATACTAAAAATAAGATAAAGTTAAAAATTAAAGGAGTCGTCATACAACAAACGTGTTTCTTTTAGCGTTTTTTACTCGATCTTTATAATGGTATTAACTAGATACTTGAAATTTTCACTGATTATGTATTACTATGGCCATTATAACAACAAATACTAAAAAATAAGATAAATTTAAAGGAGCCGTCATACAAGAATTGTGTTTCTTCAGCGTCTAAAAACATTGTACAGAGGTACGGAACCCTTTATGTACGAGTCCGTCTCGCACTTGCCCGGTGTATTGTATTTGCCTTTTTAGTCCTATCGTCTTCTACATTACAACTTCTTCACAGGTTAGATTGACTACATTTAGGTTTTGTAGAAATTAATAGGTAGCATGTGAACACTATGCCGTATCTTTTAAAACATTCATGTAACTCATTGCGGCTATGTTTACTAAGTATTCCATTTGAAAAACCTAGTGAGAAAGACCTCCTTTCACTAGGTTTCCAAAAGGCAGAGCCGGTGGCATGTAGATTATTTGGTTTTCAGGTATATTCGTGGCGCCTAGAAAAAAGTTAAAAATATTACTCCCTTGAAATTACTATATCTTTTCTTTTATAAAGTTAAGTTTAAAATGTTACGTTAAAGATTTTATTTGAATACAAATTGTGTGACTAGTAAATAAATCTATAGGTACTAGTTGACACAGTATGGAATAAATGAGTCAATGCCTGTTATTTCCTCTGTCGAACGTGTGTAGGGGCAAAGATAATAATATAATTACTAACGTAAGTAGAGGAAACATCACAATAACTACCAACTGACACAATGTTACAACTATATAAATCTAATGGTAAAAAAGAACTTAAATTTACACTACTAACATGTGGGTAATTTGTTTGGCAATGTTTAATTCACTGCATCCTGCTTTTTGCATGATTCCCAGAAATAAAACGTAATGGAAATGCTTTCTAACAAACGTTTTTTATAACAATATATATGCACTATCCCAAACAGCCCAGACAAAGCCTTGGGTCTTGCGGCTCCAACAAGAGCTTATGTTACAAAAAATATTTTCTTGTGTTCTATGTATGATTGTGATGTTAGTTTACATTAAAGTAAATATTTAAATATAATTTTCTTTTTCTTATTACAAGCTATTTGGCCATCTAAGAAAATAAATCCAAAATATACTAGGTAAAATATTTGTAGCCTTTTCGGAATACATACAAAACGCTTAACAGGGGGAGCCCTGATTAATTTCAGTTTTCAAAAGCGTTTTGGACAGTTTTCACGGTAAAACAAATCTGGGAGGTCTTTTTGTATCAGCGTATGTCACAAGAAGTATTCATAGATAAAATCTATTGACACCCACACAATAAATGTTTGTGACCTCGACAGTCATTAGATTAATCATCTGATGTGCCCGAATATCCCGTTTATAGTTTTGTTTTAAAATTTTTTTAGTCATTCCTAAACTTGTTTATTGATAGAATCATAAGCTCCTCCTCCTTTGACGACCTCCGTGGCGTAATGGTTAACACGCTAGACCGCTAATCCGGAGGTTCTGGGTTCGATTCCCAGCCAGGGCAAGTTGGAAAATGGCATTTTTCAAATTGTTCTGGGTCTTGGGTGTTTATCTATATACGATTTATCATAAAATATAGTATCGTTGAGTTAGTATCCCATAACACAAATTTAAAACTTACTTTGGGGCTAGCTGAATCAGTGTGATTTGCCCTTATATATTTATAAGCATCACACAACTTTAGCATTACACTGTGTTCACACAATGCATTAAAAATTTAAAATCCCGTTCAAAATGGATATACTTAATCAATGACAAGTTACATTATTTTGTGACGTTTTTTTCTATTAACAGTACAAAACAATTCATTTACTACCCTATTAAGCATCACAACAAATGAGCCAGACTTCACAATTATTATCAGTTAATTATATGGATTTCATATACTTTTAAATTTAACAATAATTTATTAGCGCATTTATTAACTAAGTACATTTGTTTCCTTGATTAGTTCGTGCAACAGCAATCTTTTTTTGAGCTCTTTAGGTCCCATAATTGGGTAGTTTCCTGGGTCAAAAATAAATTATTTGGTACTGTAAGAGAATAAAACGTCACAAAATAATGTCACCCGTCATTGATCACAATTACTTTGAACGTGATTTTAGAAAAATGTTAAGAGCGCTATTTGAATCCAAGAAACTATGACGTCACAGTCCGATATTTCATACAAATCTCATAGAAAATGTTTGTTTTGACGTTTAGAGAACTGATCTTTCTTCATGAGGCAGGGCGTGTTAATTCTCATAACATTAAAAATGGTTTAAAAGGTATGTATATAAAGGTATTTATTAAATTATATAGGTATAGGTGGGTGCCGTGTGGTTCCCGGCAGAGTAGAATAGGACCACTCCAAGTCTTCCTGTGGATGTCGTAAGAGGCGACAAAAGGAAAGTACCGTCACTGCACATGAACAGACTTCCGATGGGCAGCAGCGTCGGAAGTGCGATAGTGACCCCCCACTGCGCTCGCCAACCCGCCTGCCAAGCGTGGCGAGTATGGCAAAACCCCTCTATGAAGGTACAAAATGAGACCAGGCCCCCAGTACCCGGCAGCCCTGCTATTCCTGACTCCGGTAGCGGTCATGGTAACGGCAGGGCAGGGGGTGCTAAGAATCCCCGGATGGGATCCGGCTACCACCACCGGCGAAAACTGGCCCTGGTGACACACAACGTCTGCACTTTGAGGACAGACGAGAAACTGACTGAGGTGGAAGAGGAGATGAGTAGGTTACGGTGGGACATAGTGGGGTTGTCTGAAGTCCGAAGAGAGGGCGAGGGCACGACAACCTTAGACTCCGGTAACCTACTCTATCACCGGGAGGGAGACGAAAAGAAGTCCCAGCATGGTGTCGGGTTTCTCGTTCACGGGTCCCTCATAAATAACGTAGTGACCATCGACAGTGTTTCCAGCAGGGTAATATACCTGATACTCAGAGTATCCAAAAGATACACGTTGAAGGTCATACAGGTATACATGCCGACCGGAACACACTCAGATGCGGAGGTTGAGTTAGTGTATGAGGACATTAGTAGAGCCATACACGCCTCCAAAACCCATTTCACGGTTATTATGGGGGACTTTAACGCAAAACTGGGGAAGGGACGCGATGGAGAGATCAGGGTGGGGCAATTTGGATATGGTAAGCGCAATGACAGGGGGCACAGGCTGGCTGATTTTCTGGAGGAAGAGGGACTCTTTGCGATGAACTTTTTCTTCAAGAAGCCGCCACAGAGGAAGTGGACCTGGATGGGTCCTAGTAAGAATAACCAGCCCCCAGTCAAGAACGAGATAGACTTCTTCCTGACAGCGAAGAGGCAGATATTCAATGATGTCTCCGTGATCAATATGATTGAAAACCGGCAGCGATCACCGAATTGTAAGAGGCATCTTGAATATCGACCTCCGACTTGAAAGGTCAAGGCTTATGAAGTCTACGCTCCGACCATCGCTGAGCCAGATCCAAAACCCCGAAAGCTTTCAAGTTGAACTCTCCAATCGCTTTGAACTTCTCCAGGATTGCATTTCAGTGGACGAGATAAGCAACGGGTTTATAGAAACTGTTCAAGCAGTGGGATCTAAGTTCTTTAAGTCCCGCCCTAAAAGTAAACCTCAAAAAATCTCTGCTCAGACCCTAGACCTTATGACACAGCGACGATCCATGCCGCTGCAAACCTCCAAAGACGCTAAGTCATATCGAAAGCTTAACCGACAAATTCAAAAGTCCTTGCGACACGACATTCGCTCCTTTAATACTAAATGTATTAAGGAGACGATAGAACAAAACAAAGGTTCCAAAGTGTTTGCAAGGGTTATGTCTACTGGGCAGAGCCGATTGACTAAGCTGAAGACGGAGGGCGGAAACGTTGTGTCGACGGGGGAGGGGGTTCTGGGAGAGATCGAGAGGTTCTATGGGCAGTTATATACATCCGTTGCAAAACCTAACATAAATACGGCAAAAGATCCAAGAGCCAAGTTAACCCGACACCATACCGAAGATATCCCGGACATCAGTCTGTACGAGATTAGGATGGCTCTCAAACAGCTTAAAAACAACAAGGCGCCGGGCGAGGACGGAATCACAGCAGAGCTTTTAAAAGCGGGCGGAACGCCGGTACTGAAAGTCCTTCAAAGGCTCTTTAATTCCGTTCTACTCGAGGGAGTGACGCCAGAGGCGTAGAACGGGGGTGTGGTGGTTCTGTTCTTCAAAAAGGGTGACAACACTCTCTTGAAGAACTATAGGCCCATCACACTTCTGAGTCATGTCTATAAGTTGTTTTCGAGAGTCATCACGAACCGTCTCGCTAACAGATTTGATGCCTTCCAACCTCCCGAACAAGCCGGGTTCCGAAAAGGCTATAGTACCATGGACCACATCCATACGCTGCGGCAGGTTATAGAGAAGACGAGGGAGTATAACCAGCCGCTATGCTTGGGGTTCGTGGACTATGAGAAAGCCTTCGATTCGATCGAAACATGGGCCGTGCTTCAGTCTCTCCAGCGGTGCTGTATTGACTATCGGTATATCGAGGTGTTGAAGTGTTTATACAACAAAGCCACTATGTCGGTCCGAGTACAGGAGCTCAGTACGAAGGCTATTCCATTGCAAAGAGGCGTGAGACAGGGAGATGTCATATCTCCAAAACTGTTCACCGCTGCTCTGGAAGATGCCTTCAAGCTTCTAGAATGGAAAGGACTGGGCATTAACATCAATGGCGAGTATATCACTCACCTTCGATTTGCCGACGATATCGTTGTCATGGCAGAATCGATGGAGGACTTAAGTAATGCTTGAAGACCTAAATCGAGTTTCCCAACAGGTTGGCCTGAAAATGAACATTGACAAGACGAAGGTCATGTCGAATATACACGTTACGCCTTTACCTGTTTCTGTTGGGAGCTCCACCCTCGAAGTTGTAGACCAGTATATCTACCTGGGTCAATTGATCCAGGCAGGAAGTTCCAGCTTCGAGGAAGAGGTCTTTCGACGAATCCGACTCGGCTGGGCAGCGTTCGGGAAGTTACGCAGTGTCTTCTCGTCCAAAATACCCCAGTGCCTCAAGACGAAAGTGCTTAATCAATGTGTGTTACCAGTGATGACTTATGGCTCTGAAACGTGGTCCCTTACTATGGGTCTCATAAGAAGGCTCAAGGTCGCTCAGCGGGCTATGGAGAGGGCTATGCTAGGTGTTTCTTTACGTGATCGAATCAGAAATGAGGAGATTCGTAGAAGAACTAAGGTCACAGACATAGCCCAGCGGATTAGCTCATTGAAGTGGCAGTGGGCGGGGCACATAGCGCGAAGAACCGATGGCTGATGGGGCAGAAAGGTTCTCGAATGGCGACCACGTACCGGCAGGCGCAGCGTAGGACACCCACCTGCTAGGTGGTCAGACGACCTGAGCAAGGTTGCAGGAAAACGCTGGATGCAGGCCGCTTCCGATCGGTCGTTTTGGAAATCCTTGGGGGAGGCCTATGTCCAGCAGTGGACTTCCTGTGGCTGATATGATGATGATGATGATGAGGTGGGTGTATACGAGCATGCACGCGTAGAGTACAAATACAAAATGCGTTTATGTAACAAACTTCTTAAACTAGGGCACAGTAGATGGACATAACAGGAAAAAAAAGGTAAAGTGAATGTTTTTCAAAGCCAACCTGACATTATCATAACTAATGATCGCATTAGTGCTTGTCAGACACATACAGTGAAACAAAAACTGGACTACAAAAGAAAGTCGTACCTAACCGACTTGATAACGTTATGACCCCGAAACAAATTTAGCCGTAGAATTAATAAATCATGTTTTACCTACTTTGAAATGTTAAGTTGCTCTCTTACTGGATTATTTTTAATTATTTTGGTATTAATTTTGGTACAATTTTTAATTTAACGCATGTCTTTTGAATAATAGATTAATTTCTAATAATTCAATGCATTAATGGTATAAACATTTTAATTAATTTATTTTCTTACATTATTAATTATAATATATATTTTTATATTAAGTATTACAACATTTCATAATGATATGGTTTTTCGGAACATTGGATGTCTTGATTGATCGCTGATAAGATTATTATAATAAGCGAAGGCAAGATATTGAAGTTTGATACTTGGCTTTGTTTTGTCTAGATTTAAATTTTCTTTTAGGGCAGCAAACGTTACACAAAAACGAGAGTACAATACCGCTATTTTTAGGTAAATACCTGGTACGAGTATAGGTATGAATAAAAAAATAGGTACAACTTTTATCTATTTCAATAATTATAGCAATATTAGGTATACATAAATCGCAAATAGTATACATATAATAGTGGGACAGCAGTCATACGCATATAGGTATCTAACCTAAGTACCTAGGTACGTCTAATGTTTGTTATTGAATGGATATTATAATGTTTTTATTATTGAATGGATATTACTGGGAGCAAGCAGATGGAAACAATATAATAAATACACATTGAAAATAAGTACCTACTGCTTCGAGATTGTTCTGAAGGAAGTAACAATTGAAATCTTATTCAATAACACTGATTTATTTTCATAGTTGTCTTTATTGTTACTAGGTAGTTTCAACATATAATACTTATACGGGTAGATGTTTTGGTTCGGAAGTGTTTGAACCAAAACATACGTACCATTCAATGATGTCAGTATGTTATAAACTCTGATTTTAGGGTTCCGTACCCAAAGAGTCCCAACAGGACTCCGTTACTAAAGTTACTAAGATTCCTCTATCTCGCCATCTGTAAAACGGTATCTTATGTTCACCTTTTGTACCATTGTGGTCAATAAAGATTATAATAAATAAATATCTTTCAACTGGAATTTTCACTTAATCTTTCATCTTAGGAAGTTTTTGATTACATTTTTACCTGAACAAGAAGCAGAAAAAGTTAATGCAGAACGTTAAGGCAGAACTCCTATATCATAATAACTAGTAGCCCTGTGAGCTATAAACCTCGCAACTCCCCCCAACCCGTTGAAGTTTATCGGATAAAAAGTTTCATAGGTTAAGTTACTTGGCTTTGTTTTATCTAGTTTAAAAGACAGACAGACTGACGGACACAAGCATTTTTGGCCAATCTCGAAACTAAGACGCTTTGCTCGCTTCGCTCGCTTCGCTCGCTCGGTCAATTAATAGATTTAATAGAGGCCGCACGAGTCTCGTTTAGTAATTTAAATAGCGTAACAGTTGATTTATATTCATATATATATATTTATTTAATAATGATATACAGGGTCTTAACAAAATATACTGAAACTAATTTAAGCGTGGATTTAGTCCATCGTATTGAACAACTTTCCCCAAGGAACATATATCGAAATATGAAAAATAATTTTTGGCCTCCCATATAAGTTGACTGATCAGCTGATCCGAGTTTGTATGGAAAGCCAAAAAATATTTTTCATATTTCGATATATGTTCCTTGGGGAAAGTTGTTCAGTATTATGGACTGAATTCACCTTCGAAATAGTTTAACTATATTTGGTTAGACGTTATATATCATAATATTTATCAATTAAAAGTTATTAAAAATGTATTAGAATTTCAATTAAATCAATATCGTCCAGTACGGGTCCGGGCCTTTGTTCACTCTCGACGAATATTTTACTGTTTTTTTTTTGTAGAATAGAATAGAATAACTGTTTATTGTACACCAAAAAGAAAAATATACAACAGATAACTTAAAATAATTAATATTAGTACAATGGGCGGTCTTATCGCTAATAGCGATCTCTTCCAGACAACCAGTATTACATTTATAATTTTTTTATAAAATAACAATTGTAATATCTTAGAAAGTAGTAATACCTATGCCAAAGCCAGAAATGCTCAATCGTGTTTTGGATACTGTGGTGTAGAAAAGCCTTAAGATAATGTAAATTTTTTGAGGAATACCTAAACTGTAGTAGTTTAAAAACAGTAATGTTTTAAAAACACGCACAGTATTGCGGTTTGTGATCCCGGGCCACGCCACCTCGCCTTAATGACTTTCTTAAAATGCGTTTGGGTAGGAATTATATAGATAGTCCAATTTAAACAAACTTTTTCGTTACCTACCTTTAAGATTTACAGAATAAACATGTAGAAAAAAATTGTAAATAATTATATCTTCTTCATTCTTCTAAAATACCCTTGCATCACACAATCAACCTTTGTGAAGTGACCTAGCAAAATAGAATTTTGGCTGCGCATATGTATATTGTAGGTATATACTTAACGTCTAACAAAATATATTTTGTTAGACCCTATATATGTTATTTTACAACAACTGCAAGCATTTTTCTACCAATATTATCTACATATAAAAAATAAGTGTATTACATTAAAATAATTCTAGGGCTGTTTCATATATGGCAATACCATAATATCGGAAAATATATGTATTTAGGTACATATAATTTACACATTATATGTAATTACATATACGTTTATACGACATTTACCTAAATAAAATGTTGACAATCATGTTACCATAGATGCAAATTGGAAAATATTATTACCATTATAACATACCGTATCAGTACCTAATAGGTAGGTAATAGGTAGGTATGTAACAAGCGCAATAAATAATGCAAATTTGATGTATCTATTTGCAAATATTATGGTATTGCCATATATGACACAATAAATAAATAATTGAAGAACTTATTTATTTCTTTGTTATGAAATATTTATTTATATTACATATTCTTACTTTTTTTTGTTTTTTATTAGATATTTGAGTGCGTTTGACCTCAATCTAGCCTGATGGGAAGCAAAGATGAGGTCTAAGGTGTAACACGAAGACTCAAAAAATGCCTATTCACTCCTGCCTTGAAAATCCCTAAATCATATGTATGGGGAAACATCGACGCAGAAATAATGATACCACAAATAATATCAGCAGCATGCTTATATTAAATAATATTAGTCGGTAAATGTACTGTACTAGGAGTAATAAATAACTTCTCTATAAAACAATATTATATAAATTATATATTATATAAATAACAAGAAAACTCACGCTTTAACACCATTATGTGAACTATACCACTTTTTTTGAAGTTAGTAAACAAGAAGTGAATGAAGGTTATGTACAGTCACATCAGTATAAATAAAACATGCATCATTAAGCCCTAGTACTTGTAGTATATCTTGTTTCTACATATTTGGTCCTTATAAGTCGATAGGCTTGCTTAGCCTGTGCTTAGGCGCCGCCGTCGCCACGTCGCTCGTCGCGCCTAAGTTTCTACCTTTGTAAGTGGGTAGTTGTTCATGCACCTAACAAGAATACCGTTTCGTCATTGTGTTTTTTTCTACTTTTTTAAGAATTTTATTTGCGACCTGCGTGTCATAAGTATAATTATTATCATTATGTCTGAGTGAATATAAAACACAACAGTAAAACAATAGGGATAAGGCACGTCGTATCTTGTGTCATTTAAGTTATTATAAATGGATTTAGTCCGCAAAAGATACCTACTATGGGTATATACGATGGGTGGTGGATGGATATTAAAAGGAGTTAGATCGAGGACAAGATGGACGGATGATTTGTAAGGGTTTGAAGAGGATTGGAAAGTGAAGACCAAGGAGAGAGAGAGAGTGGCCTTTGCCCAGCAGTGGCACATATATGGTTTAAAAAATATGTACTTTATTCCGATTGGCTATCGAAATATTTTTCGTATAAAATAAATAGGTACTTTACAAAGGCGATGTGATTGAAAATATATTTTTAATATATAACAATTTAATTGCATAGTGTAGTGCCTACAGGGTAATAGTTAGCATTCAGATTTTTTTCTTATTTATAATATATATTATCATAAAACTTTTGTCGCCAACAAGTCGGACAAGTCTATTGAGATCACAGCACAGAGAAGATCGAGATGACAATGTAAATCGGAGACAGGGCGTCGACCTCATCTCATCGGAATAATCGAGTCAGCTTTAATCGGTTAACCGGCAATTAATGAATGTGGATTAAATTTCTTTTGAAGCTGTTTCTCGGAAGGTCAATGTCGTGAATTTGCATAACAATGTGAACAACATGTGACTGGAATTTAGTATTATACTGTCTAAAAATATGATGAATTAAGTACTTGTAGGCGTATAATTATAAGAGAGGGTCGTGCTTCTGCAGTGGAAACTTAAGTTAGGTACCTACCTAACAGTAAAGTAGATAGTAGAAGTAAGTACGGTCGGCTAACGTACCTACGTTAGCCGACTGAACTTGCACCAAAAATTGTGCTGGTATTTAAAAAGTCACCTATACATCAAAATGCTACCACCTTTCATATTTACTCAATTTAATTATCGGTACAAAAGGTTACAAGATACAAAAAAATAGCTTCAAATTGGGTCAGAGTTCGGGCCGCCAGATGTGTGTAACGTACTTACATTACATACTACATGTACCCTCGTGGTAACTGCTAATTACATAGCGGAGAGATAAGGCGATGGAGATAACAGGCGTAATAAGCAATAAGCGAGTGGGTCATAAACAATTCTTTGTTTGATAATTAGATTGTGTACACAATTATCATGCCTAAATAATGGAATTGCCGCTATTTTTAAGCGACTTCAAGAAATGAGGAGCTTCTCAATTCGAATTTCAAATGTATAAGTACCTATATGTTTTTCTTTTTTATGATAGTAGGTATGTTCCACCATAACTTCTTGGTTCTTGAACCGATTTAGAAAATTGTTTTACAAGCTTTTATTTAACTTGCAATGTATGTATGTATGTAACTATGTTTGTTCACGTGGAATCTTGCAACTCAATTTTGAACCTGTAACCGATTGAGAGATAAAAATGAAATTTTTATAAAAACTTATTTTGTTTGAAAGGGTATTTATACATCGTGTTAATGAAAGAACGCAAAACCTCTCAGATGGTACCTCAGCCCATGAAACTGAATAAGTTTTGTTCTAGAACATTCCCAATTTTTTTCATCCGAAAAATCAGATTTTTTTTTTGATTTCCTGAAAGTTGTTAAACAAAAGTTGTTCAGTTTCATGGGCTGAGGTACGTTCTGGGAGGTTTTGCGTTCTTTCATTAACACGATGTATATGCAAGTTGGTCCCATTGTCACCAGCTAAGGATCTGATGATGGGATCCTCGGGAAATCGAGGGAACTCCTAATATTCTAAGCACAGGACACATATAGTGATTTTGAGGTTTTTCCCAAGAAATCTAGCATTTGCATTCAGAAAGCGAGTTTTGGTGAAGTGGAACTGATGAAGAGAACAGATATTGAAGTCGCTTTTTTTTGTTTAAAATTATATCTTAGAATGGAAAAGAATGTACCTAATAACAATTTGTATTTGTGTGCGTTCTTTCATTAACACGACGTATATCTACTAGATAGTTTTATGTTGCATGTTTACATAAATGCTTCGTTAAAGTAGTGTAATACACGCTACTAGAAACAATATGATACAGTTATTATAAATAAAAAAAAAGATATATTTTAACTAGTTACCATATTGTGTTATATGTGTACCTTGTTTATGGAACTCCATATCGTAAATTAAAGAAGATAGTCGTATTTTTTGGTTAAAATTAACGTGAGACATAATTCTATACGGATGGGGTTGAAACATGTCGTCCAGTAGCTGACTCTAGAGAGTCGTAGAGTGCGTAGACGTAAGTAACGGTATTAATTTAGTGTAAATGTTGATGTTGGAAAGGAACTTTAAAGATACCAACCATGACACTAACTAAGCGGTTAAAGTGAAAGGGTCGACATTTTGCCGTTGGCCGGCATAAAACCTAGCAAGGCTAAGTTATGCTTGCAATTGCAGCGAAATACAAAGACTTATTAAGTACAGATCTCTCATTGGACCTTGGATGGACAGTGCCTTTGTATTGATACGCGACATCAAGATATTATAAATAACTAGCAGCCTGCCCCGGCTTCGCACGGGTACCTATTCAATTCAATTTAAAATATTTTTATTATCATAGCATATTTATAATCCTAATCCTAACTTCCTAACTAATATTATAATTGCGAAAGTGAGTTTGTATATTTATTACCTCTTGACGCTTTATCTACTGAACCAATCGTCTTGAAAATTCGTATAAGTACACATAGTTAGGAGTACTGAGAAGGATATAGGGTACCTTTCATTCCGAAAAAAGTAATATTCCCGTGGGATTTGGGATACGCGAGCGAAGCCGCGGGCAAAAGCTAGTAAATAAATAAATAAAATAAATATATAGGGACAAATCACACTGATTAAGCTAGCCCCAAAGTAAGTTTTAAACTTGCGTTATGGGATACTAACTCAACGATAATATATTTTATGATAAATACATATAAAGATAAACACCCAAGACCCAGGACAATTTGAAAAAGGCTATTTTCCAACTTGCCCTGGCTGGGGATCGAACCCAGAACCTCCGGATTAGCGATCTAGCGTGTTAACCATTACGCCACGGAGGTCGTATATTATCTCTTAAGGGCCCAGTCCTTATTTTTAATGATTTTCGGAGCTGATTGGAGCCAAACTATTTTAGTAACAATATGTTAAGATATGTTAAATTGAAGTTTATTTAAGTGTTAAAAAAGTGAATTAGACAATTTATTGATTTTCATTGTAATAGTTTGTTTAATTCTAAATAACCTGAGACGTGTTTCGATTTTTTGCGGTGTGCGACGTTCATGTCATTGTTGTTTACACGGAATTTAAAACATGAAGTTGGGTTTAAATTACAGAGAAATAAAGACAAAGGAAAATCCTAAAAAGTGAATGAGAAGATTTTAATAATATTTTTTTTTTCTTTTAAAAACTTAGTTAAAAAGGTTAAACTTTGAAGAAAATATAAGCGAATACGTCGTCGGATTTCTTGCGCATACGAATGAGTTAAAAAATACACATATATGAAGATTGATTCATGCTTAAACACGTACAATAAATAAATGAAAATAATTTGTCTTTTGTAAAGAGATAGAAAAATTTATAGTTCTTCGAAATTCTCAAATAAATATGGGGATGAAAACGCTGATAAGGCAGACCGCTCGATGCGCTTCTGAATTCGTCTAAATTCGTCTCCATGGTGCATATACAATACAGCGCAATGCGTATGTGTAGATAGAAAATATAGATTCGGGTGTTCAATCAAAAATTCCCACGGTCGAAGACTGCAGTCTTAATAATAGTCTCTTTGTTTTGTTTTGCACAAATGTTGACGCCAAATCGTTACTTAAAGTTTAGTGTATATTGTAAGCCTTCCTTGAATGAATCACTCTATTGATGAAAAGATCTAAGCGCACATACACACTTGCATAGATACTTGCATGTACTTTCTTAACCCATAATGCAAGTACCTACAATCTACATGTAAAGATTACCATAATTGTTCCTATTCAACATTACGTTCTACGTTGTTAGTACTGTTTTGGTAATATGAGACAAAACGTGGGAGAGATGCGCTCTACTTGCTCTACAGAAATACTGTATTATTACCTTATTCACTTCCCCTTATTTTCTTTGTTATTAAAACGTACCTACGTGAAATTCCCAGTAACCTCGTCAAATCACCTAGGTTTAGGTAGCGGACCCCGGGCTCTGAAGCGTTACCGCTGAGGATGCAACCGGGAATAGGTACGCTCGGATAATGATCCTGACTAATATAAATTTATACATGTATGTACAATATTATGTAGATAAATGTAAAATTCCTATCGCACAGGTATTTAGTTAAATACTTATATTTTGCTCGTCGATAATGGTTTAAACCACAGATTTAAACCTAGTAACAAAGTTAGTCCTGTTTTTATAATAAGATGGACTGGTCTGTAGTCGATGGTTGGCGTTTTTGGTCGTGTTCTCAGGACAAGGGTAGAGACCACTGAATTTATTTATAATGTGATAAACAAAGGACAGCAACCTAGACGCTTTCACTTTTTATTCAAACAGTAATTTAATAATATTTATTTTCGTTTCCTGATAGGGCCCCGGAAGTGCACCTCATACTGCCGGCACCCATTATGCTCTTAGCTGATTTGCACACCTTCGCAGCCGTGAGAGAGAACAGTATTTAGATACTTACTTATTTGTGGTAGCCACGCTACCGGCTAAACTCATTTTTGCTAGTATCATGAATGGGCCGGCTCGTCCGGGGAAGTACTACACTCTCACAGAAAATTGACGTCAGTTTAGTAGCTTCACCGCTTCTATGCTTCGTTCGGTGAGTGAGAGAGCCGGAGTCCCCCCCTTCCCCCTCTGGGGAGGGCCCTGGAAGGCCGGTAACGCTCTTTTTAAACCCCTGGTGTTGCAGTTGTCCATGGGCAGCGGTGATCATATTTACTATCATGTGACCCGCTTGTTCGTTTGCCGCCCTGACATGAAAAAAATAAAAATAGAAAGACAAAACTACTCACCGAGATTAAGGGTTTTGGCCATACGTCGGGTTCTTATACGATTTGATGGGCTCGATGTACACGGGGTTCGTCTCCACCCTCGTCTTGGGTCCGTCCAGCCCCTGGTAGTTGGCCCGGCTGGGCTGCGGCGCGGCGCCCTTGCCCTGCCACACGTAGTACCCTACTGCGGCCATGATCAGAATTGTCCCTACCAGCAAAGGCACCACACATGCTGTCACTGAAAAATAAACGATAACATTAGTACCTTATTCAGTCGTCGGCTCATTGCTGAGCATTATATATAAATCTATATTTAAAAGAGATGCTCTTATCGGTGGAGTATGAAATGTCTTCCATTTATCTCTCTCATCTGCCAGCTGTTTTACTTCGCTGTACGACACGTTCACCTTCTCCTTTATCTGTTTCATGTAGCTATGCCTCGGTCTTTCTGGTCCTCTTTTCCCTTCTATCTTTCCTTCAATGATAGTCTTTATGTAGTCGTCATGTCGTAGCAGATGATCCAACATCTTTTCTCGTCTATAATGTCTCTAACACAATTTTATTACGATGTCTCTCCATTAATGTGGATAAGAAGGTGTATTTGACTTTGTCTTTTCTACTTCGCACAGTCTTTAGCATCCTTTGATGACCATTTTATTATATGCATCTTTTTATCTTAACGCGTTAGGTTGTATACTCAGCTGTGTATTCTTCTGTGTATTCTTCTCCAAATATAATATGCATGTCAATGGTCACCCAAGGATGCCGAAGTCCACGCGAAATCGAGAAGGTGTATCCAGAACAGTTTAATCAATTTACGACCGGCCGCGTGCCTGACGTCAACCCTGTTTGGGAAATTTATATGCATTTCATCGTGGTTAAGAATACGTAGGATAGCACATTTTGGGCTCCAAAGGAGCACAGCGAAAAGTACAATCGGGAGCGCGCTTACATAAAAAGAAGATTAGAAGAGATGTACGATTGACCCGCTAATGCCATATAATATGTCTTTCTTTACCGGTCAGCCAAAAAACAAGCAGAACTGATATGAGGAATTGTGTCTAAGTTTTTATTAAGGAACAGTAATGTACGTAGTACGAGTATATGTGCGCTTTACAAGCTTGCAATGTTTGTTGCTTTTTGGGTCAAAAAATCTTGCAAGTTTTTGAGCCACTTCCCGGTTTTTGATTGAGATGAAATTTTGTATGTAAATGAGATGACAATGCAATATAATTAAGACTAGAAGCTGATCTGATGATGCAGCCGCAATGTGGCTATAAGAACTCTGTACTAAAACGACGCAACCCCATCGAGCGTGGGCTTATTACATTCACAATAAAAGGTTGTAGGAATTTTTTTTTTCAAAAATCTTTTGTCTGTAACAGCTTGACTTTTATCGCGAGTTTCGTGTTAGTGTCTTAATAAAAGTTGTCTCAAACCTATAGGTATTTGCCCGCTCGTAAATGTCAACAAATAATAATAATAAGAGAGATTAGATTCCATTAAAGAATTAATTCGTTATAAATTTAGTAAGACAGCAGTCTTCAGGTCAGTTACTGTTGCAGTGTTTGTTTCCCACTGGACACTGCAATATACTTATTCAGCCATATGATATTCAGGCAAGTAAACTAGTTTAAATTAGTAATATTTTATTTTTTTCCCCAATTTAACAGACTATATCTAACAGGAAAATATAGCATAGCAAATTATTACAGTCAAACATCAAAGAACGTATTTCAAGGTACCTAGGTTCTTAGTTATTTAAATTGTTTAAAGTCGCACTGCCAAAATAAAGCAGAAGCCATATACCAATAAAAATACTCCTACGTCGATATAATTTGATACCGACGTAGGAGTTTGATCTTTGAATTATTGTGTAGATTTTAATAAGGTCAAATATCGGTCGCTCAAGTAGAGCCACTGAGATTCGCTCGATAAAGAGCATACAGAAAATGAGGTTCTCTAAAAATGAAACCAAGCCGGATCAATTTATTGGCCCCAAACTCCCTTACATACCGAATTTCATCAAAATCATTAGGCCGTTTCCGAGATCCTAATTCAAGAATTGCCCTCTTAAAGTATTCAAGGCACGTTTGACAATAGATATTAAAACTTCACATTGCAATTTTAAAATATTATCTACCTGCTGAATGGATTTCGAAACAAAAAGACATTGAAATTTCACAAAAGAACACAAAAATTTAAATTACTGATATAAGATTTGCTAGAGATTCATTTAGATTTTTTGGTTAAGGTGAATATAGAAGCAAATGGCCTCGAAGTGGCGCCCTCATTTGAAATAAATAGTTGACTCGTAAATATGGAGATAATTTCCATATTGCCAATCGTCAGGCACTAGATAGCCCTTTAATTTATTTTATGAACCAATTAATTTTGAAAGTATTTATATTAGTCCGTCTAGCATTGAAACTTGTTTTGTTTTAAAGCTAGACGGATCACCAATAATAGTTTCAACGGCAGTTCATAAAATAATTTAAAGGGCTATCTAGCCTGACGATCAGCACCATATATTAACCATAAATTCTCACCATATTTACGAGTTAACAATTTATTTCAAATGAGGGCGCCACTTCAAGGCCATTTGCTTCTATAACATATATACTATATTATATAATATATTCATATACTATATTCACTTTAAGCCTAAAAATTACCAAGATTAATATGTAACGAAAAAAATATTTGTGTTTATATCATCTTAACATTCACAAAAAGAATAAGCAGTGCTTGGATAGAGTTGTGGCTCATGGCTATTTCTGTTCTGGCTGTAATATTCAATATTTATTCCGTACAAGCCGCTGAGGAAGAAACTGCATTAACTATAACTGTATTTAAATAATTTACCTTTTCGTCATCCATATCCAAAACACAATTATGAAATACATGAGTCAAGAATTTTTAAGGATAATATATGCTCGCTTCTACTTTGGGAACGAAATTAAGGGTAATCTTCAAAATTCAATCGAGCTCGTAGCTTTTATACGAAAAAACTGTGTAGTCATAGGACCTAATCATACGTTATAATCAAAATTAGCAATATATTTACCGTTTATTCCTCCTACAATCGCTGCAGCGTTAGGGTCAGACTTCTTAAAGACCATCACAGCTATTTTGTCTTCGATGTTTTTCCGTGCGAAGTACTCCCATAATACATCATGTATCGTTTCGTTGCATTTAACCCATATCCTCCTTAGTTTACTATCAGTTTGATTCAACACTGCTTCGTTGTAAGGCAGAAAGTATATGGAGGACGAGTTGTAATTGTATTCTAGAATCACAGAAGTAGTCATACAGAGGTCTTCACAGAAGTTATCTGTTTTGAAGTATTGCCAACCATCTTTTCTGGTGTCGCATTGACAGCAGTCATCACATATCCCATTGCCGGAGCAATCAACCTAAAACATATCATATGTTGCTTTACTCGTCTTATAACGGGAGAAAAGCAAGTAAATACACCAAGTATATGTTACACCGGATATAATAGACCAGTTTTAAATATACAACGTGTTAATGAAATAACGCAAAACCTCTCAGATGGTACCTCAGCCCATGAAACTGAACAACTTTTGTTCTACAACTTTCACGTAACCCCTAAGAAAAATTTTAATTTTTATTCAAACTGATCAAGTCAATTTGTATGAAAATCAGAATTATATTATTGGCATTTTGGGAATGTTGTAGAACAAAAGTTGTTCAGTTTCATGGGCTGAGGTACCATCTGAGAGGTTTTGCGTTAGTTCATTAACACGTTGTATAATGTCTAACAAAATATACTGAAACTATTCTAAGAGTAGATTTTAGTCCATGATACTGAACAACTTTTCCCAAGGAGCATTATTGATATATGAAAAAATATGTTTGCTTTCCATAGAAACTATGAACAGCTAATCGTTAGCATGTTTGTATGGAAAGCCAAAAAAATATTTTTTATATTTCGATATATGTTCCTTGGGGAAAATTGTTTAGTATCATGGACTGAATCTTCCCCTCAATTAGTTTCAGTATATTTTGCCAGACCCTGTCTAGGCTAAGCATCTATTTTTAATCTCCATTTTAAAAGCCGCTGTCTATACAGGGTGACTTTTTAAACACCAGCCAAATTTTTGGAGCAAGTTCAGTCTATAATGCTGAACTACTTTCTTTAAAAAACGTTATCATTATAATATAATAAATATAAAAATCGATAAAAAAATTTCGTCCTCCCATACAAAATCCGTTTGGCTGAGCGCTGATTTGTATGGGAAGGTGAATTTTTATTTTTGTTTTTCGTTAATTGTTTTTATGGAAAGTAGTTCTGTATCGTGGAATGAACTTGCTCCATAAATTTGGCTGGTGGATAAAAAGTCAGCCTGTATGTTTTGTGTTGTCATATTCGAATGTTTAATAAAAAAAAATTCAGTCGAATTTTTTTAAAATGTTAATGTCTTGTACACTCTACATATCTTACATTGGGTCGTAATTCATGCGTGCAAATGTCTCCTCGAACTTTGCAGTCTCCACTGTTCGTCTCCATGTACTCCTGCTCGTCATATGGTTTCCTCTTTTCGCATTTATCACCTTCCCTGTACAGAATACTCATTTGATTATGAAACATCCTTACAATGTAGAGAATACGTACATATTCGTACCATCACAGTTTTCATTTATTATTAAAAATACGGCACCTGCCGCAAGTGATTTTTTTTATTAAGAATGTTAAAATCAAAGATCTAGCAGAAAACCTTTCATCAAGGGGAAACATGAAGTATAGCGCTGCCCCCATTTGAAATAAATTATTTAAAAAGGTCGAAAATCTCGGCCCTACTACCCCCGCTGTGACCAAACGTGGTATTTTAAAGACTTGGGGGGAGGGGCCCCCCATTAAAGAGTCATGTAGTACGGGCATGCTGCCTAATTCCTTCTAAAAACTAATACTTGAAAGAGCTTGTTGAATTTCACAGGCTGAACTTGCCTTAATATGTCAAGCAATTTACGAGTTAATCCGTATAAAAAAAGAAAAATCTTTTATTTCAGATGCCCTGTTTTGGCTATACAACGAATGCATTATCTATTAAGATTCGTATCGTATCTACATAAATAGAGATGTTATTAGAATAGAAACTGTTTCCAAGATTAATATAATGCGCGTCATAAACTGCCTCTACTACTACTAACTACTAATGTAGGTAGATACATAATTACTAGCCCAGCGCACGCAGCGGGCAGCTCGCCAAGGCGATATCTTGGGGCTGGTAAAATACTGGTAATTGTGAGCTTACAACCTTAGGACTTAGGCCAGAAGATTTGAGGGAACATGAAGGGGTAAGAGTCTTCTAGGAAACCCGGGACCTCCGGTGTGGCGGAATGGCGTGTTAACATCTACACCACGGAGGTCGTCAAAAGAAAAGTTTACAACTGGCCGCCGCCCGTCGTTAACCCTCCTTGGGAATGCAATTGTAGCACGAGATGTTTGTGCTTAGTCCTTTAGTCGCCTCTTACGACATGCACAGGAAGAGATGGAGTGGTCCTATTCTAACCCGGAACCACACGGGTTTAAGGATTTCCAGACTGCCCAAGAGATATCCGTACCCGGGGGTAGCTTCTCGGCAGAAACTTATTTAGACAAAATTTGAGTTCCGTTTTTAGCCAGGTTACCCACATACGACAGGCGCGAGAGGTTGCCCATATAGGAATAAGGTATAATAGATAGCACTATTATGGTACGTATTCTAACAAAAGCGTTAAAATGAATAAAATCAGTAAGTTTGTAGTGAACAATATAATTACCATTCATCCATACATGTGCACACGCCGCAAGTCAGGTTTCCTCGTCCACTGCAGTCTTTGTCATTCACACTAGGATTTTTGCTACATTGACAAGCACACAGCACGTGGACCATTCCAATATTAGTATGAGTTTCATTGTATTGTACTGAAATATTAAAGTTCTGGACTGCCTCGCCGGTATCACTGCAGAAAGTGACTTTTACTGTATATTCATATGTCAATGTGCATTCTCCGCCGTAACATTTAGGTTTTACCGAGCCAAATTTCACATTGGGAACATTTTTTGTGTAACTCATTTTACTCGTGTCATTCTGTAAACAATATACATGGTTAAAATTGTAAGTATCTAAAAATACTGAAAAATTAAAATTATATCAATAATTTGGATTATAAAACGCTTCATACTCGTACTTCCACCTACTCATAAATATCTATCACATGAACACGATTACAGCTAACTATATAGAGATCAGACGGCAGTCGCTTTGTGTAAAACCAGTAACTTCGTCAAATCACCTAGGTTAGGTAGCGGACCCCGGGCTCTGAAGCGTTACCGCTGAGGATGCAACCGGGAATACGCTCGGATGATGATGATGATCACAGCTAACTATACATATATCGGACTGAACATGCTCGTCGACTCTATCACTATACAACGTGGAAGAGACATACCCGTAATAAATGTAACCACGGTCTATACTAGATCATTATAGTATAATAGAATTAAAATAACAGCCAAAAACAGAAAAAAAACCGGCTTTCCCATACAAAAGTGTCATGCCGCCCGGGCGATTTGTATGGGAATGTCGAAATGTTTTTTGGTTTATTGACTGTTATTTTAATTTCATTATTCTTATCGTTTCGATTCAGTGACCCGATACTGGGTCTAACTAAATATACTGAAACTATTTTAAGCGTGGATTCAGTCCATCGTACTGAACAACTTTCCCCAAGGAACATATATCGAAATATGAAAAATAATTTTTGGCCTCCCATATAAGTTGACTGATCAGCTGATCCGAGTTTGTATGGAAAGCCAAAAAATATTTTTCATATTTCGATATATGTTCCTTGGGGAAAGTTGTTCAGTATCATGGACTGAATTCACTTTGAAAATAGTTTCACTATATTTGGTTAGACGTTATATAAAAATAAATATAAATCATAAATAAATATATAGGGACAAATCACACTGATTAAGCTAGCCCCAAAGTAAGTTTTTTTTTAAGGCCGTACCTGAATTTTCCGGGGTCCAGTGCTGTCCACTGCAAAATTTTAAATAATGTCTCCGTTTCCTTTGAAATGATTTATTTTAAATGGGGGCAGCACTGGACCCCGGAAAATTCAGTTACGGCCTTAAACTTGTGTTATGGGATACTAACCCAACGATACTATATTTTATGATAAATACATATATAGATAAACATCCAAGACCCAGGACAATTTAAAAAAGGCCATTTTCCAATTAGCCCAGGCTGGGGATCGAACCCAGAACCTCCGGATTAGCGGTCTAGCGTGTTAATCATTACGCCACGGAGGTCGTAAAAAAAAAACTACATACTACATTTTTGTTAGAGTCGAGTGCAGAATAGTGCGCGTATTTCGACACGCACTTGGTCGGTTATTTTCTTTTTAGGGTTCCGTACCCGAAGGGTGCAAACGGGACCCTATTACTAAGACTCCACTGTCAGTCCGTCTGTCTGTCCGTCTGTCACAGGGCTTTATCTCTTGAACCGTAATATTAGCTAGACACTTCAAATTTTCACCGATTATGTATTACTGTGGCCGCTCTAACAACAAATACTAAACATGAAAAAAGTTGAAAATTAAAGGGGGTCGTCATACAAAAAATGTGTTTGTCAGCGTTTTTAACTAGATCTTTATAATGGCATTAACTAGATACTTGAAATTATCAAAGATTATGTATTACTATGACCGCTATAGCAACAAATACTAAAAATAAGAAAAAGTTAAAAATTAAAGGGGATCGTCATACGAAAAACGTGTTTTTTCAGCGTTTTTAACTCGATCCTTATAATGGCATTAACTAGATACTTAAAATTTTCACCGATTATGTATTACTATAGCCGCTATATCAAGAAATACTAAAAATAAGATAATGTTAAAAATTAAAGGGGGTCGTCATGAAAGGAATGTGTTTCTTCAGCGTTTTAAAACATTGTACGGTGGTACGAAACCCTTCATGTACGAGTCTGACTCGCACTTGCCCGTTTATTTGAATAATACGCTTACCCCTTATAATCAGGTGGGCCGTACGAATGTATCTCTACTAAGTAGTATAAGAATAAACGGGCAAGTGCGAGTCGGACCCGTACATGAAGGATTCATAAAACGTTTCTTGTATGACGACCCCCTTTAATTTTCAACTTTATCTTATTTTTAGTATTTGTTGTTATAGTGGTCATAGTAATACATAATTAGTGAAAATTTCAAGTATCTAGTTAATGCCTAATGGCAAGATCAAATTAAAAACGCTGAAAAAACACGTTTTTCGTATGACGATCCCCTTTAATTTTTATCTTTTTTTTATTTAGAGTATTTGTTGTTATAGCAGCCATAGTAATACATAATCGGTAAAAATTTCAAGTGTCTAGCTATTACGGTTCAAGAGATAGAGCCCTGTGACAGACGGACAAATAGACAGACAGACGGACAGACAGCGGAGTCTCAGTTATAGGGTCTAGTTTGCACCCTAAAAACTAAGGCGTAGTCATCCTTCCCATCCCCATTTTCGCATTGGACATAGAACTTTCACTTACCGTATGCATGGGGAATAGTAACTCTCTCTTTTTGTCCACCTTTGCTGTATCTTCTATGTAGTAACTTTCTGGTGAATATTTGATAGAGGGGTATATGACTTTGTCTGGTGTATAACAGCCACTGTCAGGTCTCTCTTTTGCGCAATGGTGATGATCCTGGAACAATATCAAATTGAATATTAACTTAGAAATTATAATTTTTATTGTAGAAAATTGAAAAAAAATTTATTAATAACTAAGTCTAAAACTTGTCGACCAAAACCCATACAATATATCAAACAATTATACCTAAGCCTTGTAAACTCGATCAAGATTACGCTATTGTACCATGCAAGAAAATGCCAGATATTTTATGTAAGCATATGTACAATGCACATTGCGCTGGCGCCACTCGTCGAGATAGTCGTGAAGAATATATAATTAGTATCAGACCTATAATTTGTCTAATGTAAGATACTATTTTATGAAATGAAAACTAGTCATACAAAACCTCCCATAGGTACATACATCGTGTTAATGAAAGAACGCAAAACCTCTCAGATGGTACCTACCTCAGCCCATGTAACTGAAAAACTTTTGTTCAACAACTTTTAACAAACTAAAAAAAATTATTTGAATTTTCATGGCAACTGATCAGCTGATCGAATCATTTTGTGTGAAAATCCGAATTTTTTTTGGATTACATGAAAGTTGTTGAACAAAAGTTATTCAGTTTCATGGGCTGAGGTACCATTTGAGAGGTTTTTTAACACGATGTATATTATGTATTGTCATATCATTTTCCCTTAGTGGTATACAGTCGAGAGTTGCAGAACCCAAAGGCTACACTTGTCTAGATTCCATCATCTTCTGCAACTTAGTCCTGTCACAGAAGACAGCAAGAGTATTACATACAGAACGGAATCTCCTAAGGTAGGTACGTGCAATATGCGTCCCCGTTCTCCGTTCTTGTGCCGCCGTGTGCCGCCGTGCATACGTCAATGGGTGTGTGTTCGCCCGCTCTCGCCCCTCGACAAGGCGAGAACGGAGAATACTCTTACTGTCTTCTTAGCCCATGTCTAAGATGGAAAACGTATTAAATAATAGTAACAAGTTTCTAGCCCATCGCGTATTAAAAATATTTCTAGGATTAACGTTCCTTTCCTTGCCCAACGTTTACGATTTGTGTGTATGGAGAAGTACCTAAGGTAGATAGTAAGGTAGGTAAGGTAGGTAACAGGTACATTCTATGTTTTTCTCTGGGAGAAAAGAAAAACTGAATATATCCTAAGATAGGGTATGGTATATTACCTACTTATAGTATAGTTCAGTTAAGGCCATACATGAATTTTCCGGGGTCCAGTGCTGCCTCCATTTGAAAAAAAATATTTCAAAGGCAAAATTTTAAATGATATCTCCGTTTCCTATCCATTTTAAATGATTTATTTCAAATGGGGGCAGCACTGGACCCCAAAAAATTCATGTATTTAAAATGCCACTGCCATTTTCCGCCATGCAACCTTCTTTCCCAGTGCAGCCTCGTATAATAGGTAATAATATCATACCAAACATGTATGAGTACAACCAATATATCTTTTACATTATTCATGTTATTGGCACAGAGTTAAAAATATCTATCTCAGGTTTGAGTTACGTAAAATAGTGTAGTGATTGCTCGACGACGTTTGTAAACCATTTTCACTTAGATCCCCTAGTAAGCTCCCGAGGGAGCAAACCGATACCTTATCAGGATCTTACCACTAGGTAGTACTTTTCAATCCAGTCCGATGATGACCATACAGGACTACACTTCTTAGCCCTCAAGTCTATTTTTTCTATTAGTCAAAAACACCAAATGAATCTCGCGCAAAGAAAAATCCTTAGAATATTAATTTTATTTTAGATTCCTGATATTTTTATTTCCTTTTCTACATTCTAAGTTTTTGTTGACAATGTTATCTGGGAATCCATCTAAATAGACTAAATAGGTGATGGGCTAGTAAGCTGTTACTATTTTTTTTTCAAACTAATGTTACTATTTTTATTACAGTTTTTTTCATCTTAGGCACCAGCTTACCAGGCGTGGCCTTTGGGTTTTTCGAGTCATGTCTCTATAGAAAGATTTATGTTCATTTTTCTGTTTCCGGCGCGGTGGACTGAAAATATATTCTTAGCAGCTTCGACATTTGCCCTTTGGAGGATCCTCTCCGAGAACCCAAGTGGATCTATGTTTCTAGTACATCTAAATAATTTATATTCAATAATGGACATTCATTAGCCACGTTCCTGCATTAATGTGAAGGTCGTAGGTAAACAAGTATGTTAGCAACAAACACTTTATTGAACATTTTTACCTTCTATGAGACAGACAGACGAGAAAAAAAAAACATTGAATAATTCCAACCCTGTACATACTCGTAAGTACCTAACACAAGATCAAGAAAAAGAGTTCTCCTGTGTCAAATGTGCTATGATTTTCTTGATTGAAATTATACCAGAATGTGAAGGAAATAATCAAAACTGACTGCCTCCGTGGTCCAGTGGTCAAGGCATCTGCCTTGTGATCTGGAGGTCGTGGGTTCAAATCCCACTGGGAAGCATACTTTGTGAAAAGTTGTTTCCAGTCTTGTTAGGATATTGCAGGCTTGAAAGATGATTCCGTGCTTCGGAAGGCACGTAAAGGTGTTGGTCCCGAACGCTATCAAGCGTTTGTACCTATCCTAGGATTGGATCTAGTCTACCTTTGGGTTGTGGAGGTCAGGCGGCAGTCGCTCTGTGTAAAAACCAGTAACCTCGTCGAATCACCTAGGTTAGGTAGCGGACCCCGGGCTCTGAAGCGTAACCGCTGACGATTTAACTGGGAATACGCTCGGATGATGATGGTGAAGGAAATAATCAAAACTGAATTTTGCATTGATTCCGCAATAAAGTGTCAAACAAAATTGTCCGCTGTTTCGAAACGTAGTGGTGGCATTTTTTCTAAAACGTGGCATAACGTGTATGACATATACTAAATAGAAAAGTCACTTAACCTGAAGTCAATGTCATATTAGACAATGTCATTAATTTTTGTCGCAAACAATGGATATTTTTACTTTTAACTTTTGCGAAGTCTCATTCTTGCAACAGTAAAATACCGATAAGAGAGAAAGAGATGGGTTTAAATCAGATTCTCTCTATAAGAAGGTACATGTACCTTCCAAGCTCTTTGGGTACATAACGCTTAATACATTAAAAATATAATATACTAGGATGCAGTTTACACTGACGTGCAAACGTGTGCATTTATTTATTTATTAAATCTTTATTGACCACAATGGTGGACTTAATGCTAATTCATTCTCTACCAGTCAGCCTTTAGGAAAAGCAGAAAATTAGCGAAGATTGTACAAAGCAAAAGCGGATTGCTTGTCATCAAAACAGTGATGAATCTCAGATGTAAATAGTTAAAAGGCCAATAAACCCTTAAGTACTTTGCGCATACGAAATTATACGTGGGAGTAGAGCAATAACAGCGGAGATGCCGACGATTATCCCCTTTGCCTTGCATATCCGGCCGTCTCTGTCTATCCGTATTATTATGAAAAAGACGGAGTTATCTGGTCCAACAGTTTGTAATAAGTAGGTTCTCGTAAGTGTGGGTGGCATGAACCATAGTACCCAGAGAAATGTGGTTCCCTTGCGACATTATGGAGTAATACTAGTTTGATAAACATGAACGTTAGAATTTAATACGCTTGAAAGAGTAGTATTTACAATTCACATATTTTTCCTTGACGCAGGTTAAAACAGACTTTTTTAGATGACAAGATATTAAAGTAGAGCTTGTGTTATTAATCTTCCATATCTGATTGACTGGTAAAAGTTAAATGTCTTATTTTTACCAAAGGGTATTCCTATAAATAGTCACATTCGTTGGATTTCTTATCTGTATATGTACACTTGTCTTTATCAAACAAGTAATTATTTAAAAAAAACAAGCTTTTCTCTAAAACAATGAATTTAAATGTTAAATTAAAGTGTTCCTCAAGACGAATCAATCGAGCCGAAGCTCGGTGGGGTTATGTTGTTTTATAATAGAGATGTCATGGCAACTTCTTCATCATGAGATCAGATCATTGGTATCATAATATTGCATTGTCACCCAACATCCATAAGTATGTGAAGTTTAAGCTGTAAGTAAGTAAGGGACAAATTTAGCTTGCAGGAATACACAGACTAGGGACTAGTAAAACTAACTAAAGGGTTCCATCTATCTGGCAGAATCTCGATGCTCCGAATTTTATTTGGCATAACACACTTGGCAGCATCTTCTTTGAAAGAACATTTTAAACCCATAAAAAATATTTAATATAATTTTTGTTTGGCCGAATATTTATATGTCCAACACACACTTTTAAGATGTCAGAATTTAATTTAGTACATACCTTTTACATACATTAAGTTTTGCATAATTTCTTTTACGAGTAGAATAATGTTTAATTAGTGTTACTTTTATTTGGTATAATTTCTTTTGACCTTCTAAGAAAACCATAATCGTTAAAATCTATACTATTGTTGGTCAACATAAAAAATTGCATTCCAAGTTTACTCGGTTGGGGCAAAAATATAGGTTAGGTTATGTTAGAACACCAACCCTCTAACGGTAGACAGCTTTTTCATACTATGATATTTTTTGTATTATAGCAATAAGCATTATCGTCATTATGCCCCCTATGAAACAATTGTATTAACCAATTATCTATGCCAGAAAAAAATCTATCTTAGAAAAGATTCACCATTAAAATGACTATATGTATGAATTAAATACCAAAAGGCGATTCTGACTGCGAACTTTCTGCGATATAATGATTCTACTTTAAGATGATTATGGCAATAAAATGTATGCTCTAAGATTATTCTGATTTTTAACATTATTGGTTTTAAATCTATGATAAATGAGTAGATGCCAAATTATTTTCTACGAAATGACGTTTCTGTAAACCGCTGTTATGCATAATAATATTATAACATAAAAAGTTCTACTGTAAAGGGGGGACCCCTAATTAAAAGCTTCGTCGTAAAAAATTCGTCGCTACAATAATGGTTCCTGACGCTGAATTTATATAATAAAGTTAAGCTTGACGAAGTGTTATTTTTCAATCATATATAATATAATCTAATTAGCAAGTAATTAACTGTGTCATTTATAATTAATTAGCTCAGCACTCCTCTCTCTTTCTCATCTCAGCGTGTTTCCAGTTCCATCCACAGCTGCAACGCTGTGAAGCCCGGGGTCCGCTTTCCGGCTTTTCCTTCTCCACTTCGCACGGTCTTGAGCATCCTTCATTGTAAGACCATTGGCACGCATATCATCCCCTCCAATCAGCTCAGCACTCCTATCAGCCTATGATATTTAAAAAAATCTAAACCTATATCAATACGCCGGGTCCTCTATACACAGAGGTTCTTATGTGTTTGTGTGTTTATTAATACTGCATAGCTAAAAGTACTAACACTATTTTAAGTTACTGTAATACTAACAAATATTGGATCATAGTTATCCGAAAATAAAAGAATTTAATTGAATATCACAACAATACATGCCAAGCACATGCAAGCGAAATTTAGCAGACACATATCTCAAAATAGCTCGAAACTATTTCTCACAACAGTATAAAGTGGCTGCCAATTTCTTTAGAAAAGAAATGGCGGTCATTGCCTTCGAGTAGGAAAATGTCGTCACGTGAGCTCGTGACTAAGAGACGGGTAGAAAAATCGATGGGAGCCAGACTGCTGGATGCGATCCAAGAAGCAAAGCGCATTTTGCAAGTTGCGAGTTTATAGGTGCAGTGCAATAGACGTGAACTATGGTCGGTCGGTGGGTTGGTATGACTCAGCCTAAGTTATGAGAGATGGTGCTCCCCCGTTGTGTGTATGTTGTGGGAGTGAAAACGATATTTTAAAAACGGAGATATCCACGCTCCCATGTAGGTGTAGTTGTAGTATTGACAGTTAAGACGACGTGCCGTCTGATTGGGGCAGTGGCGCCCACAACATACTGTTATACCAGCTGAAACATAATCTCAATAATCGCTTTATGCCTCGTCCTAAGAAAATAGTACTATATAACACGTCTTAATCCCTAAAGGGGCACACAGAACCTAGGGCGGCAAGGCCTAGGCCACTTTTAGCGTGATGGTGGGCATGAAGGTGGAAAAAGGAAATCATAGAAATAAGAAAAAAAATAGTTATTTTTACTTATTTAAACTACTACTACTTACTTATTCTTTTTTTATTTTATTCTCTTATTCTCGTTAAAGCGTCGAATTTCTTTGTTTAGTTTTAGTAATAGTAGACTTGCGAACATTTTTAGCATTTATTGAGTGATTCCTTACCTACTAGTACAGGTTCTGTGGGAACAGTAGATCTCGCGACTTTTTATAACCATGAAATAAGCGACACGTTCCCCTTTCCCCAGGCTTAGCAAAGCCACTTCAGTGAAATCCGTTAGTAAATAACGCTACAGCAAAGTTCCTTCCTTTCCCCCCCTATTTAACCACCCAGAAATCGATCGAATATAGAAAAATAATTAATCAAGAAACTTGTGTGCCAAAATCAATTAAATAATGCGACCTGTAGGCGAGAACAGACGGACGGACAAAAGTATTTTGGGCCAATCTCGAAACTGAGACGCTTCGCTCGCTCCACTCGCTCGGTCAAATGTTTACATTCTAACTTTAGTACTTAAAATAGTATATACAGGCTGAGTTTTAACCACCTGCCATATTTTTGGAGGATTTTGTATGGGAATACAAAAGCCGTTTGGCTGAGCGCTGAATTGCATGGCAAGGCGAATTAATATTTTAGTTTTTCGTCAATTGTTTTTATGGAAAGTAGTTCAGTATTATGGACTGAACTTGCTCCAAAAAATTGGCAGGTGGTTAAAAAGTCAGCATAAAAATAAACAAATCCCAAAAACAATAAGTAAACCTGTATACAAAAGATGACCTAAAAATGTTTGTTGCTTGTTTAAGTATTAATAATTGTAAGTGAACATTGAATGCATATCTAAATTTTGTAGACCCTGCCCCGCTACCTCCTGTGGTTCGGCCTGTGGCCAATTCGCCGGACATTGGCGTCGATTGCGCGATCGACTCTCGCTACACAAGTCGGAATGAAATAACGCGCCCTTTGTATATACCAATTTTAAAAGGTAAACCTTGCGCAAGGCGTTAACTTAAGCCCGAGATGTTTTATGAATATCGTCGTAAAATATGTTAATAGGTAAGTGGAGCGGGCGTAATTGCCTTGATTGATACGCACGGAATCTCGGATCTGCCCTGTAAGGATATATTCATTTATTCGCTGATATTATCTTTAAGTTTGATAAATTAGTTTGACTGGACTTCACCTGCTCAGAGAGGTTCAATAGATCTGTCTTGTAACTTTTAATAAAACTGTCCAAACATATTATTTCTTACGCTTTATTAGTTTGAATGAATTGATTTAGTAAAAGAGAAATAAAAAATGTTTATTAGTACTCCACTGAACTCTACTACAACCCTTTATATTTCTTCCTGCGTCAAAACAACCTTCTTTACTTGCTTTATATACCTACTTATTTTGCATTATTCTATGCATTCTTGATTAACCGGTTTAACAAGCATGGACGTGGATCAGTAGACCAGACAAAACAAGAAAAAAAACAAAACTCATTGGATTGAGATAAAAAATTGTAGAAAATGTTACAATGCCACTTTTTGTCCAGAAAAAATTAGGTCATTAAATTGATTAACCATACCGCGACATGCCAAAAAAGTTCCTAAGTCTAGATTAAGTCGAACAAACTTCATGAACATATCTATACTAATATTATAAAGCGGAAGAGTTTGTTTGTTTGTTTAAACGCGCTAATCTCAGGAACTAATGGTCCGATTTGAAAAATTCTTTTTTTGTTGGGTAGTCCATTTAAAGAGGAAGACTTTAGGCTATATAACATTACGTTCCGACAACCACGCGAACGAAGTCGCGGGCACAGCTAGTCATATATATTTTATTGTAAACTTAGCGTTGCATTCCCATTATATGTTCCACCTATATACATATATCCCGTACTTATTAAGGTGTATTTCCTTATTTTTTACCAATCTACAAGAAGTAACAAAACAAACATACACGTATAAGTTATTATGAAGTGAAGGGATATGAAAAAGTAAAAAGAAAAGTGTAGGAATTTTCGTAATAAGTTTAGGCAAGTATATATTTAGAGCTTAGTAAATATCAAATTTGCTGCTTCATTGATTTGACTCATTTCATTTCTAGAATACAATATTTTATTTTGCTTACAAACTAAAATACTTAACTACTTACTAACTGAAAAAATGTATAAAGTATGAAGCCGCAGAAAGTCAGAGTTTGGTAACAGTATTAACAGTTTAACATATTTGAACAGTTGTACCCTTGACATTGTCGGGGCTTCAGATTGAGTGCAGCTGTGAAAACAAAGACCAAAGAAGGTCAAGTTTTATTATAAATATTAAATAGTTACCAGAATATTTCTTATCTAGAAGGAAGATTTGAAAAAAGAATTCAAGGTATAGTTAACGTCAGATAAATCATAGAATTTTTATTGCACTACAATGTCAAATATTTTGTACTTACTAAAAGTTATTTTATGTGATAAGGTACACTTACAGTATTATGTATGACGATGTTTAGAACGATGTTTACCAGTTCATCATAAGCATAGGACGTATTACATAGGGCGCACTGTAAGTTTCCGGAACTGGCCACTTACATAAACAATATTTAAAAATTTATTGCAACATTTGAAAATAGAACTCTTTGGCTGTAGAATGCAGTTTGTTTCATTTGACTGTCTTTTGTTTTTACCTTGTGGCGCCATTTAAAAAATTGTGTGTCTGCATCAACATGGATTTAACTCGGGAAAATTTTCGTAGTATGATTTTCTACGATTTTAAGTGTAATTTGACAGCTCAACAGAGCATCGCTCGGCTTGAAACAGCTTTTGGCAATGAAGCACCATGCAAGACAACTGTTTATAGCTGGTTTGCAGAATTCAAGCGTGGTCGTATCAATCTCAGTGACGAATCTCGCGATGGTCGGCCGTCCACCGCTGTGACCAACAAAAACATCAATGCTGTGCGCCGTATGATTGAAACAGACAGGCATGTGACCTACCATGAAATTCGCGCATCCTTAGAAATAGGCATGAGTCAAATACAATTAATCCTACACAAACATTTGGGTGTGAGAAAGCTGTGCTCGCGGTGGATCCCACACAACTTGACCGAGGTTCAAAAAACGGACCGCGTCACTTGGTGCAGTGCCATGCTTACCAGATTCAACGAAGGTGCGTCAAATTTGGTGTGGGACATAGTAACAGGTGACAAAACATGGATTTATTGCTACGATCCCAAAACAAAGCAGCAATCGAGCGTATGAGTCTTTCAAGATGAGCCGAAACCAACCAAAGTGGCGCGCGTGAAAAGTGCATCTAAGCGTATGATTGCTTCTTTTTTTAATAAAACTGGACACGTGGCTACTGTTGCTTTAGAGAATCGTCGTACAGTGAATAGTGACTGGTACACGACCATTTGTTTGCCGGAAGTTATTGACGAACTCCGTAAAAAAACCCGTAAATGCCGTATCATCCTGCACCACGACAATGCTAGTTCTCACACGGCCAGACAGACAAACGACTATTTGAAGGCGAAAAATGTAGAACTCATGAGTCATCCTGCATACAGTCCCGACCTGGCACCTTGTGACTTTTTTCTGTTCCCAAAAATTAAGAACCAATTACGCGGTCAACGATTTTCATCACCAGAAGAGGCTGTCGAGGAGTATGAAAAACACGTTTCAGAGGTCACCACAGAGGAGTGGCACAAAAGTTTTCAAAACTGGTTTCATCGAATGAAAAAGTGCATACACGCCAAGGGAGATTATTTTGAAAAACAATAAATTAATTTTGTACCTTTAATAGTATTTTTTCATATTCATTCCGGAAACTTATAGTGCGCCCCACGTATCATATCATATATACATATTATCTGAAATCTTAGTTACCCCTGAAAAGTTAGTGAAATACTTAAATCGAGGTATACTTAATAACTTTTTACGCTAATGGCCATACTTTTGTAATGCACTTATAGCAATTGCGATATCAGCTTATTTATAATATAAAGATATGAGTATTAACTTCACGCCATCTCCTTGTGTCGAAACAGCGACCTTTAGTGTTGCCTCAGAAAATAAAGAAATTAAGGATTTGAGTTCAACATGAATCACAGGTGACGATAAGAAATGTCCATACAATTACCGTCTCAACTTTAAACCCAAGGGGTGGGTCGGTGGTACATCGAAAATGTCAACTGTCTGAGATACATGACATTCAAAATACCCTTGGGCTATTACGTTACGCCATAAAATAATCAATCAAACACAAGTGGACAATGCGGCTCCATTATCAAGAGGTCAGGATACGAACAGCGTTTAACGTTTAATGTGAAATGGTAGCATAAGTGGCGCCCTCATTTGAAATAAATTGTTTAAAACTAAATATGGTGATATTTAAAAATTTGATTTGTATCAATGTCTAAAAAGACCTTCAAACTATTTGAGGGCAAATGAGGGCGCCACTTATGCTACCACTTCACCTTAACTACGTTGCTTGGTTTCTACATTTTTTGAGTATTAGTTCAAATCAGACAAGCTATTTGAATGATGGGGAAAATCACAGGAAAAATACCAACATTGTACCACTTTGGAAGTGTCTCTCGCGCAAATTATTCAGTTTAGAAAAAAAATTATATTAGAAACCTCAATATCATTTTTGAAGACCTATTCATAGCTACCCCACCCACATACATCTACTTACCTAGTTTCAACAGCATATTTTTAATAGTTTCGGAAAAAAGTGGCTTTGACATACGGACGGACAGACAGACAGACAGACATGCCGAATCCATAAGGGTTCCGTTTTTTGCCATTTGGCTACGGAACCCTAAAAATGTCCTGTATGAAAAGAAGAAATATGCCATGCGTACAGTCAGCGGCAGACAGTATATTACTTGGTCCAAGCGACGCTATTTTTATATGATACGAATACGACATATCATATTGAGAGAATATAACATCATTGATCGTCCCTGCGTTCGTAATGATGCTCCCTCGTAAGACACACTTACCTAAATTGTGCAACGTTAATGTATAAAACACGACGAGATATAGGTCAACGAGTTTGTATTTATAATTTCTTGGAATGGTGTGATTGCGCGGATGTTTGTTGGTTTTGTACCACCACACCACACACGGTGGGAATGCGTTTACGCGTTACTGCAGTTTATACAAGATGGATTACATTGTAAACTGCACGATAATGGTTTGGAATACGGTTATTGTTGTTGAACTAACAGGAACCGAGAAAACTGTTGATAGCATTTGTTTGGAAATATTGAGGTTTCGAGAGCAAACACTCTATTTCTTTGTAAATATAAGAAACGCACGTCGATAATAATAACTTATTATAAATGGAATTACTTATTATTTTTAAAGTAGGTCCATGTATTTTTTGTCGTCAATCAATGCTTATAATGTGTATAAGTACTTTGGAAAGCTCAAAACGAAATCAGATTTTTCCCTCTAAAGGTTACCACTTTCATAGCGTTTGTTTGATGCTTCACATAGGTCACGCTTAGTGCAGCTGGTGGGGCAAGATTGACAGGAGAGGAGATGTGACATAGCCTGGTCGTTATGACCACACTGACACTGTGTTGTAGTTGGATTAATTAAACGCCATCGGGCCAAGCTATAGCTGCACCGGCCTTCCTCAGTTCGGAGGTCGAGTTTTGACTTTACCCGATTTACCCTAGATTCTGTATTATTTTGAAAAAATACCTAATTAAAAAAAAAATCCTTCTTGTTTTAGTATTTTTACCCAAAGGGTGCCAACGGGACCCTATTACTGAGAATCCGCTGTCTGTCTTTCCGTCTGTCACTGGGCTCTATCTCTTTAACCGTTATAGCGAGACACTTGAAATTTTCACCACAAATGCTACAAATAAGATAAAGACGGACAAACCCTTTTATTATTATTTTTTTTTTAAATAAAAGGGTTTGTCCGTCATGCAAGAAACGTGTTTTATTTTTTCAGCGTTTTATAGAGAAAAGAGAGGGATCACACATACAAGCTGCAAGCAAGACCATCGGCCATCGGTGCGTTTACGAATCGTGGTAGCATTTAGAATTTCTGATATGGAAATTACAAAAAAAAAATTCAAAGCTGATACCCTAAAAAATACCCTCATCATCATCATCATATCAGCCACAGGAAGTCCACTGCTGGGCTTCCCCCAAGGATTTCCAAAACGACCGATCGGAAGCGGCCTGCATCCAGCGTTTTCCTGCAACCTTGCTCAGGTCGTCTGACCACCTAGCAGGTGGGTGTCCTACGCTGCGCCTGCCGGTACGTGGCCGCCATTCGAGAACCTTTCTGCCCCATCGGCCATCGGTTCTTCGCCTATGTGCCCCGCCCACTGCCACTTCAATGAGCTAATCCGCTGGGCTATGTCTGTGATCTTAGTTCTTTTACGAATCTCCTCATTTCTGATTCGATGACGTAAAGAAACACCTAGCATAGCCCTCTCCATAGCCCGTTGAGCGACCTTGAGCTTTCTTATGAGACCCATAGTAAGGGACCACGTTTCAGAGCCATAAGTCATCACTAGTAACACACATTGATTAAGCACTTTCGCCTTGAGGCTCTGAGGTATTTTGGACGAGAAGACACTGCGTAACTTCCCGAACGGTGCCCAGCCGAGTCGGATTCGTCGAAAGACCTCTTCCTCGAAGCTGGAACTTCCTACCTGGATCAATTGACCCAGGTAGATTTACTGATATCGATAGATATATATAAAATACCCTAAGTAAATTAATTACTCTAAGAAATACCCTAGGAAAATTCATATCCTAATAATTACCCGGCTGGATAAATTTTACATTAAATTGGCAAGCCTAATACCCTAAGTTGGCATCACTGAAGCTTTTCCATGTGGCCCATGGGAACTCATGACCCAGTGGTAGTTTCTCCGATGCTGGAATGAAGTTAGGAGATGGGTGTTTGCTGCGCTACATTCGGAGCCGGGAGGATTTTGGGTCATCTTGTAGTATTAACAACTTCAACTTCAAAACTATTGCGATTTATTAGTCGGCTGGCATACGGTTGAGCTCGATATAGTGGGTGACTGGGATCAGAAGCCTGTTTTTTTTAAAACGCTTGCGATACCTCCACGCACTGTAGGTAATGCAATGCCCGCTAGGGGATGGCTATGATGTGGCAATATCCGCTCGCAATTTACTTGTTATACAAGATATTTGAGGTTAGAATAGGATCACTCTATCTCTTTCTGTAGATGGCGTAAGAGGCGACTAAAGGATTAAACACAAACATCTCGTGCTAAAATTACATTCCCAAGGAGGGTTTAGGTCGGGCGGCGGCCGGTTGTAAAACTTTTTGCCCAAATACATTCCCAAAGAGGGTTGACGTCACGCCGGCCGTAAAACTATAGCCAAATCATCTAAAATTTTCCGGCTATTTATTCTCCAACGCAAGGTCTTTGGCACCCTTGGGTGACCATTGACATGCATATAATATTTGGATAAAAAAAAGCAGGAAAGAGCACCCCGGGCTCCGAAGCAGCACAGCTGACGATGCAACCGGGAACGCGCTTGGATAAAGAAGAGACCGGTTTACTTTTGTTATTAATGTTGTAAGTGTCAATTTTAAGTCTTTATTTTGTTCTGAATTTCAGTGATTTCTAGCACCTATACTTCATAGATAAATAGAACAATAGTTATGTATGTTGCCTGGTAAATTTTATAGCATCCTATAAAATTGACCTGGCAATAAGTATAAATCATTATTACTCTCAAACTACCTAATCGACAATGACACACACGCTTTTCGTATAAAAAAGAGAACTGTTTAAATTAGAATTTACGCAATATGTACAACCTGCCCAGTATGAGCAATATATGAAATACCCGCAAACCGTGGTAAACCATGAATAAATGGTAAATAGCCAACGAGATTTGTATGACAACTCTCAAAATAACTATGACCATAATGAGTCACAAAACCTCAGGCTAATTCCATCATAATAGTAACGAGTTTATCGTATATGCAGCTATTTGTTTAAGAGCGGATATTGGAAAATGGGGTTCGCAGGAAATTCGTCCATCGATCGCCGGCGAGCCACTCCACATAATTGTGTAGTCGACAAAGTACACTTCTTTGTGTAAGTAATCTTATTTTACTATGAGGTACAGATACACTATCACGTCTTTATCCCTAAGGGGCAGACAGAGCGGCAAGGCCCAGGCCACTTTTATCGTGATGGTGGGCAGTCCTACCAGTAGGACTACTGGGAATTTTTGTCCCAGTAGTCCTACTGGAATGATTAATGAAGACATTAATGAGGTCAGAGAGGGTCGTGCGCCTGCAGTGGAGTCTAAAACAGACCTGATGATGATGTGACGTGATCAATGGAAAGCTGGACTGGTAGCCTTTTCAATAGTATCCGTCATGTTTTATAACATGCAGCGATATATTTTGTGTGTAATTTATCACATTAACGTCTTGTTATGTTATTAAGTAAGTATATGTCAAACTATAAATGGTGTCAATTAGTAAATGATGAGGCGATAATGGTCAAATCACGTCCAGTAATGACTGCAACGTTGACCGAATACAAATATAACTGTTAAAATATCAGTGCAGGTACGTGACTTGTTTAGAAGTGCTTACGTAATGATTATTGTACGAAGTTCTAAAATATTAAATGATATATAAAAAATAAAAATATGTAATACTCAAACTGAATCCGCTAGATGACAACAAGTCAAACAGACACTTTCTTCGAAACGTCGAAACGTCAGCACTTTCTGTGGGATTTGTATGAAAATCTTAACAGTGACGTCATTGTTTTGTGGAGTCAAATAGCGCTCCTAATAGCAGTTTTTCTGCAATAATAAATCTAAAACCATTTACCCGTGTGGTTCCGGGTTAGAATGGGACCACCCCATCTCTTCCTGTGGATGTCGTAAGAGGTGACTAAAGGACTAAGCACAAACATCTCGTACAATTGCATTCCCAAGGAGAATTGACGTCAGGCAGGCGGCCGGTCGTAAAACTATAGCCAAATCATTTAAACTGTTCCAGCTTTTTCTTTGGCATCCTTGGGTGACCATTGACATGCATGCTATATTTGGAGAAGAAAAAGCGGAAAAGCGCACCCCGGGCTCCAAAGCAGCACAGCTGAGAATGCAACCGGCAACGCGCTTAGACGAAGAAGAAGAAAAAAAAGTTGGAAAGCACACCCAGGGCTCCAAAACAGCACAGCTGAGGATGCAACCGAGGACGCGCTTAGACGATGAATATTTCTAAAACCATGTTCAAAATGGATATGATCAATGACAAGTCATACTATTTTGTGACATCTTATTCCCTTAACAGTACCAAATTATTTATTTTTGACCCAGTCATCTATCGTATCCAGTCACCTATCGTACAAAGAGCTATGAAGTATGTAAAACTAGAGGAGACACTACATATCACCGTTTTGTCCTCCATAAACTTCTCTTGGTTGCTTGCTAGCTCTTATACGCGTACTTTCGACAACATATAAGCGAAAAATATACGAAAACATTGTAAATAAAATTAAAATTAGTAATTAAATAAAAAACGGCAAGGTGTAAAGAAATAACTTTCCATCGGTAAGTACCCAGATCTCATTGTTTGAAAATTAAATACCTACCGTATGATAAAATTAACGCCGCTATATATTCAAAAATAGAACAGGGGGCAATGTTTGTGATAACTGGTCTATATATTCTATGTCAATGATAGGGTCATAGGTACGCTTGCCCGCGTGGTGAAAATGTAGTTTGTTAAATAACAAAACGTGGAGATCCCGAGGGATGGTTAAATAACCATCCATCCATCGGGATCTCCACTTTTTTCTAGGTTAAAAGGTATCTCATTTGTTAATATAGGCTATAAGCTATAACGTGCTTTAATTCCAATACCTTCAGCCATGTTGGCTTGAAAGCGTAACAAAAATACAAACAAACAAACAAACAAATACATACATATCTACGTCCATCCCTTTATAACGCTAGGTATACCTAGTGTACCTAGTATAAAAGGATTAAGGAATCACATTTTTAATTATTTTGAAGTGAAGCTTCTTTAGGCACGTTGGGCATTTTTTGAGATGGGAAGAAAGCATCGCGACACTGTTACTTTAACCGACACCACCTTCTTTTTTTTTCTCAGTCATTTAAGTCATCGTTATTGAGTTTTTACGGCCATTTTGGTTTCATTATCAGAAAATGCTATATCACGGAAGACAGTAAGAGTATTAGCAGGCCTGTGTCACGTTACTCCCCGTTTAGATATCGAAAATGTACCTACATTATTACTATGCGCGCAGGCGGCCCCTTCGGGTGGTAAATTCAGTTATACGAATCGTTTGTCCAGAGTAATAAGAATGAAATTGGCTTACAATGGATGTCTAGGTATCTATGCGAAAAGGTGCTGAGTTCCTACGTGAGCTAAATTAAACCATATCGCTAGCCACATTGAGTAAATATTTCTTTGAATTTCTTTGCTGAGTGAGACTTCTGTACGTTAGTATTATTTATTCTGTGGTATTAGTCTTACTGTTTTCTGTGGCTATATGTCAACTCTACTCGTATTCAGTGCAAGTGTAATTGCATTGTCATTGCTATGAACACTGGAAAGTGTGTCGAATGCAAGCAAAGCTTGTAAAAAAGAAAAAATCATAAATCATTCGTTGCAAGGAACTAAAATTAGTCTTAGTACGAATAAGTACGGATTCGAACGGAAATTATCAAGGTCCATTTTATCGTTGTTGAACATTGAACTTTATTGTAAGTAATATAAACTGTTATATTTCCGTCATCGACGAAAAAGTGAGTAAGGTTAGTCTTAGAAACTAGTGCTATAGCAAGTATCATAAATTGAGAACAGCTCTCTTTTTTTTCAGTGTGTGTGTCAAAATAAAGCGTTTAAAAATGACCTTATCTAACTAATTTAATACTAATATTTAAAAAAAAAAAACCAAATAAATATTTCTGCATTTCCGTCCTTCACGTCTAAAAAAATTAATATACTAATGCTTTTTTCATATGAAAAAAGAAAAGAAAAACTCATATAACTCATACCTACCTATATAGGTAGCTATGAGTTATACGAGTACAGATACAGGAAAATAACATAATTATGTCTATGATACTTATGGTTTTGTTGGAGTGTGAACGCATCTTATATGGACTGGCCGCCGGTTGTGAGTCCGGCGGAGTTCTACAATTTATCTCAGGATACTCGAGATTTAACAAAATTTGCGGGTAAAAAAAAACTTTTGAGGTACATATTACGTGGGGCGCACTATAAGTTTCCGGAATGAATATGAAAAAATACTATTAAAGGTACAAAATTAATTTATTGTTTTTCAAAATAATCTCCCTTGGCGTCTATGCACTTTTTCATTCGATGAAACCAGTTTTGAAAACTTTTGTGCCACTCCTCTGTGGTGACCTCTGAAACGTGTTTTTCATACTCCTCGACAGCCTCTTCTGGTGATAAAAATCGTTGACCGCGTAATTGGTTCTTAATTTTTGGGAACAGAAAAAAGTCACAAGGTGCCAGGTCGGGACTGTATGCAGGATGACTCATGAGTTCTACATTTTTCGCCTTCAAAAAGTCGTTTGTCTGTCTGGCCGTGTGAGAACTAGCATTGTCGTGGTGCAGGATGATACGGCGTTTACGGTTATTTTTACGGAGTTCGTCAATAACTTCCGGCAAACAAATGGTCGTGTACCAGTCACTATTCACTGTACGACGATTCTCTAAAGCAACAGTGGCCACGTGTCCAGTTTTATTAAAAAAAGAAGCAATCATCCGCTTAGATGCACTTTTCACGCGCGCCACTTTGGTTGGTTTCGACTCATCTTGAAAGACCCATACGCTCGATTGCTGCTTTGTTTTGGGATCGTAGCAATAAATCCATGTTTCGTCACCTGTTACTATGTCTTCTGCCTCACCTTATCCCATCATCTGGGGTCGGCGCAGTATGTCTTCTCCTTCCATAATCCTCTATTTCCCGTTATACTAATATCTACTCCTACTTTCCCCATATCCTGTCTTACGCATTCCATCCACCTCTTCTTTGGTCTTCCCAAAGAAGAGGTGGATGGTCACCTGTTACTATGTCCCACACCAAATTTGACGCACCTTCATTGAATCTGGTAAGCATGGCACTGCACCAAGTGACGCGGTCCGTTTTTTGAGCCTCGGTCAAGTTGTGTGGGATCCACCGCGAGCACAGCTTTCTCACACCCAAATGTTTGTGTAGGATTAATTGTATTTGACTCATGCCTATTTCTAAGGATGCGCGAATTTCATGGTAGGTCACATGCCTGTCTGTTTCAATCATACGGCGCACAGCATTGATGTTTTTGTTGGTCACAGCGGTGGACGGCCGACCATCGCGAGATTCGTCACTGAGATTGATACGACCACGCTTGAATTCTGCAAACCAGCTATAAACAGTTGTCTTGCATGGTGCTTCATTGCCAAAAGCTGTTTCAAGCCGAGCGATGCTCTGTTGAGCTGTCAGATTACACTTAAAATCGTAGAAAATCATACTACGAAAATTTTCCCGAGTTAAATCCATGTTGATGCAGACACACAATTTTTTAAATGGCGCCACAAGGTAAAAACAAAAGACAGTCAGATGAAACAAACTGCATTCTACAGCCAAAGGGTTCTATTTTCAAATGTTGCAATACATTTTTAAATATTGTTTATGTAAGTGGCCAGTTCCGGAAACTTTCAGTGCGCCCTATGTATAATAAGTTCCTTGCTGTTAAAAGAGAAAAAAACGTTGAATATTATGTAGGGGGAATGAGCGAGAATCTGAAACACATCAAGCAACCCGTCTCTATTTTAAATCCCCTTTTCCACACTCACGCCTACCAGTTATGCGGCCCTAGGATCTGCCTTCCCCGTTAGGAATAAATGTATGATAATGTTTCCCCACTTAACACCTCAGACAAGAGCAAGATCTTAAATTACAAAAAGAATGTAACCGTATAGGTATAATAAGTTGGTACATTTTTAATCAACTCTGAGATTATATTTCGATGTCTACTCTCAAATCAAATAAAATCAAATCAAATTCTTTATTTGCTTAATAAGAGTACTCTGTCCTGTCTCATTGTTGGACAAAGGTCTCTCCCATCTTCTTCCACTTCTCTCTTTTCCGTGTAAGTACATTAAATTAAATATATATATATATATAAGAACAAATCACACTGATTGAGCTAGCCCCAAACTAAGTTTTTTTAAACTTGTGTTATGGGATACTAACTCAACGATACTATATTTTATAATAAAATACATATATAGATAAACACCCAAGACCCAGGACAATTTGAATAATAAACAATAACCAACACTTTCCCCTTTCCCGTGGCTTGGTAGTCATTTTAGTGAAATCCGTCCATATATAACGCTACAGCAAAGTTCCCCCTTCCCCCCCTCCACTTCTCCCTTTTGTATATTTTTTGCAATATCATGTGTAGAATGAAATCCTTACTGTGCCTCTCAAAGATTGAAATTCGTCAATTAATAATGTTACAGCAAAGATCCCCCTCCCCCTGTTCTACCCCTATTACTCCCCCAATCAAAAATCGTGGTCGATTAATATTTTAAATAAAACAAGGAACTTGCTTTCCCGTGTAAGTACATAAGTATAAAAGCTTTTTTAAGGCGCAAGATCAATGGCAATGGTAACATGTGGAAATTCACTCTCCACATGTGACCGTCATCCGTCATTGCTTCACTTGCGTAAATGTGCAGTGACGGGCTTGCCTGTTGCGTCACAAGTTAATCATAACTGCATAACAAAAACTACAGTACCAATCTTCATATTGCCAAGTACTTATACACTAGTAGTTAGACTTATACTATGAACTCTCAGTGTACCCCATTTGAAATAAATTATTTGAAAGGAAACGGAGATATCATTTACGATTTCGTCTCTACCAAGTCCTAGGTAACCCTTCAAAGTATTTTATGAACTACACTGTTTACAGTTTAAAGTGAGAACGTTAAGCTTTACTATGCACATTTGCGAAAAACGGCCACTTTTGGCAAATGTGCGTAGTCATTCTTAACGTTCTTACTTTAAACTGTAAACAGTAGCACAGAATACATAAGAGTCAAAACAGTAGTATAAGAAATACTCTGAAGGGTTATCTAGGACTTGGTAGTAGCAAAATTTTAAATAATGTCTCCGTTTTATTTGAAATGGGGGCAGTACTGGACCCCGGGAAATTCAAGTACGGCCTTAAGAGATATGGTTTAATTTAGCTCACGTCAGAACTCAGCACCTTTTCGTATAGATACCTAGACATTAATTGCAAGCCAATTTCATTCTTGTTGAATTTACCAACCGGAGGGGCCGCCTGCGCGCATGGTAAAAATGTAGGTACATTTTTGATACCTAAACGGGGAGTGACACATGCCTGATAATAGTGACAGAGAACAGTCATATTTTATTTACTAGCTTTTATTTAGTTTCACCTGTCCCGTCTACGTCCGTAATCAAATCTTGCAAGCTAAATTAGATCCACTTCCCATTATTCGATCGATGATTTCATGATAAAAAATTGGTTGCCTGTAAAGTCGGTATACGGGCGAAAGTTTTACGTGACAAGTCTTTTTATGTCTGTCTCTCTCGCTCTTAGGCGGGCTAACCATGCCCGAGTGGAAGGGACGCGTGCCTCTCACTCGCTCTCATTGTGAGCGCATAACGTGAGCGGAGCGTAACGCAGTTTCTTGAAGTGTCACCCGGCTAACCAATTTATAAGACGTTGTCACGTCAAAAATTGCTTGCCTGTAAAGTCGGTATACGGGCGAAAGTTTTACGTGACAACGACTTCACTCCACTTCACTCCAAACTTGACTTCCACTCGGGCATGGTTAGCCCGCCTAAGAGCGAGAGAGACAGACATAAAAAGTGAAAGGCACGCGTGCCTCTCACTCGCTCTCATTGTGAGCGCATAACGTGAGCGGAGCGTAACGCAGTTTCTTGAAGTGTCACCCGGCTAACCAATTTATAAGACGTTGTCACGTCAAAAAGCTTTTATTATCATACTAGAAGTTACCTATGTTCCGTCTGTTGAGTTGATGAAGCAGCAAGGTTTGTGTGCGTTAAATACAACTTGTGACAATAGCTTAAATTAAATTACCTCTAATTATCTCCCAATCATATAAAAATCTATTAATGCTCTTATTAAATCTTCCATTAAAGCCTTTCGTAGACATTTTTGAAATCTATCAAAAACAAAAGATTCAAACGAGCCAGTTCGTTTTTAATTAAATTGTAATTGAATAAGGCATTTGTAAGTAACAGGAAAATTATTAATTCGCAAGTTGTCTCCACATTGGTGGCTTAGTTGAACTAATAGTAGGAATTTATATGACATCACTCATAACCTGCAGAGTTAATTAGGTCACTGACAGTACTTAGCTCTTTGACCGCTCTGACTTTTTTGCGTTTAAGAGAACAAAATAATATTTCTTTGTGGTGGCGTGATTGTGACTCTACATAGGTAATTACTCTACACCTGAGCTCTACACATCATACGAATTTCACATGTTGTCAAATTCGTATGTGTGTAGAGAAAATCGATAAAAATATTTCGTCCTTCCATACAAAATCTATTAGGCTGAGCGACGATTTGTATAGGAAACCAAAATTTTTTTTCGTTTTACGAAAATGTTTTTATGGAAAGTGGTTCAGTATCACGGACTAAACTTGCTCCAAAAAATATTGCCAGTGTTTTAAAAGTAACCCTGAATACATGTATATTGACGTTAATGGTTTCTTTACCGTTTAAGTAAGTCTAAGTATGAGCGTAGGTATAGCCATAATGTAAAAATAGCTATACCTAAACCAGTCCTGTCAGTCATTTATTGACTCAATTGCTTGTTTCCTTCCGTTTGATGAGCTGCGCCGGCGCAGCGTCTTGGTTGCATTAAGGACTTGATCTTGGCCTGGTCTTAGGAAATTAATTATAATTGTTGACCGAGAGAGTGGGTTATTAACTCATTATATCGTGAATTATGTCGGTTAGTACTTACCTACATTACCTATACTTATACATTAATTCTGAGCTTATGTAGGTACTTACTTAAATAAGACGAAGTACTTTCAAAACCTTGATGAACGCGGCAGTTTGAAAAGTGTTGTCTTTTGTTTAAATACCTACCTACCTAAAATTAAATTTTAACAAAAAAAAACCACCTTAATTTTTTTTTGGAGTTTCTTCCATATCTTGAAAGTTCTTTATCATATCTTCACCAAATTAATAAATGGGACCAACTTGGTAAAGGCTTTTAAAAAAAAGAATCATCAAAATCGGTTCACAGTTGGCGAAGATATAGCGTAACAAACATACATAAAAGAAACATTCAGTGGAATTGATAGCCTCCTCCTTTTTTTTAAGTCGGTTAAAAAGAAACTAATTGGCAGGTACAACTCACACACAATGAACGACTTACTTGAAACTTTGTCTTAATCATAAATTTTGCTTTTTAATTCTTTAGTTAAAACATAGATTGGTATAAAATAGCCTAAATAACCAATCGGCTAATGCTATATAATGATAATGTCTTTTTCCAGAAAAAGATCTACAAAATTAAAAACATAAGATGTTAACTTTGGGATTTCCTGAAGGTGTAGATAAGATTGATAAAGATCTATTTATCCACACTACCTTATTTATTTCATACTAGCAGTCCACCCCGGCTTCGCCCGTGGTACACACATAGCCTATGTCACTCGGGAATAGTGTAGCTTTCCAACGGTGAAAGAATTTTTTAAATCGGCCCAGTACTTTTTGAGCCTATTCATTATAAACATACAAAAATAGGTACAAATCTTTCCTCTTTATAATATTAGTATAGAAGTATAGATAATATTAGTATAGATATAGATTTACCCTCTCCGGCTTTGCAGAAGTACCTATATTTTATAAGGTAAGGTACCTACTCATGTAAAACTTTTCGGAAAAATACCTATTATATAGGTGTGTAGTGTAATTACCTATTATATAAGTAACCACATCAAAATCGGCCCAGTAGTTTTAGAGTTTATCGAGCATAGATAGACCTACATACAGACAGAGAAATACGCGTCGGGGACTTCTCTTTATAATAAGACTTATATAATAAGAGCCAGGTCATTTTGTAGGAGTGAGAGTAGAAATAAGAATAAAAAACTTACATTTTCTTTTGGATTTGTGCACCAATTTGCTCCACATTGTATACAGTGATCGCAACTCGTTAAATCCTCAACATTCTCAGAAATACAATCAAAAGCAAAAATTCGCTGTATCGGAATCGTCACAAACACAATCATTAGTAAAAATGCCGCCATATTTTATTTTTTAAAATGGTTCTTTTCTTCGAAGAAGTTCGAAATCGCGTTCGAATTTTGAAGCGCGCGCGACCGCCGCTCAACCCGCCTGTTTACTCGCGACTGGCCGTGGCCGGCGAGTCGGCGACAACGAACGAACGAACACGAGTTCACGTACGTTCCTACTTCAAGATGATTCATCCATCTTTAGACAATTCGCGGAAATTATTGCGGAGATGACGTAGGTAGGTTAGGTACGTATTGGTAAAGATGATTGAACTATAACTTTTCCTTTATTAGCTATTTATTTGTCGCAGTTTATTAGATTAAGGTGATGTGGGTTGACCATTTGCAATACTGTGCGTGTTTTTGAAAAATCACTGTTATTAAACTACTGCATTTTATTCCTCAAAAAATTTACATAAAAATCTTAAGGATTTTCTAAAGACACCCACAATAGCCAAAACACGATTGAGCATTTTTGGCTCGATAGAAAAAAACTACAAACATACCTCTAAATTTGCCTAAATTTGCCTTTATAATACGTATTACTATTTATACAATCACCTTTTTATATGAAAATTATACCAAAAAATGTATTATCTAAATATCTATATAGAGCGAAGGAAGGGTCGGAGCCGTGCTCTCCGAAACTACTGAGCCTAAAATTTTGAATAAAATACAAAATGTAGTTCATTACTTGTAGAAAAACCTATAACAATTCAATAAATTGTAAGGAACCCTCTCCACGCGAATTTAACTCGCACTTGGCTGGTTTATTTTTCTATCACACCAAAAATGCTCAATCGCGTTTTTAGAGATTGTTTGTCTGTAGTCCTATGTAAATTTTTTGAAAAATAATCTATAGTAGTATCTGTAGCAGGCCTCTTGATATGGACTGTATCTGTTTTTACTTCTTGTACTAATTATTTTGATAAACAATAACAACATATTTTCTTCTTCTTAGTTCTTATCACACTGATACAAAAAGGCTATAAATAAATACTTAACTTACTTATACAACAAGTAGTTTCATTACAATAATTTTTAAAAAACACTCACGTTACTTTGGGCTCGGAACTGACACCGCCTTAATCATTGTTAATACTTTTACGTACCTAATATTGCTAAAAAGTGTTGTAACTAATTGCAAACTTGATTTTGTAATAAAAATAAAACCAAATACAGGCTGACTTTTAAACCACCAGCCAAATTTCTGGAGCAACTTCAGTCCATGATACTGAACTACTTTCCATAAAAACAATTAATGAAAAACTAATACTACAATATATATTATATACCGTAACATAGTTACACGAAAGCGATTCCTTACTATCTTAATCTTGCTAGGAATATAACTATAATACGGTCGCAATCTAGTAATATGTTTATCTGACTAAACTAATCTAGTTAATTGATTATAAATCTGCCATAGAATCAAAGAAAACCATATACAGGCTGACTTTTAAACCACCGGCCAAATTTTTGGAGCAAGTTCAGTCCATCATACTGAACTACTTTCTATAAAAAAAGTTATTAAAAATCGATGAAAATTTTTTGTCCTCCCATAGAAAATTCGTTTGACTGAGCGCTGATTTGTATGAAAAGGCGAATTTTAATTTTAGTTTTTCGTTAATTGTTTTTATGGAAAGTAGTTCAGTATCATGGACTGAAGTTGCTCCAGAAATTTGGCTGGTGGTTTAAAAGTCAGCCTGTATTTGGTTTTATTTTTATTACAAAATCAAGTTTGCAATTAGTTACAACACTTTTTAGCAATATTAGGTACGTAAAAGTATTTACAATGATTAAGGCGGTGTCAGTTCGGAGCCCAAAGTACTGTGAGTGTTTTTGAAAAATTATTGTAATTAAACTACTTGTTGTATAAGTAAGTTAAGTATTTATTTATAGCGTTTTTGTATCAGTGTGATAAGAAATAAGAAGAAGAAAATATGTTGTTATTATTGTTATATTCCTAGTAAGATTAAGTATAGTTATATCCCTAGGGATATAACTATATAACGGCATTATCTATCGTACTGCGACATTTTACATCCAGATACCTAAGTTTAGTTATCTAGAGGTAGCTGAGGGTCAGTTCACACCGAGGTGCGATGAGATGAGACGCGACGCTGCGCGCATATTTTAAGATGACGAATTGAAGATTTTGGTTGCAAGGATACCAATTTTCTCAACAATGGATAAAGCGAACAAAATTAAATTCATTGTCCGGATTCATCATGTCTTTGACTTTATTTTCCCATTGTATAACACGATTGGTCAACTTTTATAGCACAAAATAAATTAATCAAAAAGACCTCTATAAATTTAGAGATTCCAATTTTACCGACATTGAGGAGCGATTTAAGGTTCCAATATTTTTACATATATCCATTGAAACTAACACTATAATCTGCCCATATTTTATATAAAATATATTTGTAGTTTTTAAATTAGATGACAAAAACCACTTTGTCGCATACGCCCTTTCCGTTTACGCAGGTTTTCTATGAGCGATCGGCCCCGCACGCTGTAGAAGTGTTATATTAGGGTCAGATCTTAATAACCATGTTATCGAATATAACGTGATACTGATATTATGTTCCGTTATATGTTACTCAGTAACAGTCAAATAACAGGCTGGGACTGGGAAGACTAAGAATATTTATAATAAGAATTATATAAAACCTACCTAATTATTCATGCAAGCAAATCAATAAGGTACTCATATCGATCAATCGATATGCAGGGTTTAATGCTTTAGTATATTCCCTAAAACCTTTGTCCTCTGCCACGGAAAATGGTTGAAAATCTTTAATGAACAATAATAAACTCAATTAAACTAGAGTAAACAAAACAAAAGAAACGGCGCGCGAAACGGCAGGCCGATTTCGACTGGTTATTTGTTTTGGTCAGTGCAGGTAGTCAGATCACCAAAGAGTACTGAATTAGGAAAATTAATTCAAGTTAATTATATATTCGTTTCGCTCTCCCAATCGCGTTTGTGCCGGGTACAGAAAGAGATATAATGGTTTATTCGGCTTCAATCGTGTCTGCCGAACGATGGCCGGTGCGGCGCTCCGAACTATAGGAACGTATTCGTTAGGATAACATAATAACGTTTCGTAACGTAACTAATAGGTAACGGTAACGGATAACATAACGTAACAGAGTATCCGCGTACGGAACGTGGAGAGCACGGGCACGGTTTAAGATACCTGTTATTTGACTGTTACTCGGTAACGTATTACTCGGATATCAAATAACCTAATATATTGGTAACGTATTCATCAGCGCTAATATTATGTTACCGATACCTGTTACGATATATTCGTAACACCTCTAGCACGCTGTGCCCGCGCAGTCTGCTGTTGACTATTGTCAGAGCCAGTTCTGTGCCAAATTGTGCTCGCACGTACCTCGGACTACTCCCGCGCGATTTGATATTACCTATATATTATAACTCGTTGGAAATGGGGGAAAAAAAAAGGGAAATTTACTAAAAGAAAGGCTCGTAAGATTAAACTTTGCAGAGAAATGATTAAGAAAAGGTACCTAAGGTTTATTTCGATGTACCGAAGTAGCTATATATTTTTTAAGTGGCAAGATGGTGGGCGCCGATGTACCAAACGATATGAAATGTCATCTTACAAATAATAAATACGATGGCGAATTAATTTACGATTACCCATCAGTAAGTCAGATAAGAAAAGTTGCGACTGATGGGAAATTCATCATAATATTTGCGGCGGTGAAAACTGTTGAAAACAGTATCTGTATCATATTGATACTGAGTATGACGCAATTATCTTTTATTAAATGTTATTTTATTTTTCGACGTACCTAGTCACCTTCCAGGTCTATACACTATGTATATCTTTTTTCTAAAGTTAAAATTTCCTTTTAAAATAAATCTTCATGATCCCTTAAAAAATCGTGTACGGCGGCGAATACTGCGTCATCATCTTTAAATTTATGCCCCCTGAGATGTTCCTTTAACCGCGGAAATAGGTAGAAATGATTAGGAGTTAGGTCTGGTTCCATCAATTTGAAGCCAGCTTCTTGAATGACAGCCATCGCAACTCTGGACTTGGCGCGGGGGCGACAAAACAACTATAGCGAGTTTGTCACGCTGTTGATTGCGTATTTCCTTAAGCAACTTTGTTATTTTTCCTGCGTACAAAGTACCCGTAATAGTGGCTCCATAGCTCCATAAGGTATTCGATCATTACCATCATGGGCCGTCCCAGAAAATACTGCCCATGATCTTACCAGCGGATGGAATCGCCTTACATTTCTTCGGTGTTGAAGATGACGGTCTCTTTCAAGTCATGGACTGTTTTTAGGGTTCCGTACCCAAAGGGTGCAAACGGGACTCTATTACTGAGACTCCGCTATCTGTCTGTCTGTCCGTCTGTCACAGGGCTCTATCTCTTGAACCGTCATAGCTAGACACTTGAAATTTTCATCGATCATGTTTTACTGTGGCCACTTTAACAACAAACACTAAAAATAAGAAAAAAACCAGAAAGTTGGAAAATATTTCATGAAGAATGTTGCGGTCGCTTAAAGGCCGTACCCGAATTTTCCGAGGTCCAGTGCTGCCCCCATTTAAAATAAATAATTTCAAAGAAAACGGAGACATCATTTAAAATTTTGCAACTAAGTCCTAGATAACACTTCAAAGTATTTTATGAACTACTGTTTACAGTTATAGTGAGAACGTTAAGCTTTACTACGCACATTTGCGAAAAACGGCCACTTTTGGCAATTGTGCGTAGTAAAGCTTAACGTTCTCATTAGTTATATTTATTTTCCTAAATATCTATAGCCACTATTATCCCTATGTTTTCTTTTTTTCATAAATTAATTATTAAAAGAGATATGAACGTTCAAAAACCTAAAAAATGGCCAGATTTTCCGCTGTGTTCAAACATCCAGAAAACAAATTTGACTAGATTATATAAAAAAATTAAAACATAGGAACACCGCTCAAGTCTTTGTAAATTCGTAATAAAAAAAAGTACTTATATTAGTTACGTTTTGGTGGAGAAATCAGGGGACTACGAATCGTTAATTTTCTGTTCTTTTATTAGGTATTTTCAGTCCAAGCTGCAGCATGTCTCTATCGCACTTGCTCGGTTGTTGTTCGGGCACAGCGTGACAGCAATAGATTTTACAAATACCTATTTTTCGTTTCTCTGCCCTTGGTGTTTCATCTCAAAAATGTAAATGACGCTAACGGCCCATACCACGGTCTCCAATGTCCTTTTGATTTTAAAATAGAGATTTTCCTCTTTTGTAACTGTTTTTACCTAACAACAGACCAGAAGCTTACTCGTACTACAATAAACGCAACGGCAAATTCCACAGAGGAGATATTGCTTTTATAATATTTTATTGGCTCGCACACAACCTTTGACTACAACAGCTGACCATGTCAAATTATTATTATTACCAGAATCAGTTGCGGAAACCGAAACACTAAGATCATCGCCAATCACAGATTACTAGCCCGAGACCCTATTACTGAGACTCCGCTGTCTGTCCGTCTGTCACAGGGCTCTATCTCTTGAACCGTAATAGCTAGACACCTGAAATTTTCACCGATTATGTATTAATGTGGCCGCTATAACAACAAATACTAAAAATAAAAATAAGTTGAAAATTAAAGGGGGTCATCATACAAAAAACGTGTTTTTTTCAGCGTTTTTAACTAGATCTTTATAATGGCATTAACTAGATACTTGAAATTTCACAGATTATATATTACTATGGCCACTATAACAACAAATACTAAAAATAAAAAAGTTAAAAATTAAAGGGGGTCGTCATATTAGAAACGTGTTTCTTCAGCGTTTTAAAACATGTTACGGTGTTACGAAACCCTTCATGTACGAGTCCGACTCGTGTTTTTGGATATACACACTTTATTTTTAATAAACGGTAAGTTTATTAAAAATAAAGTGTGTATATCCAAAAACACAATAGCGTTTAAAACAATTTAGTCGATCTTCTGGCTTCTTTCCTAAATAGAGTCAGCCCTCTTGTGTACCTAATATTAGATTGTGCTACAAGGCGTTAAGGTTATATAATATAATATATATTAATAATAATTTTAATAAGAAGGAGGAGGCCTTTGCCCAGTAGTGGGGCACATCAGCAGGATATTAAAAAAATTAATACTTTAATTATATAGCATAGCAACCACAGTAGATTCTACGATTGGAACCTACGTGAAGCGGGATTCATGAATATCACCTGAAGTAAAAATATTTCCGTAAGTACAAAGAGTAGCACACTCTACTTTTCATATCCATCTATAATAAAAAAATGCAAATATTATGAACAGTAGAATATGTACCTAATCAGAGTTTACCAAGCTGTTACAGTCCGCGAGTAGTAAGCTGAGCTTTGCATTTGTGTGAGTGAGCACCAAAAGTAGAGTCAGACAAAAAACTTTAAATAAAATCATTTAATAAAGTTCAAATAGGTATAAAAAATTATAAAAATTTTTCTACACCGGACATACATTATTGTCATTTTTAGGGTTCCGTACCCGAAGGGTGAAAAACGGGACCCTATTACTGAGACACCGCTGTCTGTTCGTCTGTCCGTATGTCCGTCTGTCACAGGGCTCTATCTCTTGAACCGTAATAGCTAGACACTTGAAATTTACACCGATTATGTATTACTGTGGACGCTATAACAACAAATACTAAAAATAAAAAAAGTTAAAAATTAAAGGGGGTCGCCATACAAAAAACGTGTTTTTTTCAGCGTTTTTAACTAGATCTTTATAATGGCATTAACTAGATACTTAAAATTTTTAGAGATTATGTATTACTTCAGCCGCTATAACAACAAATACTAAAAATAAAAAAAGTAAAAAATTAAAGGGGGTCGTCATACAAAAAACGTTTTTTAGCGTTTTAAAACATTGAACATAGACACGGAACCCTTCATGTACGAGTCCGACTCGCACTTGCCCGTTTATTATTATCAGTCCTATCCTCATTTTAACTCTCGTCTGATGTATCATTTGTGTTGATAATGAATCATTCCATTATATCATCAATAACGGCGTCGTAACCATGAAACTTTTTGTTTCTTTTATTGCGTGGGCACATTAATTTTTCCAGTCTTGTGTAGGTACAAAAAGTGATAGTGTCAACTTTTTCTTTCGTTAACCTCATTATTGTGTCCATATTCATTGACACTTTTTTTTTGCCACGTATCATTTTATCAGCCATTTCACTAATAAATCGAACACAAGAACAAAACATTAAGGCCATACCTGAATTTTCCGGGGTCCAGTGCGGGCAGCTTATCTAGGACTAGGTTATCTAGGACTAGGTAGTAACAAAATTTTAAATAATGGCTCCATTTTCTTTGAAATGATTTATTGTACGGCCTATTAATGGTACGGCCTTAAGATTAAACACGCTGCTACTACAAGAGGTGAAGTGTGTAAGGTGCGCTGCGGAGTTGCGTCGCGCGAGGGACGCACCGCACCTCAGGCCGATTGCCAAAAAACAGTATAAACCAAGCAAAGGACGTGCCGATGTCACACCTACACTATCTATGTGCACTCACACAAATGCAAAGCTCAGCTTAGGCCTCGCAGGCTGTACTTATTTTAAGGAATAAATGCATTTTTCGGAGTCAAGATATCGTTAGAAAATTTTGTCACCTGTATCCCATATACATATATCCCCTCAAACTACTTTATTAACTACTATATGAAGCTTTTCTTACACATTTGCGAAAAACGGCCACTTTTGACTTTTTTGGACCTTTGACGGATGCGATTGGACGGCGACACGAAAAGTGCTACGTCGCCCTCTCTACATGCCTTACCTGCAGAGCTCTCCACTTGGAAATAGTCCATTGCCTGTCAGCAGATTCTGCAATTATGGCCTTGAGAAGATTCACTGCAAGACGCGGCAACCCACACCACACACTATATTTTCTGACAATGGGACCGCTTAAGTAGGTGCTAAAAAGATTTTTGAAAGAGGATTTTATACTTTCATACTATTGAGTATTTTGTCCAGCACCCACATTCTGCGGTTGTTGGGAGCGGTTAGTTCGCACAGTCAAAGTACTTTACGTTTACTTACGTTACCTGAATGCCACACTAAGACAAAAAGCTCTTAAAGAAGAAACATTTATGACACTGCTAATGGAAGCTGAAGCAATAGTCAACTTTCGCCCACTTACACATGTGTCGACAAACCCGGACGATCCCACAACACTAACGCCCTTTCATTGTTTAATCGGCTAACCATCTAATGAGTTCATACCAAAAGCTCAATTTCAACAAGAAGTACTTACTTCTGAATGTAAAAAAGCTCTAAAGTTGGCCGATGAATTCTGGAATAAATGGGTGCGTTAGGTGCTTCCCACCATGCAATCACGCACTTATAACCAACAAAAACAGAAACCAAAAGTAGGCGACGTGGTTGTCATCGTGAACGGTACCTTGCCATGTAAAACTTGGCCCAAGGGGCGTATTGTGCTCAAAATTCAAAATTCAAAATATCTTTATTATCATAGGATATTTATAATATCTCTTAATAATAGTCACTTTGTTTTGTTTTGCACAAATGTTGACGTCAAATCGTTACTTAAAGCTAAGTTTACGCCGCTTCCTAGGCGCAAGTGCAGAAGAAGCGGCAACAAACTGCACTGCACGTTTTCTCCAAAGACGTCAACTAACAAACTAAAAACTTAAAATTATTTATATAGATGGACAGAGATTACATTGTTTATTATGTCATAATTAAATTGAATTATAAGAATTACGAAATTTAAAATAATGTCAATTTGTAAATTTAGTATGTACCAATGTACCTAAATTATGACATGTCTAAGTATACAAACCTTTAAGAGGGACCCGCGCCAAGCTCAAGCCAGACCTTTTTGTCTTTAAGATAGTCATCGGTCCTATAATAAGCCTTCTCACAAAGTACTTTCTTTACATAAGCTTTGAATTTTCTGTCTGGCATATCAAGGACCGATTCTGACAATTTATTATAAAAAAGTATACACTTCCCCATAAAAGACTTACTGACTGTATTCAGCCTGTAATACGGGCTAACTAAGTAATTCTTATTACGTAAATTTCTATCTGTAAAATCACTTACTTTATTGAACATGGAAATATTTTTCCTTACATACATTATATTTTCAAATATGAATTGTGATGCAAAAGTAAGTATACCTATTTCCTTGAATAATTCCCTCAGTGAGTCTCTCGATCCTAAACCGTAAATAGCACGAATTGCTCTTTTTTGTAAAAGAAAAATAGTCTGAATGTCGGCTGCACTCCCCCATAGAAGTATCCCGTAAGACATTAGACTGTGAAAGTAACTAAAGTACACTTGTCTAGCAGTTGCTACATCTGTCAATTGTCTTATTCTCCTAACAGCGTAAGCCGCAGAGCTAAGCCTATTAGAAAGTTTAGTTATATGAGCGCCCCATTGAAGTTTCGAATCAATTGTGATTCCTAAAAAGGTAGTACTTTCAACCAGATCGAGTTTCTGACCATTAATTAGTATGTCAACACAGGCTTGATGATAGGAAGAGAGAATCGAATGCATTGGGTCTTGTTCGCATTTAACATGAGGTTATTGGCCGAAAACCAATCAGAAATTAAAGATAAGGTGCTGTTCACCGCGCTAGCATCACTGTTATGTCGATCTATTTTAAATATTAGCGAGGTGTCATCAGCAAACAGCACCATGTCAGCCTCTTTCTCAACCATGTAAGGCAAGTCATTGACATAAACTAAGAAAAGGAACGGTCCTAGAATTGAACCTTGGGGTACGCCCATTTTCACATTAGACCCGTGTGATTTTACGCCGTTTATATCAACAGTTTGAAGCCTATCAGTTAAGTAAGATTCTATTAATTTAATTGACTTATCATCAAAACCGTATTGACGAAATTTGAGCAAAAGTGTTGGATGATCAACGCAATCAAATGCTTTAGAAAGATCGCAAAATGATCCAATTGCATCATTTCTGTTTTCCCACGCGTCGTAGATATTAGTAATAAGTGCTACTCCTGCATCGGTGGTCGATTTTCCAGCAGTAAAGCCGTATTGTTGGCTATGGAAAAGATTATTGGTCTTAAAGTGAAGTAGCATTTGATTGAGCATTATCTTTTCGAACACCTTACTCAAAACTGGCAGAAAAGAGATAGGTCTGTAGTTGCCAGGGTCTGTTTTTTCTCCTTTTTTGAATAAGGGGATTAGTTTACTACATTTCATTAAGTTAGGGAATATGCCTTCATCAATACATTCATTAAATATAAAAGCTAAATCGGCAGCAATTATGTGTATTATATGACTTACTACGGCTACTGACATGCCCCAGTGATCTTCTGATTTTTTTAAATTTAACTGTTTAAAAGCATCAATTATATCGCTAGGGCTAACATGCTTAAAATTAAATTTAGAATCACAAGGGCTAACATTACTCTTAAGCAAAGCCTCAGCACGCTGGGCGCTAGAACTCACATTAGAAGTGAGTTCCAAAGGAATGTTAGTAAAATAATCATCAAATATATTTACAATTTCTTCAGTTTTTGAAGTATTTTTACCATTACATTTGATTCGGCAAATATTTTCTTTGGTTTTATTTTTACCTGTTTCCTTATTTATGACACTCCATGTTTCTTTAATTTTATAAGGAGCATTATTTATTTTTTTGCTAATACTATTCGACTTGGCTCGTCTACAAACTTTTTTAAATATTTTAGAATAATTTCTAACATATTCTATAAAAGAAGGATTAAAGTTATATTGTTTTTGGGCATATAGATCATATAACCTGTTTCTACTTATGTAGATGCCTGTAGTAGCCCATTCACTAAACTGTGATTTACTATGAACTACTACTCTTTTTTGTTTTAATGTTTTAGAATACTCAGAGGAAACAGTACTAAATAGTTTATTATAATGGTCGTCAGGATTATTTCCTGTATATACCACTGATAATAATTTGTTATCTAAATTATTTTTAAGTTTTTTTATGTTTTTAGAAGTAATCGGTCTACACAAGATCTTATCTTTTCTCAAATTACTGGTGGACTCTTTGACAAAAGCTACATATACACCAGAATGATCTAAAGGCAATTTATTAATAACAGATTTATCACAATATTGAATATTACTAAAAAAAATATCAATCTCATGTTTCCGGGCAAAGATAGGGTGGTAAGGGTAGTCCACGTCAAGACTGCTGGGGGTTTGCTTCTCGCCCTGTCCTAAAGTTCATTTATTTAACTAAAGGGTGGGAGGATGTTGCAAACTTATTGCAATCTTTCGGTTTTTATATCTATTTGTTTTTTTATATTTTATATTTTTTTTTGTATTAAGATGACATTTTATATCGACAATAATGTAACTCTACCTCTACAAATATTAATTTATCATTCCACTACAATAAGTGAATCAATGATAAAAATGCTGATTTATGAACGTAAATATATCAAAAACTGTTTGAGCTACACTTAAAGAAATTTTTGATCCAAGACAAGCTAAAGGATTTAATAAATATGCCAAATAATAGCAGCTCCAACTCCTGTTTCTGCGTTAGTTCTTCTTCAACTTTAGTAACTGCGGGGGTTTATTTATAAATTCGATTTAATTTATTGTTGGAGAATATTTTTGTTTGAAATTATTTTTATTATTATCTGGGTTGACAATGTTTATAGCTGAAATTTCAGCTAATTATTGTTTGTAGGTTTTGTAGGTTTCAAGTTGTGAAGGGTTCAAAAGTAGCTGTAAATATACAATGCACACGGCTGCTGCGTCGCCAGTTCCTTTCTTTGAACTCTGGACACGCTGCTGCGTGTCTTGATATCGTGAGGACACCTGTTGCACACTAGTTTACTACTTAGTCATTCTTCTTCTTCTCTATCCAAGCGCGTCCCCGGTTGCATCCTCAGCTGTGCTGCTTCTAACATGCATGTCAATGGTCACCCAAGAATGCCAAAGACCTTGCGAAGTGGAGAAGAAATAGCCGGAACAGTAAAAACGGTTTGGCTATATAGTTTTACGACCGGCCGACTGCCTGACTTCAACCCTCTTTGGGAATGTATTTGTGTGAAAAGTTTTACAACCAGCCGCCGCCCGACGTCAACCCTCCTAGGGAATGGAATTGTAGCATGAAATATTTGTGCTTAGTCCTTTAGTCACCTCTTACGAAATCCACTGGAAGAGATGGAGTGGTCCTATTGTAACCCGGAACCACACGGGTTAGTTAGATGACAGTCATTGAGCTTCGTTAAAATCAGACACCAGTGTTAGCTACGAAGGGTTGGATCTCATCTATCAGCTCGGAACAGCACTTTCCTATGCTGCTATCCTTTTCTGTCAGCAGCGTCGGAAGTGCGATAGTGATCCCACTGCGCTCGCTAACCCGCCTGCCAAGCGTGGCTAGTATGGCAAAATCCCTAAATGAAGGTACAAAATAAACACCCAAGACCCAGGACAATTTGAAAAAGGCCATTTTCCAACTTGCCCTGGCTAGGGATCGAACCCAGAACCTCTGGATTAGCGGTCTAGCGTGTTAACCATTACGCCACGGAGGTCGCCACCACCCGGAGGGGCCGCCTGCGCGCATAGTAATAATGTAGGTACATTTTCGATACCTAAACGGGGAGTGATACAGGCCTGGTTTAAGGACAATTTATTTCATGGTTTATTGAAGTATTTATAGTTATTTTTTACCTTAGTTTAGCTACACTATGTTGTAATTTTCCTCTTCTGGCGCCATTTTGCAATGCACACTAGGGAAGAAAGCCGTATAAAGCAAAACTAATTTCTATACCAAGCTGGCTTTGTTCAGTACTTGCTATTGATCCATGGTTTAGCCTAACCTGCTGGTCTGGAATAACAGAATGTACGTACCTGCTCTTCCTGCGATCAAAACTGCACATCATAGCGCTGCGTCTAGAAACTACCCCATATCGATAGGTTTCATTAAGACATATGTATAAAATTTCACGCCAAAATCCTACAATAAATAGTTTATCGCTTTGTATAATAGTTATTAATTAATTAAAAATTTTAATAGAGACATTATGATACCACGAACATTCATCAGCAACATACTTCGTCATAACAGAATTATTATACCCATAGTTCTTTTTCACCATATATTTATTTGAATTATGTACTAAACCTGTCATTTTCCACCACGCGGTTGGTTGACTGGTAGATAAGGCCCTAAGGCCCTAAAGCCTAAGCTTTAAGTCAGCCATTACACTTGTATTACCTATTCCTCCAACTGTAACTGGAAGTTATAAAAAATATTCGTACACTAAATAATGTTACAATAATATACGACCTAGTCCCAGTAGTCCTACCACAGAAAATAATGAAAGACCCCACGGTTCGTACCACTGACCCAAAGGTCTCCATAATGCTCGGCATTACCCCTTTAAATAGGTACAGAGAGCCTTTGAGTCAAATACAATGCCGAGCGAGTATCATTTGACTTTTATGAAATACGATGGCCCAACTCTTTTATAAATTTCCTTGCCTCCAATCCTCAAACGCCCGTGGTCTCAAATGCTACTGGAACACATATATACGCAGCTTTTAAACACGCATATTTATTGTGTGTGTTGTAGCCCATAATAGCTAGCTTCACTTGTATTTGTGTATGAAGTTAAATGAATATAAAAAAGGCGAATCTAACGATACCTCTTAAGCTAGAATCCATCAGGCCGTTTAGGCTGCAAAGAAAGAAATAAACATATGTATATTAAACATACACTCGAAAAAGATATGCTTCCTACTGACGCAGTCGGGTAAATATTCACGAACTTTTCCCGTTCCTAATTAAATAATTCATAACAAAAACGGATGGATTTGTAAATACGCTTCCTCGTTGTCGTATTCCGAACTGAGTTCAGTCGCTCTGAAGCGTTGCAGCAGTTGAAGTCAATGTTACTTATTGTCCCATGGTGCAGAAAATAAACTATAGACGATGAGGCTCTTACTAGATATTGCAATATTACAATTGTGCGTCACATTCGTTTATTCAAACAACAAGCTGACTTGTGACAGTCTTGAGACCTGTGGAGAATGTGTCAGCTTTACTGAAGACTCATGTGTGTGGTGTACTGAGGTTCGTATTCCTTCTGTCCATGTTCGTCGATGCCAGTAACCTCGTCAAATTACCTAGGTTAGGTAGCGAACCCCGGGCTCGGAAGCGTTACCCAGGATGCAACTGGGAATACGCTCGGATGATAAAGATGATGAAGATTTTCATCGGCGCCGCTAGCAACTCGGTGTTATTTTGATTCCGTTTTCCGTCTACACTTACCATCAAGTGACCCGCTTGTTTGTGTGCCGCCCTATCATTTCGTGACAAAAGTAATTCTTCTTCTTCTTCGTCTAAGCGTGTTCCCGGTTGCATCCTCAGCTGTGCTGCTTTGGAGCCCAGGGTGCGCTTTCTCGCTTTTTCTTCTCCAAATATAACATGCATGTCAATGGTCAATGGTCACCCAAGGATGCCAAAGACCTTGCGAAATGGAGAAGAAATTGCCGGAACAGTTTAAATGATTTGGCTATAGTTTTACAACCAGCCGCCTGCCTGACGTCAACCCTCTTTAGGCATGTATTTGTGCGAAAAGTTTTACAACCGGCAGCCGCCCGACGTTAACCCTCCTTGGGAATGCAAATGTAGCACGAGATGTTTGTGGTTAGTCCTTTAGTCGCCTCTTACGACATCCACAGGAAGAGATGGAGTGGTCCTATTCTAACCCGGAACCACACCACGCCCAGTTCTATTTAAGTTTAGCCGTCTTAACACCGACCGTTACATGAGGAAGTGGCAGCAGGCTGCAACGGACAGGGATCAATGGAAAAATAAAGGGGAGGCCTTTGCTTAGCAGTGGGACACAAACAAAGGCTATTAAAAAAAATTAGGTATATACTTCCTTTTACTCTCAGCTGGGCTAAAGGCCTCTCCCAATAAAAGAAGGATTTGCTTAAAAATATTAGTTATTTATTACCTTTGCCAATAATCACCACCACAGATCACCTCGCTGGGCAGGGTTGGTGATCGCAGTAGATGACTGTGGTGGTATAAAATCGTTGTACAGAGAACGCTTCTGCCCGTTCTCTACTATCTATGTCTCCTCTATAACGAACCCGTGGGAGAGTTAAGTGGTGGTGACAAGATGTATTTTACTCTGCCGTCACCACATTTAGTTTTGTTTATTTCTGATAACCCCAATTAAACGATTCCACTTGACGCTACTGTTGATTGTTGTTGTTATTCTAGTAGATCAACGGAAAATGAGAGTAAGTATACGTGACATACTCGTAATATAACATACCTAAGGAAATATGTTTTTCCTTGTAAAGTAATCTGTTATAGACTGCAGAAAATAGATAAATGTCTGAATTGTATTTGTTTTTCCAATATTTTTTTTTGTTCGCAGGTTTCGAATGAACAACCACATTGTATGTCCAAAATATCTGTTGACACAGGTTGTCAAAAAGAGTACCGTGTTACACCTAAAAATAAATTCACGATCCCAAAACCTGACCTCGGTCCCAAAAACTTTCATGCAGTTGACAATGTCACAGGTGAAGATGCTATTCAATTCGTACCACATAACTTGGAAATTACGACCAGACCAGGGATCGATGTCGAATTTGACATGTACTACAAACCAGCAAAAGATTACCCCATTGATGTTTACTTTTTGATGGATCATTCTTACACAATGAAGGATTATACACAAGATTTGTTTGATCAAGGAAACATAACTTACAATACACTAAGACACCTAACAAATAACGTAAGATTTGGTGTCGGCACTTTTATTGATAAACCTGCGCTACCTTACGCACTGTAAGTTATTTGAATTTGAATCAATTTTTATTTCTTATTAACTTTAATTATTAAGCTAGGTGTTTTTAAAAATATCTATATAAGGACAAATGTAAAACATTGTAATATAAAAACCTAAATAGATGCATATCTAGATTAGATGCATTGCATCCGCTGGCAACAAGGAAGGCAACTACGGGTGCGGGCTGGATAGGGCCGCAGAGAAAGAATCCCTTTGATGCGCTCAGTGTCCAGGACTCCTGCCTTCTGAATCTAGCCCGTGACCCAGTCATCTAGCAGACGAGACTAAAGTTGTTTGTCAAGACTCTTCGATATAAGACCGTTCGCCGATACGACTACCGGAACAATTGATCGTTGCATCCACATCCCACTTGGCGTTCACGTCGTGAGCCAAATCAAGGTACTTGTTAAGGTTACTCCTTCACGATATTCTTGTCATGCTGGTTGGTGATGTCGACGAGCAGTACCTGGAACATCAATCGATCGGTCAACACTATGTCAGGTTATTGGCAAAAATAGCCCTGTCCTAATTAATCAATTTATTTGTATCTCCTATGGGAATCAAGGTGGTGGTTTATTCAATTGTTAAGTATCTCCGTTTGGAATCACGGGTCTTTTGACCCCGGTCCTTTGGGAGGCTTGCTTGGGGATACAGACCCAACACGTAGAGGCCCTTTGGAGAAGTTGATGTTAAGTGGCGCTCCCGCCAAAACCTATTCTTGGATACACCAATAAAAGGGTACACCCATGAATAGGTTTCGGCAGGAGAAAGATCTATTGCAAGAAAAAGGAATGGTGAAAGGTTAATGGGTTATGGAATGAGGTTGGGATGGTCTGATGCTGGGCTATTGCAATAGAAACGGCACCTGCCATAATCATGATTACTGACTATTGTAGCCAGGTGGTGGCTTGCCGCCCACTAAACGAGCCGACATTACCTGCCGGCAAAGGAGCAACACTGGTGTAGGTGACTCAGGGGTGTCGAGAGATATGCTGCGTTTTCTCCGAAGTTACTCGCAGCGTTATGCCCTTTAACACTTCCACCCCTGGAGCAACACCTCTAACGACTCCTCTCTGCACGGCCACTTAAGGCAATGCAGAGCAGAGCTGAGAGTCTTGCGAGCCCTCTTGGGTCTCCACTCCGACCGATGAAGGCAGGTCGGTGACGAGGGCTCTGATTCTTGTGAGTTCTTCTTCTGATTTCTGTGGCGCTCGGGTCCGTGATGTCGTTATTCACCAACAGATCGTCACAAGCTGCCATGCGGGCTATTTATTATTATTCTCATTGCTCGTTTTATTTTACATCTGTATTTTTTGATTAAATTAGGGCTAGTGGTTTCGGAGATAAGGGGGCGAAATGGTAAATTTTCGCCTATCATATTCAAAATTCATTTATTTACGTTATTCGTTCGTTCTGGGGTCACTGACTGACTCATATACTCGTATGTGTACCAAATTTCAACTCATTTCGTTTCAGTAGTTTCGTAGCAAATTGGCTGTGACAGACAGACAAGTGAGTGACTTATAGGGTTCCGTTTTTACCTTTCGAGGTACGGAACCCTTTAAAATAGTTTAAACGAAAACGTTGATAAATAATATTTCATTTTCAGTCCCAAAGAGCATGGAGCATACTCTTTTAAAAATCATTTAAATCTAACCGATGAAATAGGAGAATTTCTAACAATTCTAAATTTAACAAAATTTGGTGCCAACTATGAGGACCCTGAAGCTGGTCTTGATGCTCTTATGCAGGTAATGAAATGTGAAAAGGAATTGAATTGGCGAGACGGTGCTAGGCGCATCATAGTCCTTTGCACAGATGCAACGTACCACAGTGCAGGAGATGGCAAGATGGTGGGCGCCGATGTACCAAACGATATGAAATGTCATCTTACAAATAATAAATACGATGGCGAATTAATTTACGATTACCCATCAGTAAGTCAGATAAGAAAAGTTGCGACTGATGGGAAATTCATCATAATATTTGCGGCGGTGAAAACTGTTGAAAAAGATTACGTAGCCCTAGCAGAAGCAATAGGAAATGGAGCAACGTATGCCCCGTTGCAACTTGAAACTAATGCTAACGGCAAGTCAACGTCAAATATTGTTAAAATTATCGAGAAAGCGTACCGAGTAAGTTAACATTAAAATTAATTTTGAATAAGTATAAGTAAAACAATACAAGTAACTTATTTGGAGCTAGTTAGCTCAGTACTTGTGGTTTGTCCTTATATCCATTGTTTTATAATTTATCTGACCCCTTATTATAAAAAGGTCATTCAAATATGTTGTGTGATATGGTTTAATTATGTGCAGAAATGGTACCAATATACAAAGAGTGTTTCAGGCGCAGAAAAGATGCATTAGATAACTTAGCAACATAGCCAACATACCACCTATTTCGAGTAAACCTTATTTTAAATCACTGAATTTGAGGAATAAGCATCTTTGTTAAACAAAATGCGCATTTATTTGTTCAAGCTAGACACTTCTTCCTTAGAACAAGACGAAGTTGTAATAGACTCGTGTTCAATATAATACTAAAAAGCGATAAATATAAAAATAACAACAAATTATCTTATCTTATGTGCTGGCTTTTAAGTTTTACTAAAACGTAAAATATTAGACTTAACGCGAAATATATAGGTACTCGTTCGAAACACTGCCTTAAATTATTATTTTAGAGTAATATTCAATATTTGTTCTAGACATTTTAATACAACGGTGGTTACTTATTTTCAGGATTCTGTGCAATACGTAGAAATATCGGGCTCAAATTGGCCCTCAAATGTAGAATTAAAGTTGGAACCAAACAGTCAAAAACGTAACAAGTATAAAATCAGTCATCAAGAAATGTTACACGTAAAAGCAAATCTGGCAGTCAAGAACTGTGGTGGAGAACAGAACAGGAACCATTTGTTAAGGATAAGTCCTTCTGGTCTGAGGGAGGCTCTAACAATTAAATTACATGTGGATTGTGAGTGCGACTGCGAGAAAATGTCTAAAAAAATAAATAATGCTTCGCAGTGCAGCTATAATGGCACATATCAGTGTGGTGTGTGTAAATGTTATAAAGAAAGGTAAGTCTCGAATATTATTTGTTGATACAATTATTATGACTTTATCTCATGCGGATAGACAGACCCGAAGGTCTCAAAATCTAAAGGCTACGCTAAGCAAGTTGAAAAGTCACTGAAAATAGGTATTAGCGATCTATCAGACAGCGGCCAGATACTTTCTTTTCTTTATATTTTTTTATTTTATTTGCATGCATATATTTTGTCTTTTTTTCATTCTCTGTATTTTAATCGAGTTTAATGTGAATACCAAGCAGAAGTGGCGTTTTTATTTGAAATAAATTTCTAACTCGTAAATATGGTGAAAATTTCCATATTTCTCAATGTTAGGCACCAGATAGGCCGCTTCCGCGGAAGCGGGTTCTACAGCTAGACGGACTAATGTAATAATTTTAATAGTGGTTCATTAAATAATTGAAAGGCCTATCTAGTGCCTAACATTGAGAAATGTGGAAATTTTCACCATATTTACGAGTTAACAATTTATTTCAAATGAGAGCGCCAGTTCTGCTTGGTATTCACCTTAACGCAGATGCAATACGTGCAGGTAGAGAGGAAGGTATATTATTTATAAAAATTGCAACGTTAAAATTACATTCTATTATTTTAATACTACGGAGTTTAAACCTATTTGTCTTTGCACGTCCCATTGTTCCGGCCCACACGCCATCCAATAATAAAGAAAAGAACGATGAAAGTTGGCTTGCTATTCAAGTTCGGCAGGATTAAGCGTTCTCCATACATTTTGGTGTCCCAAAATTCATTCGTCCTTCGTCTGTTGTAACGATTGCAGCTTTATTATATTTTCTTTAATTTACCAAAGAAGTTTAATTTCCGCCCCACTGTATACCTAAATATACACCCATCAGAACAGAACAGAGAACCATTTTTTACCAACCACGTTGTCTATGCAAAGACTTTATACCATTTATTGCAATTACCAATACGTCTGTCCAGCGTGCAGCGTGGTAATTGTGGGCAAATCCTTTATTTATTGGATGAGGCCTTTAATTCAACAGTGGACTGAAGATGAAGAAGGTTTGCATGGGTATGGTTTTGTATCTATAACTGCCTTCTCGGAAAAAATGGAAAGAAACTGTATCTAAAATCCAAACCAGTTTTAAGATTCTTGAGTTATACTCGTATGACCTCATAAATAGTGATTAATGGATGTTTCAGTATAAATAGAATACAATTTGCCTTTTTCCTGGTCGCAATACTGGATCGTCCAGTAATATGATGTTTTTCCTTTTAGCTATAGGAGATATACATATACACATGTATGTAAGTACAAACTATCTAAGTATGTATTTTTTTCCATTTCCAGCCGTCACGTGTCCCACTGCTGGGCAAAGGCCTCCCTCCATTTTTTCAATTCTGATCGGTCTTGTGTTAGACCTTTCCATTGTTTATCGTGTCAGTGGCTTACCGGGCTTTCTGGTGTTTGTGGGGATCCAGGATGAGGTGACCTTTGCCCATAAGTGGTCTGGCCTACGATACACGTGGCCAGCCCAGTCCCATTTTAGCTTGGCAGCCTCCAGAGTTGCATCTGTGTTACCTGTCCGTAAGCATAGTTTGGTGTTGTGAATTTTGTTCATCAACTTGTCATCTAGGATGCTACGCTCCATCGCTTATTGGCACACCTTGAGTTTGGACTTTTGGAATTTAGTTAAAGACAAAGTATGCGCACCATATGTTAATATAGCAAGGATGCAGCTGTCCATTAGATTTCTTTTCAAGAAAATAGGGAGGTCTCCCTTGAATGTTGGAACCATGGATCAATATCCTTTACAGGCGTTTTCTGTTCTTCTTACAACTTCCTCTTCTTACCGGTCTCTTGTTACCGGTCTTACCAATTGGCCCTGGTAGATATAGTCATTGACATACTGATAGAGGGAAATGGAGGGATAAGACATACTGCGCCGACCCTAAGGGTAAATAAGATGATGATCTGCACTACTTCACCATCAACTCTAATAGGACAGTTGGAGCTATTAGTCATAACTTTAGTCTTTGACATATTCATCCGCAGTCCAATCTCAAGGTTTGCGTCGCTAAGATCTTGTAGCATTGTTTGTAACTCTTAGGCCGTGTGCGAGAACAGGATAATATCGTCGGCAAAGCGCATTTGTCAATCTTGCTTCACCGAAGATGATTACTTTTTGGTCCCAGGTTGGTACAAGTTTTCTGAAAACTTCTTCCAGAGTGCAGATAAACAACTTTGGCGCTAACGGGTCACCTTGTTTGACTCCTTTTTTCAATTCTGAAAGATGGCCCTATTTTGGAATCAAATTTTATGGATGCAGTACTGTTGGTGTACATTTTATGTATTATTTGTATTTATTGCCGATGTACATGCGTAATTTTTTTATGCAAATTTTTTTATGCCAACTTTTAATAGTTAGGTATATTAAGTATTTTTTTTATTAAAGTAGGTAGTTACCTAAAAATGTATGATTCTGAACAACTTTTTATACCAAAATAAAAAACATGTATTCGACGATATGTTTCTGATTAAAAAATAATTACTCTTGTTTCGTTTATTTTCTTATAGATCCGGTAGATCGTGTCAATGTTCTATGGATCGCATTAGTCACAGCGATTCGTACAAAACATGTAAAGCGAATGAAACCGACATGTTCTATTGCAACGGGCGTGGCACTTGCAAGTGAGTCAAATTACTAATTGAGGTATTCATCTCTTATCAAGTATTGGGCATTAAATAATCGCTCATAGGCTCAGGTCATAGGTATACTTACTAGGAGGTTTATGGTCTAACGCGAGATAGCATTTTCGCATGCTAGGCAACCCCGGGAGTAAATAGTACCTAATTGCAAGTAGCTAACAAGTTTATTATAAACTAGCGGCCCGCCCCGGCTTCGCACGGGTATTTATTATACATATAAATCTTTCTGATGAATCACTTTATCTATTTAAAAAACCGCATCAAAATCCGTTGCGTAGTTTTAAAGATCTAAGCATACATAGGGACAGACAGTGGGAAGCGACTTTGTTTTATACTATGTTGTGATTAAAACTCAGACTGCCACGAACTACCGATACGACTTTATAGCCGTAGCGCTACCTAAACAGCTACTAAACCGATTTTCATCAAACATAGCTAAGAAGGGAACTTGCTTTCCCGTTAAAAAAACCACATCGAAATCGGTCCATCCGTTCGAGCGCTACGAATCTAGGATTGTCACAGACAAATAGATAGACATTTTTACATACATACATACTATCACGCCTGTTTCCCACAGGGGTAGGCAAAGACTATGGACCTCCACTTGCTACGATCTTGACAGTCCTCTTCGCTTCATCTACACTCATCAACCTCTTCATACATGCCCTTCGGTTACGTGTACTTCTTACCTCTCCCTTTTTCAGAACGTCTGCAATCTAATCGCAGAACGTTCGCCGAGGTCGACCCTGTACCGCTCTTCCTTTCACACTTACCTTATAAATATTTTTTATTAATCTATTTTCATCCATCCTTTCTAAATGCCCAAACCATCTTAACATCCCTTGTTCTACTTTTGTCACTACGTCCTCTTTCACTCCACACCGATCTCTTATAACATCATTTCTTATTCGGTCTTTCAAGGTAACACCACACATACTCCTCAGCGCTCGCATTTCAACTGCATTTATTCTGCTTTCATGCTTTCTCTGCCATACCCAACTCTCACTACCGTACATTAACATTTTTATCGAGGGTTAAAAATGGTTGTCAACGTTAACCACGTTGACAACAATTTTTAACCCCATTAATGATTCATAGTTCATTATTTATTGTATCAATCCCTGTCAATCTGTTTTTTATGTATGTTTGTTACGCGATATCTTCGCCAATTATGAACCGATTTTATTAATTCTTTTTCAATGGGACCAACTTGGTAGTAAAGGCTTTCCTTTTACTACCAAGTTGGTCCCATTTTAATTTGGTGAAGATATGATGAAGAACTTTGAAGATGTAAAAGGAACTCCTAAAAATAATTAGTCTGTTTTTTTTGTTGTTAAAAATTTAATTATATTTCGTCTGGAAAAAGTATGAGATGTCCACGAGGTGGTTAGATGTAGAACTCTACGAGTAAACTGTTTCCAATTTGTTAATATAAAAACAACACTGTAATCAGTACCTATAGTGGCAATTTTGTCTCTTTAGTTGCGGAAAATGCGACTGCAATGACGGTTTTTCTGGAGGTTTCTGCGAGTACGACGACAAAGCGTGCGTGAGGATCAGCAACCAGCTGTGTGCCGGACATGGCAGATGTCGTCTGGGGAAGTGCGACTGCTACCCGGACTGGGAAGGCGATGACTGCAACTGTCCCGTCGACAAATCCACTTGCACTGACCCGTACTCTAAGAAAGTAAGTTTTTCTGAAAGTTTGTCCACCACAGTCCACGGACTAGTAAAATTTGAGAAGCTCGTGTTGCAAGTGTGCATGAAGTTAGTTATATTCATAATTAAATAATTTAAACCGGTAAACTCACGTGATAGTCGGATAACGCCGACTAGGTTTCGATCGATTTAGACGGTCATCTTCAGGGCGAGTGTCAACGGCGATCCAACGTTATATTCATTGTAAGTGCTTATGGACCAAGAGTCGGAGAGGTCAAACACCAGACCTTACTAAATATTTATGTGCGATTATATAGTGCTAGTGTGTACCTTCAGTATACGCATACTGCCAAAACAGGGCCGATTTATTGGCACAGGGGTCCAAACTCGAAGTGAGTTCCTTAAAGTCTCAGGGCTGATTTTTAATATTCAATAATCGGCTATGTTTTCAAACTAGCGAGTATGATTAGTAAGAAAATAAATGAGGTCTGGTACCTCTATGGCTCTCGGTCCAAGTGCCTTCGTAAAACCTGTGGTAAAACATAAAATTTTGTAACTTCCAGATTTGCTCTGGCAACGGCGTTTGTCGCTGTGGCATGTGCGTGTGCGACATGGGGGATGCAATAGGTACAGCCAAAAACGCGACCTACGGGGGAGTCTTCTGTGATAGGTTGGTGACATTTGAAATCAACTAAACAGTTAGTCATGTCATCAAGAAAGCAGCCGGATATATGCTATGGACACAGAATACAGTAAGAGTAAACAGAAAGGAATCTCCTAAGGTACGCGCAATATGTGTCCCCGTTCCCCGCACCCGCACCTCTCCCCCGGTTCTTGACGGCCAACGTGAGTCATCGAGGCGAAAACGGGGGAGAGGTGCGGGGACGAGGAACGGGGACGCATATTGCGAGTACCTTAGGAGATTCCGGCCTGTGCTATGGAGACAAATGGGGGAAGCCTTTGCCAAGGGGCAAGCTGACAACAAACGGCAGTCACATTACAACAGGAAAGTAGAGGACGTCAGCAGGAGAGGCTGTAGTAAGTAAGTAAATAGTAAGTAGCCGTGTGGTTCCCGGCAGAGTAGAATAGGACCACTCCAAATCTTCCCGTGAATGTCGTAGAAGGCGACTTAGGAAACACAAGCTAAACAAAGCTTTTAAACATCAATGAGACCTCTCCAACCCGTTTGGCCAGCGTGGAGAGTGTAGGCCAAATCCTCTGACTGCTCTGGCTAATATATGGCTCTGGTAGTACAGAGGGTCGTGCTCCTGCAGTGGAGACTAAAAAAGACCTGATGATGATGACATGTTGCACATTTATTTTAGACAAGCTGTTACCCGTACCGTTGCTCGCGTAGTCAAGAGTTATTTAACAATGGGAACTTCACATTTTAAAAAGTAGTTATTCTATGTTTCAATTCACGTAATATGCTATCTACAAGATATGCCAAATTTTATTGCGATCCGATTAGCCGTTTTGGCTTAAAAGCGGAACAAATATCCATATCTCGACATGACGACCTCTGTGGCCTAGTGGTCATCACGGCAGACTGTCACACTGGAGGTCCCGGGTTTGGCCCCGGTGAGGTCAAGACGGAAAATGGACATTTTCAGATTAACCTGGGTCTTGGTCATGTTTATCTATCTACACAGGGTGACTTTTTAAACACCAGCCAATTTTTTGGAGCAAGTTCAGTCGATAATACTGAACTACTTTCGATAAAAAAAGTTATTAAAAATCGATAAAAATTTTTCGTCCTTTCATACAAAATCCGTGTGGCTGAGCGCTGAATTTTTATTTTAGTTTTTCGTTCATTATTTTTATGGAAAGTAGTTCAGTATCACGGACTGAACTTGCTCTAAAAATTTGGTTGGTGTTTAAAAAGTCAGCCTGTATATATATTTCTTATAAAATATAGTATCCTATAAGTTAGTATCCCATATCACAAGTCTCGAACTCACTAGTACTTTGGGGCTAGCTCAATCAGTGTGATTTGTCCATATATATTTATTTATATATACTTAAAAATTATTATATTATCACATCAGAATCAGATATAGAATGAATTATCATGAACTATTTACCCCCACATTTTTTAAAATGTGTTCATTTACGTTTTACTTCCATCATTGGGTCACGAACTTATACCTTACCATAGTTCAACTCAATCGGTTCAGTAGTTTCGTAGGGGGGGGGGGGGGGGGGGAAATGGTCCATTTTCGCCTATTTTCTTAAATAACTTCAAAAATATCGATCTAAGAAATAATAAAAAAAATATACTTATGTATAATTCTCAAAAAATGCTCTTTTATTTGATATGTCACACGATAGTGATTGCAAAACTTTTTTTTAATGCCGAAAACCTTGCGAAATAGTAAAGAAGTGAAGTTTATTTTGGTTAAGTATAGTTTTACGACCGGCCGCCTGCCTGACGTCATCCCTCTCTATAAATAATAGTGTGTAATCATCTTTGTCTCAAGCATAAGAGTCTTTATTTCTTTTATTCTGTCACAGTTGCGACGCCTGTGCTAAGAAGCGATGCCAGGAGCTAGAAACGTTTGTCGAGTGCCACTACTTCCACAACACCCCCTGTGATCCGAAACCCGATACTGTGGTTCATATCGTCAACAGAACAGAGATCAACTCAGCGAAGTGGAGGGGAGAGTGGTGCAAAAAGACCCTAGAGGGACAAGACCGCTGGATTGTGTTCAGGCATTACTACGACCGGGACGATAAAAAGATACATGTTATCATACAAGATCAGCTGGATGTGCCGCCGGAAGCTGATATTTGGGGTAAATAGTCCTAAACCATCGAAATATTATTGTTCGTAGTCCTAAACACAGATCGTAACTATAACGTTGACGACTGTAGATGAAGCGAAAGAGGTCTGTCAGGATCGTAGCAAGTGCAGGTCCATAGTCTCTGCCTAAGTGCCTACCCCTGTGGAAAACAGGCGTGATAATATGTATATGTATGTACACTAACACGTGTTTGTCCCTAACATTGTTTCTTTGTTTCCAATGTGTTACTGACTACGTTGTTCGCGTTAAGTTTGCCGCTGACAAGAGGGAACGCGCATTCCACGGACCGGCAAACTTAGTGCGAACGCTTTGTACTTACTTAAAAAGTCCTCAATTTTGTCAGAGATTCACTGACCGATCAGTTTAAGTACTTCTAGCAGACCTACAAACCTCACATTTGGAATTAAGATAGTAATTAGCTAATGCTCGTTTATGAAAAAAATTAAAAATCTTTTAATTTTGGTCCTGTTTTTGGTACTGTGACTACTATTACGGTGTCACATACAACGTGGAAGGGACATACCCGTAATAAATCGAACCACGGTATATACTAGATTATTATAGTCCCTATAATGAAATTAAAATAACAGCCAACAAATGAAAAAAAAATTGCATTTCCATACAAAAGTGTGCAGCCGCCCGGGCGATTTGTATGGGAATGTCGAAATGTTATTTGACTGTTATTTTAATTTCATTACACTTTAGTGATTTAGTACGAGTATAGCCCGTTGCTCGATTTATTACGGGTATTTCCCTTCCACTTTGTATACAGTAGTCACAGTGCCGAGTGGTTGGTGGCCTAGAATAGGACCACTCAATCTCTTCCTGGGGATGTCATAAGAGGCGACTAAAGGACTAACCACAAACATCTTGTGCTGCATTTGCAATCCCAAGGAGGGTTGACGTCAGGCAGGCGGCCGGTCGTATCATAGCCAAGTCGTTTAAACTGTTCCGGCTACTTCTTCTCCACTTCGCAAGGACTTTGGCATCTTTGGGTGACCATTGACATGCATATTAAAATTTGGAGAAGAAAAAGCGGGAAAGCACTCCCCGGGCTTCGAAGCAGCACAGCTGAGGATGCAACCGGGAATGCGCTAAGAATGCTAAGATGACGTAAACACAGTAGTCACAGTGATCGCAAAAAGGAATGCATTAAAAACAAAACTTGTTAAACAACGCCATTCTCGCAATGATCACATGGCAGGTTTTTGAGATCAAATCCCACATGAAAATCCAAGTCAGTAGTTAAATTTGGCAATTCCACAGCAATATTTCTCAATATGTTGCGGCGACGTATAGAGTAAATAGTTAATTTCCTCTTAGGTACTCAGTGTAAATTATTTTTTCGTAGTTCCCGTGGCGATAGCGATTGGAACGGTGTTGTTAATTGGTTTGCTGACGGTGGTGGCCTGGAAGATCCTGGTGGATTACTATGATGCCAAAGAGTACGAGAAATTCGCCAAGGAAGCGCGGGAAGCGGGCTTTGAAGTGACAAACAATCCGTTCTACGTTGATCCCAATATCCAATTCTCAAACCCTGCCTTTCAACAGTGATGTACAGTTCAATAACGAAGTTAGTGGACCTCAAATCATAGCATCACCGAATGTTTTTTATTCTGTGTTATATTATTTTTATTTATATAACGTCTAACAAAATATACTGAAACTATTTGAAGGGTGAATTCAGTCCATGATACTGAACAACTTTCCCCAAGGAACATATATCGAAATATGAAAAATATTTTTTGACTTTCCATGCAAACTCGGATCAGCTGATCGCTCAACTTGTATGGAAGATCAAAAATTATTTTTCATATTTCGATATTGTTCCTTGGGAAAAGTTGTTCAGTATCACGGACTGAATCCACCCTTAAAATAGTTTTAGTATATTTTGTTAGACCCTGTATAACAGGACTGAACACAAACCTTTTTTTATTGTTTTGTCTAACGTTTCGAATAAAGGTTACATATTTCGTGGTCGCAGACTGACCTGCTGAAGAGCAGCGGTGTCTTCTTATTAGAATTATAAAATGTGGGTAGTGCCATTATCAAAAAATCTGCGTTCACTATCAACAAAAAGCCACCGATGCTCTCCAGCCAGTCAGTCTGCGACCACGAAAGATGTAACTTTTATTCGTAACGTTAGAAAAAACAATAAAAAAAGGTTTGTGCTAAGTCCATCGAAATATAATTCTCTAGAAATCTAACGCTCCTACATTCACCGCTTCGCTAATGATTCCATTTACGCAAACAAACGAACAGAAATTACAACGAAACACTCCAACGCACACATAGACAAAGATGCATGCGATTGGTCGCGACAAGGTCCCGCGTCGTCGTCGGTCGGGTGAGGCAGTCAACGCAACGAGCGGTGAGATACAACGCGCGGATGGTACCTATTTTGCAGTACGCTATGCTAAAATAAATAACCATGTTTGCTTGTTACTTTTTTTTTTTGAATAACTAATTTACATGTCTGTATGGCTTCTACACCACTTCACGGCACATGAAGGCATTTTTAATGAATCGATTATCGCAAAAACACAGCAATATTCTCAAAACAAACTTCTTGCGACGCAACTGCACGACTCGAGTGTCACGGCGAACTGTCGCGCCGCGCTGTTCATATTTTAAGCCCCGCCCGCCGCGGTACATATCGCGTGGAATGATTTTTCGGGATTAGTTACGATTCTAGAGAATTATTGTTCGTAGGCTATGTCCCGTTATTCGAGTATATAGGTCGCAGTTGGATAGTATAATCCGCTAATTGATAAAACCTCAAAGCTCAAAAAAAGCTGTTTGGCATTACAGCTCGGTTTTGTTAAACAGCGAACCCTAATACGCGGAATAGAATGAACGATTTGTATTCATCCATGCGGCATATATAAATCATGTGTTCAAAGCACGATTGTTCAAAGCACAATAGTTCAAAAACCAATAAAGTGTTATACTTATAATATTTAGCTCAGATATCTTCCGCAATATGGCGAGGTCCAGTAACTTAGGCTCACGGACGGGTTCAGTCCGTCTCTGTTACAAACCCAACATGCGATAGAGATAGCTGCTACGAGCAATAATTCTCTAGAATCTCGAAAAATCTTTCCACGCGATATGTACCGCGGCGGGCGGGGCTTGAAATATGAACAGCGCGGCACGACAGTTCACTGTGACACTCGAGTCATGCGGTTGCGTCGCAAGAAGTTTCCTTTGAGAATATTGCTGTTTTTGCGATAATCGACTCATTAAAAATGTCGTCACGTGCCGTGAAGTGGTGTAGAAGCCATACAGACATGAAAATTAGTTATTAAAAAAAAAATTACACGTAAACAAGGTTATTTATTTTAGCGTAGCGTACTGCATAATTCGCGCCATCCGCGTGTTTTATCTCACCGCTCATTGCGTTGACTGCTCCACCCGACCGACGACGACGCGTGACCTTGTCGCGACCAATCGCATGTATCTTTGTCTATGTGTGCGTTCGAGTGTTTCGTTGTAATTACTGTTCGTTTATTTGCGTAAATGGAATCAGAATCGAAGCGGTGAATGTAGGAGCGTTAGGTTTCTAGAGAATTATATATCGATGGATAGCTGAAACCATCGCGGGTCACCTGTATCTGTAGAGTTTGTGACAGGGACGGATACCCGTCCGGAGCTCAGAACAATAAAACTAGAGATATGGGATATAATAATGTTCTGAGAATAAAACCAAGTCCGGAGCGTCCGCTTGACGTAGTTTCAAGCCGTCAACATTTGTGAGACTGACACATTGCTGTCATGAAAGAAAGAAGAATATTGTTTGAATTTATGGCACATTGTCTTCTTGAAAAAAAATTAAATCCAAGATGTGTGTCATTTGGATGTTTGAAATGGAAATAAATAAATATTATATTTGTAACCTATTATGGAGTTTTAATACAAAAACCTTTTAAAAAGCGACAAGGTTTAGACCCTGTGGTATCAGCTAAAATTAGAATAAATAAAACCATGTAAGTTAAACTTATATAAATTTCAGAATAGGTATATATCAACGAGATACTATATACGAGTACTTATATACTTCATGTCAATAGTATATATAGAATTGTTCTTTTAAAATAAAAAATAAAAAAATCGGAACGCTTTTTTAATTTTTTTTATTATATTCTCATATACTCGTATAATATTAAACAAGAAAAGTCGTAAATACAAAAAAAAAGAAACGACTGTAAAAAAATCTCATTATATATATAAAACAAGTTTATGGCCGTTTAAATATTTTAACTTCCAATGAATAAACACTAAACATGGAAATTATCATATAGGTCCTGAAATTGTAATTTAATTTTGTTTAAGCTAAAAGTAACATGATTGCAGTGGCTATATGGCTATATATTTAAAATAGTTTATTCTTTTTTATTACCTACATATGCTGGGTTATTGATGGTACGCGTAGGAGACGTGTAGAGAACGTTTGTTCGGACGCTAGACGTGCGCTGTTTAGTCGAAAGTAGGAACTGTTCGTACTCTCGCCGGTCCCGCCTGGTCGTCACTATCTTCCAGCCCACCAGTGCGCAAATACCTCCTATAATTAGCGCGGCAAACGTGCCACCTCCGGCCCCTGTGAAAAATATTAAGTTTTATCAGGCCTGTGTCACTCCGGGGGTTTAGGTATCGAAAATGTACCTACATTATTACTATGCGCGCTGCGCACAGGCGGCCCCTTCGGGTGGTAAATTCAGTTATACGAATCGTTTGTCCAGAGTAATAAGAATGAAAGTGGCTTGCAATGGATGTGTAGGTATCTATGCGAAAAGGTGCTGAGTTCTGACGTGAGCTAAATTAAACCATATCGCTAGCCACATTGAGTAGATATTTCTTTACTGAGTGAGACTTCTGAACGTTAGTATAATTTATTCTGTGGTTTTATAAACTAACATATTAAAGCGCAGGCCACACCGCCACCTAGCGAGCGAGCGAGCTGAGCGAGCAGCGTTTCAACTCTTTTCATACATCGGTTTACACAGCGAATTACAGAGATAAGCACGGAAGATAAGCTACATCAGTCAGCGATGCAAACGTTGCGAACGAAATAAACGACGATTCCAAGGCAGCTATTCCTTCACTTCGTAAGTATTTCAAGGTGTGTACTAAGTATGAAAATATGTTAAACGATGCTCGCCCGGGTGTACTTTCTTATACAGACAAAAGTTTAACAGATCTAATTTTCGTTATTTAGAAATTTTTCACAAGATCATCATGTCATAGAATAATCAATATGTAGGTTACTCAGTATAAATAATTTTTAATAATATATTTTCGTTGCACAGAAAATCAATAATTAGAATGTTTGTAATGAATAATTTGAAATCATAGAATTTTATAACAAATAATATTTACTTTTGCGATGTTTCTAATATCAGAATATCAAATTAAATATTATTATTTTTAATAAGTATAGTTAATATAATATTTATAACCTATAAGTTGGCCCTATTCTAGTAAAATGGATAAAACTTTCCCACTTTGGTGACAGTTCCTAACCTAACCTATAAGTTTGCCCTAACCTATATTGTGGTAGCGACTTATATATGGTATTTAATTTGATTAAACTATGTTTTCACTTAATACTTCCTTAAATAATAATTTTCAGTAAAATAAAATTCCATGAAAGATTATACCGAACAAACAATATTCTTTAAAGAAATATTCTACTGTTTGATTAGTTTGTTAAGGCGAAGATATAGGCAAATGGCCTTGAAGTGTGAAATAAATTGTTAACTCGTAAATATGGTGATAATTTCCATATTTCTCTACGTCATGCACTAGATAGCCCTTTAAATTATTTTATGAACTGCCGTTAAAACTATTATTGGTGATCCGTCTAGCTTTAAAACTTGCCGTGGCCACTTTTGGCGGAGGCAAGTTTTAAAGCTAGACGGACTAATGTAAATACTTTCAACGGTGGTTTATAAAATAATTTAAAGGGCTATCTAGTGCATGACGAAGAGTAATATGGAAATTATCTCCATATTTACGAGTTAACAATTTATTTCAAATGAGGGCGCCACTTCAAGGTCATTTGCCTGTATCTTCACCTTAAATGAAAATATGAGATTCTAAAATTCATTGAACTGTGTTTCTATAAATTGTGTTTCATTCAAGTAAATAGTCTTTGAAACAATAATATTTGAAGAACTAAATATTCTGTGAATCGAAATTCTATGAAATTTCAGTCTGTGAAACAAGGGGCACCCATGCTCGCCCGGATTGAACGCTCGCCTCGCTCTTCCGCTCGCTAGCTCGTCTTAATTTTTTCGTATGAACCCACATAGCTTAGCTCATCAATGCTTCGCTTTTTAACCCCCGACAAAAAAAGAGGGGTGTTATAAGCGTGCATGTAGCGCGACTTGATATTCGTATCAAGTCGTATCAGTAGTTCCGGTACTCATCACTAGATGGCGACAGTCGGGGGTTTTTTAATTTGCCTAGCAAATAAACTTGTACATAGTTTCCCTCGCCTCGCTTCCCCTCGATGCTCCCGCTAGCTCGCTCTCACGCTCTAGACTACTAGATGACTACTAGCTGGTTGTGTGGCCTGCGCTTAAGAGTCCCTTTACCCAACACAGAATCAGAGTTTCCCATATAAACGTAGTCTACGTTTTATTTTGAAACGACATGTCAGATTTCGGTAAAAGTAACTTTAAAGAAATTGCATATATCTAGGGTTATAATTGGTTTTCAGAGTCAAAAGACCTTGAAAGAGAAAATAGTGCAATAAATCATTTTTGACCATTAGTATGGAAAACTTTTATACCCTAGTATTTTTTTTCGAATTCATATTTTGACTGTAAAAACCAATTGTAATCCTAGATATATGCAATGTCTTTAAAGTTACAATTTTTTAACGAAATCTGACCTGTCGTTTCGAAATAAAACGTGGACTACGTTTGTATGGGAAAGTCTAGGGTAAGGAGGTTCTTAAGACTGAATCTGAGTTAATCCATTAAACACCAAGAAAACCAGACACAATAGATAAACAATGGACCGCTAGGGTCATGCGGGGTTTGAACTTTGGAGCGTTAAATGAGCGTTAGCTATTCTAAGAATTTTTATATTTTGCGAAAGTACTAGATAAACCTATGCCAGTTACTACGAGTAGTAGGCGATACAACAGATCTCTCCTGTCGAAACCTATTCAAGGGCACACCTTTTATTGGTATATTTTATGAACAGGGTTTTGGCGGGAGCGCCTCATGACATCAATTTTTCCAAAGAGCATCTACTTGTTGGGTCAGTAACTCTACGCAAACCTCCCAAAGGACAAAGCCAAAAAGACCTGTGATTCCAAAAGGAGATAAAATAAATAAATAAATAAAATCCAAGTTTTTGTTATTATGTAGACGAAGATCACAAACCTAGTTTTTAAGATTAAATCCTCTGATTGGGAAGAAACTTTCTCCTAACATACAGGTTTTGCCTAGTTTAGGAGACAGGGCTGTAATGAAATTATGTAAAACTGTTACGGTAAATAAGATTATTTTTACCTATTTGTGTGGGACCTGAGAAATTATATAAGTGTTTTGTCTATTTTTAAATTTGTATCTTCATGGATAAATTTGGTTCTTAAATGAAATTACAGAATTAGTTAACTTTGATAGATAACTTAATCTCTTTTCTTTACTGGTTCAGTCAAGAAGGTACTTACTGTAATAATTTTCCAAGCAGTCTGCATTTTTTGCAACCAATAGTTGTATCTTCCTGTTTTCATCGTCGTATTTAAAGGCAAACTTTATGTAACATCCAGGTGAGACCCGCGTGTCTTCGCAAATCGTCCAGACTTTCCTATCTACTTCGTCAATATTTTCTTCTAAGTGTGCTATGACACTGTTTCGTGTGCCCAAATCAAAACAGCTATCTTTTTTATACGCACACCGAGCGTTCTCTTCCAGCAAACTGCACTGTCGTTTAAGGTCATCAGTTTTGGGTTTCCCGTCATAACCGCACCATTTATTTGTGTTCTGCCTCGCGTCCCACTCGGGTGCTGGTTTGCACACACAAGTATTATTTATACATTTCCCTCGTTCATTACACATCTGAAATATTAAATACGAAATACATATTCCGTGCTTAAAAGTTTTAGGTGAAAGTAATGGCGTAATGGTTAACACGCTAGCCCGTAATCCGGAGGTTCTGGGTCCTGGGTCTTGGGTGTTTATCTATATATGTATTTATCATAAAAATAAAGTATCGTTAAGTTAGTATCCCATAACACAAGTTTAGAACTTACTTTGGGGCTAGCTTAATCAGTGTGATTTGTACTCATATATTTATTTATTTATTTATTAATCTACATCATGGAGCTAGAGAATATCCAATTGGCAATCACGAAGGGGACATCGAAATCAGCCCCCGCACAGCCCCGGTACAGGCAACAGCGTTTATCGAGCGCTATCATTTATCACTATCTCGCTCTACGTAATAATAACGAGCAGGACGGCACTAGTTTGTCGCGCGATATAAACTTTATCCAGTTTTCTCAACAGTGCTATGCTACGGGGGCAGGAAAACCAAAAACTCGTCGGGAAGACGATATTCCAAAAGTGGCTGGCAAGTTGTTGAAAGAAATGCAAAGGACAAACAGAGATGTAGATAAATGAGAGAAACTTTTGCCCAATATTAGACTAAAAGTCGCTTATATTATGACGATGATGACTTACCCAGAACTTACTACGGAGATTTTTAAACGGAAAAAAAAAATGATGCTGCGAACAGGCATACAAATCACAAAACCCATCCATTACTTTTGAAGAGCTCGGTTTTATAATTGTCCTGCTCCGTGCCTCGGTGGGAGTACGCATCATTAGCGCTTGCGCATGTTAAGCTACACCGGGCGTGGACCGCACATGGATGGGTGACCACAAGTTGCATACAAATTTTCTTGAGCTCCTTCATGCTTCGGAAGGTACCTTAAGACATTATTCTCGGTTGTTATCAGTAGATGGCAGTCGTCAAGCTATGTGAGATGCCTTTAGGTAGCTTGAAACATCTAACACCAGTGTTGGACACTTACACACACGACAAACAGAAAAAAAACAAATTGAAGTTCCTCGGCGTTAATAAACGACTGTCTGCACGGAGGTTAAAAAGCTCTAAAACTATGTTGTACGTATATGCTATTAAGTGTGTAAGACTTACCTTATTATCCCTTAAACAATTTTTTTTGAGTTTAGATGTATCACACGCAAGCCCATCCCAATCTTGATGACAATGACAAACCCCGCAATCACATTTGCCATGATTGGAGCCCGAGCACAGCTTCCCATTTGCTCCTATTGGACAGTCGTTTACCTTTATCTGGCAAAACGAGCCGCAGTATAGTTTTTGGTCCCTATAATAAACACAAAATGAGGCTTAGGTCACCGGCATACCTGCCTAACTTTCCCTTCATAGTTAGGCCGGGATGACCCGGCTTTTAATTCAGATGCTAATTGAATTAGCTGATTAAATTATACTTAGTCTGGCCATAAATACTGTTACAATTAAAATTAAACAAATATTACATTTGAATTTGGAATCCGTTATTTTTATATGATTTTTCATTGTCTTTTCTTATTTTGGCGCCAATACATTGTACAATATTTTGCGATATTAAAATGGAGTGGGGTGATAAAAAGAACCGAATCGCTGTGATTGCATTACGCAAAGTAGATATGGAGCCAAATGCAATTTTTAAAACTCTCCATATGCTTGCTATTAGTCAAATGTTTATATACCGGGCTATTAATAGGTACAATGAGACCTCCTCTGTTTGTGACAGAAAAAGTTTGGCCGTCCACGTAGTGTTCGTACGAAAAAGGTGGTCAAAGCAGTAAGGGAAAGAATTCGAAGAAATCCTGTCCGAAAGCAAAAGATTTTATTACAGGAGATAAAAATAGCACCTAGAACCATTTCGCGTAATGTAAAAGATGACTTAGGACTTGCAGCCTATAAGAAACGTACTGGTAATTTCTTAACTGATAATTTAAAAAAGAATAGGGTGGTAAAATCAAAACAACTACAGAAGCGGTACGAAAAGGGAGGTCACAGAAAAATTTTGTTTACGGATTAAAATTTTTTTTTACAACTGAGCAACATTTTAACAAACAAAATGACCGTATTTATGCTCAAAGATCTAAGAAAGCTTCCCAATTAGTCGACAGAGTGCAACGTGGGTATTATCCGACCTCAGTGATGGTTTGGTGGGGTGTTAGCTATGAAGGAGTGACTGAGCCATACTTTTGTGAAAAAGGTATCAAAACATCGGCACAAGTGTATCAAGATACCATTCTTGAGAAGGTAGTTAAGCCCCTTAACAACACCATGTTCAATAACCAAGAATGCTCCTTCCAGCAAGACTCGGCACCGGGTCACAAAGCTCGGTCCACGCAGTCTTAGTTGGAATCGAACGTTTCCGACTTCATCAGAGCTGAAGACTGGCCGTCGTCTAGACCCAATTTTAATCCGCTGGATTATGATTTATTGTCAGTTTTAGAGAGTACGGCTTGCTCTTATGATAACTGGCCGAGTGCGTGCTTCTATTGATAACTGGCCTCAACGTTTAAAGGACTGTATTGCAGCCAATGGAGACCACTTCAAATAAGCTTTTTATATTTTAATTTATTTTATACTAGCTGTGCCCGCGACTTCGTTCGCGTGGTTGCCGGAACGTACTCGTAATGTTATATAGCCTAAAGCCTTCCTCTATAAATGGACTACCCAACAAAAAAAGAATTTTTCAAATCGGACCATTAGTTCCTGAGATTAGCGCGTTTAAACAAACAAACAAACAAACTCTTCCGCTTTATAATATTAGTATAGTATATTTTATATTTATGTATTAAGGCCGTACCTAAATTTTCCGGGGTCCAGTGCTGCCCCCATTTTAAATAAATCATTTTAAAGAAAACGGAGACATCCTTTAAAACTTTGCAACTACCAAGTCCTAGATAACCCTTCAAAGTATTTTATGAACTACTGTTTACAGTTTATAATGAGAACGTTAAGCTTTACTACGCACATTAGCCAAAAGTGGCCGTTTTTCGCAAATGTGCGTAGTAAAGCTTAACGTTCTCACTTCAAACTGTAAACAGTAGTTCATAAAATACTTTGAAGGGTTATCTAGGACTTGGTAGCAGCAAAATTTTAAATGATGTCTCCGTTTTCTTTGAAATGATTTATTTTAAATGGGGGCAGCACTGGACCCCGGAAAATTCAGGTACGGCCTTAAACTAACGCATTGTAAAAGTAATAATAATAAATGTTATTTGCAATAGAAAAATATTTTTTTTCTTTTTTACATTATTTATGGCTAGACTAGATATATTTAAGTTCATCTATACATTAAAATCATATCGGCAGATCAACCTCCATGGCGTAATTGTTAAAACTGCTAATCCGGAGGTTCTGACTTCGATCCCCAGCCAAGGAAAGTTGGAAAATGGCCTTTTTTGATTGTCCTGGGTCTTGGGTGTTTATCTATATATGTATTTATCATATAATACAGTATCGTTGTGTTAGTATAACACAAGTTTAAAACTGACTTTAGGACTAGCTTAATCAGTGTGATTTGTCCCTATATATTTATTTATTTATCAACAGACGTATACAAAAGTCCTTGCGACACGACATCCGCTCTTTTAATACTTAATGCATTAAGGAGACGATTGAGCAGAACAAAGGCTCCAAAGTGTTAGCAATAGCTATGTCGGTAGGTTAAGTTGAAGACGGAGGACGGTCGCGTGGTGTCGACAAAGGAAGGGGTTCTGGCAGAGATCGAGAGGTTTGATGGGCAGCTGTATATCTCAATTGCACAACCCAGTGGAAAAATTGCTAAAGAACCAAGAGCCAAGCTTACCCGACACTATTTTTAGGGTTCCGTAGCCAAATGGCAAAAAACGGTCATGTCTGTCTGTCCGTCCGTATGTCACAGCCACTTTTTTCCGAAACTACAAGGACTATACTGTTGAAACTTGGTAAGTAGATGTATTCTGTGAACCGCATTAAGATTTTCACACAAAAATAGAAAAAATACATAAATTTTGGGGGTTCCCCATACTTAGAACTGAAACTCAATTTTTTTTTTCATCAAACCCATACTTGTGCGGTATATATGGGTAGGTCTTCAAAAATTATATTGAGGTTTCTAATATATTTTTTTTCTAAACTAAATAGTTTGCGCAAGAGACACTTCCAAAGTGGTAAAATGTTGGTCCCCCCCCCCCCCCTGTAACTTCTAAAATAAGAGAATATTAAAACTAAAAAATATATATGATGTACATTACCATGCAAACTTTCACCGAAAATTGGTTTGAACGAGATCTAGTAAGTAGTTTTTTTAATACATCTTAAATCGTAAAATGTTACTTGCTGCTACGGAACCTTTCATGAACGAGTCTGACTCACACTTGGCCGCTTTTTTTATTTAAACTTTATTGTACAAAATACAAATTGTATAGCGCAATAGCATTATCTGACAGCCAACCTTTGGGTTGTTAGAAAACTTAAAGTGGCCACAAAAGGGATATTGAAAGGAATTCAGATATATACTTACATGAACTACTTTATAAATACTTACTATATTTCAACAATTTACTTACATAAATATACTTAAATACATTAACATATAATGGTTCACTAATGCTGGACAAAAAACTAATGACATTAGATCATTTTAAAATTTTTAGAACTAATCATTTGACAAACAGCTTATTTCGCAAACATATTTCTTTATAAGTAATCATTTGACAAAATACAGATTTCACAAATGTTTTACTTTGTAAATATTTCAAATGTTATACTACCATTCCAAAAATATTCATTTGACAAAGTACTTCGTTTTAAGTTTCGTCAAGGGCCACCCTCGCCGCACCATATACCTATACTACATGACATGGGTGGTCTTCATGACTCTGCATGAACACTGTTGGCGGCTAGGGGGTGGCCCAAACCCCTAGGGCCACCCTCGCCGCAACATAACCTATACTACATGACTTGGGTGATCTACATAACTCTTCATGAATAAAGGTGAATGATTTCCGTATTTGCTTCGCATTATTTACCAATTAACATAATTACTTATAAACAGATTAGTTTGTGAAGTTATGTTTTGATGTAAAAAATGATGATTTTTAATTTATTTGTCAAATGAGGTATTTACATAACGAATAGTTTATAAGGTGATAATTTTATCAAATATAAATTTATATAAAGTTATTTTTAAAATGTAAATTTGTGATTCGTTGTTTGTCAAATGACAGGATACCAATTATTACACTTGATTGGACTGAGCGAGCATATGCATGAACAACAAGGCCTTTTAAATACAGCGCGACTAATGGCAGTTCTCACAGTGTCAGGAAGTGCGCTATATCATATATCGAAAATATGCCTGACATCAGCCTGTACGAGATTAGGATGGCCCTCAAACAGCTTAAAAACAAACAAAGCGCCGGAAAAGGATGGAATCACAATTCACAATTTCACAGCAGAGCTTATGAAAGCGGGCGGAACGCGCCGGTACTGAAAGTCCTTCAGAGGCTCTTTAATTCCGTTCTGCTCGAGGGCGTAACAAAAGAAAAGATGTAGAGTCGACATAAGATTGTGCTGAACAGTTTATATCCGAACATATTGTAGGTAAATAAGAGGATCAGAATTGTCGGATGTAAAAACAATGCTTTTTTATCTACCACGCTTATACAGGGTCTACCAAAATATACTGAAACTGTCTGCTCCATATAGATCGAGAGCCGGCACGAATTTTTGGGTAGGTATTTGAGCGTTCCATCTCTCTCTCGCTCTAGCAAATTACTGTTCTGAGCGACAGAAAAGGATAGCAGCATAGGAAAGTGCTGTTCCGTGCTGATAGATGAGATCCAACCCTTAGAGAGTACTATTAGGTACTTGTCAATAAATAAATAAACAAATAATACCCCTGTTTGTAACATTCGCAGGTTCCACAGACGCAGTTGCCGTAGCCGCTGCATACGAGATTGTCGTTAGAGTTTACACACGAAGATGTATCCTTGTCAGTCCCATCTTTGGTACAACGGCATTTTGGTCCAAACCTAAAAAATTAAAAAATAAGAGCGTCTTTAAAAATGAGGGAGAAAGAACTAACTATTTTGAACTAGCTTTTGCCTGCGGCTTCGCTCGCGTATCCAAATTCCCACGGGGAAATTACTTTTTTCGGGATGAAAGTTTGGTTTAGTAGATAAAGCGTGAAGAGGTAACAAACAAACAAACAAATATACAAACTCACTTTCGCATTTATAATATTATTTGGGATGGGATTCGAGTGCGGGTTTGTGTATTTATGTTATACTAGCTTATGCCCGCGGCTTCGGTCGCGTATCCCACGAAAACATTACTTTTTTCCGGGATGAAAGGTACCCTATGTCCTTCTCAGTACTCTTAACTATGTGTATGCGAATTTTCAAGAAGATTGGTTCTGTAGATAAAGCGTGAAGAGGTAACAAACAAATATACAAACTCACTTTCGTATTTATAATATTTTGATTTGATCTACTGGTAAAATGATGTCATACAGGAAAGTAATTATACGGTATAACTTTGGCTTTACCTGTGTTTTTTCACGTTCTCTTTGCTGTAAAGTAACTGTCTCATCCTGATTTAATAAATCGGCCGAAACTTTATTGTTTTGTTAGACCCGCGTTAAAAAGTTTTGGAGTAGATACGACACAGATGCAATATCTACCACATTATGCTTGCGGGGAAGACAAAGCCCAAGGTTGTTAGACCCAAATGCCACATTTAGTGTGATAGTGGGCTTGAAGATGGAAAAAGGAAACCAAAACCACAGTAAGAGTATTACATACCGAACGGAATATTATCATTGTGTGGAATACCCGAAGGGAATTCATGTGTACCACATTTTAAAAAACTAAAAATATTAACATTGCCTGGAATGTATATATATGAAATAGCTCTTTTTGTAAAACTAAACATACACCGTTTTCAATGCCTTGGTTCGAATCGCATTAATGACAGAATTAGGCAGATGTCACACAAGACAGCTATGTTCAGTGAAAGTGTGTTTGGAATGGCGGCAATAATATATAATAAGGTCCCAAAAAAAATTAGGAATTCTAGTTTTAATCTATTTAAGAAACAACTAATGGAATTATTAATAAAAAAATGCTATTATAATGTTAATGAATTTTTAAATGATAAAATATAACCGCTAGTATTTATTTAATTAATTGTTACTAATATTATTTAAATTGTAATAATAATTATACTGTAATTAATAATTTAAAAACATTTAAAATTTGCATACCTACGCAAGAAGGTAAAATGTAAAAGGGAGTGGTAATTTTAAGATCTTTATGTACCTACATTTTATGCAAATAAACGTATTGATTGATTGATTGATTGGAATCTCCTAAGGTACGCGCAATATGCATCCCCGTCCCCGTCCCCGCACCTCTCCCACAGTTTTGTGCCGCCGTGTTTCGCGTAGTGTATATATTCTTTGGCCGTGTTCAATGGGTGTGTTTTAGCCTGCTCTCGCCCCTCGACAAGGCGAGAACGGGGGACAGGTGCGGGGACGGGAAACAGGGACGCATATTGCGCGGGACCTTAGGAGATTCCGTTCTGTATGTAATACTCTTACTGACTTCTGTGCCAAAACAGTGATGGGTTGTTAGCTGCATCGCCTAGCCATCCAAGAGTCTAACGCATGTTTAGAATATGAAAAAGACGACTTCTGATTTACATTTTATTAATCTGAAATTACTCTGTATTATGGGTATGGTGGATATTTAATTAAAAAGATGCCAACTATTTCAAATCCACCCTATATATACAAAAAGGGGAGGCTTTTGCCAAACTAATCCTACCCAAAAATATTAAGTATGTATTATATACAAGCTTATTTTTAATTTAGTGCACATATTTTAAGGGGTGATTCAGTCCATCATTTTGAACAAGTATTCCCAATAAATGTATATCGAAATACGAAAAAAAAACTATCTTTCCAAAATCGCAGTAATTACGTGTTCTAGTCACTATGGGAAGTGAAATTCTTTCCCCAAGTTACACATATACCGAAATATCGAAAATATTTGTCTGCTTTAAAAACTCGGATCGGTCAACTGTATGGGAGGCCAAAAATATTTTTTCATATTTCGATATGTTCCTTAGGGAAAGTTGTTCAGTATCATGGACTGAAGTCAGCCTTAAAATTGTTTAGTATATTTTGTTTGAACCTGTATATACTTATATATTTATATTATGATATTGTATACTGTTCTTACCAGTCTTTATTGCATTCGCAAAGCCCACATACCAGTGTGCCGTTTGAACTGCAGTCAGAAGCGTTAGGTGTTTTCTTTGAATTATCTTCACAGTCACAATTTTTGATCACATTGACTTCCAATTGTAATTGTTCATTAAGGCCGTCTACTGTTATGTTTACAGTATACTTGTTGACATTGACATATTGCGAAAGTGTTATAGTACCCTTTATGCTAATTTCTGTTTGCTCGATAACAGCACAAGCGTCTGGCGATTTTAAGTTTTCTATACTACAATCCGGGTCAAATATGATATTCAGGGCTTTACTATTTGGTATGAAGGATTTTTTTAATTTTATAAAATTAGTTTTATCCTGAAAGATTTTGTAAATGTATTATGATTACTGGCAATCACAATTACACAATGATAATAAAATATACAGAAGATGCGCTTTTAAGACTTAAATATATAGGTACCTAGTTTTTAGATAGATTGTTGTTTCGTGCTTGTTGGTGCCCCCCGAACATAGGCGTATTATATTTTTAGTTTTTGGCAATAACTTTTTCGGCCCCAAAGGCTTGAAACTGCGTTAGGCGGACCCCACGAAGGGTTCAGTCTGTCTCTGTTAGAGGTAGGTTACACTATCATTCTGGCATCAGTCAATTCCATCAGTCTGGAATGACGTGACTGACGCCAGAATGATGAATGTTTTCAACGGTTACACGGTCAATCCAGAATGACAGCAGACTGATATAAAGTACGTGTACGGCAAAGAGCTAAAATGAACCTTATTTACATTGGTGTACGGTGTGTAGTAAAATAACTAAAGTACGGTGACTGACGCGAGAATGGTACGATTAAGCGGATTAAGCGATCAGTCTTTCATCATTCAAAACAATTTTAATTTTTATCAGTCCGAACTATCAGTCTGTCAATCAGCGGGTTACACGATCATTCTCCGATCATTCTGATCAGACTGATGGAATTGACTGATGCCAGAATGATCGTGTAACCTTGCTCTTACAAATAGTACGTGTGACAGAGACACGTGACCCGCGACGGTTTCAGCTATCTCTGTCGCACCTACAATTTGTGTCAGAGTCGGACTGGACCCGTCAAGCCAAGTTCAAGTTTAAGTTCAAGCTTAAAAATCTATCAAATAAGCCAATTTGGGTATAAATCGACTAATGACACATAATAATACTCATGAAAAACTATGTCCGTAAGTTTTAACTTTAAATTTACGGACATAGTTTTTAGGGTTCTGTACCTGAAGGGTGCAAACGGGACCCTATTACTGAGACTCCGCTGTCTGTCCGTCTGTCCGTTTGTCACAGGGCTCTATCTCTTGAACCGTAATAGCTAGACACTTGAAATTTTCACCGATTATGTATTACTGTGGTCGCTATAACAACAAATACTAAAAATAAAAATAAACTTGAAAATTAAAGGGGGTCGTCATACAAAAAATGTGTTTTTTCAGCGTTTTTAACTAGATCTTTATAATGGCATTAACCAGGTCCTTGAAATTTTCACAGATTATGTATTACTATGGCCGCTATAACAACAAATACTAAAAATAAGAAAAAGTTAAAAATTATAGGAGTCGTCATACAAGAAACGTGTTTCTTTAGCGTTTTAAAACTTGTACGGAGGTACGGAACCCTTCATATACGAGTCGGACTCGCACTTGCCCGTTTATTCATAATACGATAGTATCTACAATATTTTCGAAAATAGTTCAAATTGGTGAAAACCGTTATCAGCTTTTCTATGAAAAACGCCAGGTACACAATAGCCTTAAGGTGAATATAGAAGCAAATGGCCTTGAAGTGGTGCCCTCATTTGGAATAAATTGTTAACTCGTAAATATGGAGATAATTTCCATAGTGCTAATCGTCAGTCACTAGATAGCCCTTTTAATTATTTTATGAACTGCCGTTGAAGCTATTATTAGTGATCCATCTAGCTTTAAAACTTGCCGTGGCCACTTTTGGCGGAGGCAAGTTTTAAAGCTGGATGGACTAATGTAATTTAATACTTTCAACGGTGGTTCATAAAATAATTTAAAAGGCTATCTAGTGACTGACGATTAACACTATGGAAATTATCTCGGACCTCGGAAAATTTTGGTACGGCCTTAACAATTTATTTCACACTTCAAGGCCATTTGCTTCTATATTCACCTTAATTACTTTGAGATTCTGTATTGTTTTGACTATATTACTACAAAAAACCAAAACCCTTATAGCCTTAAGAATCCCCTTACTCTAGACTTTCCCATACAAACGTAGTCTACGTTTTATTTTGAAAAGACAAATCAGAGTTTGGAAAAGTTTTGTAATTTCAAAGAAACTGCATATATCTAGCATATAATTGGTTTTAAAAGTTAAAATATAAACTTGTAAGAAAATAGGGTGTAAAAGTTTTCCATACTGATATTCAAAAAAACCGGCCAAGTGCGAGTCGGACTCGCGCACCGAGGGTTCCGTACAAACCTGCAAGGTTTAGTATTTGGTATGAATTTCAATTTAATACCTCTACGCGTTTATGAGGAAATGGGTAGTAAGTTTAAAATTATTAAAAAAAAATATATTATGTGATGTAACTAAAAATTTATGGTTTTCGTAATTTTTCCTTTATCTATGCTATAAGACGTTGCTTCGTACCAAATTTCAAGATTCTGAGTTCACGGGAAGCACCCTGTAGGTTTTGATTCCCTTGCAAGTGTCGAAAATTTGCGGCATAAACGGCTGTATCTTTTGATTGCGTTGGCTTAGAAGTTTGATTTTTTCACAGCTTCAAGGGACAGTAGACCTGAGTAATTGATATAAATTTCAGCTTCATACCTCCACGCGTTCCTGAGAAAAAGGGTCTTGACAGACGGACGGACGGACGGACGGACAGACGGACAACAAAGTGATCCTATAAGGGTTCCGTTTTTTCCTTTTGAGGTACGGAACCCTAAAAATGATATAATATACCATATTCTCTTTCAAGTTCTTATTTAACTGTTTAAACCAATAATAAAAACCAAATATATATACGATATACAAAGAAATCGCATATATCTAGTTGCGATTTCTTTGAAATTACAAAATTTTGCCCAAATCTGACATGTCGTTTCAAAATAAAACGTAGACTACGTTTGTATGGGAAAGTCTGATTCTGTCTCGGGTAACACTCTTAAGTCCGCCAATTCTTAACAATTTTTATCGTGGAACAATAAAGTTTTAATAAATAAATAAAAAAACAACTTGAGTAAACCCGCTCTTCAAAGTGGACGTGTATAAATATCGCAGCCTTCTGCGATGATGCCGGCCTTCAACGAACTGCCTAGAAGTCCAGTTAGCTGGCTAATATGACCAAATGGCTGCGACATATACATCTCATGTCATTAATATGACAAGTTTCAGTAAACAAATAACTTACTTGATAGACCTCTTTTAATATCTCATGAAAGCTATTTTCCTTCTTATTTTTATTCTGATCTTTTTTAAAACTCGTAACTTTTCCTCCTATATAACCCGCCAGGTCTTTATATATCATTTTGACTGACTCCTCGACTGTAAATATTATAATAGCTTCCTGTTCTTTAGCCAGCTTGTATATCATTGCGACAGAAGGATAATCCATTTCTAATTCTTTCATGTATTTTCCTTCCTTTGTAGTATGACATTTTCCATCGTACGGTTGGTGTATTCCTGCTATTATACCATCTCCAGCAGCATGGTACGGAGCGTCAGTAATGAAGAGTATGATTTTTCTAGAATGTGGGCTCCACCCTATTACTTTTTCACAAGCTAATACTTGTGCAAGGCCATCGAGTCCTCCTTCTGGTGTATCATAATTGCCAATACTATCCACTTTTGCTATTAAACCTGTAAAACGCGTTACATTATCTTGCGATAGTTTTTCCAACCTCATTTCGTGTCTAAAAGAATAAGCTCCCGAGGCAGGATTACTGAAAAGAAAAACCATTATTATGAAAAAGCTTCACTTTACAACAATCTCTTCGATATGACATTATTATTGCAAAATAAATGCATAAGGATACTTTTATTACATTTTTTTTTCGCGTATTTTATGTAAAATATGTAAGGACTGCGATCAATTGGTGACAAATGAACTTAGTATTCCCTCTTAGTAAGGTCCGTGAGCCCGAACCTGGCATGCTCACTTAAATGTCCAGACTGGGGGTGGCGTCGTGGGTCGGGTCGCTGGATCCTCTAATATGGTTGAGTTCAGCGATGGCTGATCCACGCGTCAAACGGGTGCCGCCAGTAGGGACTGGTCAGCTTGGCTCCGTTTTCTTAAGACTACTCAGTGTTACTTATTTCTGTAAATTGGATTTGGCACTCGTTTGCAAGATTTACATGTAATATTGTGATATCATTGTATTAGGCATAATATCCTTGTAAACCTACGAACAATTATTTCTATTATATGTAAACTGATGAAACCCTTCTGGCGCGTAGGCGACCAATACTGTGCAAATGAGTTTCTTTCGGCGTTTCTTCTCAGCAGTGGCCGTTGCGAAAAGCTAGTATCGGTAGCTTTAAAAAAAATAGTAATTTTAATATTACAAATAAACATTACACGTTATGTACACTAAAATTACTGACGTGTAAAAGTGCCTGCGAAGGCTTAATTACTGAATAAATATTTCATTTTGATTTTGACTTCAACTCTTCAAGGGTCAAGTTGAACTCGCGTGACGAGTGTTTCGAACAATAAATATAAATATATACAACAAATCACACCGATTAAGCTAGCCCAAAGTAAGTTTTAAACTTGTGTTATGGAATACTAACTCAACGATACTATATTTTATGATAAATACATATATAAACACCCAAGACCCGGGACAATTTGAAAAAAGGCCATTTTCCAACTTGCCCTGGCTGGGAATCGAACCCAGAACCTCCGGATTAGCGGTCTAGCGTGTTTAACCATTACGCCACGGAGGCCGTCAATATTGGTATAAAAATCTTTATTTCAGAAACGTATATTTTCAGCGTTTTAAAACAGTGTACGGTGGTACGGAACCCTTCATGTACGAGTCCGACTCGCACTTGCCCTTTTATTTATAAATTATTATAAAAAACATGTCAAAGACAAAGTCGTGTCTTAACAAAACAAACGGCCAAGACCAAATACATATTTTAAAAAAACACGCTAGTGTCATAATAGTCTTTGTCAGTGTCAGTGTCATTCAGTGAATTCAGTTGCTCATGATTGGCGAAATTTATTTTTCTTAGTTATGATTTGCTGAAACGGTGACATTTGACGTTATTGTCAGTGACGGATAAATATCATAAAGGCGACTCGTATTTTTAATAAAAGGACTCAGAGCATAAACCGATACAGCCGCGGAGTAGGGTCAAACAAAGGTCATACGTTTGTTTGTAGAAATATCCAGAACTGTATGAACAAAAAAATAAGTCCAAATTTTTAAATATTCGCAGCTTCTCACGAATGAATGTTAAAGCATTACAGGAGGATGCAAGCAACATTGATTGGTCGGCCGTCTATGGTGCCACGTCAGTAGACGGAAAAGTCTCTCTTTTTAATAAAATTATACTGTCACTGTACGACACTCATGCACCGGTGCGTACAATTAAGGTTCGACATCCTCCTGCGCCTTGGATAACTGAAGGTGTACGTATGGCAATGAGGAAGCGTGATCGCGCTTTTCGCAAATTTAAAAAAGACCGTTGTAGTGACAACTGGAATGTTTATAAGGCTGCAAGAAATCTGTGCAATCAGATTTGTCGGAACGCTAAACGCCAATACTTCATAAATAATTTGGAAAACTCTTCACCATCCAATATTTGGAAATTTCTTAATTCTGTTGGTATAGGTAAAGCGCAGACTGTTGCTTCTAATCTTCCTTTTAGTCTTAACGATTTAAATCAACACTTTACTTCTGTCCCCACTTTAAATACTCAGGTCAAAACCAGCACTATTTCATTTATATCTGCCTTACCTACTTCTAATATTAGTTGTTTCGACTTTGTACCAGTCACTGAGGAATATGTTCTAAAAGTAATAAACTCTATACATTCTAACGCAGTTGGGCCTGATAACATAAGCAGAGCTATGATTATGCATATACTGAACTATGCTTTACCAGTTATTACTCACATCGTCAACTCTAGCTTATCCCAACACGTTTTTCCTTCAGCCTGGCATAATGCCTTTGTGCGTCCACTGCCTAAAGTTTCAATACCGAAGTGTTTAAATGACATTCGCCCAATTTCTATTCTCCCCTTTCCTTTAAAAATTTTAGAAGCCCCTGTTCACCAACAACTTTTGGACTACATGCACAAAAATGATTTCTTTGATCCCTTTCAATCTGGGTTTAGACTGGGTCATATGGTACAACGACTGCCTTACTTAAAATAACTGAGGACATTAGAGCTGGCTTGGAAAATACCAAGGTGACGGTTCTGGTGTTGATCGATTATTCTAATGCCTTCAACACTGTCGACACAGATATACTTTTAGCTGTCCTACTACATATAAATGTATCACCCTCAGTGATCAATTGGTTCTCTTCATATCTTCGTGGGCGCCAACAGTGTGTTCGTTCTGAGCAATCTGTTTCAGATTGGATGGAAGTGACTACTGGTGTCCCACAAGGCGGCATACTCTCTCCTATTTTATTTTCTATTTTTATCAATACTCTTTCTAGTCTTCTCAATTGTTCCTATCATTTCTATGCCGATGACTTGCAGCTTTATGTACAAACTGATGTTGATCAAATTAACGATGCCATAGCTTTACTAAATTCTAATCTTGACCTCATAAGAGACTGGTCGGAAAGCTATGGTGTTGCTGTTAACCCAACTAAGTGCAAGGCTATTATTATAGGGAGCACGCGACAACTTCCAAAATTGGATTTCAGTTCGATGGCACATGTAGTGTATAATGGCAATATCGTCCCTTTCTCTAATTCAGTTAAAGACTTGGGTCTCCATATAGATAATGCATTGAACTGGGATACACAAATTGCTGAGGTGAGTCGCAAGGTCTATGCTTCAATGCATCATTTAAACCTCATTAAAAACTTTCTCCCCTTCAAAACCAAACTAATGCTGGTCCAGTCTCTCATTCTTCCTATCATTGATTATGCTGATGTGTGTTACCTGGACACCAGAGAAGAACATCTCAACAAACTCGATCGTCTTCTAAATAATTGCTTTAGGTTCATATATTGCCTTCGCAAATATGACCACATCTCCTTTTTTCGTTCTGAGCTTAAATGGCTTACCATCCGACAACGCAGAGACCTTCACATTTTATGTCAACTTCATAGTATACTATATAATCTTTCTGCCCCTAACTACTTAACGTCTCAATTCCAGCTTCTATGCTCTAATCATGACAGGGTACTGCGCTCTTCCGACAAACTAACTCTTAATATTCCTTCTCACCGTACTGGATTTCTCTCAAATTCTTTTGCCGTCACGGCTGTACGACTTTGGAATGCCCTTCCCGATAACATCATGAGAGCACAGACGCGGGATCACTTCAAAATGCTGGTAATTCGACACTATCGCGGAAAAGCTTTGCTGCAATAATTTAAGTAAGTATATTTATTTTATGCTTATGTATTCATATTTATGTAAGTTTATTTTAAGTATGTAAATATGTATTTGGATCAATGTAATTTATATATGAATATATGTATAATGTATATATCTTATGTAACTATACGAATTATATATGTTTTATTATTTGTATATAACACTCTTCTTTCTTTATTAAATTTATTATATATTATTTAAACTTGCACCCCATTTACTACCTTTTCTGCTACGTCCCTAAGGTGAACTGGTAGACAATGCTTAGCATTAAGTTTTACCTTTTGTATTATAATCGTTAGATTATTGTGCAATAAATATTAAATAAATAAATAAATAAAACAATGCCCATTGCGGAATTTCTTTTTTTCAGAAATTCATAACAAATTTTGTTTTCGAATGTTGGCGAGAACAGTCGTATTTTGTAATAAGTGCCGAAGGGTGAACTACTTTCTATAAAAAAAGTTATTAGAAATCGATAAAAAATTTTCGCCCTCCCGTACAAAATCCGTTTGGCTGAGCGCTGATTAGTATGGGCGGATGAAAAATTTTTATCGATTTTTAATAACTTTTTTTATAGCAAGTAGTACAGTATCATGGACTGATCCTGCTCCAAAAATTTAGCAGGTGGATAAAAAGTCAGCCTGTATATACCCTAGATATTTGCGATTTCTTTGAAACTACAAAATTTTGCCCAAATCTGACATGTCATTTCAAAATAAAACGTAGACTACGTTTGTATGGGAAAGTCTGATTCTGTCTCGGGTAAGGGGACTCTTAAGTCCGCCAATTGTAAACAATTATATCGTGGAACAATAAAGTTTTAATAAATAAATAAAAAAACAACTTGAGTAAACCCGCTCTTCAAAGTGGACGTGTATAAATATCGCAGCCATCTGCGATGAAGCCGGCCTTCAACGAACTGCAGTTAGCTGGCTAATATGACTATCATGGCTGCGACATATACGTCTCATGTCAACAATATGATACAGTTACAGTAAACAAATAACTTACTTGATAGACGTCTTTTAATATTTTATGAAAGCTATTTTCCTTCTTATTTTTATTATTAATATTTTTATCAAAACTCGAAAGAACTAGAAATATCCAAAACTGTATGAACAATGCCCATTGTGGAATTTCTTTTTTACAGAAATTCATAACAAATTTTGTTTTCGAATGTTGGCGAGAACAGTCGTATTTTGTGATAAGTGCCAAAGGGTGAATTTCCCGGGACCAAAAATTGCGTGGCATCGATGAAATCGGTACTAAAAAACATAGTCATAATGTTAAAACATATAATTTTTTTTTCTGGTTAGGTGATATAGTTATCTATGTGCAGCACTAAATATTTTAATAATAGTATTAATAGGTACTTCCAAATATTAAATTAAACCTCTAATTCTTTCATTGCCGTGTTTTGTCCACACGTCACCTTAATGTGTAATCTCATTGACAAAAATCTATTGGTTATTTATATTAAAACTTAGTTTTATTAGATACGTGAATAGTAAAAGTATTGTTAAGAATACATTTATTCAAATATTTAAACAATACAATGAATGGTTAATAAAAATTCATTTGTCCCAGAACTACCTTTCATAGCCATGTCCTAAACATGTTTAAGAATATTGTTTTACCCAACGACTTGCATCCTCCACCCTGTGTGCTAAACGTTGCATATTAGTGCCGCCTAAGTGCTCGACCTGGAAGGACGTCAATACGTGCCTGCGTTTTCGCGCCCTAAATATAAGTATTCCAATTTTGTTTCTGGTCATTTTTTCTTTCATCGCCGTGGATAGGTATAACTTCTATTTGAATAATTTTGCCCTTTTGATTATGCATTTGATAGAACGCCATTTCTCTTATGTTTATTTGTGAAGTGTTTATTACTTTGAATAATAAATAGATTTTTTGTTATTTTATATTTTTTGCCTTGATTTTCATCGCCGTTCTTTGATTGCCGAGGTTTTCGTGGTCAAAATTTGCTATGGCTGTGAAAAAAGACACGGCACTGAAAAAAATTTCATTGCCATGCCTTGTAAATTTAGTTTTATTGACGTGGCCAGGTGTTTCATTTCCGTGATATATGTTTTTATCGCCATGGTATGATTAAACAAAGAAAAAATCTTTACCGGTACATACCGGTAGTACCAAATTCTGACAGTTCAGGACTCGTCCAGTCTGGGTATGCCTTTCCCTCTCGACGATAGGATTGTATCTATTGTATGTAAGTTGAATACTTAGGTAAGTATGTAACATATGATGTCTTATATAGATTTTCAAATTTCCGTGGATTGATTCTTTCATTCCCGTGGCACAGTTCTTTCATTGCCGTGGACGCTTGTTTCATTGCCGTGGACGCATGTTTCATCGCCTTGGCATAACATTTTAAATCTTGTATATCTCGTTAGTTTTTTAATTTACCTGCTTGATATTAAGCAAGAATACATATATTATCAAAAACTGAAATAAAAGCTAATTATTTCTTTTTTTAACTTAAAGATACAAAAATCCACGGAAATGAAGATTTTAATGGACTTGTTGTAATTCACCCCGAAGAGAGATACAAAACCGTGAAGGAATTAACTGTTGGCACTATTTCATTTATTATTACAAATCCCTGAACACCTGGATTCGATTGGATGTGGTATTAAGAAGTTGGTAAGAAGTTTACAGGTACGCTCAACAATTAGTTTTGTTGCCGTGTTACACAAACAGGACTTTCGTATTAAGAGAAATACAGCAGAAATTACCTACGGAACGGTTTTTTGCAGCAGTTAAAGCTTGTTTGGCTTTGCTCTAATGCAGGGGTTCCCAACCTTTTTTTGTCTATTGCCCACTTTAAGAATAAATTATTTTTTAACGCCCCCCTTTTTAAACATACTTAAAAACCGCTAAGTACTTATAATTGATTATTGAAACGCAACTTTATAGTATTCGGACAGTTTGTGGGATTTTCAATAAATCCGAATTTAATATATTCCGCAGAGTATTGCCGTCTCTTCTTTTTTAATTCCGACATTGTTTTGTTTTGAGAAATACGTAAGTGTTGAAATCAAGTACTGCTTATCTATTATGCGCGAAACCGCAAATGAAAATAAAATAAATTTACGTCGTTTATATAGGATTGCATAAGCAGCACGCACCAACAGGAATAAGACAAACGTGCATAAACTCGTTTATCTCATTCGACGCCCAATCATACTCGACAAGCAAGAACAAGTATTATAGAACCAGCCGATTGATACAGGAATGTACAAATCGGATTATTTAACAAAAACTTGTTAAAACATGATTGCCCGCGGTCTATTATATCGAACCGAGTTTGAACTATATCTTAATTAATATTAGTTGATATTCACAAGATGTAGTCGAGAGCTCAGTCGGTGTCTAAGAGTCTTCCTAGCTAGGTAGATGAAATTATAAATCGACCCGAAAGCCCTACACAACGCCCCTTTTTTTTTCTGGGTCTCTTACCGCCATTTAGGCCTGCAGCGCCCACAAGGGGGCGTTATCGCCCACGTTGGGAACCCCTGCTCTAATGAGTAGCTGTGATATGAAAACATGAAAAGTACAAAATCACACGCTTAACAATTTTCTTTGAAAAAGTCATCGAACTATAATCTCTAGAATTCTAACGCTCCTACATTCACCGCTTCGATTCTGATTCCATTTACGCAAACAAAGTAACAGTAATTACAACGAAACACTCAAACACACACATAGACAAAGATGCATGCGATTGGTCGTGACAAGCTCACGTACGCGTCATGTCGGTCAAGCAGCCAGCACCCCGAAGCCGGCTGCTCGACCGACACGGCCGCGGTCAACGCCACGAGTGGTGAGGTACAAAATTAAAATGTTTATTTACTTACATATGAAAGGTGAGTCCTGTGTTTTTCATGTCTGTATATAGCTTTGGAAAGGAAAACCAATGAGGAAGTATTAGAAATAGTAGGAGAGAAAAGAAGACTGCTGGGCGAAATAGAAAATAGGAGAGGGAAAATGATTGGTCACTTAATACGACATGACTCCTTATTTAAAAACATACTAGAAGGAAAGATAAAAGGTAGAAGAGGTCCAGGACGACCAAGAAAGAGCTATGTAGACCAACTGAGAGAAAAAGCAGGGGTCATGTCGTATCAAGCACTAAAAAGTAAGGCAGAGAACCGAGAAGTTTGGCGCATACTCCACCGACAAGAGCCACTAAGCTCTTAAATAAGAAGAAGAATATAGCTTTGCCACCACTTCACGGCACATGACGGCATTTTAAATGAATCGATTATCGCAAAAACACAGCAATATTCTCAAAGGCAACGCAACCGCACGACTCAAGTGTCACGGCGAACTGTCGCGCCGCGCTGTTTCATATTTTAAGCCCTGCCCGCCGCGGTACACATCGCGTGGAATGATTTTTCGGGATTAGTTACGATTCTAGAGAATTATTGTTCGTAGGAAAAAGTCTATACCTTGTTCATCCAAAAAAAAATTACCCTTGTAAAGTAGGAAAGGAAGTAAGAAATTTATTCGACAGCAATATTAGAGATTACGGTTATTGCAACGTTACGTGTTATCCCAGGTATTATAGTAAAAGTTTGTATTTATTTTGCGAGTTATTTGAGTTAGGTACCTAAACCTAACTTTGAAGTATTAAAAACCTAAATAATCTAAATACTATTAGATTTATGTTAACATATTTTTTGTTATATTTCCATATCACTTATAATATGATAACTAACATTCTTCTTACTAAATAATAAACTCCTTAGTAAATTTTATCATTCTAATTGTCACTTACCTTACGTATGGTAATGTGTTCTTGTCCACAAAAGTTCCAAATCCTAAGCTAATCTTGTCGGTAAAGTTTCCCATTGTTTCAATTATCTGTTTAGACTGTTGCACTATGGTATGTCTTACTTTTTCCATCGTTGCAGATGCATCGAGAAGAAAATATAAGTCAACAGGATAATTTTTAGCTTGCATGTATTTGAAATTGAATTCTACAGATTCGCCAACTCTTAAATCTATTTTTATTTTTTGCGGAGTAATCTGGACCACTTCTGTTGAAATTGAATTGAATGGTTTTTCTTCTAAGACATTTTTTTTACTCTGTTTGTCTTGTATAAAGCCTTCGCACTGGCTAAGTATTTCTGACCTTAAAATTCGGTGGAAGCATCGGCTTGTAGAATTGACCTGAAAATGTATATAAAAAGTCGAAGTTTCTGTTAATTAGTAAATACAATTAAAAAATATATGGCAAATAGTGGGCCAACCCTTAAAAAATAATGTAAGCAATAAAGAGACAACAAGAGCATAGAATGATATATGTAAGCTAAGTACCTATTATTAAGTATTAGAGAAATTGGTTATCAAGATACCAAAATATAGTTTAGGGTTCATAGTGAGAAGGTACATTCCAAGCTCTTTGATAGCAGATGTAGCGTCATCTAATCTTAGTGTTTGAACTAAATGTACTCGTATGTGAAGATACACCCATCAAACCTTTTTTCTTTACATGGAGAAATGTCCATCCACACTACATACCCATGGGGATGGGGAGTGGTAGTGTGGGGATCGAACCCACTAAAACTCCATGGCCACTCTATTAGTCTTTGTTCGCATGGTCGGTAGGTAAACCCTACCTTGTACTAATATACGCGCGAACACAAGTCGTGCGGGGCGCGGGGCAAGCTCAAGCCAGATCTTTTTGTCTTTAAGATAGTCATCGGTCCTATAATAAGCCTTCTCACAAAGTACTTTCTTTACATAAGCTTTGAATTTTCTGTCTGGCATATACTCTGGCATATACAGTTACTGTTAACTCTGCTGAGTATGTAAAAATGTTACGGGAGTTCTTGGTACCACAACTACAGGAATTTGCCGGCTACAATCGTAACACGTGGTTTCAGCAAGATGGAGCCACCTCTCACACATCCAACGAGTCCCTGCCGGTTGTTAAAGACATTTTTCCGGAAAAGCTGATTTCCAGGAGAGGCGACATCCCATAGCCACCCAGGAGTCCAGATTTATCCCCAGCAGACTTCTTTTTGTAGGGTTATTTAAAGAGCCGTGTCTACATCAATAAACCAAAGTCACTGACTCAACTAAAAGAAAAAATCTGAGAAGAAATGTCTGCGATATCACAGTCTTTTTGGCGACAAGTAATTGAAAATTTCCGTGCTCGCTTAGAAGAATGCAAACGTCGAGACGGTGGTCAATTAGATGACGTTATTTTTAAAAAGTAAATTACAATAAATAATCTATCTCCTAAATAAATATTTTTTAACATATGTCAGATAGTTTTTTTTATATGGGTTTTTTTAATGTTAACGAATTCATGGCCCACCCTGTATGTATTCTGTGACCCTACCAACATTCTTCCGACCCCGAGCATCAAACCAAAAAAAATAACCGAAAAAAGGCCTCTTTAGGCAAATGGCCCCGGAAAATTCAGATGAGGCGCACGCGGCGTTTTCTGTACTTTATTTGCCTCTCTTGCTTGACACGACCACGGGAGTTTTTTCGTTTTTCGGTACATATATATTAATAAAATCAAAAATACCATTGTAATTGAAGAGTCCCCTTACTCTAAACCCAAGATAATAAAATTACTGCCTTTCTACACAAAATTAATCTAGCCTTTTATATTGAAATATGTATACGTAACACCCATTTTACCTGTGATTGACCAAAAAAATGATTATGATTATGAAATAACATGTCAGAATTCGGCAGTATTTTGTAATTTCAAAGAAATTGCATGTATCTATAATAATAATAAATCGCCCACTGGATTCCCAGTGCAGTCAGTCAACGCAGGGCAGCTTGTGGCGAGCTGGTAGTGAGTGGCGATACCACGGACCCGAGTGCTCCAGAGAGTCGGTCAGAGCCTTCGTCCCCGACGCGTCTTCATCGGTCGGAGTGGAGACCCAAGAGGGCTCGCAGGACTCTCAGCTCTGCATTGCATTAATCGGCCGTTCAGAGAGGAGTCGTTAGAGCTGTTGCTCCAGGGGTGGAAGTGTTAAAGGGCATCACGCCGAGAGTAACTTCGGAGGAAGCGCAGCACACCTCTCGAAACCCCTGCGTCGCCCACACCGGTGTTGCCCCTTTGCTGACAACTATCGTCGGTTATTGAGGGGCCCATCTAGTGGGCGGCAAGCCACCACCTGCCACAAAAATAGTCAGTAATCATGATTATGGCAGGTGCCGTTATTTCTATTGCAATAAGCCCAGGATCAGTCCATCCCAACTTCATTCCATAGCCTGTTCAAGGGTATATCTTTCATTGGTATATTCAAGGGTTGGGTTTTGGCGGGAGCGCCACATTACATCAACTTCTCCAAAGGGCCTGTACGTGTTGGATCTGTATCCCCACGCAAGCCTTCCAAAGGACCGGGGTGAAAAGACCCGTGAACCCAAAGGAGATATAAATAATAAATATAAATATATAGGGACAAATCACACTGATTGAGCTAGCCCCAAAGTAAGTTTTAAACTTGTGTTATGGGATACTAACCAACGATACTATTATAATAAATACATCTACGAGTAAATATATATAACTCAAAGGTGACCGACTGACTGACTGACATAGTGATCTATCAACGCACAGCCCAAACCACTGGATGGATCGGGCTGAAATTTGGCATGCAGGTAGATGTTATGACGTAGGCATCCGCTAAGAAAGGACGCGAGCGAAGCCGCGGGCAAAAGCTAGTATATAGATAAACATCCAAAACCCAGGACAATTTGAAAAAGGCCATTTTCCAACTTGCCCTGGCTGGGGATTGAACCCAGAACCTCCAGATTGGCGGACTAGCGTGTTGACCATTACACCACGGAGGTCGTCATAACCATCTATAGGCATATAACTAGTTTACAATGGTCAAAATATGAACTTGAAAGAAAATATTAAGTTTTATTAGTAGCAAAATTTTAAACAATGTCTCCGTTTTCTTTTAAATGATTTATTTAAAATGGGGGCAGCACTGGACCCCGGAAAATTTACGTACGGCCTAAAGTTCATATTTTGACTGTGAAAACTAGTTATATGCATTTTCTATGAAATTATAAAAAAATGCCGATATCTGACATGTCGTTTTAAGTTATAGGAATACCAAGCAAGCGCCCTCATTTGAAATAAATTGTTAAGCTATGGTGAACATTTCCATATTACTAAATGTTAGGCACTAGATAGCCCTTTAAATTATCTTATGAACCACCGTTGAAAGTATTACATTAGTCCGTCTAGCTGCAAAACAAAAGTGGCCACTTTTGGCGGAGAAAGTTTTAAAGGTAGACGGATCGCCAATAATAGTTTTCACGGCAGTTCATAAAATAATTTTAAGGTCTATCTAGTGCCTAACATTTAGAAATATGGAAAGTTTCAACATATTTACGAGTTAACAATTTATTTCAAATGAGGGCGCTACTTATGCTTGGTATTCACCTTAAGACGATATACGGAGTCCAGTGCTGCCCCCATTTGAAATAAATTATTTGTAAGGGAACGGAGATATCATTTAAAATTTTGATTACACTTTAAACTGTAAGCAGTGGTTCGTAAAATAGTTTGAAGGGTTATCTAGGTTTTACTAGCTCAAAATTTTAAATGATATCTCCGTCTTCTTACAAATAATTTATTTTAAAATGGGGGCAGCACTGGACTCCGTGTATCGTCTTAAGTCTAAATTTTAAAAGTGTACTCTTACAGTTAGGATATTCCAGTGGCCGTGTTGATAGCATGTTGATAGTCAACCCGCCTGCCCACGCAAGCCGAGCATGGTGATAAAGGGTACCTAAATCCTCCCTTTATTGGGGGAATAGGTTTCAGTCCAGCAGTGGACTAATATAAATAATTTTAAAAAAAATCCACGTACCTTTTCACACCAAGCGCAGTTGGCCGTTTTGATACATTCACTGCAGGATACTCGAGATTCGCAATAGTCTGCCTCTAGTCGGTCTGCCTGTCCTAAATAAATCATGTAAAACAGTAAATAAATACACAACTTTAACCCCATCGTGAAGATGTAGAGCGACTACAGTCGAAAACGAACTGAATTTTTGTAGCGTTGATAAGTTGATAATTCCATGCATAATGGCCGACACTGACAGGAAAACATAACCACAACATGACTACACTGTCATACCTATATATATCCAGGATTTTTTCCCTATAGGTATGTAATAATATCTATTTGTTTAATGCCCTTGGGCGTGGTCAGCTACATACAAATTGAAATAAAAAATTGACGGTCTTGTCCTGGGGGCCAGACAAGAGTTGTGGGTTGCAGAAATTGAGCTTCGGAATTTCTGCTCTACAGAAATTCACAACTCTGTCGCCGTAAGGTACCACTACTAACAAGAATTTCATATGAAAACGAATGCAGCATTCTCTTTTCGCGCAGATCGTAAAAGGTGATCGAGGGAATGGGCGAAAATACGATTCATGTTAATAGGCGATGTGGCTAGCAATCCATCGCTATTTTGATTCCTTTCTACCTTCTCGCCCACCATCACGCTAAAAGTGGAAAGTGGCCTTTGGGTTTTGCGGACTTGGGCTCAGAGCCGCAAGATCTAAAATGCTCTGTCTGCCTCATAGGGATAAAGACTTCATAGTCTATGTATTGTATGTAAAATATGTTAGTATCCCATAACACAAGCTTAGAACTTACTTTGGGGCTAGCTTAATCAGTATGATGTGTCAATATATATTTATTTATTATTAAGAATGAACGTTGTCGTACTTCTACATCTGCCAGTTGTTTTACTTCGCTGTATCTTCGTACAGCGAAGTAAAACAACTGGCAGATGAGAGAGACAAATGGAAGAGAATTCATACTCCGACAAAAGCATAGCTCTTAAATATAGATAGATATTATTTATGTAACGATTGCAGCAGAAATTTCACAACTCATTTTCTGCAACTAATAGAATTATGAACCTTTTTGTGCTTGCATTTCCTTTACGTGTTATTTAGTCAACAGCTACAGCCCGGTCAAAATATTATTTCCTCTGACTTGAAGTAAATTAATAAATAAATACGGACAAATCACATAGATTGAGCTAGCCCCAAAGCACAGCGGCGACACTCCCTGTACGTGAGAGTTCGAACGCCGGTGACCTTTAGCTCGGAGCTCATAACGCTAGGGTGGATACCGAAACGAAATAGAGTATCGTACGGTGCGTGAGAGATACGCGAACTAGGTACTAGCCCTCGGCCAAAGCCCAAAGCAGTCAGCAATAGCTCGTTTCACGCCCCGCGCGCCTCTTAAGGTGAAGATATAGGCAAAAGACCTTGAAGTGGCGCCCTCATTTGAAATAAATTGTTAACTCGTAAATATGGAGATAATTTCCATATTGCTCTTCGTCATGCACTAGATAGCCCTTTAAATTATTTTATAAACCAAATAAAACCATCAAACCGTTGAAAGTATTTACATTAGTCCGTCTAGCTTTAAAACTTGCCCCCGCCAAAAGTGGCCACGGCAAGTTTTAAAGCTAGACGGATCACCAATAATAGTTTTAACGGCTGTTCATAAAATAATTTAAAGGACTATCTTGTGCATGACGTAGAGCAATATGGAAATTATCACCATATTTACGAGTTAACAATTTATTTCACACTTCAAGGCCATTTGCCTATATCTTCGCATTAAGGCGGGTCGCGCATCCAGCTTACACATAGCCGCAAACGATTTTACGTGCACACAAGCTTAAGTGTCGTTTTTTTTCGCACAGTGGAAATGGATATGGAGATCATGGTATATATCCTTTGCCCAAAGTAAGCTCGAGACTTGTGGTATGGGATACCAACTCAACGATTCTTTATTATAAATAACCAAAACATCTCAGCCCATAAAAATGAACAACTTTTGTTCTACAGCATTCTCAAAATACCAAAAATAAAATTCGGATTTTCATACAAATTGACTCGATCAGCTGATCAGATTATATGAAAATTCAATTTTTTTTTTGGGTTTCGTGAAAGTTGTAAAACAAAAGTTATTCAGTTTCATGGGCTGAGGTACCATCTGAGAGGTTTTGCGTTATTTCATTAACACGTTGTATAAAAAATACATATATAGAGGTAGATAAACATCCAAGACCCAGGTCAATCTGAAAAAGATCATTTTCCATCTTGCCCTGACCGGGGATCGAACCCGGGACCTCCGGTGTTACAGCCTGTCATAATGACCACTAGGCCACAGAGGTCGTCAAATTGACCGGACCGGACTACTAGCGGTCTAGTAAAAATATTAAAGTCATCAATCGTTTTCAAACTTTTATTACTAATAATTTACATCGTTTGTAATAAATAAATATAGAGACATAAAATATAAATAAAAAATAAAGGTAAATTAAATAAAAAATCTTTACAAATTTTGTGACGAAACGTTCACAGCAGCACGCCAACACCGTGTAAGTTAATAAAAATAGAGCCATATGTTTTCATAATAATGTATTGAAGATTTGGGCATTCCGTACGTTTTTCGGATAAAGCCTGCAATAATAAAACAACGGCATCTTAGGCACCTGGCGCATTAGGTACGATTCAGACCAAGCGGCTCGCACAGGAACGGATAAGCAGATGGACGGTAGCCGGCGCCGAATCCGCTAGTTGCCAACAAGTCAAAACAGTTACTTTTTTTCTAAACGTCAAAACAAATATTTTCTATGGGATTTCTATAAAAACGCACGGCGTGACGTCATAGTGTCTTGGAGTCAAATAGCGCTCTTAATATCGGTTTTCTGCATTAATAAATCTTAAATCTAGTTCAAAATGGATATGATGAATGAAAAATTACATTATTTTGTTACGTTTTCTTCTCTTATCATTACAAAATAATATATTTTTGACCCTGGATACTACTCAATTAACATTATGTTATGACAATCATCTTCCGTTCGGCTCCTGTCGGCTCCGGTCGGCCGTCGCGGAATGTGACAGAAATATGAACTTTAATTTCTGTTCACAAGTTTCAATTTCCTATACCGCATTATAAAATGCCGGCCGGCCCGGGCTGGTGCGAGCCGGTTGGTCTGAAACGTACTTCTGCTTCTTTGTCTGAACAACTATTTTATCCGATAAACTTTAAAGGGTTGGGGGTGAGTCGCGAGGTTTACAGAGCCGCTAGTATTATTAAGTATAAGGATAGTTATATTTACGTTTGCGTACGGATAGCCTGCTTCACTGCCGTCATTTCTTGTGCGGTCGATGGCGGTCCGAGGAGTGCAAGGGGTACGCGCGCCGCAGCCTCGTTGGGGGCTCGTCGTGGTACAGTTTTCTGTCTCGGCGCTCCTCGGCATCCAAGCGAGCTAACACCGCCTGCAGTGTAAAACAGCAAATGAAAAAAAATCGCATGCCTGACTTTCTTTGTCTAAGTGCGTTCCCGGTTGCATCCTCAGCTGTGCTGCTTCGGAGCCCGGGGTGCGTTTTCCCGCTTTTTCTTCTCCAAATATAATATGCATGTCAATGGTCACCCAAGGATGCCAAAGACCTTGCAAAATGGAGAAGAAATAGCCGGTAACAGTAAACGATTTGGCTATTTTACGACCAGCCGCCTGCCTGACGTCAATCCTCTTTGGGAATGCATTGTAGCACGAGATGTTTGTCCTTTAGTCGCTTAGTCGCTTCTAACGACATCCACAGGAAGAGATGGAGTGGTCCTATTCTAACCGGGAACCACACGGGTAATGCGTGCATGCGTGACTTACATTCTTAGGAATTATTAAGAGTTCGAATGTGGATTAAAAGTATTTTTAGCTCATCAGTAGATTATTAAAAAAATATCGTATTTTTTCTTTTTTTTCTGATTAGCAAATCATTACAAAGATATAGCGCATTTAAATTCCGCATGAGGTTCACGATCAAGTACGATATTCACTTGACGGTGACGTCAATCACCCCCACTCCGACGCGCTGTATCGTTGCGAATTTAATAAACCAAAAAGTATGGGTCCATTATTTTTTGATAATCTAACCGACGAACTAAATAAAATACATTTTTTCGGGCCCAGTCGACATCCCTATTAAGAAAAAAACTTCATAAAGAACTTAGTGGAAGAAAGAGACACATGAAAAGAACTCCACCGCAAGAGCGCGGCTTTTAACTTAAAAACAATAAGAAGAAGAAAGCTCTATATGAATTATTATAAGCTTATTACCCCTACTTTCTAACACAAGTATTCGATCGCAATCCAGATTGATGTAAATCCGTTAGTGAATAAATGATTTAGATTTTTTTGATCTTCATATTAGAGCGTTTCCTGTTGCATCCTTCCTCAGCGGTGCTGCTTAGGAGCCTGGGGTGCGCTTTCCTGATTTTTCTATTTCAAATATAATGTGCATGTCAATGGTCACCTAAGGATGCCAAAGAGCTTGCGAAGTGCATAAGAAATAGCCGAAATGTATGTCCGACTATGTTTTCTCGTAACTACCAAACGGCTAAACCGATTTGAATAAATTATACGTGGTTAGATTCGTCCTAACTACTAGTGTCATACGCTATATTATATTAAAATAATTCCGTAGTCGGGTATTAGGTTTTTAACTACCTACCTATCTATCGTAATTAAATAAGTATATTTTTTAATTTTTGTTGTAAATAAATCTATTTTTATCTCCCGAAAAAAAAAGGGGTGTTATTTGACGCTAATGTCTGTCGGTCTGTCTGTCTGTCTGTGGCCTCGTAGCGCTCGAACGGATGGACCAATTTCGATGCAGTTTTTTTACCTGAAAGCAAGTTCCCTTACGGTGGTTCTTAGCTATGTTTAATGAAAATCGGTTCAGCCGTTTGAAAGTAATTGAGGGTTAACGCTTGAAAGTCAGGGCTTTCTCTAGCAAATATATGGATTTCACTACGGGTACCACAATATGGCGTTTTTGACATTCGGGTTTTTTTTTAAATTTTCCTAGCAAATAAATTTGTTACATACCCTATTGCTCTCTTTGGGACGTTTTGGTCTTGTCAGAGGAAAACTGGCTACCAAATCGCCCGCTGATCGCCGTTCAGTAATTCCAGTATTGCAGCCGCATCTAAAAATACACACAAATATATTATATTTTCCCGGAAAATAACGAGTAAGTATATTGTTAGTTGGTAGTGTTGGTACGAAAAACAAAATATTTTATTCACTGCTGACATTACTCAAAAACAGGAACCAACATATTCTCTGTCAGTTATATACAATATCCTCAATAATCCCCAGGCCCATGAGTATCTAAAATTATGTGTCTAACTTGTAAGGTCTAGTCATGAAAGGTCCCTGCGTTCTTCGAATACTCTTAACCTAGTCACTCCTCACCGTACAGGTTTTTTCGATAACTCTTTCTCCGTGACTGCTGTACGACTCTGGAATGCTCTCCTTTACTCCATCAGAAGGGCTCCTAGCCACAACTCTTTTAAAATTAGGGTTTTCAGGCACCTCCATTTTCAGTCAATTATGGGACAGACTTGATTGTGTAATATGTATTTATAGATGTGTATATTTATTGTTCATTTGTATGTATGTAATATATATATATATATATATGTAGGTGTATGTGTTAATATAATATTTATACTTAGTATGTTTTCTGATTGCTAAAATCATTTTTTTTTTCGGATTTGTTTTTATTACATTCTACACCCACATAAGCTCTCCAATCATTCCAAAGGTTTGACTGTTAGAAAATTGTTTTTAGAATTACAAATGTAATGTACAATAAAGTGTGAATAAATAAAAAATAATAATGCGAATTCAAATTAGTAAGTTCGTAATGTACGTACCTACTGGGATTTACGTAGCGTAGGTATTTGACTGTGAAATAGGCAATATAATAAAGATTTTTTTTAGAAAAAAAAAACGACTTCAGATGAGTTTCTTCCATATCTGCAAATTTCTTCATCATATTTCCACTAAATTAATATGGGACCAACTAGATACTAAACGCTTTCTACTAACAAAAAAGAACAATCAAAATCGGTTTACAATCGGCGAAGATATCGCTTACATACAGAAAAAAAACAAAGTCGAATATGATATACCTCCTCCTTTTTTGAAGTCGATTAAAAACTACTTTTGTTTAATTTTACGACGGCTTTTTTTAATGATAATCCCATGATGTAGGCGTACATTTTTAACTGTCCCATTTGATCTAATGCGTACACCTTCTCACTAGTACAAATAGTTGTATCTAGAAATTCTAGAGTCGCCAGTTGAAAATAAGTTTATCAATCAGCTACGCACTGCAAATCCTTCTCGGCAGCGGTGGGCGGTGGCGCGGGAGGTGGGCTTCCTCCCTGTGCTGCTAGTAACCTATGGGTTTCTGGGCTTGGACTTGCGCTGCGAGACTCTCGTGGTGTTCGACAAACAGCTTCGCGCACTTCCTGCAGCCTACGCCGCTCCTCAGCCACTTTGCGGTCCAATTCAGCTACTATTTAAGCAGAGACAATACAATACATATAGTTTTTAAAAACCGAAAAATACCACAGTGCCTAAAAACACGCCTCTTCAACCAGTGTGTTCTGCCCACAATAACATATGGTGCCGAGACATGGACTCTCACAAAGGGAACCATGTATAAGGTTGCGGTTGCGCAGAGAGCCATGGAGCGAGTCATGCTTGGCATCAAACTGCAAGACCGAGTTCGCAACGTGGAGATCCGACGTCGAACGAAAGTTCATAACGTGCTCTCCAGGGTTGCGGCTCTAAAGTGGAACTGGGCGGGACACTTGGCTCGAAGGAACGATGGAAGGTGGAGTAAGGCCGTCACCGAATGGTATCCTAGAAATGGGAAACGTAGTGTAGGACGTCCGGCGGCTAGGTGGGTTGATGACGTCAGGCAGGTTGCTGGGAGGAACTGGATTGCGATGGCCAGTGATAGAGCAGGGTGGCGCAGACAAAAGGAGGCTTATGCCCAGCAGTGGGTACTTGAAGGCTGTTTATGAATACAATACATTATAAACTTGGAATTGGCACAAGAGACGGCTTTATCGCTTAGTTTTTTTCCATATAACCTCAAAGAGAAATACACTTATTCCGAAAAAGGGTTGACGTCAGGCAGGCGGCCGGTCGTAAAACTATAGCTAAATCATTTAACTTTTCCGGCTTTTTCTTCTCCAACGCAAGGTCTTTGGTATGTAATATTTGGAGAAGAAAAAGCGGGAAAGCGCACCCCGGGCTCCGAAGCAGAATAGCTAAGGATGCAACCGGGAACGCGCTTGGATGAAGAATAAGAGATACACTTATTAAACAGGTGGTAAAGAAAGGTACCGTGAGAAAATAAATAAATACGAGCAGCACCTCTGGTGTTAAGACCATAGAACACTTAATAAATCATCACAAAATCAACTTTTATCTCCTGTTTTTAATACTGAGATTGAAAAATGTGGAATGTGATTGTCTTAATTATTAACCTTCACCATACGAGTATCAGTGGATTAGTTATTCTGGAAGAGTCTTCGGCCTTATGATTAAGGCGGAGGTATAGGCAAATGACCTTGAAGTGTGAAATAAATTGTTAACTCGTAAATATGGTGATAATTTCCTTATTTCTCTTCGTCATGCACTAGATAGCCCTTTAAATTATTTTATAAACTGCCGTTGAAACTATTATTGGTGATCCGTCTAGCTTTAAAACTTGCCGTGGCCACTTTTGGCGGAGGCAAGTTTTAAAGCTAGACGGACTAATGTAAATACTTTCAACGGTGGTTCATCAAATAATTTAAAGGGCTATCTAGTGCATGACGAAGAGCAATATGGAAATTATCTCCATATTTACGAGTTAACAATTTATTTCAAATGAGGGCGCCACTTCAAGGCCATTTGCCTATATCTTCACCTTAAGAAACTCTGCCTTTGTTAGAAAGGTTCTTAATTGGCGAAACGTACCGTTGCGATTGGCTTAGCACGCCAGACATCCACCAGCGTCTTCGCCATATGCCTATCGCAGTTGGACGTAACGTATAATCTGCTAATTAACAAAACCTCTAGCTGTTTGGCATTACAGCTCGGTTTTGTTAAACAGCTGTATATCGTTCAGCTGGATTATCAATGTGTTAGGTCGAAATAACAATATGGGAACCAAGCTGAAGGTCTGCTTTATTCTTCTCAACCGTTTGCAGGCCAAAATCATAAACGATGTCTTTGATATCTCTCAGTGAAAACAACTTACTCTCGAAACGCGATGAAGAATTTACTTTATTGGAGGCCATATTTGTTGTTACCTATTATGAATTCCGAACTAAAAATTATAATTGTGAACAGTACAGTACAGTTCACAATTTGTCGACAGTTTATAATCACGCGCGATAGTTTATAAACTCTCGATGTCCACAATCATACGGTTATAAATACAAATCGTTCATGTCATTCTGCGTATGAGGTTTCAGTCATTTAAGCAAATCGTTAAACGTCATTCGCTGTTTTACGAAACCGAGCTGTATAGCAAAACAGATAGAGGATTTTTCAATTAGTGGCTTATACAATTCAACTGCGATATGTATGAGGCTTGAAACTAAGTATATACGTTACGCTGACGCTTGCGCGGTTTCATACAAAAGTACCACGCGCGGGCGTCCGTCACGGGGCACGCGTGGGTCGGGCTTGTTCGGCATAGACTATAGATATACATATTTTGCATAGTCATATATTAAAGGCACTGATTTAAAGTGGCAGTTGTAAATAGCAGTTTTGGTAAGTATAAAATTATAAATGGCATGTTTAATAACTAGTTCAGCAGTTAAAACTAAGCAGTAAAGTAAACAAAAATGAGTAATAAAAAATAATAAACTGGATCAGTGAATATATAATTGAGCAGGAAAATAATTAAATGGGCGGTAAAAAAAATTGAACGAGCGGTTCTATAGGTTTTCCCTAACCTAGTAAAATGGATAAAACCGACCTAGCACTCGCTGGCCGCTACCGCGTCACGCTCGCTTCGCTCGCTCGGCTCGTGCGTGTGTTGGTCGCAGTTCTAACCTAACCTAACCTATAGGTTTTCCCTAACCTAGTTAAATGAATAGAACTAGTAATATGATAAAATAACCGACTAATTGATTTTTTATTACTGTTCATGTTTTACTGTCGCAATAATTAATAAACTACCATTACATTAAATAACTGCTCAATATGTTTTCCAACTGATCATAATAACATCTCAAATATTTAAATACATAGGGCGCACTGTAAGTTTCCGGAACTGGCCACTTACATAAACAATATTTAAAAATTTATTGCAACATTTGAAAATAGAACTCTTTGGCTGTAGAATGCAGTTTGTTTCATCTGACTGTGTTTTGTTTTTACCTTGTGGCGCCATTTAAAAAATTGTGTGTCTGCATCAACATGGATTTAACTCGGGAAAATTTTAGTAGTATGATTTTCTACGATTTTAAGTGTTATTTGACAGCTCAACAGAGCATCGCTCGGCTTGAAACTGCTTTTGGCAATGAAGCACCATGCAAGACAACTGTTTATAGCTGGTTTGCAGAATTCAAGCGTGGTCGTATCAATCTCAGTGACGAATCTCGTGATGGTCGGCCGTCCACCGCTGTGACCAACAAAAACATCAATGCTGTGCGCCGTATGATTGAAACAGACAGACATGTGACCTACCATGAAATTCGCGCATCCTTAGAAATAGGCATGAGTCAAATACAATTAATCCTACACAAACATTTGGGTGTGAGAAAGCTGTGCTCGCGGTGGATCCCACACAACTTGACCGAGGTTCAAAAAACGGACCGCGTCACTTGGTGCAGTGCCATGCTTACCAGATTCAACGAAGGTGCGTCAAATTTGGTGTGGGACATAGTAACAGGTGACGAAACATGGATTTATTGCTACGATCCCAAAACAAAGCAGCAATCGAGCGTATGAGTCTTTCAAGATGAGCCGAAACCAACCAAAGTGGCGCGCGTGAAAAGTGCATCTAAGCGTATGATTGCTTCTTTTTTCAATAAAACTGGACACGTGGCTACTGTTGCTTTAGAGAATCGTCGTACAGTGAATAGTGACTGGTACACGACCATTTGTTTGCCGGAAGTTATTGACGAACTCCGTAAAAATAACCGTAAACGCCGTATCATCCTGCACCACGACAATGCTAGTTCTCACACGGCCAGACAGACAAACGACTTTTTGAAGGCGAAAAATGTAGAACTCATGAGTCATCCTGCATACAGTCCCGACCTGGCACCTTGTGACTTTTTTCTGTTCCCAAAAATTAAGAACCAATTACGCGGTCAACGATTTTCATCACCAAAAGAGGCTGTCGAGGAGTATGAAAAACACGTTTCAGAGGTCACCACAGAGGAGTGGCACAAAAGTTTTCAAAACTGGTTTCATCGAATGAAAAAGTGCATAGACGCCAAGGGAGATTATTTTGAAAAACAATAAATTAATTTTGTACCTTTAATAGTATTTTTTCATATTCATTCCGGAAACTTATAGTGCGCCCCACGTAACAGCTCAAAAAATTAGTTCCCTATATTAAATTCTCCATCGTCACGACTGTGAATGTACGCCGTAAAAATTGAACTAACTGACACTGACGTCGGGTAACTGCGACACGGGGCCCCGTCTACCTAACGTAGCGTCAAGCCTCAAAGCCTGACACGCAGGAATGAAAACGCTGGGTGCAGGCTTATTCTACTTTAACATTTTGTAAATCGTTTGGGTTCAGCAGTCTTTAGGTGACTTCGAGCGTCTAAGTAATGACGATGATGATAATAACGTACTATGTTGCTGCGCATTGCGCTGTTTACTCATCAGCTCGTGTTCTAATGTGTCAATTTTCTTTTGCAGCACCTCTTCTTTGTTCAACTTCGACTTCCAAGTGCGACACACCTTCAGATGTAAAAATGATAATTCTTGAGCGTCCAATGCCTGGAAACGCACAAACGCAACTGGAGACTTTTTAACAATACACGAGATAAGGAACTGTTCAATTTCCACTGTTGTCATTTTGTTTACAGAATCTTTACCATCATAGTAACATGTCATCATCATCATCAATAGGTCCTTTTAAGTCTCCACTGCAGGAGCATGACCCTCTCTGTACTACCTACCATAGCCATACATGGCGAGAGCAGTCAATGGATGTTTAAAAACCATAAGTATTTAATCACAGTATTTAATAGTCTATGTTTTTCTTTTAGTCAATATCTCACTTTCATAAATTTTGTTTACCTCAACATTACTGCTAAGTATCTTATTCGCAATATATTTCAGATACGTGTTCTCGGCCATTTTTCTCTGGTCAAGGTCTACTTGCTCAAAGATGTTGCGGATTGTATCAGACAAATTGATGTCTAGAGAGCAAGTACAAGGGCCATGAGACTTTACTTTCGGCCGCACGTTAAACGCTTCCACATTGGTTTTTGTAAGAGTACGTGTTTCTGTTCGAGATTTTCTTCTTTTTTTAGCTTCAGAACAACATATTCTTGCTGGTTCCTGACAAACGGATAGGTAAAATATTATTTATAATGAAAAGCATGATACTTACTCGTATGTAATACAATCTTATTAGCCGCTTAAGTAGTATAATACTTACCACTTCTAAGACAGATGAATGATCAAGAACTTTACTTTTCAGTGTTCGGTTTTCTTTTTCTAATTTATCTGATCTTCGCATAGCTTCTATACTTAGTGTTCTCAAGTTTTCAACCTCATTTTCATGAATCTTCAGTATGTCTTGTAAAGTTTCTTCGTGTAAACTTTGTATGCTTTTGACACCTGTATTGTGCTCGTTTATTATACTCTTTATATTGCTATTGTACTGTACTTTAATAGCTTCGATTTTCTTTTTACAATCTTTTTCCACATTCTGTAATGCTTTTGTCAAGAATCTTATTTTTGCTTCATAATCTTCTGTATTGTCCATTTTGGCCATTACACTTCTATCCACAACTGATCTGGAAGGTGTCGTATCGCTTATCTTGCTAGGACTCCAACTACTTGGGATTGTTTTCATTGGGTTATTACTATCCGATGTTTTCATAGCATTAAGAAATATCCCATCACTGCGACTTTTTTGCATTGTTTTATCAGTATAGTATGACAATGATTCAGGAAGTTCAGTGTCATTTTCTTTTCTGATAGCATCCAAAATATATTGTAAACCATAATCTGTACCCTTTTTTCTATCATCTTTTTTATTATGATTTTCTTTTGACTTTATTAAAAATACATCAGCTTCAACACGAGAAAGTTTATGAACTGATTTGTCTGACAATGCTTCTTTTTCATTTTTTTTCTGTTTGCAATTTTCATTGTCACTATCATATATCATACATAATTTTTCTTCATTATCATACACGGGAATTTTAAATGAATTGTTTGAATTTGTGTTACGATTCTCATCATTTGATAATGTAGGCAATGAAGGAGTTTCTTGGGATATATTCTTTTTTACATTTTCATCTTTCAATTTAGTATCTGAATGCGTCTCCTTTGGGGACAAATAAATTGCCATTGTATACGAGTCTAAAGATTTTCTATCACCTTCAGATGTTGTTAGGATAGATGGACTATCAGTTGCAACGCGTGGTAAATTTATCTTTAACTTGGGTTTAACACTGTCATCATCTCCATCTTCAACTTTTTCCTCTTGAAATTTGTCTTTAATTTTGAAATTTTTATTTTGTTGTTCATTATTTTGATTGTCTTTGGCTTTCTTTTTCTTATTTCCTTGTCTTGGTGATTCTATTGTTATTACTTCCACTAATATTTCAGATTTTTTATTCGAATTCCATAATCCTTTATCATCCCGTGGCTTATTCTCAAAATCACTTTCACTTTCCTTATAAATAACAAAAAGATCTTTATCTGCTGCTTTGTTTGTTTTAGTATCCATGTATTTATCATCAATTTTGAAACTGTTTGTAAGATCTGATCCGTCAAACAAACTTGTTAATGTTGTATCTTTATAATTAGTCTTACTATTCGACGTTTCAGGCTTAGAGGAGTCTGTATGCAATGATTTTCTGTTAAAAAGATCAACTATAACATTTTCCTCTGTCTGGATTTTTTCAGTATTATTACTGAATGAACCAGAGCATTGAGCAACATCTTCTTGAATTGATACTTCATAATTAGAAATAGACTGCTGTTCCAAGCGCCCAATACTTAATTGCTTTAATTTGTAGTTAAGATAACTACTTTTGACAAAGTCAAATGTTGGTTCAACATTAGCTGTTAAAATTTGTACTTCATTGACTGAATGTGGTCTTTGTTTTGGTAATATTGCGAGCAAATTACCATCTGCAGATGTTCTGCGTTTATGGGGTTCTGGACTCGTTAAGTCAAGTTCTCTAGTATGTTTAGTATGTGTATCTTTCAAACTCATTGTTTCGGTTTGCACTGACGTATTTGATTTAATTTCTGAGATAGTTTGAGTGTTGATGTGACTGCTTGGTTTGTTCTTGAATTTTTCTAGTGCTTCTCGTAGTGCTAATATATCGTTAGATTTTTCTTTTAAATCTTCTTTTAATCTGTCAATCAAATCTAAGTTGTTGACTGATTGTTCAGAAAGATTTGCTATTTTATCTTGTAAGTCACTAACTTTTGCCATAGAGTTCTGATACATTGTTTGAAGAGAATGCAATTCTTCTTCTAATTTAGATATGTAGCTTGCAGTTGATTCGTTTATCTTGCCTATTATCAATTTTTGATTAAGCACTTCCGCTTCCAAGTCCTTTATAACATTTTTGTCATAAGCTATTTGGGCTTCAAGTTTTGTTTTTTGATCTTCTAGCATTTTTTGCAAACGTTGTTTATCATTTATGGCTTCCTCTTTTTCATTTATTATTTTCTGTTTTTCTTTCTCTACTAGGTCCTTAGCTTCACTTACAAGTACCTGTGATGATCTTTGAACTTTCAACAAAGCTTGTTCAAGCGAATAGTTTTTGGCATTTCTACCATCAATATACTGACGTATTCTATCCAAAGATCCTAAGATGTCTTCAACATCACAGTTTGTAGGTGATAGTAAACTATCGCCAATACTTTGAAGCTCAAGTTGTTTTATATCTGTAACGATGATTTCTTTTTCATTTTGAAGTTGTACTAATTGTGACATACATTTATTATTTTCCCTGATAGATTCTTCTGTTTTTAATTTGGTTAGTGACATTTGAGCCTCAAGTTTGAGTTTATCATTGTGTAACTTAGCTAATTCCATTTTCATATTGTGCGTAGCTTTGGAATCTAAAAGAAAAACAATGTGATCATTTATTTTTAATTTCTTAGTTTAAAATGTTATATATTTTTTTTAATTTTTATAATGGTTAAACAATGCATAAAATATGAATGAATTAAATTTCACGAGCCACTGTCATTTAGAAATGGACTAAGTTGTCTGAAAGAAAATGTTTATTAATCTGTATTTTTCATACAACTTACGATGTGCTTCCATATTTTTTAACGACAGGCCAATCTTCTCGTAACTTGTACTTTGCAATTGTTCTCCTGTGTCAATTACTTCTGTTAAACAGCCATGCAAGCGTGTGACTTCATCTTTTAGCTTATTGATATGATTTTCCAGGATGGCAATTTTATCATCTCGAGCAGAAATATCTTGAGTAAGATTAGATATAATATTTTCCTAAAAAATAGAAAAATGTTTTACAAATTTTAATATATATTTGTTTAGTTTGTAAAAAATCAAAAGTTTTGAATTCAATTATTATTATTAAATTAAACACACATTATAATGTCGTCATTGCACTTGCGGTAAATAATTTAGTGAGGAAAATTTGTTACTTTACACACTTTATACCACTACAAGTAAAGCTTCTTTTTCTTTTTGTGTCGTTTGCTAAAACTGACTACCTCCGTGGTTTGGTGGTTAATACGCCAGTCAGGTAAAGATGTAAAATGATCTTTTTCAGTATCGCCTGGGTCTTGCATGTTTATCTATATATCTATTTATTATAAAAATATAGTATCGTTGAGTTAGTATATAATATAAGTGTCTTAATTTGAGGCTAGCTCAATCTGTGTGATTTATCCCTATATATTTATTTATTTAATAATAGCCCGGTCAAATTAGACTCGGCATCCGAAATTAGATTAGGCATCCAGCTGAAAGTTGGTAGGATTATTCAAAACACCATTAGAAATGAAATATAAAAAGTCCTCATCGATCCGATATCTGGAAAAAAAAATTGGTTGTCTGTAAAGTCGGTTGGGTTTACGCAGAGATATGGGATTGGTTTTATTGTTCTGAGGGTTTACGGACGGTAGGTTGACGTGACAACGTCAAACATTCCGAACTGAGCCGATCGCTCGAGCCGATCATGCCTCTCTCTCGTTCGTGCCGCGCTCTCGCTTGCGGAACGCGACAATGACGTCATCTTTTTGTGCATGCAGCCCGTAGCAGAGATATGGTAGTATCGATTTATTAGACGTTGTCACGTCAAAAAATACTGGGAGTCAAAGGTCGCAAAAAAGGGTTTTTCGCAATTTTCAGCAAAACGGTAAATATTATCATAAAATTAGTTCAGACAAAACTTGTAATAATCAATCAATCAATCAATACGTTTATTTGCATAAAATGTAGGTACATAAAGATTTTAAAATTACCACTCCTTTTTATATTTTACCTTCTTGCGTAGGTATGCAAATTTGAAATGTTTTTAAATTTTATTAATTACAGTATAATTATTATTACAATTTAAATAATATTAGTAACAATTAATTAAATAAATACAAGCGTTTATATTTTATCATTTAAAATAATATATAATTATATAATATGTAATTCTTTTTTTCCTGAGAGTCACCGTTGCTGAGATATAACTTTTCAAAAAGTTGGAAGAGCTTTTTTGCCGTTTTTTGCTCTATATTAAAAACGGTAACAGGTAGACGCTTGAAATATTCACAGAATATTTAGTGGTATATTCACTTTAAAAATATAAAATTAAATTACAATAAAATAAATGTTTAAGGGGGGCTCCCATACATCAAGTAAAATTTCAAAATTCACGTTTGTTGTATGGGAGCCCCCCTTTAATATTTATTTTAGTCTGTATTTGTTGTTATAGCGGCAACAAAAATATATCATCTGTGAAAATTACAACTGTCCAGCTATCACGGTTCATGAGATACAGCCTAGTGACAGATAGACAGACGGGCCGATATTGAGACGAACGGACAGCTGGACAGCGGAGTCTTAGTAATAGGGTCCCATATTTGCCCTTTGGGTACAGAACCCTGAAAAATGCACTAAGTACTACACTACCTCTTCCAACTTTTTGAATCGTTATATCCGGCCAGATGTCCGTTCAACCATCCGTCCGTCCGTCCTGTCTATCGGTCACCACGCTGTATCTCATGAACCGTGATAGCTAGACAGTTGTAATTTTCACAGATGATGTATTTCTGTTGCCGCTATAACAGCAAATACAACAGCAAATAAAAACAGAATAAAATAAATATTAAAGGGGGGCTCCCATACAACAAACGTGATTTTTGAGATTTGGCGTGATGTATGGGGGCCCCCCTTAAATATTTATTTTTATGTAATTAAATTATTTATTTTTAAATCGAATATAAAACTAAATATTCGGTGAATATTTCAAGCGTCTAACTGTTGCAAAAAAACGGAAACAATCTCTTCTAACTTTTTGTATCGTTATATCTCAGAAATAGTAGCTCTTAAGAAAAAAATATTTAGACATTTTTTATAGATAATTATCTGATCTTCAAGTTTGGTCTGAACTAATTTTATGATAATATTTACCGTTTTGCTGAAAATTGCAAAATACCCGTTTTTGTGACCTTTGACCCCCAGTAATTTTTTTCCAGGTATCGGATCGATGAGGACTTTTTAGATTTCATTTATGATGGTGTTTTGAACAATCCTACTAACTTTCAGCTGGGTGCGAATTATTGTAACCTCGGATGTTTAAATTGACCGGGCTATAAATGTTTTCCTCCCTATACTATCGTATAGGAAGGAAATGTTTAACAAGTTAAAAGTGATTTGTTTTATAAAAACGTTTCTATCGTTATTATAATAACTTGAATTAAAATTAACATTCGATTTAATTATTCTTGGAGAGTGAGACCTTTCTTTAACACTTAATGATTGAAAAACATTACCGTTTCATCCAACTCATTAGAAAGTTCCCTGATACGATCAAGATTTTTAAGTTTTTCTTTTTTCATGTCTTCTATTTCTTTTTTTATTGTAAGGAATGGATCTTGGTCATCCGATTTTCTAACAAGCTGAAAGTAAAAGTAAAATTAGTTACCAATACATCCAAATGATAATATAATGACGATAGTAATTAATGGTCATACTTACTTGTGATCTTGCATCAACAAGGGCATTTTCTAAATCCTCACTGTGTTGTATCAAAGTCACACTTTCCTTATGTAATTCTATATTTTCTTGTTTCAAACGTTTCAATTGTATATTTAATTCTGCTTGTAACTGTTCTTTTTCCAATTTTATCTGGTCATAATCTCGATACAACTTCTCATAGTCGGTTTCTAAAGTCTCATAATACTTAAGTTTATCTAATAAATCATCACTTTCTTTTTTAACAGCTGCTAAAGACATTTTTGTAGTCAAATTTTCCTTTTGAGTATCTGTTAGATCACTTTTGACAGCCTTGTGTTTACTTTGTAGATATGATATTTGATCTAATAAATGCGTGTTTTCTTCAGTCTTGATGTCCAATGTATTATGTAAACTATTAATTCTTTCGTTTTGTCTGTCTAAATCATGTTGAAGTAAACCTTTTTCCGCTTCTAATTCTCCACATGTTTGTTTTAGCTCACTAAGTTTTCGTTCAAAATTAGGAATTTGATTGGATATTTGTAAAAGATAGTCGTTATTAGCTTGTAGTTCTTCAAAGGATTTCTGCAAATAAGTCAATTCCTTATTTTTCTCAGATAAGTCTTTGTATAAATCATTTTTTTCTCTCGTCAGTGTTCTGTATGCATCTCTTAACCTAGATAATTCGTTGCCCAAACTATCAGTTTCACTCAACTTTTCTTTCAACTCCTTGCTCTCTTTCTTAGACAATTCTGATGTATGCAATGCGTCTTCTAATTTGTATGTTGTTTCACGAAGCTGTTTTTCTAAATTTCGTTTTTCTGCTACTAAATCTTCATGTGCTTCTCTGAGATTATGAAGCTCTTGTGATATTGATTCAAAATGTGTCAATCTGTTTTCTAATATTTCACTTTTTTTCCTTGTCAATTCTAATGAAACTTTGTAATTATTACGTTCCTCATCTAAATCTTTGACATTGTTAACAGCATTTGTTTTTTCTTCCTGGAGCCTTTGAATTTCATTCAATAAAAATGTATTACTTTTTTCATGATCCATTAAATTCATTTGGAGATTTTTATTTTCTTCAATTGTATTTAATAAAGCTTTTTTCAATTCATGGCAATTATCTATTTGAGTTTCTAAACTTTTAGACATGTCACTTTGACTTTGAACGACATAATCGTAATCCTTTAGTTTATTCAACAGTTCTGCACTCTCTCTTTTTGCTAATGACAATGACTCTTGCACACTTTTTGTTTCATTTTCCATAGCTGATATATTATTTTGGTAAATATCTTTAAATTCGTGAAGCTGCCTAAGTAAATCCTTATTTTGATTTTCTTTGACTTCTATATCTTCTAAAAGCTTATTGATTTCTTGTGACTTACTATTGATTATGTTCATTAAGTTTCCGACTGCTGTTGTCTTATCTTGTGAAAGTTGTTTGTTCTCATTTAGCAATTTGTTTATTTCATCTTCAAAGTTTTGAGCATAATCTTCCAAATAATTATTTCGATGCATGGTTTTTTCATAGCTACCTACAAGTATGATATACTAATGAGCATGTTTTTACCTGACTACGCCAGAAGAAGGGTTACGTTTTCCGAGGTATATAAGTACCTTTGTACTTAGGTCATACTGAACGTTTCTAGATTCTGACAAATAATACTAAATATTCTAGACCGGACGGATAGACAGACATACTGAAACTCTAAGAGTTCCGTCTAGGGTCTTTGCAACAAATGGACAGAAATGTACCTGAATGGCTCCCTCGAGAAAGCAAAAGAAAGAGAGGAGCCCTCCTCCCTTTTTTTTGCTCTGTCTGCCCTATTAGGGATAAAGCCGTAATATTGTATGTGTAGAACGTGTTAATAAACTAACGCAAAACCTCTCAGATCATTAAAAACATTGAATTTTTATACAAACTGATCATCGGATCGAGTCAATTTGCATAAAAATCCGATTTTTTTTTGGTTTTCGTAAAAGTTATAGAACAAAAGTTGTTTAGTTTCAGGTACCATCTGAGAGGTTTTGCGTTAGTTCATTAACATGTTGTATGTATGTATGTTAAAAAAGTGAATAATACTTACTTTTCCACTCTTCTATTTCCATCTTAAGGTCATTAATAGTTTTTAGGTTATCTTTAAATTCAACATGTAGATCTTGTTTTTCTTCTTCATAACAACACAATGCATCCTTCAGATTTTTTATTTGTTCTTTCAATGATTCAATTTCATCCATTAATAATATAGTTTGATCACCATGTGCTGCATGAGCCTGAATAACATAATTGAAAAATATTAAAATTCTAAAAACAAATAGCAAAATAGCGTCATCCACTCGGGAGTTTCGATGACACAGGAGTCATACACAGCCAGGTACATCGACAAGTCAAATTTATAACTTTAGAACAATAACCATAGAGCATAGAAGGCTGGCTTAATTAGCGGAAAATATAAAATATTATAAAATAACCTTTTCGGGTTCCTGTTCAAGTAGTCTGTCAATTTGTACAGATAAACTCTTAATTTGTTGTTCATGGCACATGCATTTGCATTCTGTTTCTTGTAATTTGCATTGTAACATACTTTTTTCTTTTTCAAATGCAATCAAAGCATCGTTTAATTTTTTTTCTAGAGCTACGTTTTCTTTCCTTAGGTCTTCAATTGTGTTAGCCTTTATTTTATTTATTTCTGACTCCGCCTTGAGCTGAGTTTCCATAGTGGTAGTTTCATCAGATAGTATAAAAAATTGTTCTTTTAATGAATCAAGATCAGCAGAACGCTTACGATAGTGTTCTTTCTCATTCCAAAGAAGATTGTATTCTTGTAACTGAGTCCGTAATCCTGCACATTCCTTATCCAATTCCTCGTATTTTTGAAATTTAAGTAATAACTCGTCTTTTTCATGTTTCAGGGCTTCATAACAAGTCATCAAATCGTTATAATTCTCTTGTAAATTTTTAAGTCTTTTTAAATTTTCAGTTTCAATATCGTAATTTTCAATTTCTTCTACGTCTTCACTTTGATCTGAAAAAATGTCTTTACTGAGAATTTCTTTCATCTCTTCATGTTGCATAATATCTGCAACTAAATGCGCTCTTCTGTTATCCGGACACGATTGCTGGATTTCTGCAGATGTCAGAGCGTAGGTCGGTGTTGGGATCATTTGTTGGAGGATTTCAGCGCGATAGCACGAGCAATTCTCTTGAGAAGGTGTGGCCGCCGGCTCTTGTGAACATGGCGCGATTAATGCTTGGCAGAACTTTTCTAATACTTTTAGTTTGAACAAGATTTTCCCCTTAATATCAATGCACCGCGTATCTTTACCCGCTGTCTGTAATAACCAATTAAATTACTTTAGTACTCAAAATATGTTATCCATTTCACAAGTAAATTGGGTGCAATGTTTGTTATTATATAAGCACTAAGAATCAAAAATAATGTCTTATACCATATGTCTTATGCCTTGGCTCCAAATGTTATCGACTCAGTTAGAGCCTAAATTTTTTAACCGTGAATCAGAGTTTAAATTGTTGTGAATTGTGGTCCTTGGGGTTTAATAAATTTTGTTAAGTATAAGTATATAATAATAACTTTCGGTGGTGGCATCATTTTAAGTCCGCTTACTTGATTGTTGACCTATATATTCTTTTAAAAACAGTATAACCTCCCTTTTACCCGACTGACAAGGAAGGGTTATGTTTTTCACGCGTATCTTGTTTTGAATGTACTTTGTTAAAAATTATGTAATGTTACATAAAATTATTTAATTTCACATGCAAAAAATTACATAAACCTGTAAAATTCCCGAAAAATCTTGGAAATTTATGGAAAAATATGTAAAAATGACAAAAATTATGTAAAATTTCATATTTTTCCGTAAATTTCCCAGATTTTTCGGGAATTTTACAGGTTTATGTAAAATTACATAATTTTTTCGCATGTAAAATTACATAATTTTTTGCATGTATAATTACATAATTTTTAACAGTGATATACCTATGTTTCTGTGTATGTTTGTAATTTTCTTTATTACCTCGTATCTTCCAAAGGGCTAGATGGATTGTAGCAGTTAAGGTATCGTTAGATTTGTCTCAAAAACCCAAGTGTCTTTAGATTGATGTTATTTTTTAAAATCAAAATGGCAGATTTTTGTCGCAAAAATAAGTCGTTAATTTATTTTTCTAACCAAACCTATGGAGATGCTTGAAAAATTTACAGGGTATAAAGTTATTAGGGTGACCAGTCTTGATTCTGACCAATATTCATCAAAGAACACGTATTAAAATATGCAAAATAATTTTTAGCCTCCCATAATGCAAATTGACAGATTCACTGATCCGAAGCTAAAGATATTTTTCATGTTTCGATACTTACATGTTCTTTGGAGAAAGTTGTTCAGTATCATGGATTGAATACACCCTTAAAATGGTTTTAGTATAGATACGCTGTAAAGTAAGAAGTCAAAATGTCGGACTAGATTATAAAATGAGAATTTATTTCTATGACTACAGTTAACATCGAATAAATTAGTCATTTTGTTATTATATTTCATGACAATCATTACGCTTCATTATATAGTCAAATATATGTTAATTCAAAAAAGGAAAATAAAAGCTTAAGTCCGTCTATATCTACTAGCACTTCTTTAACATAATTTGTCTTACCATTAGGTTTAAATAAAGTTTGTACTTTTCATTTTGGCACAATATTCCTACTATTTTCTCCAACGCCGTATAGATATGAGCGTAAATGCAATACGGTTCACACACATCATTCTCCATTACCTGTAATCAAAGAAAATTACTTTTCGTATATTATTATTATTATATGTATATATAATATTATAATAAGTATATTATTACTCTGTGCTATAATCATGGACGAACAAATACAAGAGGACTGACAACCGTCATACTTTGAAGCGTAATTCAATAGCTAGATGGAGTTACTAATTCGAGCGTTCATATTGTATGAACAAATAAGCGCCATCTCTGATTTTTCGTGGATACCTTTAGCCTAAGAACCCAGCATCCTTTGTATGGCTAGCGGACGAGATACATCTAGAAATAATACAGGATTTTGGCTCTTAGCAGAGTACATTCGTGCATATCTGTTGACCGCCACCGTACATTTTGAGGAACAGCAAGAATTAGGGCCGATACCGACTGGAATAGCAGCGGGTAGAAGCGCTCTTTCACTAGACTTTGGAAACTTGGCCGCTTGAGATTGCACATATTTTGAAGCATTTCGTAGACATAAATAAAGGTGCAAGTTTGACAGTAAAAGTGCGCTGCCGGCTCATCCGCACCCGCCGTTTCATGGGTAGAGTGAATCGGCGTACCAGTGGTAAAGATGGATTTATGATACAGATCTGTCTATCATTCTTCCTCACCTAATCCCACTTTACGGGATTATTGGGATCGGGACAGCAAGTAAGTCTGTTATTACTCTCGATGTTCACATCTTAGAAAATAAGTACTCTCTTACAGAACCTAAGTGACCCAAGTAACCCGAAGAAGATCTTGACCTTCGATACCAGAAAACGCCACTGATGCCTATCCTGCGCCTAACAGATCTTGCTGTAGCCTTTGCTTGCCTCGTTTATCAGGGATACTTCCGGCGGGTCTTTTCTATCTATCCTTTCTACATGGCCTAGCCAGCGACATCTAGATACTTTTGTTGCCAATGTATTCTTTTCTTACGTATATAGTTAATCAATGTTATACTACTATACTATACTATATTTGGGTGTGAGAAAGCGTTTTCATCTCAATGTTGATATACTTACTCGTAATTTATTATTTATATTTATTTACTTACAGCGATAGTATTCTGCATGGCACTCAGTTTAGCGTCTTTAGTAATGAGCGCATCTTGCATTTCCTGTATTCTGGGATCATGAACATCTGCAATTTCATTCTTATAAATAAAAAAATAGATTCTATTGTTTGAATCAAAAATTCAGTCATTAAAAACTATACACTTCGACTGCTGAAAAATGCACCGTGTGTGTTTTGCCAAAAAAGAAAACACATACGGTGCGTTTTCAGCAGGCGAAGTGTTAAGTTGTGCCATTTTCTAGACAGAGAAAAAACTATAATTGTACAAGTGTGGTGATAAAGAAATCCTTCACACTAAATGTAAAATAAATTTATTTCTTTAACCTGTGACTTTTTTGCTTTTATCTTGTCTTCGACTTTGAAATAGTTTTATAGGTACTTACTGGTACTTGCATCACAGGGGCATGAGAGGCCTGCTTGGTTACTCTTGTTCTCTGCTAGTGGTCGTGGCTCCTTCTCAACTACCCACTGCACAAATTAATTGGAATTAGATTCATTAGCTCTTCATCCGGCAGTAAAAAACAAAGTTTTTGCCCGAATAAAATAAAACAAATGTTAAACAATAGGCATCATAAATTAAGGAATGTTTATTGGCCCAGCAGTCAGATTAATAAAATATATTAAACACGTATTTTTTCTTTTCGCTGACTTACAAAAAATTACAAATATAAATTACAAATATGCAGCGCATTGTAATTCGCATGACGTTACGCCTTCGTACAATTTCTTTAGTGCAGAGATGGATGTCACAATCTCCACTCGAACATCTGATGCTCTGTTACTTTTTGATAAATATAAAAATACGTGTCAATTTATTTTTATATAATCTAACTACGGGTTGACTTAGGCGCGCATATGCTTCCGTTGACATCTGAAGTGAAACCTGCTATCATGCCTACTGTAAGTACTGCTATCGTTTTTATGTTTTCATGTATAAATGTACAGTAAAGGCGACATTATTAAATCGTCGTCGTAAAAAAAAGTGTCAAATTCCAATGTTGTTAAGACTTTCATGTTAGGTACCTATTTACTAAAATAGCAATTTTTTTATTTTATTTACACGACTCATAATTGCATCTTTTGCATTTTGCATCACACCTGGTTAGGTATATTTTTTAAATCCTTTCTGAAATTTAATGCATTGTTATCTTGTCGCTCCGTGTGGTTATCGGCTTAGAAAAAGACCACACCATCTCATTCTCAATAGAAACTCTTTTTTCTTTTTTTTTCGCGTTGTACGACATCAATATGTCGTACGACGCGAAAAAAAAGAAAAAAGAGCATACCCAAGGAGGGTTGGCATCAACCTGGCAGCTGACTGTAACAACTTTTGCCAAATAATATAACAGTATGAATAATACTAATATTATGCCGTCTCTATAGCCGACCCCGGGTTTCAAAGTTGTATCGTCGAAGAATGAGGAAGAGGACGGTAAGAACCTTCAGTCAGTCACATTAAGTCTATTATATCAAAACGTCAACAGTACTCCTATACTAGAAACTCAAAACAAAATACTTACGCCTTCACCACCGTCACCGCTGAACTTTGCACTCTGAAATTACAGTAGGTACATCCAGTAAGTATGGAGTTTTATGTCTACGGTAATTCATGTATAGATATTTATGTGGGTACCAGGAGGGAAGATACCTAAACTCGATTTCTACCGGCTTGTCTTAGCGGAACCAGGCTTGAAACTGTGTTACGCGGACGCCCGCGCGGTTCCGTACAAAAGTGCTCCGCGCGTGCGTCCGTCGCGGGGTGGAGGACCCCGCTTTTCCATGACGGACGCACGCGCAGGGGCATGCGCGGTTTTCGCCAGCGTCTCAGGCTTGTTCAGCCAGCATATACTATAGAGCAGATAATTATAATCACACCACCGACTGCCATACATATTTCTACTTAGTAATATATTAAATTCTCGATCGACGTTGTTTCAAGCCTAAGTTGTATTTTTTAAATATGAACGCTTTTAAAATACTCGGCGCTTTAAAAATACTTCAATTTCCGATTCTCATAAGCCGACTCATTTACGGCTTCATCATCATCACTATCATCCGAGCGTATTCCCGATTGCATCCTCAGCGGTAAAGCTTCATTAGCCCGGGCTAACCTGGTGATTTGACGAGGTTACTGGTTTTTATACAGAGCGACTGCCGTCTGACCTCCGCAACCCAAAGGATAGACCAGAACCAATCCTAAGATAGGTTTAAACAAACGCTAGATGGGGTTTGGGACCCACAGCTTTACGTACTTCCCGAAGCATGGAATCGTTTTTCTTTTCGGATAATCAGATGATTCAAGCCTGCAATATCCTAACCAGACTGTAAACAACTTCAAAGATTCAAACATTTATTCATTAATTTCTTAACGTGGTGTGTTGGTGTTCTCACGATAGTGGGCTATCACGATAAACGTGGCCTTTGGGTCTTCCAGCCCTAGACTCTGTCTACCCCGTTAGGGATTAAGACGTGAAAATGTATCTGGGGGCACGGGAGTGCCCCCGCCAAGACGAGCCAAGCGGAGCGCAAGAGCACTACCTACCTTTTCTCGAAACGTTTCGTCGGTTTTTTGAACTCTCATAACTTTGGTTTGGATGATGCTAAATAGTTAAAAATTCAAGATATAATGACACCAGTACAATCATTAAAATTGTGTGTGATGCTTGGCCGTTTTATTCACACACGATAAACGAATGCCTATAAAATCTTCGTATCGGTAGCAAAACCGGTAATCATCACGTTTTGAATAAAATGTAGAGTACCTATGTGAAGTTAGGCTTGGTAAAGCAAGAGCGCATAGATCAAGAATCTTGGCTCTACACGTGATCTGACCACTTTTTCATAGATTTTGATTAAGGTGTAGTGTAGAGCTTATAGGTTTAGAGCGTGTAGTCTTTAGAGCTTGGCTTTATACGAGATCTGATAACTTTTTCACAGGGTAAGCTATCTTGGCAACATTTTTACATGAAAATGTTTTTGGTGGGATTTGTATATATCTATGCATCGAGGGTTAAAAAAAACAATAAGAGTTTATTTACCTCGTTTGGTTTCAGTTTTCCAGGCTAAAATGAAAAAAAATAAAGATTACTTACGTAAAATAAGTACTTACCTATTGACCGATATTTAATTGGGGGAGAAATGGGGGAAAATGGGCGAACATTGCTGTAATTTTATTTATTAACAGATTTCAATAAAATTTGTGATTGATTTTAAGGGTAAAGCACATTCTCTTATTGGTACAAAAATTTTTCGTCCTTACATACAAAATCCGTTTGGCTGAGCGCTGATTTGTATGACAAGGCGAATTTTTATTTTAGTTTTTAGGTTATTATGGAAAGTAGTTCAGTATCATGGACTGAACTTGCTCCAAAAATTTGGCTGGTGGTTAAAAAGTCAACCTGTATTACTCGCTGATAATGTAGTGTAGGCGAAAGAATTTTTAAAACTTATCAGTAGTTTTTGATTTTATATAAACAATCAAACTTTTCTCTTTTACCCGTGTGGTTCCGGGTTAGAATAGGACCACACCATCTCTTCCTGTGGATGTCTTAAGAGGCGACTAAAGGACTAAGCACAAACATCTCGGACTACAATTGCATTCCCAAGGAGGGTTAACGACAGGCAGGCGGCCGGTTGTAAAACTATAGCCAAATCATTGAAAGTGTTCCGGCTATTTCTTCTCCATTTTACAAGGTCTTTGGCATCCTTGGGTGACCATTGACATGCATATTATATTTGGAGAAAAAAAGCGGGAAAGCGCACCCCGGGCTCCGAAGCAGCACAGCTGAGGATGCAACCGGAAATGCGCTTAGACGAAGAAGAATCAAACTTTTCTCTTTATAACATTAGTATAGATTCTTTAATAATAGTTAAAATAAATAGTTTAAATACTATTTATGACATACCTCATCACCTCTAGAGTTTCCAGTCTGCAAAAAAGTATTGAATTGAATACACGATTTCAATGTCAATTTGTAATTTTGATCGCTGGATAAAGAAGCGTAATTTAATCTACTGCTGACTGTACCTACATAGTAAAAGTTATTCATATTTAAATAAATAAATAAAAACTCACTTATATAAAATTAACTAAAACTTAACACTTAAAATTTATTTATTTATCAAACTTTATTATTCCAAATTTAAAATTATACTTTTAACAAATGGCGGACTTAATGCTAAGAGCATTGAATCCTAGTCAACCATAGGGATAAACAGAGAAAATTGTGCAAAAAAAATTACCTCAAATATTTTACTTTCATAAAACTAAAAATAATTTTAGTGTAACATACGAGTACTTACTCGTATGTTGAAGATAGTATTTAGATAAATATCTACCATTACTATACATGGTGACTTTGAAGCTTTATTGAAAGTGCTCTTTAAGCGAAATAAAAATACATATTCTGTCATATGTACCTTGTTTCATAATAAAAAGCGGCCAAGTGCGAGCCGGACTCGCCCATGAAGGGTTCCGTAGCAGCAAGTAATATTTTACGATTTATGACGTATTAAAAAAAACTACTTACTAGATGTCGTTCAAACCAATTTTCTGTGGAAGTTTGCATGGTAATGTACATCATATATTTTTATATATTTTTTTGGTTTTATCATTCTCTTATTTTAGAAGTTACTGGGGGGGGGGGGCGGAAGTTACTGGGGGGAAGTGTCTCTCGCGCAAACTATTCAGTTTAGAAAAAAATGATATTAAAAACCTCAATATCATTTTTGAAGACCTATCCATAGATTCCCACTCATACAGGCTTGATAAAAAAATTTTTTTGAGTTTTAGTTCTAAGTATGGGGAACCCCCAAAATTTATTATTTCCTTTTTATTTTTGTATGAAATCTTAATGTGGTTCACAGAATACATCTACTTACCAAGTTTCAACAGTATAGTTCTTATAGTTTCGGAAAAAAAGTGGCTGTGACATACGGCAGACAGACATGACGAATCTAATAAGGGTTCCGTTTTTTGCCATTTGGCTACGGAACCCTAAAAACCAAAGATATCAGCCGACAAATGTGTACCACAAATCTCCCATTTGTTGTCACAGCTACCGGGCTCGTGAAATAAAAGGTTTTTAAATATAGTAGGTAAGTACCTCGTATGCATCCGAATCCATGCCCTGAAACAAAAAATGCAACACTTCAAAATTATTTAAAATATTGATTAAAAAAATATATTTAATGTAAGTTTTTATAACAAGGTTGTAAAAAAATATAAATATTGTAAAATAAATAAGAAGTAATAATTTTAATGAATAATTTAGAAATTACAGTACATTTGCTATGAATACAAAATAACAAGTAATACTAACCTCAGTGAAACCAGATAAATCCAAATCCAGAAACTGCAATAAAATATAAAACTATTATTTACAAGGGATACAATACCCACACGCTTTTATTAGGCAAGAATTAGGGAGAAAAGAAACACTTCTACCATCTGTTTCACTTTCCGCGCAGATCGTAAAAGCCGATCGAGGGAATGAGTAAAAATGCAAATTTCATGTCAATACGAGTACTACATATTCAAATTCGAATCCAAATCAGTGATGTATAAAATACATCAATGATTTAGATTCCTTTTTCCACTTTCGCGCTCACCATCACGCCTAAAGTGGCTTTTGGGTCTTCTGGCCCTGGGCTCACTCTGCTTAGAGCCGCAAGACCCAAAATGCTCTGTCTGCCCCATTAGGGATAAAGACGTGATTTGTATGTATGTATTTTGTAAAGCCGTAACCTTCTCCATAATATAACTATTACATTTATACCAGTTAGTAGCATTATTGGTTTTATACTATGGTTTCGAGTGTACCATATGCTTCTCTTCCCGCGGAAAACGTAAAAGCCGATCAAGGGAATGGGCGAAAACCTGAATCATGTCCATCACTTTTTCCATCTTCACGCGCACCATTACGCTAAACGTGGCCTTTGAGTCTTACGGCCCTGGGCCCTGTCTACCCCGTTAGGGAAAGAGACGAGATAATGTATCTTAATCAGTAAAAGTTTTAATTGTTCTTACCATGTCCTCCAATTCTCTGTTTGCTGCTTTTATGGCAGCATGCTGAAAAAAAAGAAACAATAAACCCGAATGTTAGGTATTATATTATTATTTACAGGGTCTAAGGGTTCCTACACACTTAGGTACGATTCAGACCAACCGGCTCGCACCGACACGGGCTGGAACCACAGAATACATAAGTGCTGGAACGGATTCGGCGGCAGCCGGCGGGGCGAATTGACATTTATTAGACAACCATCTTCCGTTCGGCCGTACGGCTGCCGCGGCAGCGGTATGGCCGTCGCGGAATGTGAATGTGACAGGAATATGAACTTTAATTTCTGGTTACAAGTATCAATTTCCTACCGCATTATAAACTGCCGGCCGGCCCAGGCCAATGCGAGCCGGTTGGTCTGAAACGTAGATACGTCTTTGACACTTATTCGGGCTGGCCTTAAAATCGACACATCCGGGCGGTAAAATCGTATATACAGTGTGTAGCAACCCTTACTTATTTCGCCTTTTTGTAACACTGGTCTTATAAAATATATCCTGAACTATTTGATGGTAAATTTAGTTTGATATATTAAATAATTGTCCCCAAAAGCAGAACATTATCGAAATATTATTATTTATATTATTTTCCTTATATGCTTGGATAAACTAAACAAAGCTTATAAACATCAATGAGACCTCTCCAACCCCTCTGCCCAGCGTGGAGAGTGTAGTAGAAGAAAGTAGTACAGAGAGGTTCGTGCTCCTGCAGTTGGGACTAAAAAGACCTGGATGATGGATGATGCTTGGATAAATATCGCACTGCCAATTTAATTGCCGGAAAAGGTTTCGCCAATGATCGGTGTACTTTCCCCATTTGAACTTTTACTCTGTTTTAACAAATTATACTTACTCATACTCATATAACTATAATTTCTCAATTCGTCTATTTCTCCTTTCCTGAACGATCAGTACTACTTTTCTCATCAGTCTTCTTGTCTCAACGGTCTGCTTATAGGCTTATAGGTAGGTATCTAACACTTAGATAAGTATCTAATTTATAACAATAGCTTTGTACTTATAATAATTTTGAAAGTCATCTCATCATTATTTCACCCTTTAGATATATTATGTTCCGCTGTACCTACAAGGTTTTATATTGAGTGTAGAATTGTATATTTGTAAAAATAAAATGTAAAGCTAGAGTACTTACAGCATTCGCTATTTCACATTTTTGTTCACAGGTGAGATCGAGTTGGTCATACGCCACCAACATTTGTTCAAACTCCTCGATTTTGTGCTTTAGCCGGCCGATCTCTGCATTTTTGGCCACCATCAGCGTATCCACTATGACGTCAGTAGGCACGTACTTAGGCCGACACGTGTCATTGTTCCTCTTTATTATTTCTACTAGGTGTTCGCTTTTGTCCGAACAGAAGTGGGACCATGCCCTCGCGTCTGTACATGACGCATAGGCCTTCAGCTTCCCTTCATTTCTTGCTGGGAGGTCGAACAAGTCGTATTCGTTAAAAACACGCTCCCTCTTTGTGATAAAAGACATGGTTACGCAAACTGTCTCGTCCACTAATGCAATGCGATTTATGTCTAAACAACATCTATATATCAGTTACTTTTCTCCACCATCCATTTTACACATAACGATATGATTTGAAATATTTGATTCGTTTAAAATTAATTACGACAAAATGTAAATATGAAGTATCAAATATTTTGTATTGTAATGTAATGTCATCAGAAATCAAGACGGACGGCTCTTAGAATGTCAGTTTAAAATTTTATTTTCTACTAGCTAGCCAGACATTTATTAAAGTCAATCGGCTTATTGAGTATTTATTATTGTTTCGTTAATTTCGAGTCGGCTTATTTTTACTTCTTAAATGCATTTTTCATTTGAGGCGGCGCACGTGCCCTTTGCATTTTTCTGATAAGAAGGGTGTCCAAAGCTGATTCAAAGATTATAGTCTAAATTCTTGTCAAATACTGCATCTGATCGGAAGGTACATTCGGTGGGTACATTACTAGCTCTTTAATCTGATCAGGCTGCTCTATGGTTATTATTCTTTGTTGTTCTTTGGATCAAGCATATATCATGTCATTTAGACATGCGTAGTTCAACCTTCATTTTGAATCCAAATTATGTGTCATCCAAATAAATCCAATGGAAGAAAGAGTAATAATAGAAATACAATAATTCAATGACTTATATCCAAACATTCCAAGAAAGCCTTCGACTTGTATCTCGGGACGAAGGAAAAATTAAGTCTTATAAGTCCTCTTTAGATTTGCGATCATGGAGCCACGATGTCGAGAGGCGAAACCGATATCTTAAGGAATGGATAAAATCTGATATGCCAGTTTGTGTTATACCTGTGCATATATTGGCTAAGTTTTTGAATACTATGACTTACAGGAGCCGCCGGAAGGTAATATTTAAATTAATTTTCTTCGTCTTTTAAATCGGTGACTTAGTAGAGACTTTAACTAGCGTATAAATCATTAACTAGAGTATTCTGTACTTCTTTGCTTATTAATAGATGATCTGTACTTAGTGCTTCATCTATCAAATCCTAGACGTTCTAACTTAAATTATTTTTAGGTAGCCCCCAAATGCCATCCAGATTGTAAATCAAAATCAGTTTTGGAGAGCATATGTAATTCTTGTCACGCTATGCAAGAGTGTTTAAAAAAAGAAGTATCACTGGATTCATATTTTCAAGAGGTATGCCCAATATGCCCATGTATTATTTCATTACGTGAAATAAAAAAAAAATTAAAAAAAATACGTTATATTTTTATCTATTCACATAAATGTATGTACCTACATGTGCAAAAAGTATAAAGTATGATAATTTTCATTTTAAATCATACCTGCTGAATATATTATTAAAGTAGTTGTACTTCCAGGAAGAGTTTGAAACATGCCACTGGCCTTGTGAAAGATGTTTGGACGTATTAAAAAGCATTAAAATGTTTTGGAACATAATTGTGGAAAAAATATTTCATATTAGCCTTTCGAAAACCGAAGGATTAGATCATTCTTCTAGTATGAGACAGCAAGCAGACACTGTGCAATCAGTAGCAAAAATTTGGGAAAAAGAAATAATAGAACAGGCCCTGTTTGTTAATAAAATTGTGCCTCTGTTAAATCGAAAAACAAAAGGTAAAAACACAGCAGAGAATAAAAAAATTGCCCAAAAAGAAAGTCAAACTTGTGGCGATGTTATAGCTCTTCATAAAAGTTTGCCTAAAAGTGTACTTAATTGTAAAAGGCCACCAAACACCGCCAAACCTAATGATAGAGTAGTACGAAGGAAAGTAACCAAATGTACGTCTGTGAAAGTGCTAATGGTTGATGTTGAAACAAACACAAATAATATAGAAAATGATGACGCTAAGCTATACAGACACAATGTAGAATATTTGCAGAAAAAATTCAATCGGCAAATAAATGAAATGGAGCATTTGAAAAGGGAAAACAATTCACTAAAGTTGGAATTGGAGAATTTCTACGAAAGCTGTTCGTGCAAGGTTCCATTTATCGCACCGGCAATAATGAACAAACCACATAAAATTGACTCTGGCACAGTTTTGCCCAAACCCTTTGAGACTGATGAAGTAGGTAACGACAGTTCTACCAAGTTAATAGATTCTGAAATGATAATTACTATGAAAAATTGTAGGAATGAGGTAAGTACATTACTTGAGATTTGAATAAAATACGTTAGTACTTAAAAATAAATTGACATTAATTCATCTCTTCAACTTCATCTTATTAATTTTCAGAATTTCAAGCATGTTTCGTTATTACAAGTTCTTCATAAAACAAATGAACCTATGACTATTCTTGATAGCATTAATAAGCCCTGTCACTCTAAGGAGAATCCTATAGAACTATTAACTAAAGGTATGTCATCATAATAAGTATATCATAACTCATTAATTAAGAGAAAAATAAAAATACGAATCAATGAAACCAATACGAAATAAAAGAATTCAATATTATATCATACAATCATCTTATACATAGTTATCATAGCTCTTTATTAAATTATTATATAAAACACATAATAAAATATATATAGTAATAATATAATTTATTATAATTTATGTATAAAATTTAACTAGTTAACATCTTATAACTTTTAAATTAAATCGCGTTTTTTCAGTTCAAAACACTTTTGGAGAGCTGGTACGAAGAGAACTTGATGTAGTAAACAAAGTAAACAAGGTGAATATTACTTCAAAAGATTCAGAGATTACTGCAAGTTTTTACCGAGTAAATGCAAGCAAATCTGAACCCTCTTGTACTACCTTAGATATATGTTCTAAAATGAACACTAGTAGTTCAGAATCGCATTTCGTCAGTTTGTAATGTAAGTAGATAATCAGTCTTATTTTTGTATTTTACGGTTTTTCTTGTATTTGGTGCTGATATATTTTTACTGCCTTCTTACAAAAATATATTTTTGTTTGTGCTTACAATGTAATTTTATTAATTAAATTGAGCCATTATATTCAGTAATCTATCATAAATAAGCTCTTTAGCATTGATGGCGAAAACGAAATCTAAATGATTGAATTTTGCCAAAGGCACTCTGTATTTTCCTATGGCAGATTTGACTTCTTTTAACAATTTGTCGACGTCATCAGGGGTTGATAGCCAATCATTGTCTGCGTAGTGTAAGAACACTGGTGCTCTTATAGCACTTAGGTTGTAAGCTGGAGGTTTGAAGGTCCCGTAGAGTCGTTTATTGCTAATCCAGCCGTGGTCAAATTGCACGAATTTGTTGGAGTTGTACAGTTGCCCATAATGGATGACTTGTCTCGTTGAAGCTCCAGCAGGTGTGTGGCCTAAGACCACAGGAAGCATAGTCTGTAAGTTATTTTGATATGAGTATTTGTGTATGTTAAAGATTTTTTGGTTAAAACTAACGTTAGAAACAGACATACATAACTTATTTGCTATAAACGGGTAACTCACGTCTTCTATGAGCAGCCTAACCAATAGGGTGAGCCAAACATCCCACCAGACTCATATTCCGTAAAACACATTTACTTACTGTACCGCTTGTCTTATGATGGATTTTGTCAATAGAATCTATCATCAATGGAAGTATAGAACCAAATCAAGTATACATGGGGTAACAAAATATACTGAAACTATTTGAAGGGTGGATTCAGTCCATGATACTGAACAACTTTCCCCAAGGAACATATACCGAAATATGAAAAATAGTTTTTGACCTCCCATACAAGTTGACCGATCAGCTGATCCGAGTTTGTAGGGAAAGCCAAGAAACAAAGTACACCCTGTTTTTAGCTATGTTTATCGAAATTGGTTCAGTCGTTTACATGATGTGTAGGGGTGATAAAAGTCGGGAACTTTTAAATTTAAGTTTTACTTGTTTGATTTTGATGATTCGGTTTAATGAGTTGTCGCGAAAAGTTCAATAGTAAGTAAGTAGGTAGATACCTTATCTAGTTGATTACATTAAATGATCACGGGGTGTACTTTCTTATACAGACAAAACTTTAACAGATTTTCGTTATTTAGAAAAGATTATCATGTCATAGAATAATTAATATGTAGGTTACTCAGTATAAAGAATTTTTAATAATAGATTTTCGTTGCACAGAAAATCAATAATTAGAATGTTTGTTACGAATAATTTGAAATCATAAAATTTTATTACAAATAACATTTACTTTTGCGATGTTTCTAATATCAGAATATCAAATTTAATATTATTATTTTTAATAAGTTTAGTTAATATAATATTTATAACCTATAAATTCTAGTAAAATGGATAAAACTTTCCCAGTTTCCCAGTTGGTCGCAGTTCTAACCTAACCTAACCTATAAGTTTGCCCTAACCTATATTGTGGTTGCGGTTTATAATGTATTCTAACTTATTATATGGTATTTAATTTGATTAAACAATGTTTTCACTTAATACTTCCTTAAATAATAATTTTCAGTAAAATAAAATTCCATGAAAGATTATACCGAACAAACAATATTCTTTAAAGAAATATTCTACTGTTTGATTAGTTTGTTAAATAAAAATATGAGATTCTAAAATTCATTGAACTGTGTTTCTATAAATTGTGTTTCATTCAAGTAAATAGTCTTTGAAACAATAATATTTGATATAAAAATATAAGAATTAAATATTCTATGAAAAAATTTCTGTGAATCGAAATTCTATGAAATTTCAGTCTGTGAAACAAGGGGCACCCCTGAAAACACGCTGAATTAAGTTACCATTGAAATAAATAAAAATCCATTAAGTCCTTTTTTCTATACGGGACTTACGATGCTACAAACAAACCAGACACATCAATTTATAACACCGTTCCTTTTATTTATTTATCAAACTTTATTGTCCAAAGTAAAAATATACTTTTAATGGCGGACTTAATGCTAAGAGCATTTTCTCCCAGTCAACCATTGGGATAAGCAGAGAAAATTGTGCGGCGCAAAAGCTATAAATACCTATATCCTTACATCAAAAATACTAAGTACTTCATACACACTATTATTAAAATTATAAAAAAGAACAACGATCCTCACCGCATTCAGTTGCTCCTCATTGAATCCGCACAAGAGGAACAGAAGGTTCGTGCACAGCACTTGTGTTATGGCTTCTTCTACACAGTAGGACTGTCCAGCCAGTTCATTAACTTTTCCATTTGGTAAGAACTCATTTCTTCCAAGGAGTTTGAATAATCTCTGCAATCAACATGGCGCATTTTATAAAACTGCACAAGTACAATACACAATCATAACGATCATAATCAAAAGGAGACGGCAAAATTTAACTTCTTGTCATTTAAGAGCTTGCTTTTATCGGTGGAGTTTAAGCAGAGAGGCTTCATTCTTTATGGAGAAAATTAGCTGGATGGAGACATTAAGCAATGTGGCGTACTAAAAAGAGTAGGTGAGATAATAAATATTCAAAAAAACAATTGATAATCGAAGAAGCAATGATTGCACATCTAATAGATAAGGTATGACAATTTCTTAAAAATAATAGTAGAAGCAAAAATAAAAAGGAGACGAGGAAAAGGAAGATATGGGATGAAGTTTTTCCATCAAATAAAAGAAAAGTTATTAGTAAGGTCTTACCGGGACATTATAAAGATGGCAAAACTATCATCATCAACATAATAGCTCAATAGCCTGCGAGGGCCAGACCTCCGTTAATTTATAAAGACTGAAAGTATATCTATGTATATAGCCCCAATATAGGTAAGAACAATCCTGAATATGAAAGTTGGGTTGGGTTGGTGGATATCAGGAAGTAAAGTTGTACCAATTGAGCCCCTATCCTGTCACAGAGTAAAGTTTAGTTTTAGATATAATTTATATTCATAGTAATGTAAGAAATCACGTTGCACGCAAATGCGGTTCCATCCTCTGGCAGATACTCATAAAATAACAAAAATTGTAAGTACCTATACTTTCGTCATATCTAGTACGAGGGCTGTTTGATAAGTACCCGTTTTCTAAATATATTAATATCACTGGCCGCAAATAAGTATACCACCTTTTTAAGGCATTTTTCAGAGGCGGGAAAATTTAAAAAAAATGGCATTCTTTTGTTTTTTTTTCTCATTTGACAACGATTCAGTGAAGGCGTGAACTTAAAATTGTTAAAATGTAGAAAGAACAGTATCGGTCTGTAATTAGATTCTTATTTTTGGAAGGAAAAACATGTGACGAAATAAAAGTAAGAATGCAAGCGATTTACCATGAATGTGCTCCTTCTATGACAACGGTCAGATATTGGTATAACGAGTTTAAGCGGGGGAGAACAACCGTCTTTGATGAGGATCGCCCAGGAGGTGACTACAGACGATATGGTTAAGAAAATTGAAAATATCGTTTTAGCCGACCGCCGAATTAAACTTCGAGAAATCGTTGATGCTGTAAATGTTTCAATCGAGAGGGTACAACACATATTAGAAGAAAAATTGGGTATGAAGAAAGTATCGGCGAGGTGGGTGCCGCGTTTACTCACGGAGGAGCAAAAACGGAACCGACTGACTACTTCGGAGCAGTGTTTGGCCGTGTTCAAACGTAACCCGAAGGAGTTTCTGCGTCGTTTCGTGACCGTGGACGAAACGTGGGTACACCACTACACCCCGGAAATGAAAGAGCAGTCGAAGCAGTGGATTTTACCGGGTGAACCTGCTCCAAAGAAAGCAAAAACCGTCCCATCGGCTGGAAAGGTCATGGCGACCGTTTTTTGGGATTCGCAGGGTATTATACATATTGACTATTTAGAAAAGGGAAAAACAATAACAGGGCAGTACTATGCCAATTTATTGGATGAATTTGACGCCGTGTTGAAGGACAAACGACCCCATTTAAAAAAGAAAAAAGTACTGTTTCATCACGACAACGCCCCGGCTCATTCGTCCAGAGTTGTGACGGCTAAATTAGCACAGTTACGCTACGAACTATTGTGTCACCCCCCGTATTCTCCAGATTTGGCCCCATGCGATTTCTTTTTGTTTCCCAACCTAATAAAATGGCTCGGTGGCAAGCGATTTGGATCAAATGACGAAGTCATTGCCGCCACAGAGGCCTATTTTAATGACTTTCCAAAATCATACTTTTTGGATGGTTTATTGAAGCTTGAGTATAGGTGGAACAAATGTATAGAGTTAAAAGGTGACTACGTAGAAAAATAAATGCATATATACAAAAAAAAATATTTTTTTTTTCCATAAACGGGAACTTATCAAACAGCCTAGGTATAAAAGCGGAATTTTATATATAATATGTTATTTGGGGAACTACCAAATGATCGAAAGAACTATCGTGAAGGAACCATCGAAACAGCTAGACAGTTTCGATGGTTCCTTCACCTTGCCAGACTCGGTGGTTTGTTTGAATTGATTTTCTGAGTTTGAAATTGTTTGCTAATGTTATGTTTTACTTTGTTGATTTTGTTTATGCGGTTTTCTAGGTATAATAAACTTTATGGCTCATATCCATCAATAAAAGAAAATGATATATGCATGCAGCTAAATTTTATCCTAGTTGACGACATTTCCTTGAAATACTAAATACTAAATCCTACTAGGAGTACCTAAGTATATTTTACATTGCCACACTTATCATCTAATCAAAGATAACATCACTTTAGATTATTTACCTCCATTGAATTCGTGAATGGAGCAATGGCCTTTATGAGAGGACTTCTTACATTTCTGATATAGGCTACAGGAGCTAAAGCTTGCATTGCCTTAATTTTATCATTGTACTCCGGCTTAGTTGACGTCATAACCCAAAACGCCGTGGTTCCTTGAGAAAATCCAATGTAATGGATCTTTGGGATCCCTGTTTCTTTAATAACGTAGTCAATCATGGCAGGGATGTCATAGTAGCCGATCTCGTGCCAGCTAAACTTCCAGAAAGAAGATGATGTTGGCTTTAGGGAGACGTGGTGTTTGGAATAGGTGTTCCCACGAGCGTTGCCCATCCATACGTCGTAGCCTGCCTCTGCTAGAATGTATGCTGAAAAATAACGAAATGGAAGCATTTTACGTGATGAAGGCGGTGCACGGAGGACTTGTTACATGTATTTCCTGCAGTCGCGTATAGCAGTGGCGGAGCAAGGTCAAATTTTATGTTGGCGGGCTAGTTTTCCGAGGCTTCATGAACCCTGGTTAATAGAGGAAAGGCCAGTTTAAAACGCTTCTAGGCGCGAGACTTCTAAAAAAGCTCATCCGCTTCACGAGCGTGCCTGTGGGCTCAGCCTCTCTCCGCTGTTAGCCTTTTGTGACATCCGTGGGAGAGGAAAAGGGTGTTGACAAATTCTACTCTGCTGTCATCTTGAAGCAATTGTTTTTGGGATATTATTAATTGCACGTCAAATAAATAATCACCCATCGATTTAATCTCATCATTTATATACATTTTAACATCAAATAAATCAACAATCTCATCATAAATACTGACTGCACATCAAATTTACTAGATTAGGGCAAACCTATAGGTTAGATTATGTTAGAACTGCGACCAACGCAGCGGCCGGTAAGTGCTAGGAAACTTTTATTTATTTTACTACGTCACAAATATAAATTGCAGTTTGTTTAGTAATATTTTCAGTTGAGTATTTTGCTGTGCACTCAGTAATTTTTATTTGAGTTTTAATACTACCCATTGTTTTTAAAGTCACGCAGCTAGCCATGAAGTCCAAAAGGAGGCAAAGTTAGGTCTTCTTACCAAGTCCTTTACCGGGCAGCATGAGTACCCATTCAGCAGACGAGGATAACAGACCGTGCTGCAGGAACACCACTGGTCTTGCTCCAGAAGTAACGTTATCTCTGCCGTGGGGGATTCTGTGCATTTCGAGGATATACCGGTCTTCAGTGTAAACGCGATGGATCTCGCACGGGTAGCCATACTTTCTTATCAGGGAGAACTGAAAAATAAGGTTTACAAGTGTGTTTTTTGGCATTTTGATTAATTTCGAAAAACTAAATAGAAAAAATATCTATATACGTCATCGAACCTGCTCACTAAATTTACGAGAATATGTTAAGAAATGCGACCTATAGGCGAGAACAGCCAGCCGGATATCAGGACTTCAGACACACGAAAGAATTTTTGCCGAAATTGAAACAAAGACTCGCTTGATTCTAGAGGAGCTTGGCGGCCCTCTCACAATATTGTTGGTCACAAAAATCTCACACTATTGTTGGCTACTCATACACACGCAAAACAACAAAAACAAAGTTATAGAAAAGTCATTATACCTACCTACTTAAAACTCAAATACTTACTCATTACACGTCAAATATTCATTTAAGTATATTAAAAGAAATGCAGTAGGTATACTTCCGTTCCGTATACGATACGTGCCCACAGGCAGTGTGGCCAACGAGTAGCAAGTCACTATCTACTATAGTTAATTTAATAATAGTGATAAGTTAAATATATGTATGTATGTGTATACTTATTCAAATATTCACACATAATAGCAATGTACCTAAGTTCCCTCTAGTATAATTTATATCACGACCTCCGTGGCGCAACGCTAGACCGCTAATCCGCAGGTTCTGGGTTCTATCCCCAGCCAGGGCAAGTTGGAAAAATGGCCTTTTTCAAATTGTTCTGGGTCTTGGGTGTTTATCTATATATGTATTTATCATAAAATATAGTGTCATTGGGTTAGTATCCCATAACACAAGTTTAAAACTTACTTTGGGGCTAGCTCAATCAGTGTGATTTGTCCCTATATATTTATTTATTTTATTTATTTATTTAAGTAACTCTTATCTTTCGAAGCTAATAGGCACACATATGTTGGATTATAATTAAGAATATTACTTTTTACAAGCTTATACAATAATCATACATAATTGTAATCTGTTTTGTGTGTTGATAAATAAATAAAATAAAATAAATAAAAATACTAGGCTAAAATTGTTGTAAGAGATTTTTAAGTAGATGTCCGTATTTCACTCCATAACCCAACTGGGTTATGGAGTGAGATACGGACATCTACCTATCCGGATAACTATCCGGTCCACTAACATCCCATCCACATAGCCCAAACCAAGTAAACCCCTCCCTGGCAATAGTTCGGCAGCTATGGAGGACTGTCCGTTAGTGCATCGCAATGGTATATTAAAGGATAGACCTCCATAGATACAGCCATTTCACTTTTTAGTTAAAAAGGCACTAAAATGCCTCTTCATGTTGGCTTTGGCTCTATGAACGCTTCAAAGGACCGGGTCCCCATGGACCCGTGGCTGAAAAGCGTACAGATAATAATAATAAATATTTATTTTGCCAACACAAAAACATATAAGTACATACACTTTCAGTTTTATTACATATACAATTATACAATTCTTGATTGAAATACTTAACACTAGCCAGTTCCAAAGGTAAACGTACCTCGTAATAAAAATAAACGGGCAAGTGCTCGTACATGAAGGGTTCCGTACCACCGTACAATGTTTTAAAACGCTGAAGAAACACGTTTCTTGTATGACGACCCCCTTTAATTTTTAACTTTATTTTATTTTTAGTATTTGTTGTTATAGCGGCCACAGTAATACATCATCGGTAAAAATTTCAAGTATCTAGCTATTACGGTTCAAGAGATAACGCCCTGTGACAGACGGACAGACAGACAGACAGACAGACGGACAGACAGACGGACAGACAGACGGACAGACGGACAAACAGCGGAGTCACAGTAATAGGGTCCCGTTAACCCTTTGGGTACGGAACCCTAAAAACAGTGGCACTCCAGAGGTGCCGACCGAAGTGAAAACTTGAAAAAGGTCGGTCGGTAACAGTGTCGCGAGTTCAATGGCTTTTCCCATCTCAAAAACGCGCAAGTTTTCACATCAAAATACCCTTCTAAGGAATTCTTACCGTATCCAAACTTGCATCTTCAAGTATACTGGGATCCGTAACCCTATTGAGACTCTCACTAGCCCTTACATTTTGAGAAAGAACAGTTAGTCCTAAAATAAGCACTAGATCCATTTTTGTTATTAGCAGAGGAGTCAACTGCTTTTCGTACGGATGGGCGGTTAACTGAAGGGTTAAACAAACGTTAAGATTAAAGTGGCTTTGTAGATAAGACGTGTAGCCCTTCAGTGGATAAGATTGGAGGATTTGGTAAACAATAAGCTGTTTACTCTTCCTTATTGATTGGGTCAGGTAGTAATTGTTGGGAAATATCTTGCCTACTGTTTTGTAGGACTAAACCAGTTAAAATTTATTACGAGTGGGTTGGTTGTTAGTAGGTACATACTTATATACAATATGTGTAGGTAGACCTACACTTTAAACTTGCACAAATTGTATATAACATATAAATATTCTGAAAGTATTTTAAGGGTGAATTCAGTTTATGTACCTATCGAAATATGAACAATATTGTTTTTTGCTTTCAAATTCAGATCAAGTCAACTTGTACCTATGGCACAGAATACATAAGAATATTTTTCATATTTCGATACATAGGTACATGTTCCTGTCAAACGGAACTTTTTTTTTTTGACTTTTGTCTATGGCTTGGATGCTAGAGTGAGGTTGTGTGGAGGGGACATTTCACGAAGAAACGGGACAAATAATGCAAAGTAGGCCCTGGAGCGATAAAGACGGGTAGAATCAGCTTTTTCTACGGCGGGAGCGATGTTAACCACAGGTTGACATGGTCATAGCTGAGTGAAATGCAATGTCAACTACCAGTTGACACGGGCAAAGCTGACTTCAAGGTTATGTTAACTACTACTTGACATGGTCAATTCTAAATTCTCGATTTGTTAACTACAAGTTGACACGGGCAAGCAAGCGGATAACCGCTTGCTTGCCCGTGTCAACTTGTAGTTAACAAATCGAGAATTTAGAATTGACCATGTCAAGTAGTAGTTAACATAACCTTGAAGTCAGCTTTGCCCGTGTCAACTGGTAGTTGACATTGCATTTCACTCAGCTATGACCATGTCAACCTGTGGTTAACATCGCTCCCGCCGTAGAAAAAGCTGATTCTACCCGTCTTTATCGCTCCAGGGCCTACTTTGCATTATTTGTCCCGTTTCTTCGTGAAATGTCCCCTCCACACAACCTCACTCTAGCATCCAAGCCATAGACAAAAGTCAAAAAAAAAAAGTTCCGTTTGACAGGAACATGTACCTATGTATCGAAATATGAAAAATATTCTTATGTATTCTGTGCCATAGGTACAAGTTGACTTGATCTGAATTTGAAAGCAAAAAACAATATTGTTCATATTTCGATAGGTACATAAACTGAATTCACCCTTAAAATACTTTCAGAATATTTATATGTTATATACAATTTGTGCAAGTTTAAAGTGTAGGTCTACCTACACATATTGTATATAAGTATGTACCTACTAACAACCAACCCACTCGTAATAAATTTTAACTGGTTTAGTCCTACAAAACAGTAGGCAAGATATTTCTCTTATTTTTAGTATTTGTTGTTATAGTGGTTATAGTAATACATAATCGGTGAAAATAAACAGTAGGCAAGATATTTCTCTTATTTTTAGTATTTGTTGTTATAGTGGTTATAGTAATACATAATCGGTGAAAATTTCAGGTGTCTAGCTATTACGGTTCAAGAGATAGAGCCCTGTGACAGATCGAGTTAAAAACGCTGAAAAAAACACGTTTTTTGTATGACGACCCCCTTTAAGTTTTAACTTTTTTTATTTTTAGTATTTGTTGTAATAGCGGCCACAGTAATACATAATCGGTGAAAATTTCAGGTGTCTAGCTATTACGGTTCAAGAGATAGAGCCCTGTGACAGACGGACAGACAGCGGAGTCTCAGTAATAGGGTCCCGTTTGCACCCTTCGGGTACGGAATCCTAAAAATGACAGCATTCATGATGATTCGCACATAGCAATACTTCCATATCTCTATGATTTCAAAAATAATTGTGTACCTACTTACTACTTACTTACAACAAATATACTGAAACTACTTATATAAAGGGTGAATTCAATCCAAGATACTGAACAACTTTCCCCAAGGAACATGTACCTATGTATCGAAATATGAAAAATATTCTTATGTATTCTGTGCCATAGGTACAAGTTGACTTGATCTGAATTTGAAAGCAAAAAACAATATTGTTCATATTTCGATAGGTACATAAACTGAATTCACCCTTATGGGTGAATTCAGTTTATGTACCTATCGAAATATGAACAATATTGTTTTTTGCTTTCAAATTCAGATCAAGTCAACTTGTACCTATGGCACAGAATACATAAGAATATTTTTCATATTTCGATACATAGGTACATGTTCCTTGGGGAAAGTTGTTCAGTATCTTGGATTGAATTCACCCTTTATATAAGTAGTTTCAGTATATTTGTTGTAAGTAAGTAGTAAGTAGGTACACAATTATTTTTGAAATCATAGAGATATGGAAGTATTGCTATGTGCGAATCATCATGAATGCTGTCATTTTTAGGATTCCGTACCCGAAGGGTGCAAACGGGACCCTATTACTGAGACTCCGCTGTCTGTCCGTCTGTCACAGGGCTCTATCTCTTGAACCGTAATAGCTAGACACCTGAAATTTTCACCGATTATGTATTACTGTGGCCGCTATTACAACAAATACTAAAAATAAAAAAAGTTAAAACTTAAAGGGGGTCGTCATACAAAAAACGTGTTTTTTTCAGCGTTTTTAACTCGATCTGTCACAGGGCTCTATCTCTTGAACCGTAATAGCTAGACACCTGAAATTTTCACCGATTATGTATTACTATAACCACTATAACAACAAATACTAAAAATAAGATAAAGTTTTATGGTGTAAAAATTGCACAGTGGTACGGAACCCTTCATGTACGAGTCCGACTAGCACTTGCCCTTTATTTCAAAACAGTCATTGGAGATTTCTTTAACTTAGCTTTAAAATTTTGGAAAATATGCGTACTGATTAGGATTTTTAAATGATCATTGTGTTATCAATCATGAATGAATCATTCTGTAACGAGGTCAGTTAGATTATTAGATAAAATAAATTTAATCAAAAATAGTTTCGTAACTATGTTTAGGTAGGTATTTATTCTACTTTAATATGAAGATAGTTATGCTATAGACAAGGTTAGATAAAATCGTGCTGATCTTCGTAAGTAGGTACCTACTTGGATTTATGGATAAGAAGTCACCTTGTTTTGTACAGGTGTATGTAGGTGTACATATTACAACTACGTGAAACGTTAATTAGGTAAGGTCCGTGGGATGGGGAGGGGAAGATGAATAAACTGGTCAAGTGCTAGTTAAACTCGCGAGAAGAGGGTTCCGTACTTCTTTTTGTTTTCCTGTAATCTACAAGGAATGAACTATATTCTGTATTTTTTCAAAATTTTAGGCTCAGTAGTTTCGAAGATCAGAAAGGGAATGGTAAATTTTCGTCTTCTTTCATGAATAAAATCGAAACTATTGCACGCCTCATAAGCGAAGCGCATGAGGCAGGGCCGTCTTTAACCTATTGGAGGCCCTGGGCATATTAGGATAATGGGGCCCCTATGACTTTGACAGAACACTATTTTGTTAGAATAGACAAAGAAAGTAGATAAACGTGGTAAGATAATTATTTTTATTAACAATATCAATAGTTTTTAATATGTTAGAGAAGTTTTACTCCAAAATACTTCGTAAAATACGTATTTTCCATCATACCACACTTATTTGTTTAGTACGAAAAGAATCGTCATGTTGCGAAAGCCTTCTCTGTTTATGTTGGGAATGGATATTTGACAAATTATTGTTTTTATATAAAATATGCGGAAGTAATAATATAAAAGTCTTCATTTATAGTAAAACAACCTCAATGTGAACCGAAGTTCTCAAAAAAATATCTATCAGATCACAAATTCCAAAAAGTAAATAAATAAAATATGTACCTATTATTAGCATTTATATACCTAACTAATGTGACATAAATTATTCTTGGACATCTATATTCAAACCAGGACCGAACTTGTATGGGATTCCATTCCACCATCTCCTTAAATATAAAGTCAAACACATTTTGTTTGAATTTTTACTATGATATCTATGTAATTTCTCAATTAAATTAATTGGTTAATTCAAACTTGGAGCTTCATGCTTCGCTTCGTTCGCTTAATTTAAATGGAGCGAGTCACACTGATGAGTGTACTACTGATGATTTCTTAAAAATGTGTATGTTCTTAGTATACTATTATATATTTAAACTATCTAAGCATACTGAAGTAGGAAAGCCTAATTTTTGGGCGAGAGTAGAATGGCTTCGCGCATGTAAAAGCTAGTAAGTTGGTATTGTAGTCAGTAATTTAGGTTCGATTTCTTTGAATTATATAAGTTTTTTGGTAATAAATATCTGTTGGTTATCATTTGGTGATCTGACAGAAACTAGGGACTTTGTATTTGATCTGAGGGGCCCTATCGATCGCGGGGCCCTGGGCACTTGCCCAAAGTGCCCACTGGTAAATAGGGGTCTGGCATGAGGTAGTGCTCTACTCTCGCCTTACAAAAATCAAGTGATTTTTTTAACTACATGTGTCTCTATTTATTTTCTATCGCTTTTGTACAATAATAATACACATAAATGTCAAGGAAAAACACTAGTTTTAACACTTATGACATTTTTAAAAGACATTTTGCCTTTTAAACAAATAAAAACAATGTTTAATAAAATCATTTTGTGGACGTCCGTGTGTCTGTATGTATGGAAACTGGCGTGGTCACGATAACTCCCGAAAAACTTATCTGTTCAAGTCCATTTTTTTTATACGCTTCAGTATTATCCAAAACTAAGTCCTTTCGAAGATCACGGTCTAATTCAATGTAGTTTATTCGTAATTTCAATTTAATTGTAAAAATGAGATTACGAGGCGTGTACTTTTGGATTTTCCAAACTATTTATTTTACAATTATAACAAAAATATATTTGAGATCCTCATAACGAGCCCTTTCATTTCTTATATGTTATGACACAGTAACGTTTGCAAAACTTTTTTTTTTAATTTCCTAATTTGTGCCCTGAACTGACCCTTATTTAAAAAAAAATATTTATTGAATTTGCACATCTGTGTTTGGGTCATAGGATTACACTATCCTACCAAACTTCACCTGTTTTGGTCCACAGAATGATTCGGAGCAAATTAGCTGTGACTGTGACAGACAGACAGACGCACGAGTGATCCTTTAAGGGTTCCTTTTTTTCATTTTTTGTATGGAACCCTAAAAAGGGGTAACATAATAAGTCGCGTCGTATTTTACGCGAAAAAGGGATCAATTTTGCTCACGCACAGGGTCGGCCTGGGCCTGAAGTAACCTGGTGGCAGGGTTCTGTTTTGAGGTATGTACAGCAGGGGGCCCGCACTCTTTTAATATCAGTGGGTGCCAACGTCATGCAAACTAATAAGTAGCTGCTGCATAAACAGATTCTGGCGGGTACTTTATCATGGATATCTTTGAAGATATAAGGGAACAGGTGAACATTCATACATAGCGGCGAAACACATAACCCTCCTTTCGGCTTCACCATAGTCGGGTAAAAAACCCTTGTATTACTGAGCACTTAGGTACTATAGGTCGCGTGAGTCGCGTCATGTAAAAATAACGCTGGGAAAAAGTAGAAGGGGTGTGTTTGCGCATGAGTACACTAAGTGCGCACGTAGGTAGGTACTAGGCCTATTGTATTATTTTCACACGCGGCTTGGTATAATTGGCTATTGGTACATTGAAAAATATGTTAGGTATAATATTCAATAAATAGATCGATAAATAGCCTAATGCGCAGCTTGACCGCCAGCGTTTTTTTTACGTGACGCGACCTATACGCTGCTTCGTAGAAGTCGATCAAGGTAATGGATGTAAATTTGATGTAAATCTAGGCATGTTCCAACCTGTTTATATATGATGACTTATATATTACTAGCGTAAGGACTAGGCCAGCCGCGCGAAGAAATGGCACCAACTCGTTGACCCGATAAAGTCGGATTGCGGGCCAGCGCGACTTAGTCGTCCTCGGTCCGCGGAAGAGTTCATTTGCTTTCATTCGTTTTTGTAAATACCATAAAAATGCCTGGGCCCATCCTGAGTTGAAATCATTGGATGCTACCCTCCATAAACTCCATTTCGTTCGAAGGTTTGAATTTGGTGTTTGTTGCTGCTATTAAAATTTTAAGGTTCTTTGTGATGTCAAGATAAAGGTGTACAAATCACGCACGATTAGAGCAGCGTTACGAATGAAAGACTAGCAATCTACGGGAAAAAGACTTGTTCAGAAATATTCCACTTGATGACCAATAGTACCTAGGTAGGTAGTTTATTCAGAACTACTTCCTCAGCTGCGTGGGCTCTATGCTGCTTGCTTCGCAGCATAGAGTGCGCTTTCTGGCTTTTCCCAAAGATAACATGCATGTTCCCTTCCCTCCTAATGGTCTAAGATTTCCTTAGAAAGGCAGGTTAAGTACATAAACTCAAAAAATCAGGGTCACCAAATGGCGGACCACGGTCTGCATCCGGCTGAACCCCCGCCGTCCGCGCCGCGCCGACGACCCATTTTGTGCGGACAGCGAGAACACAGCAACTTGCACTTTTTTAGGGTTCCGTACCCGAAGGGTGCAAACGGGACCCTATTACTGAGACTCCGCTGTCTGTCCGTCTGTCCGTCTGTCACAGGGCTCTGTCTCTTGAACCGTACTAGACACTTGAAATTTTCACCGATTATGTATTACTGTGGCTGCTACAACAACAAATACTAAAAATAAAAAAAAGTTGAAAATTAAAGGGGGTCATCATACAAGAAACGTGTTTCTTCAGCGTTTTAAATCATTGTATGGTGGTACGGACCCTTCATGTACGAGTCCGACTCGTACGTACTTGCCCGTTTATTTTCGTAGATGACGATCTCGACTTTTCATTTCATTTTTGCTAAACTAAAGAAAGAAACAATTGGTAACCCCTGGTGTAGTGTAATGTGATGTAAGGTACCTGAGGGTATTAAGGCCCAGAAAGGGAAATTTGTGATAAAATGAAAAATATCCAACATAATCAACAAGTTTTATTAGTTATCATATTAGTCATGTACTTTCATTAAGTAGGTAGGTACTACACAATTTAAACAAAAAGTTGCATCTTCTGCTCTGAACTAAAACAATATTTAACTTTTTTTCAAACTCATTCTACAGGCCTTTTTATACTCAGGCAGAAAAATTAACTTAAACATTGTAAATTGGTATTTTAGATTAATAATCATACAAATAAACTTCGATCATATATTCTATAGATGCACAGTTCCTTGCAAATCAAACAATATATTGTCCCCGTGTCAATACGTACATAGGTAGATGTATACCATTTCAAGTATTGCGAAAAAAGTTCTAAAGTGTCATACAGTTTAATCTAATTTAAACCTTAAGTAACTGAGATAAGCGTGGAAATAAATCTGTTTAATTATTTTCACCACGCACTTTGGCATCTTTGACGTAACGTCACGCGCGCGGCCACCGAGCGAATGAGAGCAAAACAAGGCATAATACTGTTTTATGTCTTGTTTTTCCGGTGCCATTTTTTTGGCGGCAACTGTGCGTCTATGGAATATATGATCAAAGCAAATAAAGCAATAATAGAACATCATATTATTAGAAAATTAAATAAATTGCCTCTTTAAGCATCCATCAGGACACTATGTCATCAGTATCTTCTACCGTCATACTCTTCATGCAATGCCTCATTGCATCATCCATTCTGTCTTCTTCACAGGCACAGGTCCAACCTACTTGCTTTTGTGCAGTACCTTTGATGGTGGTAGACTTTTTTGCGGATAATAATGACTTTAGTAAAATTTTAAAGGTCTTTATATCCACCGACCACGTGCGTACAGAAAACAAAATAAATAAAATTTGTAACACGACACATCCTTTAATATGGTATGGTAGGGACAAGCATAAATTATTAGACAAACAGACAGTCAATACAGGTAGGTAGCTAAGTGTAATCATCGATCGTGTAATATAAAAAAAAAACTTACATGTTACTGGAGGCAATTTGTATGATTCGTGTCGTGCCACGTCGTGCGTGACCGCTCCGCAGAATGTTTTCGGGGGCACAGGCGCGGCAGGCAATGCATGCGCGCCGCTTCGTATACGCACTATGCATTTGTGAGTGTAACCTTGATCGTAACTACTATATTTCGTAAGATTTACGTCGTTTAGGGTATGCTTAACCCCAGCAAAATGTTGCGTCTTAGAGTTTAGAGTATTTCAGATTAATGGTTCATAGTAAGCCTCAATGTAAACAACTATAGCAAAATTCGTTCATGTTGTATTTTCGAAGTTATTCGAGAAAAACTGATTTTGCTGGGGTAACGTTACCCATTTGAAATATCGGCTACATGAATATTATTCAGCTTGACTGTACTTTTTATCGGTTATTAGGTTGCTAATTTGCGTAGGAAACCCGCAAGTATGAAACGGCCGCTTTATCGTAGCCTGTTATTTAGTCGGTTTATAGGAAAATTGATGATTTTTTCTTATTTTTTAATAACTTTTATTTCATCCGAGATTTGAAGCTGAAACTTTCAGGCATGTTTTGTAACAAAATGAACACCAATGTTCACTATAATCTTTTTGTATTCAGAGAGAACTGCGTATTCGATGGCCAAAGTCACACCGCTAGAAATTCGATGAAATGCCTTTATATCTTCATATCGCGTAATGTTTGTTCATCCGAATTTGTACACGTTAGAAGGCTATATCATACGTATATGTAACTGCTTTTGATTTGTTAGTAAATGTATTAGTTTACGAGTTAACCGGAATTTTCTGATTTTTTAAAATAATAAATTACTTCGATATTTGTTGAAGAATCGAAATACTTATATTTGAACACATTTGAACAAATGAAGGCCTATAGACAGTATTTTTTTCCAAATTCTGCTACTAACAGTTTTCAAAATATGGAAAATTGCAAAACGTTACCCCAGCGAAATCTTGAATTTCTCAAAAAGTATAAGATGAGCAGATTTTGCTATTAGTATACATTTACAACTCATTAAGAGCTATCTTTTCATATACTTAACTCTAGGCTAAACACTTTTTTTGAAAAAGGTTTTGCTGGGGTAACGTTACCCCAGCAAAATCAGTTTTTCTCGAATAACTTCGAAAATACAACATAAACTAATTTTGCTATAGTTGTTTACATTGAGGCTTACTATGAACCATTAATCTGTAATACTCTCATTTCTCTAAGGCGCAACATTTTGCTGGGGTTACGCATACTCATTTAGGACTTATTGGCCGACAGGTCTTAATATCCGTGGGTACCTTATGTAATATACCTACCTACTGACGTGTAAAATCATACAACGCAAAAATTGTGAAATCGTAGTTTGAAGCTTATAAAGTGGTTGCCTAAAATGCCTTAGTTATATTATATTTATTTTCTTTAGTATCACACAGTTTTCATTGTCTATAATAAAACACCTCATATATTTATTATAATTTTAATTATGGCAACATTAGATTTTTTCTGTCAAAGTCTCTTGATTAATTTACATTTCACATTTTGTTTGTATTTTCGTTTGCATTTTCTTAATTTGATCACAAACATTTTGAATGCCTGTGTAGCGCTTAACCATGGCAAATCAGGAGATAAGTTTGAAGTGGAATGGATATCAGAACAATATACTGACAAACGTGAAGGAATTGTATAAAGACGAACGTTTGTCTGATGTGACATTGGTATCAGAAGGGCATAATTTTAAGGCTCACAAAGTGATTCTTTCAGCTAACAGTTCGGTATTTAGGTCTATATTCCAGGTAAGATTGACTGGTGATCCTTTTTTGCTGTTTTTTATTGATACAGTGACTCTGACGCCCACTCATTTTTTTGTAGCAAAACCCCCACAAAGATCCAATTATAGTGCTGCACGACATCAACCCTACATCTCTGAAGACTCTGCTGACGTTTATGTACAATGGAGAAGTTAATGTGACTGAGGAATACCTGCCAGTGCTGTTGAAGACTGCAGAAACACTTAGGATCTGTGGGTTGTCAACTGGCAGTGAGACAACCCGTGAAGATGAGGTTGCACCTTTTATTTTCTTTTAAAAATGCTAAGAAGCAATGGTTTTTACTAATGAGTTTGACACAAACAGGGATCAAATAGTCATATGTTTTTTGAAATTGTTTACAAAACATCTGTTAGTCAATAAAACTAACAAATGTGGATGACCTTGCTTTAAGTATGGCTCAATTTGTTTTTGGTTAAATATAAAAGTTCGGCAGGAGTACACTTTACTAGTGCTTACACATGTAAAGCAACCAGTGGCAATGTCTTCATTTGGATTGCTGAATAATTGGCTGGTCATTAAACAGTTGAGATCTGTGCTTTGTTTCTTGACTAGACCTGGGTTTTGGAGAAGTTAATAGCAGTCAACAAGCTATATTAAATGCCTAGGAAGCTTGAAAAATCGGATATTAATGTTGGCCACTAACACAAAATAAATAATTAACTGATATAGCATAAATTGTGTAATAATCATTGTAATTGCAAAGATAATTATGTAAAATTTTAAAAAATCACTTTTTGATGTAGGCAGTCATGTATCGTTTCAGTACTTAACCTAAAGATGGATAAAATAAAAATATTTCTGTGTTACATTGAATTTCAGAAAAACGCAGTGGCATCACAGCCTAAGAAACGCAAGAAAAGTGAACAAGAGGATAATAACAACAAGATCAAAAAGATTACTCCTACAATACCCAAACCGGACACTGTGATCAACCTTAGTACCAATGTGGATGGTAATAAGAGTACTGTAAGTACTGTGTTTTAGCTATTTAGCTACTTGATTGAGCGAGAAAAGTTCTCAAAGTTTACGGAGACATTATTTGTTATTGGTTTGAAATTCAAATTGAAAATATCTTTATTATCATAGGATTTTTATAATATCTCTTAATAATAGTCACTTTGTTTTGTTTTGCACAAATTTTGACGTCAAATCGTTACTTACAGCTAAGTTTACGCCGCTTCTTAGGGGCAAGTGCAGAAGAAGCGGCAACAAACTGCACTGCACATTTTCTCCAAAGACGTCAACTAAAAACTTAAAATTAGTTATATGGATGGACTGAGATTACATTGTTTGTTATGTCATAATTGAATTGAATTATAAGAATTACGAAATTTAAAATGTCAATTTGTAAATTTAGTATGTACCAATGTACCTAAATTATGACATGTCTAAGTATACAAACCTTTAAGAGGGACCCGCGCCAAGCTCAAGCCAGACCTTTGTTTGATGATAATTCAAATAAGTAGGTTACTTTCTTTGGAACTATGTGCAGGCAGGTAGATGCCACAAAAACAATTTTAAAATTCAAACAAGCCAAATGGGGGAAGGGATTAAGGAGGTTATAGTTTGGCATAAAAATTTCTTTGTCTCACGCCACTCGGGTTTTAATCAATAAATTAACTTGATACATCAAAATTAAAGTCATGGGTAACTGTATCATTTATTGCCTATAAAGGCTGTTCCGTTATTTTATTTTTTCGTTGAATTGAATTTGTCTTTTCAAATATTTTAATAACCTATGCTATAGCTTAACTAATTTGTTTTTATTTTCAGAATATAGTACCTAAAGTGGAACCCATAGACTCTCCGCTAACCGATTACTCTGGAGAGAACACAAATGATACTGACATAGCTTTACTAGAGGATACCATTGAAAAGAAATACTCCCTTAGCCCAGAAACAATATCGGGTAAGGCTGTATCCACCACGGTGTCCAATGACCGTAATATAAAGAAATGGATTAACGAAGTTAGCAGTACACAACCGTGTTTAAACATTGGTAATGAGAAGATAATGATTGGCAACGGAATAGATCTGGTTGATGATGATAAAGATGCCATAGAGATTGATAAAGAAGTAGATGCGGTGCTGCAAAGTGGTACTATAGTGGAGTCTCTAAGTATTACTACAGAAAATATCAATTCCATCTCTGCTGAGGCTCAAATGTGTAAAGGTAATTTTTTATTGTTCATTTGTACCAGAACATACCTGAGAAATATACATAGGTAAACATTAGAGATGCAATTGATAGTGGTTTGGTCGGTTACAGGATACCGAACGTAAACTAGATCTAAATATACGTCAAAAGAGTATTATTTAATGTTGTTTTTCTGTAAACAAATAAACTTTTTTGGGTGTACGTGTTACGGTTACTGAGGAAACATGGAACCCAATCTCCGGCATGAAAGTATTCCGACGTCTCATCTTTTTTGTTTGAAATAGCATGAAAATTTAGTATCCAGTATCTGGCTGGATAGTATGCTAATATTCGTCATCTGGCCGGATCGCAAAAAGAGGATATGCTGCATGAAGGCATCTGACGTAGCTCCATGACTGTCATACACTGTTTGAGTCTACATTTATAATTTTCAGACAAAAGCAACACGTGCTATGCTAACCCGTCATTCCCCTGTCCCTTCTGCCAGCGAGTCTACAACAGCTGGGGGTACCGAAGGAGGCACGTCAAGTCTAGGCATATGACGAACAGGTATGATTTCCTTTTAACATTTATTTTATTTTGTTGGCTAGTTGTGGATGCAATTAAGGAGTTTTTTTTATTTTTTATCTCTACTTCATGCATGGTATTTGGCATCCTTAGGTGACCCTTGACATTCATGTCATCTTTGGGGAAGAATAGGCGGAAAGTGTAGCCCAGGCTCCAAAGCATGCAACCTTGAACACGCAAGATGAGGACAAGAGTTTTTATTCGTCAAATCGCGTCGTTAGCTTTTTAAAGCATGCGTATTTTTTTGATTCTTCTTCATCGTCTAAGCGCGTTCCCGGTTGCATCCTCAGCTGTGCCAGTCCAGAGCCCGGGGTGCGCTTTCTAGCTTTTTCTTCTCCAAATATGTATAACATGCATGTCAATGGTCACCCAAGGATGCCATAGACCTTGCTAAATGGAGAAAAAATAGCCGGAACAGTTTAAATGACTTGGCTATAGGTCTACGATCGGCCGCCCGCCTGACGTCAACCCTCTTTGGGGGAATGTATTTGTGCGAAAAGTTTTACAGCCGCCGCCCGACGTCCTTGGGAATGCAAATGTAGCACGAGATGTTTGTGGATCTACAGGAAGAGATGGAGTGGTCCTATTCTAACCCGGAACCACACGGGTACCCGGAACGCGGATTACAACGCACTAATTAGAAGTGTGGTATTCAACTTAATTTGTATTATATGAATTGAAAGTCAATTAAAGTGAAGAAGGCTTTATTTTAATTATTGCTTATTTATGACACATATTTTTAATTTAGGTATTGTTCCGAGCATTGCAATGCCGTATCAATTTCCACTATCACGCATCTTCATCACGCTAAAAGTGGCCTTGGCCATATCGCTCTAGGCTCTATCTGTCCCGTTAGAGACATAGACGTGACTGTATATCTGTACCAAGCATTGTAATGCCATATTAATCAATATAGCCGTGCAGTTCCCGGCAGAGTAGAATAGGACCACTCCAACTCTTCCCTTGGATGTCGTAGAAGGCGACTAGGAAACACAAGCTAAACAAAGCTTATAAACAACAAGAGACCTCTCCAACCCGTCTGGTCAGCGCGGAGAGTGTAGGCCAAATCCTCTGACTGCTCTGGCTAATATATGGCTCTGGTAGTATAGAGAGGGTCGTGCCCCTGCAGTGGAGGTTAAAAAAGACCTGATGACGATTAATGAATGGCTTTTTCAGGTTATCGTGTAAATGGTGCGTGTCGGTGCTACCGTCGACCGGCGCGTGGTACTCGCACGCGACCCGCGCGCACGGCGTGCCGCACGAAGAGGCCAGGAACTCCCTCGTGGTGATGGTGGAGGCCCACGCAGTGCTCACCCTGAACGAACCCAGCGTCGCTTCGTTACTTGGACAAGTCGGTATGGGCGATGGAGTCGCTGAGAAGTCCAATTAGGGTATGACTTTTGTGTTTGAAAGCAAAGAATCTATAATACTATCTAGAATAATTACGAATAATAATCTCAAAAAAACAACATTGAAAATTAAACTTCATACTACAGACATAAAGCTCATATTTAAATACCTAACGTTCCCAAAAAATTTACCTAAAGTTATAGGCGTCCCTTTCCCGCAAACTGTCAGTGCAATAAAGTGGAAGGGGAGAGCTATAACTTTAGGTATAATTTTTGGGAACGGCTTTGCCATTTCGTAAGCATTCTAGATTTGTATACAATTTCTTTGTTTGAAAGTGATACTAAAACATTGTAGACATATTTATTGTTTACCAAATACCAGTTACACCCATAGCTTGTATGGTGTTAAAAGGAGATTACGGAAATGCAAGTAGCCTAAAATTACAGGTTGACTGTTAAGGGGCTATCTACGTATGGAAATTATAGTAAAGCAATTGATTAATTGATAAAAGTTCTATCAAAATATAGTGAAGAGGTCCTTTCGAGTCTATCTTTAGATTTGTTTCTTCTTTATGCCTAACAAGTTACAAAGGTACAAAGGTTTCTGTAGGCATTTGATTGCTTCCTGGTGAGAAATCTATACGAGTCTACTAATTTTCATAGCTCATTGAATGGCGGACGGCGCCTAAAGACGCCAACTACAGTCTGCTATGACAGTCGACTAACTATTTCACATATTTATAATGAGCATGGGCATTTATAACACCAAACCACCAATTTCACTAGAATAAATTTGCAAAATAAATTGCAATTGCAAAGCAAACCCCAACTGAACCCCTTGACTTCCTGCCAAAAACTTAATAATACTATAGCTGTTCCCAGTGAACTGTCACTTAGTGAAATGGAAACTATAGCGAGCGGCAAGCTTTTCCCACCATCCGACGTTGTCGCCCACTATAATCAATGGAAATAAAAGTTCCGCACTACGCGTATAAACTATTTATTCCCAAGAACTATGTGTGTTTTACAACATATCACCGATATAACAATAGCAAAACAACTTTCAAATAAACATACAGCGTCAAAAATGAAATTCCCCGCGCGCGAGCTCCCAATCTTTTTCTGACAACCAAAATCTTACTGTCAAAGAGAAATCATAGAGTCAGCAATTGAGCTGCTCTTCGCGCAAGCGTAGATCGTCGGGTTGGAAGCAAATAGGTTTGCAATGGGCCGTCATAGTGCCCGCTATAAAACAACATATAAATCATTGCCACTAAAGGTGCCCCTCACAAGAAGTCCTGGAGAGCGTCTGAGATGAGGAAATCTGCGTAAACTGACTTTGTTGTGTTAAATTTGAAGATAAATGCATAGAAATGATGTACGAGTAATTTTGAGCTAGTATTTCGCCAATCTGTTGACTGTCTTTTCTGTCTTTCTGTTGACCAATCTGTCGTTGATCTGGGTCTTTTCCACTGTTGACCAGAATTATTGCAATTAACACAAAAAATATATATAGGGACAGAGCACCTATGCAATGTCTCGGGTTGGTTAGTCGAGATTTCAGTCGTTAAGTCTATTGGAATACATACATATACATTATAACTTCTTTATCCCTAACGGGACAGACAGAGCCCAGTGCTGTAAGACCTAAAGGCCACGTTCAGCCCGATAGTGGGCGTGAAGAAGTCTATAGGGATACTTAAAAAAAAATCTCAAGAAAACATGATAAAAGTCGTCAGTAAAAAATCTAGTCCTAAGTTGGGTTTTAAATTAGGCCAGTGAAAAGGAAAATCAGAATCTCTCAGCAAGCAATAAATTATATATTTATGGAATAATAAATTAACTGGTGTAATAATAAAAAATAAAATAAAAATCTGATTTCGCGTGTGATATTTTGATAGTGTGCTATAACTACTATACTTTATAAGAATTCCATCTTGGATAATATTTTTGTAACGTCTCATCGAAATGATTGAAAGCCCTAGTAAAATCTGAACTGAAATTAATTCGGTGTTGAAGGGTAGTCAGAAAAATTACCCCTTTTTCGAATAACTTTATAGGTACATAGTGTTAAGTGATTTGACCAATTCAAATTATAGTGGCCAGTTAGCGGCATTGTATAATATTTATAGGTCAGTAACATCCACTTGTTGTATATTTGCACTTATATTCCTGCACATTTAAATCAGGACATTATAAACACTTGCAGTTTTGCGTACTATATTGTACCATTGTGTACTACCATGTACGTACAAAAAATAAGGACTGAAAACCTTGATACTTTGAAGCGTTTAAATGTTGTAGCTGGATGGAGCTACTAGTTCGAAAGAAGGTAGTTTCGTAGTGGTGCCGCTTAATTTTGGAAATATGGCGGTATAAGCGTTAATTTTCTACGAATAAACAAGCGCCATCTCTGATTTTTCGTGGATACCGTCAGGCTAAGCAGCCAGCATCATTGTCTAAGGGTTGCTGCTATCCTTTTCTGTCGCTCAAAACAGTAATTTTATTTGTATATCTCCTTTGAAATATTGCACCTCACCTGTAACATATCTAAATTTCTTTTGTATCCATACTACCCTAAGGTTGCCTGGAAGAGATTGCTGTGCGATAAGGCCGCCTTTTGTATGCTAACATTTATCTCTATTATTTATGTATAATTTGTTAAATTGTGTGCAATAAAGAGTAAAATAAATAAATAAATAAATAATTTGCTAGAGCGAGAGAGCGACGGAACGCTGCAGCACAGTCGGTGCTGAAGCGTTCCGTCGCTTTCTCGCTCTAGTGACATCTCGTATACTAGTGACATCTAGAAATAATACAGGATTTTAGCTTTCTATCAAAATACTTTTTTTTGTATGGGGTTGTCAGTCCTTTAGTATTTGTCCATCTATGGTACTTCTTCTTCTTTTCGTGTCGATGGTACTTTACTTACTATATCTATGGTACTACGGAGAATTGATGTCCGAATAAAGATGTTCGCGTTCTACGCACTGGCGACCATGGCCGCAGCGGCCAGGTTACGGCGGCCAGTGAGATCTGGATTTTATAAGCAATCGCTTTGAGCCCCTACGCACTTGACGGCCAGCGACTAGCGGCCACCAATTGACTTTTTTCTTTTTGTTTTTTGGGTTTTTTGGCTCAAAGCGATTGCTTATAAAATTCAGAACTCACTGGCCAGTGCGTAGGCGCGTAATTTGTTTTACTTGGACATCATGAATCAAGAAAATTGCGAGCTTTAGTATATTTTGTATCTATGTAAGAGTATACTTATATTAATTGACTGCGTAAGGACGGCATAATGATCTCATGAAGAAAGTGATGGGATGGCCAGTACTGGTCAATTTCGCTTTATTTTTGTAAACATGTGTCTCCACATAGCGACTGCCTTACTGCCTCACCTAATATATTTTTACAGTGGCACCGAATCGGTGCAGGTAAAATATAATGCACGTCCATTTTTATTTTTTAATACAATATATAGGTTGATATTGTACCCCTTAGCTATATTGAAATCTTGGAGTCACCAATAGAACACAAAACCGTAAGAAAAAAAACTTTGTTTCAGTAAAAAAAAATCCTAAATATGGCCAGCAAAAAAAAAAAAAAATTATTTATATAGCCAATCGACTGGAAAGAAGACTCCTTACCTATACTTTTTACAATTTTTTTTATTTTATTTGATCAAATAATCTTTTGGGCTTTCCTAATCCTCTTTATACTTCTATCTGTCCTTAAATTATTGTTATTAAGAACGCATCGTGTCGTAGTAGATGACTGAAAATTTTCCCCTTTTCTATTTTCTATGATTTGTAATATTTGTGTATTTGTTTAAAGTTATAGAAGTGCGTTAATATTATAACCATAAGGCACAGCCTAGCCATGTGGAGACATGTTTTATTAAATATTTAAGTTACGTAACTATTTTGTAAATATAGTCCCTAATTAATAGTTGTTATAATTTAGTTGATTATTTTGCCCCTCAATATTAAAGGGCGGATTCACGGCCATTTAGTTCTAATCTTTCAACTGCTTCTGATAATTTCGCACCTTTAACAATTGATTGCATCTTTTCTGATAATTGACTAAAAATACGAGTATATTAATATTTCTAGTAGAGCTAAAACTAAGTTCTACAATTTTTTCTTGTATTCTCTTGATGTTTGATTTAGTTAAATTGATATATTTTCCATAGTTTGGATATTTTTAACTAAACCGAGGGTCAGTACTACTGTAATGATTAATGTCATAACATTTCAAAGCATTGACTGAATTTTAGAGCTTAAGAGAACGCGTATATTCTGAAGTCGATATTTTTTATAATAATAATTTAGAATAAATATCTAATAAGATTAGCCTTTAGTCAATTAATACGATATTTGGCAATAATTCTAAGATGTGATTTATGTGCTTAAAATATATTTAAAAATAAAAGTTGGTCATTGGACGATGTTTATATGAAGAAATTATAAAATATGATATATGAGATTGAGATACGAAACGAGAAATGTATTGGTATATTTTTTTAACTTTATTACTAATATATTTGTATTCTCGAGCAATAATATTACAATATTATAAGGCAGTTGCTATTTTGTGATTATAACTATAAACTGAAATCAACTCATAAGTAGTGTAGTGTGACCAGACAAATTAGAAGCGAAATATATAAAAGTGTATTAAAATTAAATCATCGAAATAATGCCGTATGATGAGGCACATGATGTTTAGAGGTTAAACACAAATTTTGACAGAAAACCCTTTGTATTCTTCTAATTTATTATAGTCATTTATAGAAGTCACTACCCCTCCCCATCTGGGGAGGGCCCTGAAAGGCCGGTAACGCTTTTGTTACACCCCTGGCGTTGCAGGTCCGTGGGCAGCGGTGATCACTTAACATCAGGTGACCCGCTTGTTCGTTTGCCGACCTGACATAAAAAAAAAGTCAAATAAAAACGTTCTCATTTAAAATAGTCTCTTGAATACCGTGAAGTGGCGCCCTCATTTGAAATAAATTGTTTGATCGTAGGTAAATATTCTGAAAATAATTTGACGGGCTATCTAGTGCCTGACTTTTTGCATATGGAAATTTTCACCAATTACGATCAAACAATTTATTTCAAATGAGGGCGCCTCTTCTGCATCATAATCACCGGAGCCATACAGTAAACGTTTAGGCGACCTGGTCAGGCCACGCTATAAATAAAAATTAACAGGCGTTCTTATGGAAAACATATCAAATTGTACAAATAAGTGAGCTTCAGAAAATTATGTAATTACAGGAATGTAAAAGTTTACATGGCATTAAGTGTGTCTTAGTTTTAAGATGATTTGAAATTGAAACTACAGCTAAACCATTTTGACTTATATACTTAAAAAACTATTTCTGAGACTTCGGTTTATTCATAACATTTTTGTAAGGATTAAAAAGAAAATTAGCACAACTTTTTACTTTTTTTTTACATTCAATAAAAATAAAAATGACAAATAGAATACTTCCAACGCACTGCATTGAAGCAACGTTCTGAGAAACGTTTCCTCGCTGTATCGCTATACCTATACCCTGAGCGAAATAGCTGCCAGCTCTACAGTCACCAGTTGCCTCAATGACGGAATTGTTTAGCAACTTTACTTAGAGCCGATGTAGACTTATACCGTCTTATTATAGAAACAGGACTAACTTTGTTACCAGGTTTAAACCATTATCCGCCCAAATCAAGTTGACATTGACAGGTGCGATAGTGTGATATCACTAGATGTCAACATGATTTGGGCGGGTAATGGTTTAAACCTAGTAACAAAGTTAATCCTGTTTTTATAATAAGACGGATAATCTTGTGTCAATAAACTTTGGTCTTAGAAAAAGTGATACTTACTATTTTTTCAATATTGTTATGAAATATACACATGTCGCCAAAATCTGGAAACGACCATTTTGTAAACAAACATACATGACTTAGTTGATCTTTATTTTTTACATAGTAATTATACAAACATAAAGGCAATGTTTAACACTTCGCCTGCTGAAAACGCACCGTATGTGTTTTCATTTTTCGCAAGTGACGAGTTAAGCTTTTGTGGCTTTAATGAACTGCAATTCCACAAATTTTCTTAAACACCATGTAAAGTAAGATCACTGTTAGGACCTAAGTAATTATAATAAGTTACCAAAGCAATTTTTTTATTAACGATACGTTTAGAGATAATGAAATTTATATATTTTTCTACGAGGTGATGAATCCCTAAGATATTATATTTTTAAGAAAACTGTGTGTAGGTTTTAGTATGCCATCGTAACATTTAAGACGCAACTTTGTATCCAATATACTTAACTCTATTGAGATACAAACCATACAACTTATATCGATAACAAACAATTCTTATGAATAACATAACACATGGCTTTAAAAGTGTAACTGTTCAAATTATAATAAATTGATACGCCATAATAAACTAAATTATGTATATGGACTTCCAAGGCAATAGAGATTAAATATATTTTTTACAACAAAAGTTTGTTTTTATAAATCGGTCACCGTTCCTTCGACTGTAATCCCTGGTGCCAACTCCACTCTTTCACTCTCCATTTTGTTGTCCAACATGGAACAGAACAAATCAGATTTAGAATCCTTCTTTTTCAAAGCTGCTATGATAAGATCTTTGGAGTCTTTTCTGATGAGTTCTCTACTGCCAGGCCTTGGAGGAGGTGGTGCTGGGCTGGACTTGCCACTGGGAATGACTTTACCTGTAGGTGTAACTTTACCAGGTGCCGGCGAAACTATCCCAGACGGTGTGATCTTTCCAGAAGGGGTGACTTTCCCTGAAGGTGGAAGTCCGACCCTAACTGGTCTCACCCCTACATCGTCGAAACCATTGTCTCTTTCCCCAGACCTCTTCATAGACGCTCTATTTCTAGGCGTTTTCTTTAACATAGCTTGGAAGTTATAAGGAGGATCATCTTCGTTCATGTCGCTAGTAGACTTAGCTAATGCTTGTAGTTCTTTAATTGGGTTTAGCATGTCTGGAGCATCGATGCCGTAAAGGCTTCTACTGTAGTTAGTCTTACGCAACCTAGGGGCGGCACTACCTTCAAGGATGTCCGTATCATCTCGCGCATGCCATGGTTCTGGAGGTTGGTAGTAACTTTGTGAAGTATGAGCTTTCTTCTTATAAACAGCCGGTCTTGAGCTAGGCTCGTCTGGTGGTAGTTTCGGTACTGGCTGCGTGGGGTCTCTACAGAAAGGTACGGTTATGAGAGTCTGGGTGCTGGTGGATGCTGTGGTGATGTCGGTTTGTGCTGTGAATCGCCGCTTCAAGGGTTCGTCCCATTGCTCGTGGTCGGAATCGTATTGGCTGGCAAATGTGTCGCTGTAATGGTAATAAAATAAATGAGTCCGTTGACTACACTAGTTATAATTATGTAGGAATCGAACCCAAAACGCGGTGTGTACTGCAAAAATAGAAATAAAAAGAACGTTTCGGATGAGGATGAAAATGCTACCCCCAAAAGGTATTTCCCAAGCAGCTATACACATTTGTCTAGTCTAGAGGAGAGAGAGGAGAAATAAATTACGGGCAATCTGAGGTCGGGGGGTGAGGGGGGGGGGTGAGGTTTTAAGAGTAAAAAACGGCTTATATCGATTTCCAGCAAAACTACGGGTCCTATAGAAAAAAGTTTAGTAGCAAAGTTGTAGATAATAAAAAGATGTACCTACAACTTTTGTACTTACACTTTTTTCACATAACCTCAAAATTTATGTGAAAATTAAAAAAACCAAGTTTTTGGTTTTTTATCTTTTACATTTTCTGTTTTTTGGTGAAACTTACCTTTTTGTGTCCCATAAATACACTGTAATTTTTTTGATTTAAAATATTTATTTTTTTACCTTATTTTAAGTTAATATCGAAAAAGCACCCTGATTTTCTATGGAAAATTCTCGTTTTTTTTTATTAAATAATTTTAAGGCTCTGGATACAAGTCCTTTAGAGCCTATCTTTAATTTTTTTCTTTATTCCTAATCCTAACCTAACCCTAACAAGTTACAATCAAAGGGTGGTGTAGGCCTTTAACTGCTTCAAGGGAGCTTCTGGTGAAAAATCTGTACGAGTCCACTGGTTTTCATAGACGACTGAGTGGCGGACGACGCCCGAAGACGCCCACATAGTCCGCAAAATAAATATTACTACAGCCGTACCTCGTATGACTGACTGTCCACTTCAACTATTTCACACATTGTTCATGAGCATGAGCATTTATAACACCAAACAACACTAATTCCATATTATAAAGTCCACTAAAATCAATTTGCAAAATAATTTTAAGCAAACCCCAACCGAACCCCTATACTTTCCGCCAAAAACCTCGAAAATTCTCACGTCAAAATATCAGCTTTTTTTAAAAAGTTGGTAGGCGTACTGTTCGTTGAAATCTCTACTTTCTGATGGTGTAAAAAAAAAACTATACACTATGGTAAATGTTCTCAGAAAAAGGTAAGTTGTCACCAAATTTCGAGGGAAAAAAAGAAAATGTAAAAGATAAAAATAAAAAACCAAAAACTTGTTTTTTTGAATTTTTCACATAAATTTTGAAATGTGAAAAAAGTGTAAATACAAAAGTTGTAGATCTTTTTATTACCTACAACTTTGCCATTTAACTTTTTTCTATAGGACCCGTAGTTTTGCTAGAAATCGACATAAACCGTTTTTTACCCTTAAACCCTTTCACCCCCTGACCTCAGATCGCCCGTAATTTATTTTTCCATTCTTATTTGTAATATTCTCTTCCATTTCCAATGGGTTTCATTCTACTATACATTTTTTTTTCACTTTTTACCCTTTCCAAAGGCTTCTGCACTGGTCTAATACTCGTATCGTGGAGAATCTTACAAAATTTTCAGGTAAACGGTCTTATCTCTTTTACTTAATAATTAAATAATGAAAAAAAGATCAACTTTTTTTGGGAAAAAAATAACTTTTTTTCGAAAAAAATGTTTCAGGGCACTGTCTGGCGAGGAATCAGGGGACTACGCTTGTATGGAAATTAGACCTATCGATTTCCTCTTAGATTAGAAGGTAAAAAAACTTACTTAGATTTAGCCGCAGGGTCACACATGTACGAGGTGTCGTAATACTGTAGTTGGTCGATCCTGAAGGGCAGCTTCCACACGGTTGGTGGCCCTGAGCCTAGGAACTCTGCGCCCTTCGCCTGTGGGTCCACTCTGTCCAGAAGAACTGACGTGCTCGTGTTCAGCAGAGCTTCCAGCATTGCTTGGTTGTAGATGTGCACCTAAAATGATAATAGAACAATCAAATTAGGTATTATCCTTTTTATAAATAAATACTTATATAATAAATTTTACCCGCTGTACCTGAAACTTTATTTTTGGACATTTATATTTTTGGACTTATTTTTTGGACATGATTTTTTTGCCTGAAATAAATGATTTGATTGATTGATTGATTATTATGATTTGGACATGTAGTGTAGATCTTACTAATAGATAGTTAGGTACACGTGAAGCCTGATTTATAGAATAGGTTGGTTCGCAAGCATTAGTACTTGTTATAATGTGTCAATATTTTATTATACATACTTTATGTATTTGTAAATTGACATACATAATGAATAATGCTATTCTTGAAAAAAAATATTTGAAAGGAAACGGAGATATCATTTAAAATTTTGTCTTTGTGACCCATATAATCCTTCAAACTATTTTATGAACTACTGTTTACAGTTTAAAGTGAGAACGTTAAGCTTTTCTTAGCATTTTTGCCAAAAGTGGCCGTTTTCCGCAAAAATTCTCGTTCTCACTTTAAACTGTAAACAGTAAGTAGTTCATAAAATAGTTTGAAAGGTTGTCTAGGGCTTCACAAAGACAAAATTTTAAATGATCTCCGTTTCCTTTGAAATAATTTATTTCAAATAGGGGCAGCACTGGACTTCATGTATCCCCTTAATGGACAATTGCTGAACTTCTTATACTGCCTTAACATTCGGTAAGCTGAACTATCAGATTCGTCTGTGGGATTGAATACCATCTGATTAAGTACCTACATAATATGATTGTTAAGTAACTGCTACTTATTAAGATGTTTTTTCTTCTACCGTAACTGGTAACGAATCTACAGTTTCGTACGCAGGTATAATTAGGCCAATATTGTAAACTATTTCAGAAAAAATTACCTGTTGCGAAAAATGTACCAAATCTTGATACCGCACAGCTCTGTACTGCAGCAACACTTGGAAAATAGACCTGCTTTTCCACTTCATGGCGAACCGTTTGAGGAATGATGCAGTCTCTTCGTCTATTTGGCCGGTGCTTTTGTTGATGAGAGGGCCATACGCTTTACGAACTATGTAGCCTCGGTATGCTGAAATTTAGGTAATGTGGGCGTGCTCTTTTATTTCTAGCATTACAGAGGTAGTTGTTAAAATATACCTAAAACCCGTTCGCGCTATATTTGCCGGTCCGTAGTATGCGCGTCCCTTCTCGTCAGCGGTAAACTTTGCGCGAACGGGTTGTAAGTGATGGAACCTACCATGGATGAACAATACTAGAGGATTGACCACCTTTATACTTTGTAGCGGTATTCGATTTTTAGTTTAAATTAAATGTTGTAGCTAGATGGAGCTACTAGTTCGAAAAAGGTAGTTTCGTAGTGGTACCGCTTAATTTCGGGAAGATGGCGGTATAAGCGTTAATTTTCTACAAACAAGCGCCATCTCTGATTTTTCGTAGATACCGTCAGCCTAAGTACCCAGTATCCATTGTATGACTAGCGGGCGAGGTACACTATGACTTATAGAAATAATACAGAATTTTGGTTTTATAGCAGAGTACTTTTTTGTATAGGGTTAATTGTCAGTCCTTTAGTATTTGTGAGTCCGTGCTAAGTACCCAAGTTTTTGTTTTATAAACTTTATGTTCCACTGAAAAATGGCGGACTAGGAAATGAAAAACACCCCAGTTAACCAGAGGAAAAAGATAAATAAATCTTGCACAAAACTTGTTTGAATGTACTGAACTGTGATGTATACTCAATTCAAATAAGTAATATTTTTTGGTAACTGTGAATGAAAAATTTCAGCTTGATCGAACACCGGAGCTTTTAAAAAGAGAAACAGAGAATCTTAATGGGAAGATATTCCTTTTTTTTTGTCAAAAAGTTATTCCCTAGAAAACGCCTTTTCTTGCAGTTTCCTGCAACTTTTAGTACACTCATTCTAAAAATTCTAATCATCATCTTTGAATATCGGCTTACCTTTTTGAATCAATAAAGCCGCATCGTCTTCCGTAACATTTAGTGATTGTTGTTTTTTCAATTCTTTTACTGTAAAATAAGTATGAAATGTTGATTAGCAATAATTACCTATTAAATAATGTAAACTATTAATGTCATTTTTATTTTGTCGTCGTGTAGGTATAAAGATTTAACATACGACTAGGTAATCTATGTGCCGAATTGCTATAAAAAAATCGGACTGTAAATTACACACAAAGTTAACTACATTTTTAAATTGTTATAAGTAACAAAGTGCACAATAAAACTGAATTTTACGCGTACGAAGTCGCGGGCACCACCTAGTACCTAACAAATAATATAATGTCTCCGAACTTACTGTGCATTATTTTGGATTTGCTTTTTGCTGCTTTTCTCCTTGCTAAGAATGCTCGCATCATGCATTGCACTTTTACTATTTTCTTCACTTGAGTTTCGTACAACCTGTGTTTAAAATAACAATTAAGTACCTATGTACTTTTTTTTTATTATTATTTAGGTGCCTACCTACATAATCATCTTTGGAGACGAAAATGCTAGAAAGAGCAAAAGAGCACCCGGGCTCCGAAACTAGGAACATACTAATGTGAGAAAAAACTAAACATGGCATTTACTTCCGGAATTATAGGCGTTGTGTCTAAAAGGAACTTTGAAAAATAAGAACCATGAGTGGAGTCTGTCATCAATTCACCATCACATCAACAATGCATTATGGTCCGGGTACTTCAAGTATGGTATACCGAGTGGTATCCCAGAAATGGGAAACGTAATGTAGGACGTCCGGCGGCTAGGTGGGTGGACGATGTCAGGCAAGTTGCTGGCAAGAATTGGATTGCAATGGCCAGGGACAGAATAAGATGGCGCAGACAGAAGGAGGCTTATGCCCAGCAGTGGGTCCCTGAAGGCTGACGATGATGATGATGATGACTTCAAGTAAGTATGTTATGTAATTACATAAGAATTAAATTGGCAAATTGTTACAGAGATCTAGATCAAATCTTCGATCTTTTGGAAAATCTCAATTCTTGATTTCTCTTTATGTTAAATGAAGTTTCGATCGAGTTCAAAATTCTTTACATGTAAATATCAAATGTTGTATGACTACAATATTATATTTTAAAGCTTAGCCTAATTTAACCTACCTTGACAGGAATTCTTCATTGTAATATTTCAGGAATACTTTAGTCTTGCCCAACACCCAACCCTCCATTTTGAGCCGGATCAGTAGTAATCTGCAATTATCCTTCGTTACGTCTACGTTCTCATCGAAATCAAAGGCTAGGAAGCGATACCTGGAAATATATTTACGTGAAACCAAGACTATTAAAAATTACAAACATTATTCTGTCATTTTACAAAATGTTCGTAAAAACTGATGGAGTCTATTGTATCTTTAAGTATTTAATGGTAAAAAGATTATGTGGCGTTACAGTTATAGTTTTAAGTAAAAGCGTCCAAAGGCTGAAATATTTTGTCTTTGGTCAGGGTTTTTCTTTTGATTTTTTTGGTCATGTTTGTTTGCGTAGAAGATTGTATGAATTTTCTGGATCCATAGAAACTTTCTATCAATACAACAATTTTTAAATATATATATATTTTTTTTTTAAATTTTTAAATATATACATCTGGCACATTTTGAGCTTTTTATTAAAAGCAAAAGAATTTATCATAGCGCGAAGAACCGATGGGGCAGAAAAGTTCTCGAATGGCGGCCACGTATCGGCAAGCGCAGCGTAGGACACCCACCTGCTAGGTGGTTCGACAACCTGAGCAAGGTTGCAGGAAAACGCTGGATGCAGGCCGCTTCTGATCGATCGTTTTGGAAATCCTTGGGGAGGCCTATTTCCAGCAGTGGTTTTCCTGTGGCTGATATGATGATGATGACAACAATTGTGTCAAGATGCACAAGACCTTAAACCTCCAGATATTGTAAATTATTACCTTCGTATAAATTCAGCAAATGGTATACGACTTGAAAATCCATTTTGCCTTGCTTTAGCCGTGTCCAATATAGCTAGAGCTCTTAGCTGCTGCCTCACCACTTCTGTCTGGAATCCCTTAGGGTTGTCATTTAGATCAGCTCGTATGCACCTGACGTAGTGCGTCCCACCACTGCCCGGTCCTATGGAAAGCTGCTTCAGAATTTCTAAGCTGGTAGCCCTGTACGTGGCAGCAGCAGTTCTCATTCTATGAACTTGAGAGAATTGGCCTTTTGATACCGTATTGTATTTCTGTAAATAAAGAATTTCTGACTTTGAACTTCGATCTTTTGACCACTAAGCGGTCTCATGAGACCCTTATCTTCAGTCGACTTTTTAAATTCTTATCTGTACAAAATAACGGCAAAATAATACCTAAGGTCCTGTAGAGGTTTAAGGCGCCTTTCGTCTCTTTTGATGCTTCCTTATATTTTGCATAATCAAAATAATGTTAATGCTTCCTATTTATGTTTAGGGTGTGAATTTTATTCTTTCTGCTTTTGAGTTGTTAGCAGAAAATAAAAAAGGTTTTTCGATCTGATCTAAGTGTTTTAACTAATATCTTATTATGAATCAAATCAATGACTGCTTTACTGATGATCTTATGAATTTGACGAAATTCCACGAACATATCTAATTCAAACTTACCCTCGTCTTGATATTCTCCATCTCTTTCTCCGATTTTGATTTTACCACCGATACCTTAGGTTGGCTTGGAGATACAGTCAAGTTTCCCGTTTTAGTCAACTTATTTCTAAAAAGTTGCTGGACGGTAATATTTGTTGATGCTCTCATGGTTTCTATCATCTCTGGAGGCAGAAAGTCTTTGTTCTTGTCGGCCATTTCTCTGGCGTCGTAATTGACTTTTCCTGTGTAATGTGCTACGCTGAATTCGTGGCTCCCTGATAACTTGATGTACGGTCCTTTGCAGGTCGTTCTTATTGTGCCTGAAATATGATAGTATGAGTATAAACACTTTTATTTTGCTTTCTTAGGCTGATTTCTATTTCTATTTTTCAGTCAATAGCTCGATTTTACAAATTCGAAAAGGTAAGGTTTCAATTTTTCAATTGCAATCTATGGTCCTCGTTACTTTTGCTGCAATAAAGTGAACTACAAATAACAAATTATATAATTTAATTCTTACTCATGATAAACTCTTGGCCGCTTCCTGTTCGGCTAGCTTCATCAAGTATATAAAACAAGCCGAGAGGTCTTCCCATGAGTTGATCAACAGAATTCTTATTGTCATAGAAATGTAGAGATGCGGCTTGAACTTCTTCCTCAGCAGCCTCTTGCATTTCCCAAGCAAATATTCTTTGGTTGTATAGAAATTGTATTTGCTCATTGGTTGTGTTTACTATTAGTTGCTCTATTCGATTTCGGTGGTAACATTCAAAACCAAACATGTCTAATAAGCTTACTGAGAATTTGTCTCCACTGAAAAAACAAGATATAGCAACGTAATGTTTAGAATAAATAAAAATATGAGGCCATATTTAACTCGTAAACATTTAAATTTAAACTTACAACACAGCTCTCATAAACGAGAGCTTTGAATTTATTAAATTAATCATCCAGTCAATGAGGCGTTTATACAAAGCACTTGCTAATGTATCTCTAGCATCTCTTGCTTCATCTGTGGAATGTTTTCGCTTTACGGCAGTACCACTTTCAACTAAGCAGTAGTTGAGTAGAGCCCAAAGGAATTTTACTTCTTCAAGTGACAAAAGTTTTGCTACTTTCTTAGCTTCATCGGAATTTTCTATTTCAGCTGAACCACTTTTTCCATCTTTAAACCTAACGTTGCCTAATACGAGTATCCCTGCTAGTATTGTTTCTAAGATTGTAATGTCTTCTTCCTCCCAATCCAGTATTTTTAGGTTATCGATAAATTCCTTGTATTTTTCTGTATTTTCTTCTGGTGTCTCGCGTACACCTTTTGCACTTTTACATGGTTCATCTAGTAACCTCAAGTACCGATGCTTTCTATTTTTTTCCAAACAAAGTTCATCCAGTCTATTTGCTGCCTCCATAGCATCGTAAAAATAATAAAGAAGATTGAAATTAGCGTGGCTCCTAAAACAGATAATACAACATATATATTTTTCGAATCAATGAAACAAAATAATATTTAGGCTCTCAGTCACAATATAACATACATGTCTGTGGATGACACGCGCCATTTTTCTAGTTGATAAAGCCAAAATATGGCACCACTTAATTTTCCTGAACTACCGTATGTTACTTGAACTTGTAGAATTCCTCTCGTAGAATTACCATTGATTGGTGTTGCTGCATTCATAGCAGCATGAATAACATTGGTGGCTTTTTGAATGCGTTCGGCAGTGTTATTTTTCATAGCACCTAAATGTGTGAGATGTGATAAAGCGTGAAGCATGTTGGTGGTTTTTCCAGATTTGCTCTCGCCTGCAAACACAATGTGCTGTGGTTCATTATGATGGAGAGCATCTTGGTATGCGCTGTCTGCTACAGCAAATATGTGAGGCTCGTTATCAGACCTTGATTTGCATTCGTATTTTTTGTGGTACTGAAACACAATTAAAATATTTTTATTTAATTAATTGCACTTACAATCTACTCATATAAGATATATGTACAATAGGTATATCTTAACGCTAAGCGCTGTCTACCAGAAAATCCCTTTTGGGTCATTTATGAAAAGGTGATAGATGAGGTGAAAGCGAATACATGGTATGATGATGACAATCGGTATTCTTTTTATTTTTTTAAAATACGCAGTTTACTTATTTGACTAAGTTATACTTACACTTTCATTGTAAATATCCTCATGCGTGTTTGGATTTAGTATTAGAAGTACATCGCCTACAAAAGATGTAAAAGAACCTTTGGCTAATTTAGTTTGCAGCTCAGCAAGAATGCTATCTTCTGTTAAAGTTTCTAAAGCAGCAAGGTCCTCAACTTGCATGGTTTCTGGTTCATGTGCCCCTTCGGTTGTTAGAAGACCTTTTTTGATTATACGTTCTGGTGGTTTACTTGGCGTTTCAGTGTTTTTTAAATCCATTAACTGCATTTTTAACTCTGTTGACAACTACCAGAAAATCATTGTAGATAATAAAGTGCCGAAAACTATGTTTCTTGAACGAACGCGTTTAAAATTATATGATCATGAACGTTTACTTACATGGTAATCATTTTCTGGGACGGACTGTATAAACGGATGTTCTTCCAATTCCATAACATATGGCCTATGTTCAGGATTCTTTTCTAGACATCTGAAAACAATTTAGTGTTAATAACTACTTTTATTTCTTGTCAGTTTCATAAACAAAAGATGAAAGAGGAACAGACTCGAATAGTCCTTTTCTAGCCATTTCATCGGCCCAGTCTTTAAATGGAATAGTCTTCAGTGTTTGAATGGACGAGTATATAGTAGGTATTGTTCAAGTTGAAATACATAAATCGAGATACTTACTCGCTTATGAAATCATTTATTTCATTTGACGACATTGCCGGCTTAGCTAGCCCTGGTGGCGGATTCCTCATTATTTGAAACAATGCTCTTGTAGGATGCATATCTTGAAATGGGGCCTTCCCATCTACCATTTCTATAGTTGTGATTCCCAAAGCCCAAACATCAGCTCTATTTCCGTATCCTTCTTCACTACATGCTACAACTTCCGGTGCCATCCAGCTAGGAGATCCAATATTAGTGTGGCTCTTTCCTAGCGTTCCATTTAGTTTGCAAGACAATCCGAAATCCGTGAGTTTGACTTCTCCATCCTTTGTGATCAGAATATTACTGCACCTTAAGTTTCGATGCATCACTTTGTTTTCATGCAAATAAATCAGGGCCTAAAATTATACAGATACAATATAAGTTCTTAGGAGTACCTCTAACGGGGAAGGCAGAGCTTAGGGCCGTAAGATCTTAAGACCACTTTTAGCGTGATGTTGGCATAATAGTGAAGAGTTGCTAGCCACATCGCTTGTTAATGATGATTCGAATTTTACGATCTGCACGAGAAGAAAAGCTGCTGCTGCATTTTTTTTCCTTAGCTTCTAGCTTGGAAGAAATGAATGGTAAATGAGATAGATTGATTGGACCAATCAGTGAAGTCAGCTTGTGTGTTTGACATGATGGAACGCCCGCCCCTAAAGAATGATACTTGAAGACGGGTCGGCGATAGCGCGACAGCGTCAGTCAAATGGTCCACGCCCATGAGATTCATTGGGGCTATTTGCATGCGTATCGGGCACTGTGCTGTCTCGGGGCCTGTCGTGTTCGCCACAGTCTGATATATCAGTGTGTTTAATGCGTTCATTACGATCGTTTAGCTTTTAAGGACGGAGTTGAATAAGGAATGAGAATGTTTTTGTTTAAATGCAGTACTTAAGTATATTGCGTTATTCAATATTATTCGTTAGGTGTATTTAGGTTTATGTATTATTACCTACTCGTATTTTAAATTCAGCGTATTAATCAGGATACGTGGCCAAATATTGAATACTTGCTCAATTTACTCAATTTAAGTTCTAGTAAATGTGTGAAAATAGAAACCTAAACAATACCTACTCAAATAGTTAGTAATTTACTTTGTAATTCACAAAGTAAATTAGTACTTGGAAATTAGCTAGTACTCGTAGCTTTTTTATATTTCATCTGACCATAATATTTGTAAAAGCCGAATTAAACCAATTATTGGATATTAAAAAAAAAACATTTCTACATACTTCCGCCTTTAGGTAATTAATAAAAGTTGTCTTAATATTATTAAAATTAACGTGAGATATAAAATTTCAATTTAACACTGTTTTCTCACGAATCAGTCAGGTCACCGCTCCGAACACTCGCCCTAATGATGACCGTTAAAACCTATCAAAACTAGTCGGCCTTTGCCGACAACTCTACGTGAGTAAACTGTTTTAAAATGTTCATAATGAAAACTGGTCTTGTCTTTATAAAGGTTATGCTTACATTGTATCGACAAAGATGTGATTCTGTAATAAATAAGATTCTAAATAACACGACCTATCGTACTAGGAAAGCTGCGTTTACGTTCCGTATCAACCTACAAAGATAAAGGTATTTATGTTATGCTCACATTTACCGTACACATTGCAATATCGATGAAATTTACATCAAAAGTTAGTCCGTGATTGTGTACCTTACGAGATCCTACATCGATAGATATGCGTGGAAGATCTGCCGAACGAAAAGGATGGAGCACCAGTTTGTGATTGTGAGGCAAGTGGCTTGCATAAAGATAATACACATTTATCTTCCTCCATTTCCCTTACGTCCTAAATCTCAAATTTCCATTTACGATTTGAGACTCAATACATAAATGTATAAGGCAGATTTTAAGTTGTTGCGTGGGAGTCTGCAGGATCATTGGCTACTGCGCCAGAGGTCCGTATATCTTGTGTGCGCGAGCGCATTATTTACGATAATTGAGCGATGCGCCACGATGGGGGGCCATCACGGTGTTGTCGGGCGCGCACTGACATTCGCATCGACAAGTTCGACTGTTCCGTCGCGAATCACATCAAATAAAGCGGCATGCATTTTAAGTAATGGCCTTAGATAGTATTTCAACGTACGTGGACGAACCCCTCGCAATATATTATCCGACGTCACGGGAATCGCCCGGACACGGATTCGAAAACAATTGAGTTTGCATTCAAAGTACCCACCAATTGATTCAGCCGTTGAAAGGTGGACTGGCAGTCCCTTTGTTTTATAAACAGCCATCTCGACTCGAATGTGACGAGAGACATGTTTATAGTCCGTTGGATATGGGCTTACCTTGATCGTATATTTGAGAATGTAGGCGATGTGTTCCTCGGACATTTTTCTGTCTGTTGTGTTTAGTTTTCTGACGATGTCGATGACAGATCCGCATTCACACAACTGGAAAATAGAAGATAGCTGTGACTGCTGTGAGTCATGCATAAACTGCGCGATTTATTCAGGAATCCGAGCAGTCTTTGCCTTAGTTGGAATAAAGGCGACACTTTCGCATGTGGATGCTATCTTGCCAATGATTTCCTTTGAATCTTGCTCGGTATTGATGTAGATTGGAATTCGCTGCATGGTAGCAAATGTCAGGACGTATAAATGAGTACCTTCGCAAGATTTATTGATCAGTTCCTATTATGTTATTTCTTGCAAAACCTTGCAAAGCCGTTCTTAATGACTATTTAGTAGTGAGTTTTATAAATCACATATCTGTTTTCATGTCTCTTAAATCCAATACTTATGGTAAAAATAATAGTTTTATTCTTGTCTTTTTATAATAGGTGCCAAAAATGATCCAACGAATGTAAAATTGCTTACCTCAAGTACAAACCATATCTTCTTCACGCCTTCCGACTTCTCACAAAAAACCCCATAAAAGTCAATCAGATTTGGATGTTTAGTGAAGTCTCTTAGTATTTTATATTCCTCTTGTATATGGACTTCATTGTCATCAGTGTACGTATGGACTTTGATCGCTACAGCCTTGCTATTGGCTTGCGTGTCAGTTGCTTTGAATACTTCCCCAAAAATTCCTGACCCCAATTTCGTATCAAGAGTGTATCTTTCCAGGGGGCTGGGTAGCGTGGCTATATTGAGGCCGTCCTTCATGGTGCCGACCTGGTCACCACTGACTGTAATTGACAGAACAATCCTGTTGGAGTAAAAAAGAAGCTTATTAAAATTCCAGTCTCTGGGGCATTGCTCACTGAGATTATCTGTTTGTAGAATATTTTATTGAGCATTGACAAAAAATGATTATGTTGGATGTGAATTTTTTGACTCTATAAATAATTCAGGTTTTTATGTTGATTTCGGCCGTCTCACATGTGTCTTTTTTCAATAACTATAAACAGAAGTCAAAATAGACTGAGCTAGCGCATTTATTGTTCTTTCTAGGACCTATAAATCTTTTGCTTTCTCCAACGTAGAGTCTCTCTATCCACTTTTCTTAGTTCGGTATATTTTTATTTTACAATACAATACCCTTTATTGCACAAAAGAAAAATACAGGATATAATTATCTTAAAAACTAGGAAATGCGCAAAAGGCGGCCTTATTGCTAAGCAATTTCTTCCAGGCAACCTTGCTCAATTAGAAAAACCGATAGGAAATTAGGTATTTTACTGACTTGTTTTTAGTTAGGGGAGTAGGCTTTTCTTGAAATTAGACCAGTATATTTATCAAATGCGTCGAGAAATAAAAAAAAAAATAAACATCCTACACGATTGAGTCAATTTCAAGAAGTTAATAATTGTTTTTATTTTAATCGTGGAATAGATTGATTGTAATTGAAAGAAGTTAATTAAATGTTAATTAATAAAAAAGTATACTTACGACACAACCCGCCGCTCCTGCGCCGCGAGGGCGAGTGGCTGCTCCCTTCCTGATGCCGCACAAGTGCCAGGGCTTCGGAATTAAGAGCACTCTAATCTGCTGTAACACTATTAGGTCATAATACCCTGCGACCTTGCTGGATACCTTAGATACAAGCTTAATTGGGGTCACGTAGGTTTCTAATTAATCTTACGTTCTTACATAACAGCATGTCAAGAGTCTCTAATTCGTCAATTCCAACTAAGCTGAATCTACTAAATCTATTAAGGGAAGATGAGTTCACAGCTTGCAATCCTGTGCGTGTTTTTGAAAAATCACTGTAATTAAACTACTACAATTTATTTACATAGGAATCTTAATTAAGATTCTTAAGGACGGTATGCACAAAGCCACGTGGTCGGATTTGGCTCTGAAATATGCAAAATTTTCCCGCTAGGGGAAAAAAATGTCAAGCTGAAAATGCATAGAGTTAATAATGTGTAAACGGGACAATAGATGTAGGTTATCATAAATTGTAACGTAGAATTAGTATACAGCTTACTTTTTTCTTTTCGTCAAGACTTCCAGTCCGCGATACTTATTAAAATTTTCAAATCAATCAAATCAAATAATTATTTTGTTTGAATTATTATTTCTGAATTAAGGCCTTGGCAGACGTCATTATAATGTACTTAACACTTTAGTAGACAGGCTTTCAGTAGAAAAAGTAAAGTCGAAAATACAGTAGTTTGCGAGTGTGCGTGAATGCAAGACGTTTATTTAAAAAGCGAGTTTAAATATATGTGAAATTCATATAGCACTTTCTAAAAAATCCAAGTTATAGGTATTCGAATCTTGCGTAAAATTTATTACTTTTTCAATTTATTAGCCGACCTCCGTGGCGATTCCTTAACACGTTAGTCCGTCACTCGGAGGTTCTGGGTTCGATTCCCAGCCAGGGCAAGTTGGTAAATGGCCTTTTTTAATTTGTCCTGGTTGTTGGGTGTTTATTTTACCCCATCAAAAACATAAATGTAAGAATGCCAAGTTCAAATTCCGACAAAACAATTGAAATTTAAATAGCTGCCAAGTTATGTAGGTAGAGAAAACTGAAATTTATTCATTAGAATCTCAACATTTGACTTGGACAACATTAAGATTGAAAGCACGGTCACCCATCCTAACTGTGACCAAGCTAGAAGTTGCTTAACCTGTAAAAGCACGGTCATTCATCCATCAATTTTTGAATTTATCGTATGCGAAGTGGAGCGAAATATATGCACAAGTGGTTTTGATTACTCGTATTTTGAAATTTGTTAAAGCGCAAATGACAAAGAACCCTTAGAATAGAGAATCTGTTTTGTTTCACGCAGCTTTTTAGGGTTCCGTAGTAAACAAGAAACCCTTATAGATCCATCATGTCTGTCTGTCTGTCTGTCCCCAGTTTTACTCATAGACTATTAGTACTAGAAAGCTGTAATTAGGCATGGGCATGGATATGTGGTAATAAAAACTTGAAAAAAAAATGTGTGTTGTGAGTTTTCGTTGAAGAGGTCTTTCAAAAATATTGTAAGATTATGAACACCCTTTTTCGTTTTAGCAATCCGTTTGTGAAATATTTGGTTTTTGATTGCAAATTTTTGTTAGAATCATGTGTCTCCCCTCTCTGTCAGTTGTATATGGACACTTAAAAAAATTCACGGCAGTAGTAGGTATATAACGTCTGCCTGTACATAAACTAATTTAAGGTGGATTCAGTTTATGATACTGAACAACTTTTCCTGAGGAACACATAATTAAATATAAAAGAAAATTTTTGCTTTCCATTCGACCTCCGTGGCGTAATTGTTAACACGCTAGACCGCTAATCCGGAGGTTCTGGATTCGAGGCCCAGCCAGGGCAAATTAAAAAATGGTCTTTTTCAAATTGCCCTGGGTCTTGGGTGTTTATCTATGTATGTTTTTATCATAAAATATAGTATCATTGAGTTAGTATTCCATAATACAAGTTTAAAACCTACTTTGGGGCTAGCTTAATTAGTGTGATTCGTCCTTACATATTCCATACATATATTCCATAAATATTACATTTTGCCAAATCTTGTGTGTAAGAGATCAAAAATAATTTATGTATTTCGTTTGTTCCTTGGTGAAAGTTGTTCAGTATCATGGACTGAATTCAGACCTAAAGTTAGGCAGTTGTTAGTTACATAAAACAAGTAGGTACTGACTACGGAACTCTACACTGGACGTGGCCCGTTACGGCACGTGCTCGTTTATTTTGGTTAAGTTGAGATTCTAGGGAACTATAGACAAATTTATGATATTTCTGCGTAAATCAATATTACTTATCGCTGACAGGACGTTCTCAAAAATACAATCAAATAGTATTTTACGCGAGCGGTAACACATTTGAATTTTCTTTGTGAAACAATACGTTTAGCGACCATCTGCAATCGTAACACCTTTCACTTCTATTCACCTTATTATGTAAGTACGGAGGGTAAAAAAGGATTGGGTTCAGTGGTTTTGAAGATATGGGTATTTTTATTATTTATTTTCAAAAATAACTTCAAAAACACCAACTTAAAAAATTTAGAAAAATATGTTTAATATTATCATAAAATGCTCTTTCATTTGATATTTTACGCGATGTAGTTCACAAAACCCTTTTTTTAATGTCTCATTTATCTCCCATAAGGGGCCCCATTTTTTTTAAATTTATTCATTTACCTACATTTTACTTCCGTCTTTGGGTCACAAATTTACATTATGTGCACAACATTTCAACTGAATCGGTCCAGTAGTTTATTAGGGGGGGGTCAATTTTCGCCCATTTTCTTAAATAACTTAAAAATACCAATCTAAGAAATAATATAAAAAAAAATATATATATATTTAAAATTGTCATAAAAAGTTCTTTCATTTGATATGTCACACGATTTTGTTATCAAAACTTTTTTTTAATGTCTAATTTACCCACCATAAGTGGCCCCCTTTTTTAAATTCCATTTATTTACGTTATACGTCTATCTTTGGGTCACTAAGTTACATAAGTGTAGGTACTAAATCTCAACTAAATCATTCTAATAGTTTCGTAGCAAATTGGCTGTGACTTACGGACAGACAGATAAGCGAATCCCTAAAAACAGTAAAAACACCAAAAAAATCGGTTCCTATACAAATTTCCCGGGCGGCTGCACACTTTTGTATGAAAATGCAGATTTTTTTTTGTTTTTTGACTGTTATTTTAATATCATTATACTATACTAGCAGTCCACCCCGGCTTCGCCCTTGGTACACACAAAGCCTATGTCACTCGGCGATAGTGTACCTTTCCAACGGTGAAAGTTTTTTTTAAATCGGTCCAGTAGTTTCGGAGCCATGTAATGCAAACAAACAAACAACCAAATCTTTCCTCTTTATAATATTAGTATAGATAAATAGCCTACTATAGCCTGTCTGCCTAGCCAAGTATAGATCTAGTATAGCCTGTGGTTCGATATATTACGCATGTCAATTGTCAATTCGTATTTTGATATACATTCATGGGGAAAAGTTGTTCAAAATTTCAGACAGACCCATCAAAATAATTGTAAAACCCTAATTAAAGCTGTTTAATTAGGGTTTTACAATTATTTTGATGGGTGATTCAGTCTGAAATTTTGAACAACTTTTCCCCATGAATGTATATCAAAATACGAATTGACAATTGACATGCGTAATATATCGAACCACAGGCTATACTAAAAGCTGCTGAGCTTTTATTACAAAAACAGTTAATATGATTCCGCGACCCGAGAAAGTTCCAATCCGATTTTCACCCCAATCGCCAATTAAAAAATATAGGTAATAAATTATACCAAATTATTTTTTTCATTGACTTAATTTTCAATAAAATTAAAAAAAAAATGTGCGATGCCGTATCTGGGATAGCATTACATCTTTGCTTGAATGTCAACAAAATGTCAAAACTGTACCATAGTGTAGCAAAAGTATGACATAATTTGCCAGTTTGTACATAGTTTTTTATTGAAATATTTTAGGCTGTAATGCAATTTTACGTAATTCGAAAATGGATTTTTTGAAAAATTTGACACGGCCTCCTTCCTGAACGCCCGGCGGGCAACTAAATTTGTATGGAAGTAACATGGCCGCCATTTCAGAGAATTCTGTCAAAATCGTTGCAAAACATCCAATTTTTAAAATTGTTTTTTTTATTATTGCGTGATTGCATTGTAAGTAAATATAAAGAATAATGTTTCAAAATAGCCTTTATTTTTATAAAATATATGCAATCCCTTGTTAGAATATTTCTTTACGCTGAAAAACAAGCCAGTTTGTAGCAAGATTTTCTAAAATATTTCTTTCATGTTTCTCTACAATTATCTTACTTTTTCTGAATGAAAATTAAAAAAATACGGTTTTCGTCTACTGGCTAGTCTATTCACCTATAACTAGGTATGTAATTTTCTTAGTGGTCTTTTCTACTTAAGCCATAACTATTGCCCGCGCAAAGTGCGTTTTGCATGTTTTTGGGTAAATTCAATGCTTGTTTTTAGGAAAACTACAAAATATTTTAAAAAATCCTTTTTTTCGTCTACTGTCCCAACTCTTCCTCTATCTATGTGTATACATTATTTGACTTAAATCAAACGCTTTCTGTACAAACTTATTGCCCGCGCAAACCCATTTTACATGGTGCCGACCCTTAAGTAAAATTTTTGAGAAATTAACTGTAGTAGTTTAATTACAATGATTTTTCAAAAACACGCACAGTATTGCGAGCTGTGAACTCATCTCGCCTTAAATAAATATTTAGTCTACTTTATCATCATCATTATCAGGTCTCCACTGCAGGAGCACGACCCTCTCTGTACTACCAGAGCGATATATTAGCCAGAGCAGTCAGAGGATTTGGCCTACACTCTCCACGCTGGTCAGACGGGTTGTGGAGGTCTCACTGATGTTTAATAAGCTTTGTTTATCTTGTGTTTCCTAAGTCGCCTTCTACGACATCCACGGAAAGATTTGGAGTGGTTCTATTCTACTCAGGCGGGAACCACACGGCGATAAATATTTTGTTCTCTTCTTCACTAGCCGCAAATATCATTTTAGGTATTCACTGAACAGTGCTGGATTAACCACGTAGCAAGCAGGGCTTGTTAACGATACCAAATTCACACTAAAAGTAACGTTAAATAACGTTATTTTAGTGGTAACGTTAACGTTAACGTAATACAGTTTATAACGTTATCAATTAACGATATAAGTAACGATACTTTTTTTCAATACTTGTAAAATATTATAGGTATAAATAGCTCTAGGAGCCTACTAGACAAACTCTCATCATTTTATTCTGACAAATATCGAAAAGAAATACAGTGTTAACAATACCTTTTGCCGTTAATATCATTGCTAACGTTATCTGATTAACGGTAAATAGTGGGAAAAATACCGTTACCCAGCATAACGTTACCTTTGCTGATAACAGTGATAACGTTACCGCCGTTTGACAGAATTAACGGTACCAGATTTTTAACGGTATTCCAAGCCCTGGTAGCAAGAGTAGCAATTGGTACGGGCCCTGCGTAAATCCCCTATTTATTCCCACTTCGCGTATCCAACCGCCTGTCACCACCACAGCGTAATTTTTTAGTTTTTAATTCTTAGCCTCCGATGGAAATGAGGGGTGTTTTAAGTTTGACGTGTATGTGTGTATTTATCTGTGCGTGTGTGGCATAGTAGCTCTTAAACGAATAAACCGATTTCGATGCGGTCTTTTTAATCGAAAGCCTTGTCTGTCAAGATAGTTCTTAGCTATGTTTGATAAAAATTGGTTCAGTCAGCCTTTCAAAAGTTATTGGGGGTGAACGCTTGAAATTCGGGGTTTTACAATTTCTCTGGCAAATAAACTTGTTTCATGTAAGTGGAAAACTCTATTGTTAGATTTTTCTAATGTAGCTTAATGACTGCCATCTAATGATGATGACAGCCCAACGTGTCTTCCAAACGTTCTGAAAAAGGGAGAGGTGAGAAGTACACGTAACCGAAGGGCATGTATGAAGAGGTTGATGAGTGTAGATGAAGCGAAAGAGGTCTGTCAAGATCGTAGCAAGTGGAGGTCCATAGTCTCTGCCTACCCCTGTGGGAAACAGGCGTGATAGTATGTATGTATGTATGTATGTATGAGTGTAGATGAAGCGACAGAGGTCTGTCAAGATCGTAGCAAGTGGAGGTCCATAGTCTCTGCCGACCCCTGTGGGAAACAGGCGTGATAGTATGTATATATGTGTCTTCCAAAGTGTAGAGGAGCTTGACATAGTTTATGTCACCAATCTAATGGGCGACCACTGCTGCGGTTGCTTTACATGTAAAAGCGCTAGTAATGCACATTCCTGTAGATCAGGTTCCTCCTCCTCACCTGATCGCGTTTCCGGTTGCATCTTCAGCTGTGCTGCTTCGGAGACCGGGGTGCACTTTTCAGCTTTTTTTCATATAATCAATACATGTTAATGGTCACCTTAGGATGCCAAAGACCTTGCGAAGTGGAGATGAAATAGCTGGAACAGTTTATGATTTGGCTATGGTTTTACGACCGGCCGCCTGCCTGACGTCAACCCTCCTTGGGAATGCAATTGTAGCACGAGACGTATTTGCTTAGTCCTTTACTCTCTTACGACATCCACAGGAAGAAATGGAGTGGTCCTATTCTAGGCCTGACGCCACAGGGAACTTTACCGACCTTGGTATAACTATAGGTCATGTAGTATTTCCAGAAATCAACTTGCAAAAGTACTTAATATATCCTCTTCAATAAAGTATTTACTGTTGACATAAAAACTGCAAACATTTATTTGATTGAACGTCTAAGTAACGGTAGGAAAACATTATACAAATAAACATCTAAATTCCGTTATCTCGATTCTTCAATGGGATAAGTGAGACGTATAAACATTTGGGGAAGATATCCATCAAATCTTGAACCTGGCCATAGCTATCCTTACGTCTTTAAAGCAATAAGAAAGGGACGAAAATGTTAACCGTTCGGGTGTAATAATCTGCCCCTATTGCGTTATGAATTGAATTTTGAATAAAAGGATTAGTTTTCTAATCTCGAGATGGTAACATGGTTTGCTTTGTACGAAAGTGGGTACGAATGTTTCGCTTTTTGCGTTACTTTTCTGATTGAAACTTCTCGTTGTAGGGTCTACAACGAGTCTACAATGTAGACATATACTTTTTGAATGGTTTTCAAATATTTGCGAGCGTATCTAATCGATTGCTTGAGTTAAATGCCTCGTTTCGCTTGTCTACAGGATATGCCAATTGCGATTGATAAATTTGCAAAAGTTGTGTTTGATTTGACAGCTCGGAAACAAACTTCGTTGCACTAAACACTACTAAAAACTTACGCCCGTTATTGACGTCTTGTCTTTTTATTCTTAGAACTAGCTGTGCCCGCGACTTCGTTCGCGTGGTTGTCGGAATGTTATATAGCCTAAAGCCTTCCTCTATAAATGGACTACCCAACAAAAAAAGAATTTTTCAAATCGGACCATTAGTTCCTGAGATAAGCGCGTTCAACAAACAAACAAACAAACAAACTCTTCCGCTTTATAATATTAAGTATAGATATACAATACTACTTCTGTGTTATTATTATAACAAAAAAATGATTTTGTGTGTGTGTATTCTACGTGTGGAATTTTACTGGTTATCAAAACAACGAATCTTCGCTCATCTCAAAGTTAGGTTCCGTTCGAAATAGCTAAACAATTAAACATACTCCCCCTCAGTTCAAAAGATTATTTTTCGTTTAAAATATCCCCTTTTGTAAGAACAGGACATTGATATTCAGAAAAACATCAACAGCTACTCGATACTTTTTTGTTTTTATCAAAAGTATCAATATCTATATGTAAGTATACGCGTCGGAGCATCACAAAGGGCCCTCGAGTAGAGAGGCCAGATTATCCGGAAATAACTGGATAATTGCCGAGAATCTCATTGAGATGTCGCTCCTGCGAGCCCACTTGGGAATCTGTGATCGGGATTTTTTCTTTTATGAAGTGCTTCTTTTGTGGATTGTTTGTGTAATATATTGTACGTGATCATGGACCAAACCATGTCTAAAATGATTACTTGTAACAATTCGCAACTTTATTTGTAAGTGATTGCAGGGTTAACAAAAACTCGTAAGTTCAGTAACCGAAACTGTAGTCGCGTACCTACTAGTAGTATTCTTACCATTTTACCTAAATAATACATTATTATAAATAATCCAAACATACCTAATCATAATATACTATATCTTTAAAAATAATAGTTTTTTTTAACTTTTTTGACTTTATGCATTTCAAATTCGGTACAACTTTTTAAAAGCTTGCTAACCTTGATATGATTGTATTTGCAGGTCTAAATACAAATATGTCATATGTAGGTACACTAAGCTTTGACCTGTGGCTTTGACGTACATCTTACCATTGCCTTATATATTACTAGTTGAAATCATTGCCCTTTACGCTTTTAAATAATACAAATCACATTTACTATCTAATTTATTTTCATAAAAATAAAAATTGACAATACAAATTGATCTTAGGTATGTTTACAATAAATAGTAGTCAATAAATATTAAGAATGTAAGTTTGTGCATATTTTGAGGTACCTACGACATTGCGTTAAAAAGTAGAAGCCTACTTATATCCTATTGGTAATATTCACAATACAGATTTTAATACACGGCAGTGTTTTTAAGCGAAAATAATACTATCTCAATAAATATGATGATGAGTTTCGCAGTCACAATGACTATTATTAGTAGTACCTCGTACGGGACTTATCGCGTGTAAGGACTTTGAAACAAAGACAAAAAAGAGGGTAGACCGATATTGACCCTTGACCATAGACGGAAAATACAAGAGCACTGACAATCTTCATACTTTGTAGCGTAATCCACTTTTTAGTTTAAATATTGTCGCTAGATGGAGTTACTAGTCTAAAAGAAAGTAGTTTCGTAGTTGTGCCGCTTAATTTCGGAAAGATGGCGGTATAGGCGTTCATTTTCTACAAACAAACAAGCGCCATCTCAGATTTTTTGTGGATAATGTCAGCCTAAGTATCCAACATCCTATGTATGGCTAGCGGGCGAGATAGTCTAGATGTAGGAATAATACAGGATTTTTGCTTTTTAGCAGAGTTCACTTTTTTTGTATGGGGTATCAGTCCTCTTGTATTTTTCGACCATGCTATTGAGAGTCGAACATCCATTGCAGTTTTTCAGCCGGCTACCGACCATGACAGCAGGAGGGTCGTCGAAATATCTGACAATAATTAAATTTTTAACAAAAAAAACCATCGACTTTATAGGAGTTTCTTCCATATCTCCAAAGTTCTTCATCATATCTTCACCAAATTAAAATGGGACCAACTTGGTAGTAAAGGCTTTCAAATAGAAAAATAATCATCAAAATCGGTTCACAATTGGCGAAGATATCGTGTAAGAAACATACATTAAAAAAATATACAGTCGAATTGATAACTTTCTTCTTTTTTGAAGTCGGTTAAAAATGATTTAAATCGCGAAAAGTCTCGTAATAGCTACCTAATTTTAATGATCTTAATAAAAAAAGGATAATTTGCCTGATAAGTATGTACTGTACATTGAAAGTGATTATTTTTTCGAAAGTATGTTTATCTACGATTATGAAAAAAATAACACTTTTACATAAGTTAATACTGATTGTTATTAAATTAACAACTTATAAGTACTTAAGACTAAAATCGAGCATTTATTAATATCAAATAGCTAATTTGTTCTAAATTCACATTTCATTGAATTTTACGGGAATGGTCGATGTAGTACTGATTAATAACTACTTCATCTATTAGGCTTGAAACGTGAAGAGGACGCCCGCGACGGGTTCAGTCTATCTCTGTCACAAACCCTACGTGCGATAGAGATAGCTGAAACCGTCGCGGGTTACGTGTCTTTGTCGCACCTAGAGTTTGAGACGAACTGAACCCGCCGAGGATCTCCCATTAAGGCGACGTGGGTTCGCAATTTGCAAAACTGTGACTACTACAGTTTATTTCTCAAGAAATTTACATAAAAATTTTAAGGATTTTCTACAGACACTCACAATAGCCAAAACACGATTGAGCATTTTTTATAGGAAAAAATCACAAACATACCTCTAAATTTGCCTAAATTTGCCTTTACTCGTATAATACGTATTACTATTTCATACAATCACCTTTTTATATGAAAATTATGCCAAAAAATGTATTATCTCAATATCTATCCATTTTGGCTACAAAAAAAATATAAATATAATACAAAAATAATAATAAAAAAAACACAGTGATATAATCGTCGAGAGCGAAGGAAGGTTCGGAGTCGTGCTCGACGATATTTCGCAGTGTTTTATTTATTATTTTTTTTGTATTATATTTATAATATTTCTTGTAGCCAAAACGGATAGATATTTAGATAATACATTGTGAACCCACGTCGCCTTAACTCAGTTTCAAGCCTAGGTAATCCAATTAAAATATGTGTTTTGAAGTGCTTTTCCACAAATCTAATATCCTAAAATGGTAAATACTTGATTTAATTACATATTTACAAAATTATAATTAAATGTTCGAACAACTTAGGTACGTGTATTGTCGTCATCATACTCATATTACATTTGGAATGTTCTAATGTTGGAATGTAGTATTCTTTTTTATAAGCAATATAGAAATTACAGTCTACTTAGACAATTTTACCTAATACATGGATATCATTAATGGCATTAATATTATTTTTAATTTAGATATTGTTCCAAGCAGCACTGATGCTCAGCTAGTCAGCCAGTCAGATATAAATAAGTATACTCATAAGCGTAACATTAATTTTCGGCCTTTACGAGCCTTTTTTTTATTTTTAGACCAATATCTAACATATTAAAGCTGATTTTTTTTTCCAAAGCAAGCTTCCCATAAACTTTATCCGATAAACACAATAAAAATCAGCAATGATGATCTTAATATTATGACAACTGATAATTTGCTTAGGTAGGTACCTAAGCGTGACGAATCCAAATTATCCATCCTAGACCACCATCCTAGGCTTTTCCATCCAAACGATTTTGAAACGACATGTCAGATTTAAAATAAAAAAGAATAATATAGGTATACACTTATACAGGGTAACAAAATATACTGATACTACATTAAGAAAAGATTCAGTTCATGCTTCCGAACAACTTTCCCCAAGGAACATATATCGAAATATTAAAGTAGTTCTAATTGACCGATCAGCTGAACCGAGTTTATATAGAGAGCAAAAAAAATATAGTTCGATATATGTTATTTGGGGAAAGTTGTTCAGTATCATGGACTAAATCTACCCTTAAAATAGTTTCAGTATATTTTATTAGACATTAAGGCGAAGATATAGACAAATGGCCTTGAAGTGTGAAATAAATTGTTAACTCGTAAATATGGTGATAATTTCCATATTTCTCTACGTCATGCACTAGATAGCCCTTTAAATTATTTTATGAACTGCCGTTAAAACTATTATTGGTGATCCGTCTAGCTTTAAAACTTGCCGTGGCCACTTTTGGCGGAGGCAAGTTTTAAAGCTAGACGGACTAATGTAAATACTTTCAACGGTGGTTTATAAAATAATTTAAAGGGCTATCTAGTGCATGACGAAGAGTAATATGGAAATTATCTCCATATTTACGAGTTAACAATTTATTTCAAATGAGGGCGCCACTTCAAGGTCATTTGCCTATATCTTCACCTTAAATAGAATTTTAAAAGGTTTTCCGCAGTCAAAATATTAACTTTTAAGAAAATATAGTATTTATTTTCAATTTTGATGATCAAGACAAACTGAATTAGGTGTTGTGGGATTAGGTAATAAAAAAAATATATTGGGGTAATATTCTCATACTTACAACCTTAGATTATACTCGTAATCCTCATCAATTTATCAACCCTTACTTGCAAATCGCAATCCACTTGTCATCTTTGCACCTCTGGCAGTCCACTCGGCAGCACCAGTGGAAAGTGCAGTTACATGGTTTGATGCTGGACTTCCTAATAAGAGCGTGTCCTCTACCGCAGCAGAGAAGGTCGCAGGATCCTGAACGCGAGGTCCTACCTACTCGGCAGACTCTTCCTGAGGTACCGGCTGAGTCAGTTTTGGGGTCGACGTCGCAAAAACTGGGTGACCTGATCATAAACGAAAAGAATTAGTTCCATGGAAGTATCAGTTCAGTTTTATATAGAACTAGCTTTTGCCCGCGGCTTCGCTCGCGAATCCCAAATCCTACGGGAACATTCTTTTTTTCGGGATAAAAGGTACCCTATATCCTTTTCAGTACTCCTAACTATATGTATGCGAATTTTCAAGACGATTGGTTCAGTAGATAAAGCGTGAAGACGTAACAAACAAACAATATACAAACTCACTTTCGCATTTATAATATTAGTTAGGATGATGAAACTGATAGGTCGAATGTTTCCTCAACCTGTGAAGGGTCTGGTGTTCTGAGATAGGTACACACATATATATATATACACTGTTTAGTTCAGATACCAGTCTGTCACAATCTTCTGCCAACCATGTACCTATGTCGTTGTTATCATTTTGTTCTGTAATGTAAGATTTCGGGGAAAATAAAGAAATTTTGAATTTTGTGAATCTTCAAGACTTGCATTTATTGCTGCTTCTAAGCCAAGGCATGGAAATGGCGCCATACAAGCGGAGTAACATTTATGTATGCCAACTACGACGCAACGCCCATGTTACTGCTTTCAGTGGTAGAAAGACCACCTCACCAAATAAAATTTTGAAGATTAAGCTGGACAAATTTAATTTTGAAGTAAGTAATACTTTTATACTTACTTTTCGAAAAACAGTAGACTGGTTTTTGGAGCTGGCTTTGCTCTGCTCCTCCTTCGCCCTCTTGGCCTACCTTTTAGCACTGCCATTCCGTTATTCAGCTCTTCTTGAGCCACTATCAAAGCCTGCACAAAAAAATTACATTTATTGTACAAACTTAAACATCGAAAGAGTTCTAGTATAATAATATCTTCTATGCTGGTCTGGGAAAAAAGAAAAAACTGATAATGAACCAGCTACTTCTCTTTCCGCGCAGATCGTAAAAGCCAAACGAGGGAATGGCCGAAAATGCAAATTATCTAATAGGCGATGCGGCTCGCAACCCATCATTATTTTGATTCCTTTTTCCATCTTCTCGCCCACCATTACGCTAAAAGTCTTTTAGGTCTTGCAGTCCTGGGCTGTGTTTGCTTAGAGCCACAAGACCCAAAACAATCGAGCAATATTTGTTCAAAAGAAAATAGTTGTAGATCAAAGTTTCCTGCGTTGATTTTCCAAACACTGCTAATTAATAGTTAAAAAAATATAGAGAAAGATAGAGACAACTTTGATGTTGTAGGTGACCAACTGCTTTACATCAGTGAGGTTTGCTTGCCAACTTAAGATAGTCATCATCCATAAGCGCTACTTTGTTTACATTAAAAATTCAACAGTAAAAGTCTAACCTTCCTATACTGCCGCTTGATGGTAGAAGCGACAACCCTAAAGTCCGGCGTGGCTCTCCAACAAGTCCTTAGTTGGCAGCTGCCTGATAGACCATGGCACTTGCAACGCACCTCCATGTGAGAAGACAGTATCTGAAAATAATAATAAATTAAAGTTCTTATTTTAACTAACTTTCTTCATTCTGATCCCTGTAATAACTAAGTAAAAGACATGAAGATTGCTATTTTTTATTTTTAAGATGTTACGTAAAACCGGCGCAAGTGTTACACACCTGTTGTTTTTGCAACGAAATGACATAAACAACTATTGATAAACCAAAGCTCCTACCAAAAAACCATTAATAAACTTAAAGCTCTATAAATTGCACCGATCACATGAAACATAAATAATAAAAATAAACCCATGTACTTCCACCAAAACGAACATGAAATATTGAAAACCGGCCGTCATATTACGACGCCGTTGGAAATAAATCTGAGTCGTCCCGTACGTGACCGCATTTGGCATAATTACGTACCACCCACCGCACCTAGCCGTACCATTTACATAATTAAACGCCTCAACGCAATCACGATGACGTCTTAATTTCGCCAACGCCGCCGGCCGACAATTTCCCAAATCGAGTCGGAGCAAAAATTCAAATAAATCGGTCTTTTGGACCGCCCCCGAACCCGCGCGCCGTAATAACCCGGTATTAAGAGCGTTCGCGATAGAATTCGCCACCCAAGACGTTTGTGATAAGGGTTGCCAGGACAGGGATTACCAATAGCTAGAGAAAAGTTAAAATAGGCAGCCAATCAGAGCAAATCGGTGGGGTGATGTAGAGAGGGGTAATTTTCCAACTTATCCATAGTGAGGGAAATAGGGGAAAACGTTTCAAGTTTATCCTAATTTTTCATTCAATAATGAGAAACAAGTGATTTACTTTCAGTAAGTAAGTATTTTTTCCATAAAAAGTACTAATACTTAGGTTTATATTAGGAATATGTTAAGGGCGTTTTATTCCGAAAATGGATAATTTGATTTGCGATGTTTTTAGCTATGCAGAATTGTATCAAAGTTCTTTTGCCGGCGAATAAATTGCACATGACTGATCCATGTAATTTTATCCTGTACTTAAGCAATATATATATTTGGCCATTGCGTGTACTCTAGATTATGTACATGTATATGTACTCGTAGTATATAATTTTGTGCAACATTTTTTTTGCAATCATCTTCACAAAATCCAACATTTTCTGGATATGTCATCATGCTGACAACCCTATCAGTAATACGTAGTAATGAAGCTGGAATATTAAAAATGGACTCGACCTGCTTATTACGTTCTCACCTCGGCGGGCGGATGTGAAATACGGTGGGTTAAGAGACCTTTCCCACAGGCTGACCTTTAGGACAGCCGCACTCTGTTGAATTTCAGGCGCTGGTTTCATATCGTCGCCTGTTTTGTCACGATCGACCAGAATTTCATAATTACTAAACTAGCAATATATAGCAGCATCTCAATTTCAGTATTTGTATTCCCAGCTTTAAATCGACCCAGCTTTCTGTGTCTTTTCAACAATTGGAGTCCATCAGAACTTCTAGACTGACTTTTTAAACACTAGCATTTTTTTTGGAAATCACTTTCATAAATTGAACTTGCTCCGAAAGTTTGGTAGTGTTTAAAAGGTCACAAGGCCGTAGATACTGATGCATTGAAGTCTAATAGTCAATAGTAATCATGCGCTTCTCTATTGAATAAGCAAACTTCTTCGTGTCGAGTCGAAATGGTAGTAAGTTTTAATTTCAGTATGTGGCTCTCGTTAGCCACATAAGTTTATTGTTTATTCAATACATGTGTACACTATCATAACAGGACTACAGGACTACAGGTCTTCTATTCTATGAAGTACATGAAGTAGGGCATTCGGAATTGCACAGTCACAAATGTCAATATCAGCGTAAAACCACCTAACTCGGTTTGCGAACTAAAATGACATTAACACGTGCAAGAAGTATTGACGATCATCTAAGTTATGTAATTGTTTTAAATCCTATCCGGTCTGTGTGAACAGACCTTAATACGAGCCTTGAAGCAGGATGACCACTCTGAATGGCCTCAATGGTGGCGCCATCTACTCCAAATTGTTCGATCTACTTGATGCGATCGATAGATTAGATCGATGGGACGACGAGGTTTTAATTTCATTTGTCTTACGAAGTTATAGTGAGTGATATTCGTTGCAGTATAACTTATTAGATAATTAATTAGTTTGCTAATCCTAAGGCATAATATCCCTTGTCCTGTCCATAAATTAAAAACAATACCTAAATCATGGTATAATTTGTATTGTGTATTGGTATATTATATGGAATATTTTTTTATAACCTTATGAAAGGCAACCTCCTTCCCTTGTTTACAAAGTCGTCATCGTCATCGTCTCGCCAGCGTACGTGTTTGACCCCACAAATGTTTGAGGGTATAAAATTCGATTGAAGACACTGTCGAGTCTACGTATTCGACTCAGCGAATCTCGTGCCAACGGAGTTTCGATCCAGCGATCATCGAACTTTCAACTATCGAGCTTATGGCGTACAATCCAATACCTTTATCGACTTCTACGAGGTAAGTATACGAGTATTCAATGATGAATGCGACTTTAACTCGCACTTGTCTGGTTTGTTTTTGCTCTCAGACCAGCATGGAAGCCGGATTGTTGTAAGTAAACTAACATGAAAGTTCAAAAGAGCTTTATGAACAACTTCGATGGCAAGAATACCCAATGAGTCGTTTGCGTGGCTGCATATTCAAACTTTCACTGCCGATTTGCTTTTCAAAAGTTTCATGGTCATGCTAATAAGTGCTGTAAAGCAAGAAAGGTTTTATAACTACCTCTAGGTATACCTCTATAAAGAAAGCTCGACGAATTATAAAGTAATGTGTACGAAGCCTTACAATAAATATATAAGTACTTACACCTAAAAGTTACCAGGTCTACACCTGATGCCTATTCCTGTCTATGCCTACGCATACACCTGGTAACTTTTAAGTGTATAAAAAAACAGATGCTTTAGACTGAAATGTTTAAATCTATATTATCTCACTGCTGGACAAAGGTATCCCCATTTTTTTCCATCTAACTCTATCTAGAGCTGCCTCCCACCAAAGCATCCAGGTCATTGCGCTAACTCTCTCTAGGCCTGTACCCCTGCAAAGCCGACCGTTCTCGGGTTTTCCTGTTATTTCAGTTTATCTGTTTCTCAGGTGTCATTCTGCTGACGTGAATCGCCCAATCCCATTTCAGCTGTACAGTCTTGTGCTCCAAATCGTCGATGCCAGCCCAGGCACTGACAGCAGTGTGAAATTTGGTAGGTAAGTACTCGGTCCAGTTATTTACTCCTTTTACGATCATTTCGTTCCATAGCGTAGGATATTTGTTTTGCACTATCACGTCTACTACCCAAATGGTGCAGACAGAGCATTTTGGGTCTTGCGGCTCTAAGCAGACAGAGTCCAAGGCCGCAAGTCCTAAAGGCCACTTTTAGCGTGATGGTGGGCGAAAAGATGGAATAGGGAATCAAAATAGTGATGGGTTGCTAGCCGCATCGCCTATGAACATGTTTCGCATTTTCGAAAATTCCCTCGATCAGCTTTTACGATCTGCGTGGAAAGAGAAGCAGCTGTTATTATTTTATCCCAGACCAGCATGGAAGAAATAAATAAACGTATACAGGGTGACTTTTTAAACACCAGTCAAATTTTTGGAGCAAGTTCAGTCCATGATACTGATCTACTTTCTATAAAAAAAGTCGATAAAAAAAATTCATCCCATACAAAATCCGTTTGGCTGTGCGCTGATTTGTATGGGGAGGCGAATTTTTATTTTCGTTGTTCGTTAATTGTTTTTATAGAAAGTAGTTCAGTATCAAGGACTGGACTTGCTCCAAAAATTTGGCTGGTGGTTAAAAAGTCAGTCTGTATACTCGTAGTATAAATTAATGGATGAAATATTGAATTGTACTCACAATTTTTCTAAACAATCACTCAAAATTATACATATATAAATCAATGAGCTATATTTAGCACACCATTAAAACACCATCGGTCGGTAGCTAGCTAGCACTACTTAGACATAATAACATATCAAGTGTGTGTACTCGTAAGTATTAAAATTATACAAGCGCATATGTAATTTGTATGATGTATGTGCTCGTTATTTAAAGGTGACTTTGGCTGATGAGTTTTTCTTTCTAATTTGCTTATACGGGTTTGTGTTGATTGATTTTTAACACCCGATATAAAAGAGGGGTTTAAGTGTGACGTGTGTCTGTTTGGTATTGTAGCATTCAAGTTGATGACCCTATGTTGATTAAGTTTTTTGTTTGCAAGTTGACTTGGTTAATTCATTAGGCATGATGACAAAAAAAAATATTTTTGGCCCATTGGTTAGATTTAAAAAAAATATTGTATACTTATTTTTTCTTTTCTTTGAGAAACAATAAATGACGAAGATACAGTGCATTTAAATTTCGCATGACGTCACGCTTTTGTACGATTTTTACACATCGGTGACGTCACAAGCCCCCACTCTGGAACTTAGATACTCTGTATCTTTGTGAATTTTTACTTTTTTGATTAAGTGAAAAATATGGGTACCTACATTTATTTTTGGATAACTAACTAACGGACCAATTATAATAATACTTTTCTGACTCAGTCATAATCCCTAACAGGGATATTTGATAATAATTAATATTTTTCAAAACAAAAAACCCGACTTGAAACCAGTGACACGTGAATGTCGCACTGGTATAGAACTCTATATTTTAAAACATTATCCCACATAGGGGATAGTTGTCTAATCCATATAAATTAGGTTAAGGATACCTAGATGCCCCGCCGAGAAACAAGGCATCTATTCCGAAAAAACCTTGATCGCATTTTGCCTTCTTATGCAATCGCACAGGGACATGAGTATGAGACACGGTCAACTTAGTGATAGTTGAATCTTTCGATAGATTTATAAAGTTTCATTCGATTAGTCTGCTTAACTAGAGTACATAATTACAATCGAGGCAACTATACCCCTAAGGTAACTATCCTGGTTAGGTATAGGTACCCTACATCTAACTTTTTTATGCAACCTTTCTTTATCTGACCACGTAGCTACCAGTTTCTAATTTAATATTACATTTGTTAAAACAAAAACGTTAGTTACCAGTGTCACCTTTTCCAAACACCTCGCATAGTCAGTAGAAGCCGTGACTCATAATCTTCCACACGATTAACGTCCGCTGACCACTAACTTATTAAATTGTGAAGACCGTGTCCAAATCGCCAACAAATTAAGCTCTTCAAGCCACACATGGTGATGGCTTAAGTAGATTTGTGTGTCAATCTTTGGACGTGATGTAGGTCAATGTAGGTATTTAGGTACTAAGATAAACGCGATTGATTACAAATTTAAATTCTGCGCCTTTTTAATTTTAGAATAATGATATATTAATTTGTTGAATGAAATATAAATTGCCTTCTATGCTTCTCTGGGATGGGAGAAAAGAAAAAACTTAGAATGTTCCAGCTACTTCTCTTCTCGCGCAGATAGGTGATGCGGCTAGTACACTGTTAAAAATTATGTAAAAATCCCGAAAAATCTGGGAAATTTACGGAAAAATATGAATTTTTACATAATTTTTGTAATTTTCGCATATTTTTTCCGTAAATTTCTCAGATTTTTCGGGAATTTTACAGGTTTATGTAATTTTTTGCATGTAAAATTACATAATTTTATGTAAAATTACATAATTTTTAACAGTGTAACCCATCACTATTTTGATTCATTTTCCACCTTTTCATCCACCATCTAGCTAAAAGTGGCCTTTGGGTCTTGAGGTCCCGGGCTCTGTCTGCTTCAAGCCGCAAGACCCAAAATGCTTTGTCTGCCTCATTAGGGGTAAAGACGGGATAGTGTATCTATATATATATATATATATATATATACGCAGATATATATAAAATGTATATATATATAAAAGGAGAGGTTCCCACAGACTAATATAAGACGCACACACAGCCGTAACCGCTAATGATAGAAACGTGAAAGTTGGATAGTTGTTTCAATTCAAAAAGCGCACACTAAGAATGGATTTTGAAAAATTTTAACACTAAAGGGGTGAAATAGGAGGTTAAAGTTTGTATGGAAATTTTTTATAATCTGCATCGATTTTCACAACAATTGATATATTTCATTGAACACGTGTTTCATGGTTTATTAGAATTCAACCCCTAAGGGTGCGAAATTGGGGTTGAAAGTTTGTATGATTTAAATCCTGAGGTTGGAAATATATTTTGGTCGCGATAACCGACATCCACGCGGGCGGAGCCGCGACCGGAAGCTAGTTTATATACCTATATAAATTGATTAAGATATTTTAGGCGTTGAAATATACTCGAAATTTTAAAGGCGATTCGAATTTCAAACCTTATTCATTGTAAAAAACTAAATATACTCACTTAGAGAGTATGCATGCATTTTTTTTATATTTTTAATCGATAGTCCTCGTCGAGAAATAGCCGCAAAAAATAAATCAGTGCCGAAAAACATGTATATGGTGTAGAAAATAAATATTAAAAATAGCAAGTAGATTATAACAACTAAAACACGCCATTTTAAAATATGACGCCAAAGTCTGCAATATCCGCTAGAGACAGAAGCTGTCAACGCATGTTTTTCTTTTTTGGGTACTTTCGATATTATAATAATAATAATAATAATAAAGATTGTTTATTTCCTCTTCACAAAATACAATTTCATAAAACAGGTAAATTATAATATTGTACACATGTGTTTGGGCTTGTAAACTTTTGTGAAGCGGCTAGTCCCTGAAATAGGTTCCAAGAGGAACCTGTGCTACAGGTGGCTAGGCCTCTTCCTCGGTCAACAATATCCCGGTTCAATTTGGAGTTTATAAGGTTATCGAACTGCAAAGTAAGAGTATAATGAGAGTAGATTATAATGGTAAGAGAAACAGAAACGTAGATACTGGTATTAAACAATAAATTAAAAAAAGGACTATTATACTTAAGCCAGAAATCGATTGCAACAATAGAAAGACTGTTAGGACTATACTAGGTGAGAGTGAATGTATCTGTTAGTGTAAGTGGCGGTGTTGCAGTGTAAGGGTTGTGGGAGTGTGGTATGAGTGAGCAAGAGTGGGTGAACGGAGGGCAAAAGGTGTTGAGGAAGACGTCACTAGGTAAGATGGGAGAGAAAAAGAAACTGGTTTTGGGAGGGTATTCGGCTATTGTTGGTTAAGTTATTGGTATGAGTAGATTTTCGGTGGTGATGTAATCGAGTGTTTTGAGGTGTTGGGTAACTATCTTCTTGCAGGTGAATTTATTAAGGGGATAAATATTTATTATGTTATTTAGTTTATTATATAGGTATGGTCCTTGGAAGCAGAAGAAGGAGTTAGAGGTAGCTGTGTTTAATTTTTGTGTTGGACAAACTGTTCCCTGTCTACGCTTACCTTTATACTTTTCACGATAGTACTGAAGTTTAGAATGTTGTGTCAGTATAGAATAAAGAATGAATGTTTGTCTGACCGTTAGAACATCCCAGAACTTGTATAGCTCGGTAGTTGGGTAGAGGAAAGGAAGGCCGGCTGCCACTTTTAGAATGGATCTTTGGGCTCTCTCAACTTCTAGCATTTTGGTTTTTGCAGAACCACCCCAGGACGTGATACAATAAGTGACGAGAGAGTGACATAGTGAGCTGTACACCATCTTGATAATTTGGTGGTCTGCAATGTGCCTTAGACTTCTGAAAATGTAGATTAATTTCCGTAATCTTGAAGCTAAGGATTCCATATGGTGGGTGAAAGATAGAGTTTGATCTATTGTGACGCCTAAGTATTTTAAACTCTCGGTTTTTTGTAGAAAGGGGCACGAACAAGACTGGGCATCTTGGGTACACTCATGGGCTGTAATGTTGAGTGTGTCTGGTGGAAGATAATTTGATTTGAAGGCGAACGCTATATATTTAGTTTTATCTACGTTTAGGGTCAGCAGGTTGGTTGTTAGCCATTCGCTTACTATGGCAAAGCCATTTTGGGCTTTTTGGAAGGTGTCGTCCCAGGTGTCGCCGCTGAAAAAAAGCGCTGTGTCATCACCAAATGCCTGGACTTTTCCGCCAGGGAGATGGAGACGACACAAACTGTCGATATAGACAAGAAATAGCGTGGGAGAGACTATACTGCCCTGTGGGACCCCAAAGGTAACTTGTGTTTCGTCACTAGTCCAGTCACCGATCTTGGTCCGTTGTGTCCTATTACTCAGAAAATCCTTGAATAGATTCAGTGCTATTCCTCTGACTCCTAGTCTTTCCAATTTTTCGAGGAGGTGTGGAATAGAGACGGTATCGAAAGCCTTAGTATTATCAAGGAAAATGGCAATACATTTCTTTTTACTGTCTAGTGAGGAGATGGCCGAGTTGACAAGATCGAGCACTGCGTCGCTGGTTGATCTACCAACACGAAAACCATACTGTAACGGTGACAGGAGATTATTGGACTCTAGGTATTTAATCAGCCTATCATTCATAATACGTTCTAGAATCTTAGATAGGGTCGGTAGGATAGAGATCGGTCTATAGTTAGTAACTCTATCTTTATCACCATTTTTAAAGATGGGTTTTATTAGGGCTTTTTTATAGGCTGTGGGGAAAATGCCCTGGGAAATGGATAAGTTGCAAACGTGGGTAATAGGTTGCGTCAGAAAGAGGACATATCTTTTTACAATTCTAGTTGAGATTTGATCTAATCCGACGGCACATTTGTCTCTTAGGCTCAAAATAATCTGAAGGACTTCTTCTTCTAGGACTTCAGCCATAAATAAGCTTTGGACAGGGATTGTGTCGGTATGTGGTATTCCACCGTTTCTTTTACGAGAAGATACTTTTTCTGCGAGGTTCTTTCCCACGTTTGCGTAATAATCATTCACTTTGTTGAGGCTGTCCTTCGGGGAGATATCAGATACCAGAGAAATAGAGTGGTCGTGAGTACTTTTTGTGCCACTAATATCTTTAATAACTTCCCAGAGACGCTTTTGGCTACTGCGGGCGTTTTTGATTAATTGTTTCTCGTAAGTTTTTTTTGCCTTTTTGAGTATTTGTGCACAGAAGTTCCTGTATCGTTTGTAAGTGGTTGAAATGACTTCATTTTCAGGGTGGAGTTTAAATTTTTTATGGAGCTTGTCTCTGTTTTTGATGCATCGTAAAAGACCTTTTGTTATCCAGGGTTTGTAGATGAGTTTCCTTTTTGGGGTTTTAGATGGTTTGGAGCATTTGTTTATGGCGGAAGATAGAGTTTGTGTATTATCAGCCAGTGATGTTTGTTAAACCTCTATATAAAAGTACATACATTTCGAATGTCATCGATAGTCAAACTACATGGACGGATACTCCTACCGAACGCACCCGAACTTGTCATTTCCTTTTTGTGAACTTTGTCGTCATTTCCCTTTTGTTTGTCAAAAGTTCCCGCGCAATATTTGCATATTTTCAATAATTTATTTCTAACCCTAATAAGAGTCAATAAGAAAAACAACTAACTAGGCGTGGTAACGTATTATTAGAAATTGTAAAATAAAAATATGGGCCGGATTGGTATTACATGCATATTCCTTAATCAAACCATACATTGCCAATATTAAAAATAGCAATAAAACTACAAGTATGGTTTATTACCGATATCGGACAGTCATCGAGACATAACAGAATATTAACTCGTCGAACCGATTTTTTTTTAACATAATTATCACCTTGCCCCTCTAATGTGGTACCTAATTTCTTGTGTGGGTCGGACTCGGACTCTTTTATAGTCCCGCTGGAAACACCTTCTCACACCTTAACGAACATTTAAATTAAGGAGCAGTTGCGTTCGTGATGAATAAAATAGGTTAAATATGAATACTTAAACCAGTTCTTATATTAACATGCTATAATATTTCCTACGCCTATTGCATGTTGACTGTTACATTTTACAGTTACCAACAGTTTCAAAACTTTAAAATCAATTAGTTATCTAGCTAGTAGTCACTATTTAAATAAATCTATGATATAATATCAAGAAAGACAGAGCCCTGAAACATTACATTCTTTTATTTTAACTTTCAGCAACATCCTTATTGTTATTAGGTATAAGCAGGCCTGTGTCACTCTCCGTTTAGGCATCGAAAATATACCTACATTATTACTATGCGCGCAGCGGCTCCTCGGAGTGGTAAACTCAGTTATACGAATCGTTTGTCCAGAGTAATAAGAATGAAATTGGCTTAATTGCAATGGATGTCTAGGTATCGAAAAGAAAAGGTGCTGAGTTCTGACGTGAGCTGAATTAAACCATATAGCTAACCATATTGAGTAGATACTTCTTTGAATTTCTTGAAGTTCTTATTCTGTGGTATCATCATCTTCCTCGCCTTCTCCCTATTTAGGGTCGGCTCTGTACGTCAACTCTCTCCATCGTTTTCTATCATTTATTATATCTGTACTAACCCCCCTGTCCATCATGTCCCGCTTAACACATTCCCCCCACGTCTTTATAGGTCGTCCTCTATCTCTGTGGCCATCCACCTTCAAGTTAGCCATTTGTGGTATGAGTCATATTTATTATTTTCTAGAAAATATCAGTTTCATGTAACTTGAGTAATATTAATCTATAGCAAATTTCACTGCAGTTTTATCCAAGTTTTTCTTCATCATCATCATATCAGCTACAGGAAGTCCACTGCTGGACATAGGCCTCCCCCAAGGATTTCCAAAACGAACGATCGGAACTTACTTACATCAAATGACATCGTAACAAAAGCTACAGGCTTACAACTAAAAAGGGACATAAAAATGAAAAATGGAAGATAAATATTTTCCAATACAACACCGAAGATTTACAGCGACACGCATTCCTTTCGAGGCAGGTGTTCGATTCGCATTCGCCACGCGCCCGTGTGACTGCGGCCGACTTTATTTTGACATTAATAAAAATATCATCGCGGGGTTATTATAAGCGAGCGTGTCTAACAAAGATCTCACTGGGAGGCTGTTAATTATGTGCCTACAAAACAAAATGGTGGAGCGTAGTCGGAACAATGCTCAAGTGTGGGGTCTAGAGGACCACCGGCCTCGTCCCAGCCCGGCCAATTTACCTTCACGCCGTGATACGTCAATTGGTTATTAAATATTTGATGAAAATCTGCCCTCTATATTTGGATGAATGGATTGGATGGCTGGTAAAAAATGCTTTTCAGACTGTCTAATGGGCTTCTTTCTCTCTCCTTATGAATCTCGTTCTTATTAAACGAATATTACTCGTAAATAAATCATAACCATCATTAGAGTTCACCCTTACAAATACAAAATCATTTATTTACCGAAAAGAATAGGGTTAGGTATGGTCAACTTATAGGGAAAATGACATGTGTGGAAGTTTGGAGTGCTCTTTAGATAGTTAATAAGAAAAATAAAACCGGTCAAATGCGAGTCGGACTTGTACAGGAAGGGTTCCGTACCTCCGCCCGTACCATGTTTGAAAACGCTGAAAAACACGTTTCTTGTATGACGACACCCTATAATTTTTAACTTTATCTTATTTTTAGTTTTTGTTGTTCTAGCGGCCACAATAATGCATTATCACTTTTTCTATTTGAGCGAGGTTGCCTGGAAGAAATTGCTTAGCGATAAGGCCGCCTTTTTCGCATTTCCTAGATTTTAAGATAATTATGTCCTGTATTTTTCTTTTGTGCAATAAAGGTTATTGTATTTTATCGGTGAACATTTCAAGTGTCTACCTATTAAATTTAGGTCTTAAGGTTCTCAATGTTACTAACAAAATATTGAGAAATCTAAAAAAATAATAATATTATTATTACGGTTTAGAGATAGAGTCCTGTGACAGACGGACGGACAGCTGAGTCTCAGTAAGGGTCCCGTTGTTAGCACCCTTTGAGTACGGAACTCTAAAAAATAAGTCCGTGGCGTAAAAGTATTATATTATAGTTGCCGAAGTTCATGTAACGTGAACTCTGGATCAGCGTCGCTCTACATGTTAAAGTCTTCAGTCTCAACACATGCACTATGTTACGAATCCATCTCATTTGAAAGTAATAATTAAAATTTTATATCTTTTCCTTTAATCATCTAAACGTTATGATTAAGTATCATTACCTCATAAACGCAACATAGTAATGAATTCTATAGTTTCCAGTCGCATTTTATGGTGACCACAGATTATTCAGGTCGTAAAATGTCTCACTAAACAGCGTGTTAATAGTAAATTATGTACCTAGTTAATATTTTGCGTGAAGCTACCGAATATTAAATTTGAATTATTTTTTTCTACGCGTTAACTAGAGTGTTCTATTATTAAATCTAAGTTATTTTATTGCTGGCAGCTAGACGTTTGGCCAGAAGTAAATCTTTTTGCATCTCATCTCATCGAAAAACGATGTTTTTATCCCAAAGTACCTATTTGTGGTAATTCTCGCGGGACTGAAAAGTGAAAAAGAAAATGTCTTGGGATAAAATTAAATTTGAAAACTGAACACGGATGTAAGTCATTTTTTAAATTTGGAATACAACACGTTTTACATGGATGGATGGCATCCACGTGGTTAAAACTTTTTGGTTCTTTTGCTAAAAACACTTTTACATTGTGCAATTTTGCTATTTTGATAAACCGAAGATATGGGTCCATTATTTTCAGATAATATATCTGACGGACTAAATAAAATAATATTTTCGGACCCATAGTCCACATCCCTATTCCCTCGGGCGTGGTTCACACTTGGCTTGGATTGGACGAACCACAAGAGTCAGATGTCTTTAGGCAGCTTGGAAAATCTGACACCAATTTTGGCCACTTCATAGTTCACACGAAAGGAAGGGACCTAATAATACTTTTACCAAAATCTAATTTTATCGATAATTATAAACTTTTGTGTTAAATACTAACTTATCTATTATGAATATTCAAGTAAAAAATACACATTGTAAAAATTAAATTCTGGCACAAAAGTAGAAGTATCATTATTTATGACACAAGACCTAGTTTTTATATTTATTTATACTTTGGTACTTATATTATTACTAGCTGTGCCCGCGACTTCGTTCGCGTGGTTGTCGGAATGTTATATAGCCTAAAGCCTTCCTCTATAAATGGACTACCCAACAAAAAAAGAATTTTTCAAATCGGACCATTAGTTCCTGAGATTAGCGCGTTTAAACAAACAAACAAACTCTTCCGCTTTATAATATTAGTATAGATGAAAGTAAACTTGGTATTTGTTTAATAATTATAGTTATACGAGTAGATACTCGTTTCTAAAATAAATATTGTTTTAAATAAAACTTATAGCATAAATAGTCATTGGTTGGGCTATGGTTTCTCGTAATAAGTATAACAAAAACATATCTTCTCTTGTATAATTAAGCGATATAAACGAACGATTAAATAATTTGTTTCTACATAGTGTTTGTATTACAAAAAAACAGATGTAAAATCTATTAAATCGTAAATCCCTAATAAGTAAGAGAGGTATGCTGGTTTAACGTCAGATTTGGTTACGGACACCAATATAATATATTTTACAATGTTATCAATGACATCTAAATTATAATCTTGAACCTTAATCTTTTAGACATAAGGTGGCATTTGTTGAATAATTTGGATGATGACAGCAAAGTTGAGATTGTTAGTATTTAAACTCGTGCTTGACATGTTTATTATGCATCGGAAGAGGCCTATTAAATTATTAGAAGTAATCCCGCCGGTAGGTCCGGTATTTTGGCTTTCGTTACTCGGTAGTGTCAGGGAAGGATTAATTAGTAGTAACAAATAACAAATCAGTCCCCTGACATATTTAGGTGCCAGACTTAAATGATGCTATTTTACTTACGAGTTGGTAGTAGTGCTAGTTGCTGGTTATAAAAACTATTGATGCAATTTAGTTTAGATACGTTATTACCTACCATATTTTTGAAGTGAAAACTTCTTTAGCGGCGTTGTGCACTTTTTTTGTAATGGGTAAAAAATGTTAAACTCGCCTCGTCAGGACACGTGTCCTGATCGAAAATTCGTAAGACGGAATGACAGCTGGCGAGGCGTAGGAGAGGAAGTATTTATACTATAATTGCGACTAAGCTGTCAGCCGGCTCGTTGGTCTAGGGGTATGATTTTCGCTTAGGGTGCGGGAGGTACCGCGTTCAAATCCCGGGTGCGAGAGGTCCCGGGTTCAAATCCCGAACAAACCCAAACCTTTTTGAAGTGAAAACTTCTTTAGCGGCGTTGTGCACTTTTTTTGTAATGGGTAAAAAATGTTAAACTCGCGTCAGGACACTTTTTAATGTTATATAAATTGACATGTTTGTGTACGATAGCGCAAGAAATAAATATTGTATTCTACCACTTAAATGATAATTAAAGCAATTCGTGCAAAATTATTCCCTAACCATTCCAAAATATCAAAAATGTACAACGTTAATATTCAAGTTTTCACTTCTGCCGGCACTCCCGGAGTGCAACCAGTCGTTTTTTTTATTTATTTTTTTAAGTAAGATTGCTCGTTATTTTTTTTTTATTAGTAGTAAGAACAAAATGGCCGCTTTCTTTTTTTATTACAGGGTGAACCTCCTTCCTAGTTTTATTCAGGGACAGTACTCTTCGAGCGAAATAAAAAATACATATTCTGTCATATACGAGTAATATGCCACCAATACCTAATTTTATAATAAAAACCAAAGATATCAGCCGACAAATTTATACTAAAAATCTCCCATTTGAATGCACCTACTCTATGAGCGGGGAGAGCAACGGCCGCGCGTTTACCAAAGTTATTAAAAAAAAATTACAAAAATAAGTCTTTTCTTACGGTTCTGTGTTTTAGTGATTCTGATTTCCAAGAGTTCAATATACCTACTAGGGGGTGAAAAATCAACCTGTAAGTACGAGTATACTAATGAAAACTTCAAACGACTTCTAGCCCTATACATTTTTTCTTTGTCAGACACTGGCTGCCTTTCCTAGGAAGTCATTCATGCAATAGACTTTTGCGTTGCCGACTTAAAAAAAATATACATTCGAATTGAGAAGGTCCTCCATTTCTCAATTTGAATGTAGTTTCCAGCTCTAATTAGCCCCGAACTGTGTACTCACGAATTTTATATTCGATTTGGGTTATGTCAAAAATAAAAACGTTTAATTACTTACCAATAGTCCTGAAATTTAAAGTTACCTCTACAACTATTATATAGGTACCTAATATAGCTTTTTAAATAAAAAAATACCGTTATCTTGTTAAAAATTCCAATCCTTATGATATATTTTTGATATTTAATGAGGCCTTTAAAACGCTTCATTGAAACGGACCAGTTCAAAATCTTTTATAGCTTAATATTAAACAGGTGTGATCGAAAGGCGGTAAATGCAGCGTAATACCATATTATGGTCATGTACCATAACAGGCGACCACCCATATAGGTGATTAAGGAGAACCCCGCCCCAAACCGCACTCAAATTTGAAGTAAATAACTGCCCCTTGACGCCTGAATAGACCAATTTAGACACCTTGGTAATTTACCCTCAAAGCATCTACTGTAACCTGACCCCGATGATCTTCATCATCCCTTTGAGGTTGTACGACATTCCATAGGTCAAGTTACGTTGGTGAAGGACCACCATTAAAGTTTCTAAGACAAAATAAGTGTTGCGTTATATGTCATATTGTTTTGGATAACACTGGGACATAATAAGCTATTGTTGGTTGATTGAGTCGTTGATTTGGTGGTGAGAAAATAGGGTTAGGGACGGATGTTTTTTTTTTTTATTTATTTATTTAATTTAAAACTTCATTACACCAAAATGTATTATACAAGTGGTGGACCTGATGCCATATGGCATTCTCTATCGGCCAACCATTAGACCAAGCAGAAAATATGTGTGGCTGGCGTGTTAAAAATTTTAATAATAATAATATTTTTACAAATTTTAACTAATTTATTATAATATTTTTGTAGATTTATTACCGCATATGTGGGCAAAAATAACTACGGAGGTGACGAAAAAGAGGTCGAGGCCCTAAAACACGATGGGCAGATGATATTACGGCTTAAATGAAGAACTGGAGAACTGTCGTTACTAACAGAGATGCATAGAAGGCTGGAGAGGAGGCCTTGCGGCCAACTGCGAGTCGGACTCGCCCAAACTATTCAGTTAAGAAAAAAATGATATTAGAAACCTCAAAATCATTTTTGAAGACTGAAGAATGGTATCCATATGATACCACACACGTATAGGCTTGATAAAAAAAAATATTTTGAGTTTCAGTTCAAAATTTATGGTTTTTTCTCTATTTTTGTGTCAAAATTTTAATGCGGTTCACAGAATACACCTACTTACCAAGTTTCAACTGTATAGTTCTTATAGTTTCGGAAATAAGTGACTGTGACATACGGACGGACAGACAGACATGACGAATCCACAAGGGTTCCGTTTTTTGCCTTTGGCTACGGGACTCTAAAAATACATTTATTAGACAAAAAAATATACATATTTAAAGATCTGCGTCTCGATGTTCTTGGATTATTGAAACTAGAGGATTAAAAAATCAAAATCGAGCTAGTCCCAGTAGGTAGTCTATAATTTTTCGATGTTTGTGTGATAAAAATACAATACTATTATTGCGTTTTATTTGTAAAAGTCCGTATATGAAGAATTCGCATGTGTGTGTCTTTAGAGTCTGGGTACCTAAACCATTTAATTTAATTTTTTTTATTCGGTGTCCTCGGAAGACCAGCGTTGTGGTCAGAAGGCCACAACATTATGCTGAGAGGAGGCCATTTTGATATAGGCTAGAACTATTATATATATAGAACTATTGTTAAACCCTGTTTGTGACATATCAAATAAATTATTTTTCTTTCTTTCTTTCAAATAACTAACACAAGTGTAAGGTACTTAAAGCAAAATTTTGTTTTAGTGGTTTCGCAAATGCACCCTTAAATAATGCGGAATGCTATAAATACAAAGAATGCAACGACTTTTTGATTATGGAAACCATAAGATTCAAGTGCAAATATTAAAATGCACCCCTTTGCTAGATCAAATCCAAGTTACGCGTTCGTGTTTCTCTAATGAAATAACTCCGAGTGCCCTTCAGCAGTGGTGTCTTTTGATTTGATGGGATTATTTGAACTTCAAAGATCATAATTCAAGTTTATTTATAAAAGGAAGATGAAATAGTTTACATACGTAGGTATGTAAACTATTTCATCTGTAAATACGAGTAGTCATATTTACAGATACAGAAAAATTAACATACTACGAGTATATACTATATACTATATACTATTAACATACTGTATAACATTAATAAATAAATAAATAAATAAATAAATAAATAAATAAATAAATAAATAAATAAATAAATAAATAAATAAATAAATAAATAAATATAAATATATAAGGACAAATCACACTGATTTAGCTAGCCCCAAAGTAAGTTTTAAACTTGTGTTATGGGATACTAACTCAACGATACTATATTTTATGATAAATAGACTTATAGATACACACCCAAGACCCAGGACAATTTGAAAAAGGCCATTTTCCAACTTGCCCTGGCTGGGAATCGAACCCAGAACTATTAATCTATACCACAGAATGATTAAGAGTATTTCATATCTATACATAAAAACTAGCGTCCATGTGACATAGTGCCAAGAACGCTGGCCGCATGCCCGCGTTGAATTGCAATACTGATACGTTGTGCGAAAAAACAGCCAGCTCTCTTATGTCACCGGCGGCGGCGGCGTAGGTCCAGTCATTTTTCCGTTTAAAAATACTAATAAATTAAAAAGTAATTTATAGTCTACATTGCAAATAGTTATGTTTGGCAAAAAGTAAAAGGTTTTGATAAAACATAGTAGGTACATAAGTAACGACCCAAGTAGACCATCTTTAGTTAGGCAGGCCTTAGGTCTAGTCCGCAAGAGGTAAAGACGTGATTAGTATGAATTTATGCATGTAATTTAACCCTTTAACCGCGAACGTCGGATTAATCCGACAAACATTTTCGTGCCCATTTCGCGAGCATCGACCAAAAACTATGGATATTCACAATTCCTCGCGCTGGGAGCACGACAACTGATATAAAGTCTCGCAGTGAAAGGGTTAAAACTGCAAATAAATAAATTTATCTGGACGGTCTTAGTTAAAAATAAAAATGTACTTACCGATCTGCCAGCATTATTGTTATGCACATTAATCTTCGACTGCAGATCGTCCACCTTATCTCTGACGTCTAGGAATTTTCTAGAAAACTCGATCCCATAGGCCAGGTTATGGGAACAGCCGCTCCACTCCCATTTGTTGGCTCTCGCTCTTCCTCGGGGATCGTGGGAGGCTCGGTAGCCCAGGGGGTCGCAGCCACAGGAAAGGAGACGGCCCTGGGCGCAGGCCCGGGCTATAGCGTGGGCAACCCCAGCAGCGGTCAGGGCGTAGAGGAAGCCGGCTTCTCGGAATCCTAAGACAAAAATATAGAATAAATTTTTACTTCTCTAGCTGTGCTGCTTTAGAGCGATTCCCTGCGTATTTTTCTCCAAAGTGATATTTCTTATCAATGGTCACCCAAAGATGCCGAAAACCATGCGTAGTGAAGAAGAAAAAGCTGATTAGGTAGTGGTTTTACGGCTGGCCGCCTGCCTAAAATCAACGCTTCATTGTGAATATAGTTAGGTATAACCCGTGATTCGTATAGGATATGGGTACGGATGTGGATATACAGGGTTATTTTTTATTAACCGGCAACAAAATTTCGTCCTCCCATACAAAGTCCATTTGATTGAGCGCCGATTTGTATGGAAAGTCGATTTTTGTTTTCCGTTTTTCAATATTTTTTTTTATGGAATGTGGTTCGGTATCACGGACTGAACTTGCTCCAAAAAGGTTGCCGGTTAATTAAAAATAACCCTGTATAGGCCGTGTGTCTTCCGGTTTAGGATAGGACCACTTCATCTCTTCCTGTGTATGTCGTAAGAGGCAGCACAAACATCTCTTGCTGCAATTGCATTTCCAATTGCGGGTTAACATCGAGCAGCGAATTTGGGAAAATGCAATTCCAAAGGCCGATCGGTCGATTTTGCATGGTCTCCGCCATCTTTGTGACATGCATATTATATTTGGAGAAGGAAAAAAGGAAAACGCACCCTGGGTGAAGAAGTAATTAGCTGAAGATGCAAACGGGAACGGGCTAAGATGACGAATATAGTGTTTTTTTTTGTTTAATTTATTGCACTATAAAATTAATGTACAATAGGTATAATCTTAACGCTAAGCGCTGTCTGCCAGAAAATACCTTTGGGACGTATAAGAGAAGGCGATAAATGGTTGTTATACTTCGTCCTTCAATCACCTTTAACGACACCTATAGGAAGATATGAAGTGGTCCTATTCTGGGTCGGAAACCATTCGATACAAAATTCATTAGATAAGATACATTAAATAAGATACATTCTTTTACAACGAAACATTTTTACAAATCTTAATAAACCATATTTAACGACAGATAAACCGTTAAAGGTACTATCACATGTAATAAATTCATCTCGCATCGAGCCTCACAAGTTTGCAATACAACACCGGAGGGCGACAAGCCACCCACGGTAGAACCAATCGATAACTACCGGAGTGCTGTCGCAAATCGTCCAATTCGCAAAACGAACGGATATTAACCAGTCCAATACACGACTAGCAGCGAGTCTCACTAATTGCAATACAAAAGTAAACTATCAAGGGTGTCAGGCAAGCCATCCACAACAGAATCAATTAGAGAGTTTAGTCGCAAATCGTCTAAAACTATTTTTTTTTTCGAATTCGCAAGAGTGAGTCTCACAAATTCTCACTACTGTCCCAGATCCCCTTGTCGCAAATTGGGCAATCACACAATTTGCCTAATAGCTGTACTTTTAAGTATTCTGTGCTAATAGTGACTAGTAAGTAGTCCTTATACATATATACCTAACTCCCAGGACAATTTTACGAATTGCTTAATTAGAAAAGGTATAGTATAATCGCGAAAAATTTTCTGTTTACACTTTTATTCAATATATCGTTTGTTATTCGATATTTGATTCGATGTTTGTTAATTTTGGACAATAAATTATCTAGTTATAGACAAATAGCGCTGAAGTCTTTGAACGTTTTTCAATGTGTAAACATTTTGTCCATTTACCCTTACTTGACGAAATGCGAATTATTCTTATAGCTATAGAAACATCGATAACTCCCAGAGCTATGCAAATTACGCACTAAACCTTAGAACGAGCATTGATCAAGAATTAATGTAAGCACTATAAAAACCAGGATGCACCCGGTGGAAGCAAGTTGCTTGGCATCAGAACCTTAATAGCCCATTAAAGGAGATGGCTCTTAAAATCTTTAAACGCAAAAGTAACAGCACAATGAAATAGCTAAGATAGCACAATTAACTGGCAATAAGGCTTACAGTCCATAGAGATGAAGTCAGATGTACATTCACTAATGTGCTAATAACATAAACTAAACGTTTTTATTATCGACAGGAAACTGAACAACTCTTAGTCAGCTACGGACATACCTGACCAGACCTCCGACGTTGCATATTAACCACTTTTAAAACGCTCAGGACTGCTAGGCTGTCGAGCTCACGTCGAACTACTTTTATCTTAGAACCCCCCTATTTTAGCATACCTACTCGTAGTTTCATCTTTAGCTGTGGTGCTTTCCAATCTCTCTCTTCAACTAGCATGAAAGCTCGGTGGCTCGGCAGGAGCACGCATTACTAGCGCTTGCGACAGCGGGCGTGGTCTTCACTTGGATGGGTAACCACAAGTGGCATAAAAAACCGTGTGACAGTGGCGCTCCCCTGTGCTTCAGAAGGCACGTTAAGCCGTTGGTCCCGGCTGTGGTCATGAAATGGCAGTCTCCAAGCTATGTCAGATGCCTTTAGGTAGTTTGAAAAATCTGACACTAGCTAAAAAATTATTTGGAGTACGCTTTCCTCTTTGCCGCTTTCGATTCTGGGTCATCATACGAGTAACATTTATTTGGGCTTTGTTGTTGACGGACAGCCAAGTTTGTAGGGGTCGGTCTGCCTTTCTTGGGCCAGTGTTTATGTTCAGCACTTCTGTCTGGTGTTCTGTTTGGTCATGTGATTTTCAGGCCTTCCCGTGACGTGTTCATACCACCTGAGAAGTGATTTTCTTTCCCAAAGATAATGAATAATGCATGTCAGTAGTCACGGATATCAAACACAGTGTTAAAACGACTTGGCTATGATTTAGGTACGACCGGCCGCCTGTCTGAATTCAACCCTCATTGAGAATACTTCGTCATCTTGCACATTCCCGGTTGCATCCTTAGCAGTGCTGCTTCGGAGCCCGGGGTGCGCTTTCCCGCGTTTTCTTCTCCGAATATAATATGCATGTCAATGGTCACCCAAGGATGGTAAAGACCTTGCGAAGTGGAGAAGCAATGGCCGAAACAGTTTAAACAACTTAGCGATAGTTTTACGACCGGCAGCCTGCCTGACGTCAATCCTTGGAAATGCAGATGTAGCACAAGATGTTGGTGCTTAGTCCTTTTGTCGCCTCTTACGACATCCACAGGAAGAGATGGAGTGGTCCTATTCTAGGCTGGATACTACACGGCGCAACCCTCCTTGAGAGTACATTAGTGCGAAAGAATTAACAGTTGGCCGCTGCCCGACTTCAATCGCCTTTGGGAATGAAGCTGATGTATGAGATGTTATTGCTTGCACAGAAAGAGATAGAGTGGTCATATTCAAGTCCAGAAAGCTCACTGCTTACTATTTACTATGAGAAGAAGCTTTATTAATTTTTGAGGAGCTTGATGATCTGGTGGGAGTACTCATTGCTAGCGAGTTTCCCAAGTTTAACAACCCTGGGTGTTCCGTTCTTCAATGGGTGTGAATTTTCTCGAGCTTATTCGTGCTTCGGAAGTACCTACGTTAGGCCGTTGGTGCTGGCTGTTATTCTTGTATGGCAGTAAGAAAATCAAGCTATATGTCAGATGCCTTTAGGCATTTTGAGAAATCTGACACCAATGTCGGCCACTATACCCATACGAAAACAAACAAAATTAATATCTAAGTAAGCTAAAAGTGACCATTTCTATTACTATCTATTGGAAAACAGACTTAACATCTACACAATTACCTCGGCTCCTGACGCAGCCCTTACTCAAATGCAAATCTCCAATCATACTATTTATGGTAAAAAGATTACATTGTTAGAGGGCAATAGCTTATCTGCGCATCTCAAATGGATTCACTATTTAATTTATTGCAATAAAGTAGATAAATGGAGGCACGCGGACGTTCCGCGTTCCTGCGCTGGACTATTCATATCTCTATGGGAATCGATGGGATGATATAATAAAAAAAACAGTGACGCGCCGGGAGTGTTGCCAGAAGTGAACAAGGTGGTGTCGGTAATGGTATCAGTGTCGCGAGTTCAATGATTTTTTCCATTTCAAAAAATGCCCAACGAAACGAAAACTTCTTTAGGTGAAGTTTTCACTTTAATAAACATAATGGTACATCATATCATACAGATTTAGCTAGCCTCAAAGAAAGATTTTAATCTTGTGTTATGAGATACTAATCAGTTAATCACCGATACTATATTTCACTAAATACATAAATAAATACCCAAGACTATTGAAAAAGGCCGTTTTCCAACTTGCCCTGGCTGGAGATCAAACCCAGAATTATGTAGTAACTATTAATTAATCTGTGCCCAGACCAAGTGGTGGACTAGCGTGGTTACCAATAGGCCACGAGGTCGTCGATTAGACAGCTTTCCCTATTGATTTATACTCAATCAATAGGGAAAGCTGTCTAATCGACGACCGTATAATAATTTGTATACTATCGAAAATCAAAATCATGTTAAATGCCTATTTAAAATTTGTTTTAAATCAAAATAGTGATGGGTTGCTAGCCGCATCGCCTGATGCGGCTAGCAACCCATCACTATTTTGATTCCTTTTCCATCTTCTCGCCCACCATCACGCTAAAATTGACCTATGGGTCTTGCGGCCCTGGGCTCTATCTGCTTAGAGCCGTAGGACCCAAAATGCTCTATCTGTCATACTAAGGATAAAGACGTGATAGTGTATGACGACCTCCGTGGCGTAATGGTTAACACGCTAGACCGCTAATCCGGAGGTTTTGGGTTCGATTCCCAGCCAGGGCAAGTTGGAAAATGGCCTTTTTCAAATTTTCCAGGGTCTTGGGTGTTTATCTATATGTGTATTTATCATAAAATAAGTTGACTGGTAGAGAATGCATTAGCGTTAAGTTCACCTTTTGTACCATTTGGTCAATAAAGATTTTAATAAATAAATAAATAAAATATAGTGTCGTTGGGTTAGTATCCCATAACACAAGTTTAAAACTTACTTTGGGGCTAGCTCAATCAGTGTGATTTGTCCATATATATATTTATTTCCTGTATATAGGTATTACATACCTGTATATAGGTATAAAAATATACCTATATACAGGTATGTAAATTGTATAATTTGACGACTGGTCGAATGCAGATGTTTTTGTGCTTAGTCATTTAGTTTCCTCTTACGACATCCACAGAAAGAGCTGGACCTTAGACCTTATACTATACGATCTTCCTCTTCATCTTAGAGCGTTCCCGGTTGCATCCTCAGCTGCTGCTTTGGAGCCCGGGGTGCGCATTCCCGCTTTTTCTTCGCCAAATATAATTTGCATGACAATGGTCACCCAAGGATCCCAAAAACGAAGAAATAGCCGAAACAGTTTCAAGGTAAGTTTGGCTATAGTTTTACTTTTACGACCGGCCGCCGCTTGACATCAACCCTCCTTGGGAATGCAGTTGTAGCCTTATATTATACGATTTTTAATAATAATTCTAGCTCCTGTAGATACAAACAGTCCACACAGCCAACCTGAATTCTTGCCTCTACTATTTATGTACAACGGTCGCCTTATTACGATATCTAAGAAACGTTATGTTAACCCTTACTGATTTAATTGACTAAATCTAAAAACATAATGAAGCAATATTCCCATTCAACGGAGCTTTAATCATCGGTGCACGTATGTTTTGTTGCTCTAAAAATGCAATTACATGTTTGAAGATTAATAAATATTGACTGTACTTTGTATAAGGCATGGACTAATAAATACTAGACTGATCACTTTCATATTTTAAAGCGTAATTCAATTTTTAGTATAAATGTTGCAGCTAAATGTAGTTACTAATTCGAAAAAAGGTAGTTTATTAGTGGTGCTATAAATTCTAAGCTGGAATACAACATTTAACATTTCATCATCATCGGGTGTTTTTTAGATGCACTGTACGAGAATGAGCACGGCCCTCTTAGTACTACCAGAGTCATACTTGTTCAGAGCAAACAGAAGATTTGGCCCACACTCTCCACGCTGGCCAGACGGATTGGAGACTTCAATTTTAATTTTAATTAAAAAAGCGGCCAAGTTAGAGTCAGACTCGCCCAAGAAGGGTTCCGTATCAGCAAGTAACATAATATAAAAGTTCTTGTAGTTCGTTGTAACTTTGATCGATGTTTTAATAATAGTGTATTATATTTTAAATTAAGTTATTGATCTTGCTAGATCTCGTTCAAACCAATTTTCGGTGGAAGTTTGCATGGTAATTTACATCATATATTTTTTTGGCACTGATTTAAAGAGGCAGTTGTAAATAGCAGTTTTGGTAAGTTAAAAATTATAAATGGCATGTTAAATAACTAGTTTAGCAGTTAAAACTAAGCAGTAAAGTAAACAAAAATGAGTAATAAAAAATAATAATCTGGATCAGTGAATATATAATTGAGCAGGAAAATAATTAAATAGGCGGTAAAAAAAAATTTTAGAGCGGTGAAATTTTTTTCCCTAACCTAGTAAAATGGATAAAACCGACCTAGCACTCGCTGGCCGCTACCGCGGCACGCTCGGTTAGCTCGCTCGGCTCGTGCGTGTGTTGGTCGCAGTTCTAACCTAACCTAACCTATAGGTTTGCCCTAACCTAGTAAAATGAATAGAACTAGTAGGTAATATGATAAAATAACCGACTAATTGATTTTTTATTACTGTTCATGTTTTACTGTCGCAATAATTAATCAACCGCCATTAACTAAAATAACTGCTCAATATGTTTTCCAACTGATCATAATAACATCTCGATTATTTAAGTAACAGCTCAAAAAATTAGTTCCTATTTTTTTTAATTTTTTCATTCTCTTATTTTAGAAGTTACAGGGGACACACACACATTTTACCACTTTGGAAGTGTCTCTAGCGCAAACTATTTAGTTAAGAAAAAAAATATATTAGAAACCTCAGTATCATTTTTGAAGACCTATCCATAGATGGTATATACACGTATAGGTTTGATGAAAAAAAAATGTTTGAGTTTCAGTTTTAGGTATGGGAAACCCCCAAAATTTATTGTTTATTTTTCTCCTTTTGTGTGAAATTCTTAATGCGGTTCACAGAATACATCTACTTACCAAGTTTCAACAGTTCTTATAGTTTCGGAAAAAAGTGGTTGTGACATACGGACGGACAGACAGACAGACATGACGAATCCATAAGGGTTCCGTTTTTTGCCATTTGGCTACGGAACCCTAAAAAATGAAAACAAAAAATATAGAACGTCGCAGAAAGCTGAAATAGTCCTTCAATGTTAGCATTGAACGGACTTGTTGACTTGGACGGTGATATGAAACTGTTTCAAAAAATGTATTTTAAAATAAGAAAACAGGGAACTACCAACTTTCCGGTAACACTTTGGAATTAAAGTACGTCTATCCGTGAAAGATAAGTAGCAAAAAATAAAGAAATAAAGATTTCCTGAAACTACCTACTTAACTGTTACAAGTTTTTATTTAGCTTGCTCTGTTTGCAGTTTTTTGGGTCAAATCTTGCAAGTTAAATTTGAGCCACTTCCCAGTTACTGGTTAAGATCAAATTTTGTATGCTAATGTAAATCAGATGATAATGCAATATTATTATGACAAAAAGCTGATATGATGATGGAGCGGGAAGGTTGCTATAGGAACCCTGTAATAAAACGAAACATACCCATCGAGTTATTACCACATACTTATTTCATAATAAGCACACTAGCTAGTGTAAAACTAAAAAAGTACGACCTAGCAATAAGCAATAAATAGCGCCACATTGTGAGTCGTGTGGTTCCCGGCAGAGTAGAATACGACCACTCCAAATCTTCCCGTGGATGTCGTAGAAGGCGACTTAGAAAACACGAGCTAAACAAAGCTTTTAAGCATTAGTGAGACCTCTCCAACCCGTCTGGCCAGCCAGAGTATAGGCCCAATTCTCTGGCTGCTATGACTAATATATGGCTCTGGTAGTACAGAGAGGTTCGTGCTCCTGCAGTAGAGACTAAAAAAGGCCTGTTGATAAATATGATGTCAGTCAATATATCCATTAACAGTCAAGGCGATGGGGCAGCGATATTCTTCACGGTACAAGTCGACCACACCGAATATGGGAAATAAGAAATGCCAGGGATATACATAGATACAACAGATATCTTAGATTAGACCACAGAATACAGTAAGAGTAAAATTAGACAAAGCTGTAAATGTATGTTTACAAAGTATTTCAAAAATACCGAAGAAAAAGCCGTGATTAGTATAAACATTATAAATATGGTATAAACTAATGATGATGACCTACGAAAAGATGTCTCTTCGATTTGCAGTAGGCGTAAGTTCAGCAACTTTTTATTTTTAGCAGCAATGTTGACCGGACCAGCTGCATCTTTTATGCAGCAGCTATTTTTCAACCCAAGGGCTTTATAGCTTACTGCAGAGATTATTTGATGTTATCGAATAGCTAAGCTTTTTTACAAATGGTAATAGGTCTTGTATATGGACCTAGGCTCTGTATGTATCGTTTTTTTTCTATTTGTTCAATTGAAAATAAAAGAAGAGTTCTTACCATGTTTCTGTATTCAAGCTTATTTTTAATTTAGTACAAATATTTTAAGGGGCGATTCAATCCATAATATTGATCAACTTTTCTCAATATATAAATGTATACTTATAGAAATACGAAAAAAAATCACTTCCCATACAAATCGAAGTAGTCATGTAATCTTGGTAGTTACTATGGGAAATGAATTTTTTTTTCGTAATTCGTTATGCATCTACTGGAAAAGTTGTTCAAAATGATGCAGTGATTCACCACTTAAACTATTTATACTTAATTAAAATTAGCTTGTATATTATGCACCAACTACCTAAATTCGAATGAATAATCGGGTTTTGGTGGATTAAGATATAAGGCAGAGCGATAAAACAGAGTTTTCCCACGAATGAATTGTAAAGGTGCACACTGATTATGAACATTTTCTGTAACGTCAAAAATACGATGATTGAGCTCAGGTTCACGATTTTTAGGCCCTCACTCGTAGAATGCGTGCATGAGACCATGAGGGCTTAGGCCAGAAGGTATTTTTCAAGTTATCATCATCATCATCATCATTTCAGCCGCATAACGTCCACTGCTGGACATAGGCCTCTCCCAAGGTTTTCCAAAATGACAGATCTAGAGCGGCCTGCATCCAGCGCTTTCCTGCAACCTTGCTCAGGTCGTCTGACCACCTAGCAGGTGGGTGTCCTACGCTGCGCCTGCCGGTACGTGGTCGCCATTCGAGAACCTTTTTGCCCCATCGGCCATCGGTTCGTCGCGCTATGTGTCCCGCCCACTGCCACTTCAACGAGCTAATCCGCTGGGCTATGTCCGTGACTTTTGTTCTCCTACGAATTTCCTCATTTCTGATTCGATCACGTAGAGAAACACCAAGCATAGCCCTCTCCATAGCGCGTTGAGCTACCTTGAGCCTTCTTATGAGACCCATAGTAAGGGACCACGTTTCGGAGCCATAAGTCATCACTGGTAACACACATTGATTATAAACTTTCGTCTTAAGGCACTGAAGTATTTTGGACGAGAAGACACTGCGTAACTTCCCGAACGCTGCCCAGCCGAGTCGGATTCGTCGAAAGACCTCTTCCTCGAAGCTGGAACTTCCTGCCTGGATCGATTGACCCAGGTAGGTATACTGGTCTACAACTTCGAGGGTGGAGCTCCCAACAGAAACAGGTATGGGCACAACATTGACATTCGACATTACTTTCGTTTTGTCCATGTTCATTTTAAGGCCCACCTGTTGGGAAACTCTATTCAGGTCTCCGAGCATAGTATAAGCATAGTACTTACTTAAGTACTATGCTTATACAGAATCTATGGAGGACTTCCTCCATAGATTCTGCCATGACAACTATATCGTCGGCGAATCGAAGGTGAGTGATATACTCGCCATTGATGTTGATGCCAAGTCCTTCTTCTTCCTTTCCATTCCAGGAGCTTGATTCAAGTTAAATGCCAAGCAATTATGATCAATTTCTGTAAAGACAAAATGGATTTGTCCAGGAGGTACGTACGTTCTGAAATTAGTATGAAGTAGGACCCAGGCAAACGAGCGTAATTTTTTGAGTTGTGAGTCGCGTAAAATGAGTTGCGTAATATCTGCTGTAATTCGGTTTCATATACTGTGAATGAAACTCCTACTTATCACGGCAACAGAAAATTTGTTGTGTATTTCTATAGAAAGTAAATTGTGCAACTAATTTTACGCGACTCACAATTTTTAAAACTATAGTTTTAAAAACATTACTAGCAAGCTATCTGTCAATGAAGATTATGATAAAATTTGCCATGAAGTCTCAAATGAGGGCAGCACTGGACTTTAATGTATCCCCTTAAAGCCATAGGCTTTATCTACCAGTCAACCCACTGGTGATGCTGAGAAAATAAGACTTTAACAGGAGTTGCAAATTATTTGACTTAAATAAAGAAGAAAAAAAATTATATCTTAATTATAATATATCTTAAGCTTATATTTGTATATTTTGAATGTATGTTTATTGATTGCTTATATATAATAATTTGCACCTCCCATTAAATTCCTCTTTTCTCTGCATCACCAGTGGGTTGACTGGTAGATAAAGCCAGATACAGTGAAATAAATAAAAAATGTGTGAAAACATGTTTTACTGTAAGGTTTGCTACACACTTATTCAAGCCGATGTTAATCGGCACAGCCGGGCGGTAGAATCGAATATATGTAGATGATTGTTCGGGAATCACAAACCTGCTGTCGCTGCCGCACTCGGCTTGGCAACTGGGTAGATGACTGGGTCAAAAATAAATTATTTGATACTGTTAAGAGAATAAAACGTCACAAAATAGTGTCACTTGTCATTGATCATATCCATTTTCAACATGATTTTAGACTTAAAACCTGATAATAAGAGCGCTATTTGACTCGAAAAATCTATGAGGTCAGGTTTTTGTATTTCATACAAATCCCATAGAAAATATTTGTTTAGACGTTAAGAAAAAAGGTTCTTATTTGATTTCTTGTCATCTAGCGGACTGCCGAACTATGCCGGTCGGCTTTTGGCAATGAAGATTTCTTGTATGTATTGAAAACCAAGTTATGCCAATCAGACCCGAAGCAACTACCCGATCGGCTCAAGCCAATTTAAGTTGACTTTGTTGTTCAAAGTTGTTGTTGTAGCCAGCTTAAAGTAAAACATGGCGAATGTCCGCAGTGAGCGCGCTTCTTTACTTTATATCTCGATAAAGCTGATACGAATGCACTGAATAAATTAATTAGTTTTAACCACATGATTAATAAAAGCATCATGCGTTATCTTGAATTGGTGCCTCTCTCTAGAATGAGTCTAATTGACGGCTGGAGATACGGTTTATTAAATAATGGCATTTTTATTTGGAATGCACAGGGGTCGGTTGCACCTATTCAATTCTTTTGCTTCGTTTTACATCTACGTTAAAATGTTTTGGGACTAATAGTTTGGTCAACATGTACCTTTTAGGATAACTGTTTTGTATAAGTAGTCTCCGAAAATTATGATCAAGTTTAAGGAAAAGTTCCAAAAGGGGCCTTTTTGTTTGCATTTTCTGAGAACATTTACCATAGTAATGTATAGTTTTTTTTACACCATCAGAAAGTGGAGATTTCAACGAACAGAACGCCTACCAACTTTTTTTAAAAAGTAGATAATTTGACGTGAGAATTTTCGATTGAAAATCAGGGTGCTTTTTCGATATTAACTCAAAGTAAGGTAAAAAAATGAATATTTTAAATCAAAAAAATTACAGTGTATTTGGGACACAAAAAGGTAAGTTTTCGCCAAATTTCGAGGAAAAAAAGAAAATGTAAAAGATAAAAATAAAAAACCCAAATCTTGGTACATAAATGTGATTATGTGAAAAAAGTGTAAGTAGAAAAGTTGTAGATCTTTTTATTACCTACAACTTTGCCATTTAACTTTTTTCTATAGGACCCGTAGTTTTGAGAAATCGAGATAAACCGTTTTTTACCTTTAAAGCCCCCCGACCTCAGATCGCCCATAATTTATTTTTCCTCTCATTTTTGTAATATTCTCTTCCTTTTCTAATGGGTTTCATCCTACTATATTTTTTCTTTCACTGTTTACCATTTTCAAAGGCTTCTGCACTGGTTTACTAGGTTAAAAAAATAATTAAATATTGAACAAAAAAAAAAAACCGACAACGACAATTTTTTTTAGGAGTTTCTTCCATATCTCCTAAGTTCTTCATCATATCTTCACTAAATTAAAATGGAACCAACTTGGTAGTAAGGCTTTCAAATAAAAAAAGAATCATTAAATCGGTTCACAATTGGCGAAGATATCGCGTAACAAACATACATAAAAAAATACATACAGTCGAATTGATAGTCTCCTCCTTTTTGAAGTCGGTTAAAAAAAGTTTATTCTAATGATTAGATAAGGATACATACTAAAATTTAAAAAATACCAGTTTGAAACTTATAGACAGAAAATATCTACTAAAGGTCACCTAACTTCACTGATTAGTAACTTACTGTAACACTCAGTAACACTAATTATTTGGGAAAGTAACTTATTGAAAGTGTTACATTGTACTAGTTAGTTTTGTTAACTTAATATTAAATCCGATAGAAATATAGTACCTACTTGTATTTTTCATTTTTTCATTTAATTGAAGCAAGTATGTAGGATTCTTACAGAGTGGCGATTTTATGTAAATATAAGTTGAAACTAAAAATCAATTATTATCTAAATCTATTGCAGGCACAGTAGGGAGGGAGAAACGGGTCACCTACGTAGTGTCGAATGACGCCGAAGCGACGCACGTTGTGGCGAAAATATTTCAGCGTGGTTCACTGGGGCGAAAACTTATTAAAGCGAAACCCACCAAGTCGAATGACACCGCAGCAAAAAACGTTATGGCGAAAAAAATATTGTAAAATTACATATTATTACCTATTTACTAGTTTAAAACACTAAAGGCGAAATAAAACACAGAAAGTAAAAGTTTCATTTTAATCAACAAAAACAAAAGCTAGATTTTGAGTACCATGTACCTCCGAGTTGTCATCTGTTTTTAACTAAATAAAATTGTTATTAAATGCCAATAATGATTTCTAAAACTTAACTATATGCTTTGGAATTTAATATTGAGTTAATCCCGGAACAAATAATGTCCGATTTTGAATTGGCAATTATAAATGCAATAAAAAATATTTTTCCAGCTATGATTTAGTCAACTTGTCGTTTCCATCTGGGCCAAAGTATTTGGAGAAAAATACAAGAAAAAGTTCTCAGTCAAAAATATGGTACGAACAACAAGTTTGCGCTTAAGGGTCAACTCATACTGAAGTATATTCATCTCTATTATCCCATTATTAAGTACAAATTTGTGTTATGCAAATATGGTTTCGCGCGACGACGCGTGTCGACGCACGACTACTTCGTTTGGCTGGAGTCGAACGGTTTAATTTGTACTTTATTAAGGTGGGATGGATAATAGAGATGAATATACTTACGCGAAAAACATGACGTGATGCGACGCGACGCTTCGACTCTGTACCAGTGTGAGTTGACCCTAAAATGCGACATTATGTAACGTAGGCCTATTTCATTTCGCCCTTAGAGTTTTAAACTAGCACATAATAATATGTAATTATAAAAAAAATTTCGCCATAACGGTTTTCGCTGCGGTGTCATTCGACTTGGTGGGTTTCACTTCAATAAGTTTTGGCCCCAGTGAACGACGCTGAAATATTTTAGCCACAACGTGCGTCGCTTCGGCGTCATTCGACACTACATAGGTGACCCGATTTGATTTATTAAATTTTTTTGTTCATTACTTTATGGCCTATATAGAGGGCGCCATATTAAATTTACTGTGACGTCATATAGCCTATAACCAGCGAAAAAGCTAAATCGCTACCCACGATACCTCATTTGTTGAAGTACAATTAATAACATAGACGATACAAGGTAATCATACATAGCGGCGAAAAACATAAACCTCTTTTTGGCTTCGTCGTAGTCGGGTACTACTTAAAGACAAACAGACGGTACATACCTACACTACAGGTAGGAGACCTGTAGTGTTTCTTTACTTTTCGTTTTTGTACAAATGATATCTGATTTAGTTCAGTTTCCGTGCCTCAGTTGCGCTTCTAGGTCATCAAACTTGGCGCAAAAACGCCCAGACATGATTTAGGAGGACTCACGTTTAATAAAATGATAATCAGTATATATCAACCATTATCGGAGAAGTGATCGTCCGCTCAGATGAATTAATACAGTTTTACTCTTACTGTATTCTGTGATACAGTCTTGAGGCGTTTACAGTCAACGATGGCTGGAAATTAAATATAATAATGTACATAGGGACAAATCACACAGATTCAACTAGCCCCAGAATACGTATTTATTTATTTATACTATATTGTACACACATACAAATGTAATAAGTACAACAGGCGGACTTAATGTAAACCTTTGGGTTAATTGGGAGAGCTTATGTGGGTGTAAAACCTAATGAAAACTAAACTAAACTAATAAACGAAACTAATTTTGAACCTAACAATCAAAAAACATACTAAGAATAATATCGATTGTCAATAGTTTGCAATACTATTCATGAAAGGTAAAACTATCAATAGTATCGATACTATTGAATTTAGATAATATCGATGGTATCGATAGATTTTAATTAATACTATGTATATGTCGCAGTTGAATGGTATAATCCGCTAATTCACTAAACCTCTAGCTGTTTGGCATTACAGCTCGGTTTTGTAAAACAGCGAACCCTAATACGCGGGATGGAATGAACGACTTGTATTCATCCATTGTGTCGCGCAGTTGGATTGTTTAAGACTGCAGTCTTCGACCGTGGGAATTTTTGATTGAACACCCGAATCTATATTTTCTATCTACACATACGCATTGCGCTGCATTGTACATGCACTCTGGCGACGAATTTAGACGAATTCAGAAGCGCAGCGAGCGGTCAGCGTTTTCGTCCCCAAATTCATTTGAGAATTTCGGAGAACTTTAAATTTTTCTATCTTTTTACAAAAGACATATTATTTTTATTTATTATTTGTTCGTGTTTAAGCATAAATCAATCTTCATATATGTGTATTTTTTATTTTTTAACTCAATCATATGCGCAAGAAATCCGACGACGTATTCGCTTATATTTTCTTCAAAGTTTAACCTTTTTTTACTAAGTTTTTGAATTAATTAAAATTTTTTTTGTTAAAATCTTTTCATTCACTTTTTAGGATTTTCCTTTGTCTTTATTTCTCTGTAATTTAAACCCAACTTCATGTTTTAAATTCCGTGTAAACAACAGTGACATGAACGTCGCACACCGCAAAAAATCGAAATACGTCTCAGGTTATTTGAAATTAAACAAACTATTACAATTAAAATCAATAAATTGTCTAATTCACTTCTTTAATACTTAAATAAAATTCAATTTAACATATCTGAACATATTGTTTCTAAGATAGTTTGGCTCCAATCAGCTCCGAAAAAGCAGTCAAAATCATTAAGGCGACGTGGGTTCACAATTTTCAATACGGTGCGTGTTTTTAAAAAATCACTGTAATTAATCTACTACAGTATATTCCACAAAAAAATTACATCAAAATCTTAAGGATTTTCTACAGACATCCACAATAGCCAAAACACGATTGAGCATTTTTGGCTTTATAGAAAAAAATCACAAACATACCTCTAATTTGCCTTTATAATACATATTACTTTTATACACAATCACTTTTTTTTATGAAAATTATATCGTCGAGCACGGCTCCGGGCCTTTCTTCTCTTTCGACGAATATTTCACTGTGTTTTATTTATTATTATTTTTTGTATTATATTTATAACTTTTTTTGTAGCCAAACCGGAAAGATATTTAGGTAATAAAAGTACTGGCACTAAAGAAAATACTTTTATTTTTTTTATATGACATTTTCTGTCATTCTGTTGTTGAAAATTGTGTAGTGAACAAATGTAAAATACACTGAAAATAAACATGGACCGTTTTACTCCCCAAGAACGTGGAATAATTGTGTCAATGTTCTTACGAACGCTTTTCCAGGCCGAGTTATCTCTCGTTTTGGCGATTTGCCTTGGCCTGCAAGATCACCCGATCTGACCAGTCCAGACTTCTTTCTTTGGGGTTTTTTGAAATCTCGGGTGTATGTGAACAAGCCACAGACTCTCGCAGCTCTAAAAGAAAACATTCGTCAAGAAATAACGAACATATCGCAGGAAGTGTTACGGCAAGTTATGCAAAATGTCATAAATAGGGCTCAAATGTGTATCAACTCTGGAGGTCACCATTTAAAAGACATCATCTTTAAATCCTAATGGTACGAAATTTAATGGCACAAATATACATTTAAAAAAACCTAAATCTAGTTTTCTAATTTAGAAAAAATGTTATAGCTGAACCAAATAGGGTCTTTACTTTTGCGCCACCCAGTACATTTTTTGGTATAATTTTCATATAAAAAGGTGATTGTATAAAATAGTAACATGTATTATAAAGGAAAATTTAGGCAAATTTAGAGGTATGTTTGTGTTTTTTTTCTATCGAGTCAAAAATGCTTAATCGTGTTTTGGTTATTGTGGTTGTCTGTAGAAAATCCTTAAGATTTTTATGTAAATTTTTTGAGGAATAAACTGTGGTAGTTTAATAACAGTGATTTTTCAAAAACACGCACGGTATTGCAAATTGTAAACCCACGTCACCTTAAAAATAAGGACTGGGCCCTTAACGGTTTCGTCAAACAGCGGATACCGCTACTGTTTCACAAAACCGCTAGCCGTTTGGACACGTACTTGGCGGTTTAAATGAACGTAACACGTTGCGCAATCTTAGACAATCCAGCTGAACGATATTCGGCTGTTTAACAAAACCGAGTTGTAATGCCAAACAACTAGAGGTTTCGTGAATTAGCAGATTATACCATCTAACTACGTCATATAAATAGTATAGGTCACAGATATTGACTGTTTATTGTTTATTTATTGAATTACACACAGATTAATTTAATACTTGTAACTGTAAATCTGTGTGTAATTAAATAAATAAACAATAAATAAATAATAAACAATAGATATATCTGTGGTATAGTTACTATTTGTATGAAAAACTATACTGATACTGATACACTATCACGTCTTTATACCTAACGGGACAGACAGAGCCTAAGGTCCTAGGGCATGAAGGTGGCAGGCTGGCATGAAGGTGGAAAAAGTAAATAATAATACCTAATAGTGATATTCATATGATTCAGATTCTCGCCCATTCCCTCGATCGGCTTTTACGATCTGCACGGGAAGAGAAGCAGCTGGTACATTCTATGTTTTTTCTTTTCTCCCAGACCAGCAAAGAAGAAAGGGTGTTATAATATCTTGTTTTCTCACAAATTTAGGATTGTTTAGTGTTATTGCAGACAATTATAGGAGACTTATTCCTATAAGTGGCCTCAAAGATAATTTTGTAGCTGACTAAAAGATTGAGATATAAGAGAAAACCTTTTTAAACATATCTACGCTTGTGAAATGCTAATCCTAGTAAAAGTATCCTGTAAATGTTTTATAGATCAGCATTGTAGCGAACTATAAAAATAAGATATAAAAATAAACGCACTTGAGTATAAGTTGAAGAGTCCACCGCAATGCCTTTATAAAAACATTATAAGTAGTGCCACACTTATAATCTTTTTTTATAGGATTACTTTGCTTGTTGGGGTACATATGTATTTGAAAATCTTTCGAAATGGCTGAAATATGATTTTCTTTAAGTTTTAAATCTATAAATACTTCTATATATACTGGTAAAGCCTACATTGTCGAATCCGATTCGATCAATCGAGCGTGTTGTAAATCTAGTATCGATTCTATCTTGCGTATTCACATCGACAAATATAAATTTGTCACTGGATAGACGGAAAAAGCGCGTTGGCCGGCCAAAGTTTATAAATAAACAATAACATTGCCTTGTTCGGTTGGTACACTGTGACATTCGTCAGGGAACCTTATTCGATCACGAATGACAACCATAGGACAGGGTGCGTTTACACGTGACGACATTATTTTGAATTAAGAGGGCCAGCCTGAGGCTGAGAATCTAAATTTTGCACCCGCTTTTTTTACTTTACAAATTTACTCTAGTCGAAGCGAGATAGCGAGCTATGTGGGGACGGGGGTAACGCGGCTGGTCAATGCGGCTGGTTTACACTTTTCTGGTTTTATTAGGTTGTTTTCGTTTTACAAAGAATATTGGTGACGTTCCACGGATAAAGGTACCTTATGGACGGTGGTACTTACGATATTGTGTTTGAATAATTTAATTTAATTTAATTTAATTTAATTCGTTTACAAAACAATATTTGTGTTCGAATACATATTTTACATAATCATAGGACAAATACAATAAAAACACAACACACCAGACATTCAAAATTCATCTAACGTATACAAACATTTTTCCAAAAGATAAGCCTTCAGTTTTTTACCAAATAATTTTTTGCTACGTATTGCTTTTAACTCTATAGGCAACTTGTTGAACCAAAGCACTGTTTGATATCGCACACATTGCCTTGTCACTCTCAGTTTAGGTTGAATCCATGTCATAAGATCTTTTCTTCGCGTTTTTTCTCTTTGAATCATTTCTTCCTCTGATTCATAAAGATTTCTCTGTTTGTAGAAATTGATTAAAAGAACTAAAATGTACAAACATGGCACAGTTAAAATTTTAAAACTTTTAAAATAAGGTTCACATGACTCCCAGGGCGGAATTCTCGCCATGGCGCGTATTGCCCTTTTCTGAGCCCAAAAAGCTCTCTGTACATTATATTTATAACTATTGCCCCAAAAATCTATGCTAAAGCGCAATTTAGACTCAACCAGAGCATGGTACACTGTCTTCAGTTGTTCTTTAGTCAGCTCATCTCTAAGACTTCGAAGTGCATAGCATGAGGAGTTAATTGCATCATCAATAGCTTCAAGTTCCAATTTCCAATTCAAGTCAGCATCTATTATAACCCCTAAGAATTTAGTATTTGCTACACATTCAATATTTTTATTTTGTAATTTTACTGTCATTATTTCTTTATTACGCGAAGTAGTTCTGAAAAGAATAGCGTTACTTTTGTTTGTATTAAGTTTTAAATTATTCGTAACAAGCCAATTATGAAAAACTGTTATCGCCTTGTTCGCTGTTCTCTCTAGTTCCTCAAAGTTGCGTCCAGTTATAACTGCATTACTGTCATCGGCATATAACACTACGTTGATGTTTGGGATTTGTTTACATAAATGACTTACTATATCATTTATAAATATAATAAATAAAATTGGACCCAGGACGGAACCTTGTGGTACGCCTCTATGCACTTGTTTTATTTTTGACTTATAAACTCCCTCTGTTGAGCTATCAGCATTTGCACTTTTTATTTCTACATATTGTCTTCTGTTGCTCAAATACGATTTAAAAAGAGCTAGTTCTTTATTTCTTATGCCATAATGTTCCAACTTAAGCAGCAGTATGTCATGATCTATAGTATCAAATGCTGAGCTCAAATCTAGAAAGAGTCCCGCGACTTTTTGCTTTTTATTCAGTTTCTCTTGAATGTCATTTATCAATACTTCAATAGCATCGTGTGTACCTACACCATACTGATAACCGAATTGTCTGGGGTTGATTATTTTATTTGAGTTCAGATGAGATAAAAGCCTTATTTTCAATAATTTCTCAAAGATCTTTGAAAGTACTGGAAGCAAAGAAATCGGTCTATAATTCTTTGGATCAGTTTTACATTTTTTCTTAAATATTGGTATAATTTTCGCAATTTTTAACTGATCTGGAAATACACTTTTAGCCATACAATTATTATAGAAATTTGCCAAGGGTTCAGCCAGAAATTCGATGTTTTCCTTAATAACTGTTACTGGTATATCATCAAAGCCACATGACTTCTTGTTTTTCATTTTATTTACTATGTTTCTAATTTCAGTCGCACTCGTTCTCCAGCAGGTCATACTATTGTCAATCCGCTTAATATTATTTTTAAGTAAAGTCATAGCATGTTGAGAGTTTTTATGTTCATCTTTACTATTGTGATCAAAAGTCTCATCAAAAATTTCAGCTATCTCCTGAGGATCATCTACCATTTTATTGTTACATTTAAGTATTATATTTTCTTTGCCATTTACCTTTTTTTTATTTCTATGTTTATTAACCACTTGCCAAATTCCCTTCGTTTCGTTTTCTACTGCTTTTATTTCTGACTGTACTGCTAATTTTCTGGCTTGTCGTAGCACTTTCCTATATATTCTCAAGTAATTGGACCGATAGTCAATTAGAGTTTTATGACAATTCTCTGTATCAAGGTACGCCATCACTCTTTTCATTTGACTTGATACCTTTATACCCCTGGTCACCCATCTTAGTTTTTTGTGTTTTTCTAAATTAATTTTCTTTTTGGTTTTTTTATAACATTTATCAAATATTGATTTAAATATTTTTAAAAATGAATTTATCCCTCGATTAGACCAATCCATATCTTTAAGTTCTTTCCTAAAATTCACTTTGTTTCTTTCATTAAAATTTCTGGTTGTCACGTTTATGCTCTTTTGTTTGCGTTTTTTTACTTCTTTCTCAACTTTGATACTAACAGAGATTCCATCATGACCATCAGATAAACCATTATTGTCTACTACAGTTTCGGATACGTTACTTTGCTGTATGTTGATGAGCATATTGTCAATGCATGACTCTCTTCCATTTCTCCTAAAAGTGACTTCGTTGACAAGATGCCTATAGTTATAGCTCTTGAGAATATTTAAGAAATCACGTTTCACTTGTTCATCTTTTAACATATCAATGTTAAAATCCCCGCATATAATGGTTTGCTTAAAGGAAAAATGTTGTAGTAGTACTTCAAGGTTTTCAAGAAACAATTCTGTTTTTGTGCCATTTTGATAACAACAAATTACATTAACACCTGTATCTAGGTCTCTAAGACCACAAATTTCGAAATAATCCAACTTACTAAGTTTTTTACAAATAATTAATTCTTCTACACGCCTATTCTTTTGAAACATTATTAATGAACCACCTCTTGCTTTTTTTGACCTAGTATAGTATGTTCCTACATTGTAATTGTCGAAATGAAGAAGCTGAATAGATACATTATTCAAGAAATGTTCAGTAATACAAATATAGTGTTGTGAATTGCTAAGCGATTCTATATATAGCTCAAATTGATCCTTTTTTGTATTTATTCCACACACGTTCTGATGATAAACATTCAAGTACGAACATTCAATCTCACAAATATCATTGCCAGTTAAGTACTGTTTATCTTTTGACAAATTTATTTTTTTCAAGCTTTCTATATCGTAATCAGTCCCTAATAAGGAGTGTTCAAACCCCGGATTAACGAAAAAACTCTTCATTATCTAGCAATAATATTTGTTGACTCCGAGAATCATCATATTTAGTTTGATACAAGTCTTGTTCAAATTTACATTTTTTGTACATAATGGCCCTCCAAATTGACTTACACGTATCAAATTTGTGAATATTATTCGAATGTTCATGAAGCATAACTTCGAAAAAGCTTATGTCACAATGTAGCGAATATAAAGACTCTTTATAATTATTAGTTTTGTTATTTTTTCCTGTTACATACGTAGATACATCACCTACGATAATATTTGTATTATTAAGTGAGTCTGCCTTATCAAGTAAAGTAGAATAGAGTTTTCCTGTATTTTTATCACGTATGTCTGCTAGAATAATAACAAAATCCTGTTTAGTATAACCGCAACAATCCTTATTACAACCACTCAAAATTGTTTCCAGGTTTGCGTAGGGCTTAAGCGTGGATTTGACACTATATTTATATCCTAAGAGTCTCTGGACTATGCGTCTTACGTTTCTACCCCTTTCATCTGCATAAATCATAACTTGATGACATTGATTAAGAGAGTCTTCGCCTTTCTCTAATAAGCTAAGTTAATTGTACGAATTGTTTTTCTAAACGTCCTAAGCGCCACCGTCCGTAAGGTACCTTTACCCGTGGAACGTCACAATTTTAAGAGTTATTTAAAAAGTAAGACAATGTGATAACTGACTTATGTTTAATACAATTATAATCTAAAGTTACAAGGGCTAATTTATTGTATTTCTTGAATACTAGCCGTTTTAATATAATTCGAAGGTGATTTGTAGGCAACTTCGCATTTTTTTTCTGTAAAGAAAATTTGAAGCAATCGTGTTTTTGAAACATAAGTATAAATGACTAGAGTTAGTCCTAAACTTTCCTGTGTTTTTATTTTAAAGTGAGTATTTCGTTAATAAAGTATTCAAATTCAAAATATCTTTATTATCATAGGATATTTATAATATCTCTTAATAAAAGTCACTTAGTTCTCGCTAACAGATTTGATGCCTTCCAACCTCCCGAACAAGCCGGGTTCCGAAAAGGCTATAGTAGCATGGACCACATCCATACGCTGTGGCAGGTTATAGAGAAAACGAGGGAGTATAACCAGCCGTTATGCTTGGGGTTCGTGGACTATGAGAAAGCCTTCGATTCGATCGAAACATGGGCCGTGCTTCAGTCTCTCCAGCGGTGCCGTATTGACTATTGGTATATCGAGGTGTTGAAGTGTTTATACAACAAAGCCACTATGTCGGTCCGAGTACAGGAGCTCAGTACGAAGGCTATTCCATTGAAAAGAGGCGTGAGACAGGGAGATGTCATATCTCCAAAACTGTTCACCGCTGCTCTGGAAGATGCCTTCAAGCTTCTAGAATGGAAAGGACTGGGCATTAACATCAATGGCGAGTATATCACTCACCTTCGATTTGCCGACGATATCGTTGTCATGGCAGAATCGATGGAGGACTTAAGTACGATGCTTGAAGACCTAAATCGAGTTTCCCAACAGGTCGGCCTGAAAATGAACATTGACAAGACGAAGGTCATGTCGAATATGCACGTAACGCCTTTACCTGTTTCTGTTGGGAGCTCCACCCTCGAAGTTGTAGACCAGTATATCTACCTGGGTCAATTGATCCAGGCAGGAAGTTCCAGCTTCGAGGAAGAGGTCTTTCGACGAATCCGACTCGGCTGGGCAGCGTTCGGGAAGTTACGCAGTGTCTTCTCGTCCAAAATACCCCAGTGCCTCAAGACGAAAGTGCTTAATCAATGTGTGTTACCAGTGATGACTTATGGCTCTGAAACGTGGTCCCTTACTATGGGTCTCATAAGAAGGCTCAAGGTCGCTCAGCGGGCTATGGAGAGGGCTATGCTAGGTGTTTCTTTACGTGATCGAATCATAAATGAGGAGATTCGTAGAAGGTCACAGACATAGCCCAGCGGATTAGCTCATTGAAGTGGCAGTGGGCGGGGCACATAGCGCGAAGAACCGATGGCCGATGGGGCAGAAAGGTTCTTGAATGGCGACCACGTACCGGCAGGCGCAGCGTAGGACACCCACCTGCTAGGTGGTCAGACGACCTGAGCAAGGTTGCAGGAAAACGCTGGATGCAGGCCGCTTCCGATCGATCGTTTTGGAAATCCTTGGGGGAGGCCTATGTCCAGCAGTGGACTTCCTGTGGCTGATATGATGAATAGCCACTTTGTTTTGTTTTGCACAAATATTGACGTCAAATCGTTACTTACAGCTAAGTTTATGCCGCTAAGTTATAAACGAAATACTTACTTTGATGATGATGTTGATAATACTGAAGATCTCTCTAAGAACTTAAGGGTAGTACGCGCCCCTAATAGTAGATTGTGCTACAAGGCGTAAAGGTACCTAATAGTTTTAAGGCGAGGGCGCTACTTTGAACCCAGAGCGAAACGAAGGATTGAAGTATATCGCCCGAGATAAGACTGTGACCGTACACCGCGTAGCACATTCTTCTTTTCATCTCCATCTATGAGAAAAATTGCAAATATATACCTATAACGAAAGTAAAATATCTACATTAACCTAATCAGAGTTTAAAAGTCGTTATACTTACCTTTATTTGGTGGCGTTTTACTGAAGAAGTACTATAAAAATATTTTTCATCTCATCTATTCGAAAAACGATGATTTTATCCCAAATATTTGGGGCTAAAGTCAATGGTAATTCTCTAGACACTGAAAAGTAAAAAGTTAATTCCCTAGGCGTTAAAACACATTAGAAAACCGAACACGAATGTAGAATCAAAAATAATATTGGCAGTCAGCTAAAAAAAAGAAGAGTAAGCCTTCCTCTATAAATGGACTACCCAACAAAAAAAGAATTTTTCAAATCGGACCATTAGTTCCTGAGATTAGCGCGTTTAAACAAACAAACTCTTCCGCTTTATAATATTAGTATAGATAGTATAGATAGGCAAGGGCGTCGTAATTTTTTTAAAATTGGAATACAACAAGTTTTACGTGGATGACTGTAAGTCAAAATGTTTTGGTTCTCTTGCTTCAAAATAATAATTTATTAAAAACCAAAAAAAAAAATCGCGCAATTGTTGTCTTTGATTTAAATAGTAATTTTATTAAGGAACTATTAGGTTATTTTTACAACTATTTTAAATGAGACTAATTTCTTGATGAGGCCGATAGTAAATAAATATGAAGTTTACGTAAGTAATACGTTACGCCTAGTAGCACAATCTACTATTCTAGGACCACCGTATCTTATACATTTTCCAGTCACTAAATCGTTTCTTTACTTTTTCCTTGTGCAAAAATGAAAATCATTTATTCATTTAGGCCGTACCTGAGTTTTCCGGGGTCCAGTGCTGCCCCCATTTAAAATAAATCATTTCGAAGAAAACGGAGACATCATTTAAAATTTTGCTACTACCAAGTCCTAGATATTTAAAAACAGTAGTTCCTAAAATACTTTAAAAGGTTATAACGTTATAAGTAACGTTACAAGGGGTAGCGATCAGTTTATAACGTTATCAACGTTACTTTTAGCGTATATTTGGTATCGTTATAAAGGGTATCGATAATACAGTTTATAACGTTATCAATTAACGATATAAGTAACGATACTTTTTTACAATACTTGTAAAATATTATATAAATAGCTCTAGTAGCCTACTAGACAAACTCTCATCAATTTATTCTGTCAAATATTGAAAAGAAATACAGTGTTAACAATACCTTTTACTGTTATTATCATTGGTAACGTTATCTGATTAACGGTAAATAGTGGGAAAAATACCGTTACCCAGCATAACGTTATCTTTGCTAATAACGTTAACACCGTTTGACAGAATTAACGTTACCAGATTTTTAACGGTATTCCAAGCCCTGGGCCCTGTTTAATAAAGATTACAAATTGTAATTGTATTTTACAAGTTACAATTCTACAAGTTTCTGTTTAATAAAGATTACGACTTACAAATTTACAATGGTGGAAAATCTACAAAATTGTAAAATTGTACCTACAATTTTACATATTTCTGTTTAATAAACATTTTCTCTTTACAGGTGACAATTTACATATTTGGAGGAAAAACTTTTGTGTTTTTAACTTTCGTTCAATAAAACAGTTAAGTGTTCTTTAATTAAAGAACACATAATTGTAATTACAAGTTTACATATTTTGTAAATTGTAGTACAATTCCGACAGGTGGACTCGTCGTGTGTCAGAACTTTACAATTTAGTGCCTCCACCTAATAAGTAAAGAATTTTATTTGTTAAACACAAAAAATGGTTCTAACAACTAGTAGTGACAGTAGTAATGATGAATATGTAAGTGAACGGCAATGGCGAGTTTTTCGTAAAAGGATTAACTTTACATTTGATGTGACAGATTTTACATTAATCGAAGAATTTCGGGTCAGCAAAACTACCGTCGAATATTTGGTAATAAAAATAGGACATGATCTTAGACACGATTCTAACAGAAATGTAGCCCTTACACTCACTCAGCAAAATTTAACAAAATCGTGATTTTGTTATTGTGCTCCATCACTTTCGTTATGAATCAAATAAATAGCTTTGTAAAACCAAATTCTAAATAGGTATGTAATTTTTTTTTAAATCTACCTTCATTTACTTCTTAATGTAAATAAAAATTTATATCTATTGTATGTAAGTTGTAACTTACAACTACAAATTTGTAAATACAATATTTCATCAAAATCTACAGGCGTTTTCTGCAGTTGTAAATATTTATTAAACAGCATTAATTATAATTAAAATATTTGTAAAGTATTTATTTGTAACATTCGTACATTGTAAGGTTTATTAAACAGCACTTGTCGAACAATTTAACAAATTATTTATTAGTCACTTATTTACAATATTGACGGATTGTAATCTTTATTAAACAGGCCCTGGACGCCACATATCACAGTTTGGTTTCGATCATCATATGCTATCACTGTTCACCTCACATTAGTCACTCGCTAGCAATACGCGCGTAATACTCGTACACTCCACAATTCATTAAAGAAAATACTGTCAGCAGAGTCAAAAATGCCTTGGTGTGTATTGAGATACTGCATTAGTAATTTAAAGAACAAAGCAAAATATCAAAGAATAACTGTCCATCGGTAATTAACTAGATTTCATTGATGGAAAATTAAATACGGATTGCAAAATTCTGGCTGTCATAATGAATGAAATGAGTGATTTAGTTCATGACATCTGGCAACCGATTGAATAATTCGTCGTAAGTTCGTCGTAGACTACAAAAACAGAAGTGAAATGTAGACATCATATCATAGATACTCGTACGAGTATGCCTACATTTCACTTTCTTCATGGAAGCATCGATAAACTATTTGTTTACTACTCAGTTATTAATGTTTGTAAAACGTTGAAAAATGTTTATCTTTATAATTTTTATCTACATAATAATGCTATAAATGCTCTATAAAAGTTTTCTAAAATCCTATAAATCCTTTATAAAATTTAGTTATATAAATTCAAACAGTTCGTAACGTCTCACTAGGACCTCCGAGGGTTCAGAAATTTTGTATGTCGGGGCTGTACTCCTACATACAAAATTTCTGAGCCCTCGGAGGCGCCCCGCGAAACTTGAATCAAAACTCCAAAAGCGGTACGCAAGACGTACGTTACTTTGTATCCACATTTCAGTGTCAAGCAACATTGAACGTTAATACATCATGATACATTCTAATTTGTTTTGACATAGAAATGGGACGTCACCGTCGTACGACTATCGTATTATTTTATAGAGTAATCCACCTGCTATCAGATTTTAGATCCAAGATGGCCGCTTACACATTTTTGATGTTTTCTTATGTTTGTCTCTATAATTCTATTTTCCCTCGTAACTACTACACGGCTTAATCGATTTTGATAAATGATACGTGGTTAGATTCGTCTTAATCACTTGAGTGTCATGGGCTATATTAAAATTATTGGTAAGCAAAATGGCTGAGTTTTGGCGCCAAATTGTGCGGCATAAAAAAATCTTTTCTTTCCAAAATCTATCGAGTGGAATATTTAATTTAAGGATTCTATTCAAGGATTACAGAAATATATACAACTAATATGTTTAAATGAAATTTGGAATGCGTAATGCTAAAAAACAACATAATGATATGTATGTCCGATTCTATTTTCCCTCGTAAATACTTAAGGCCGTACTTGAATTTTCCGGGGTCCCGTGCTGCCCCTATTTAAAATAAATCATTTCAAAGAAAACGGAGACATTATTTAAAATTTTGCAACTACCAAGTCCTAGATAACCCTTTAAAGTATTTTATGAACTACTGTTTACAGTTTATAATGAGAACGTTAAGCTTTACTACGCACATTAGCCAAAAGTGGCCGTTTTTCGCAATTGTGCGTAGTAAAGCTTAACGTTCTCACTTTAAATTGTAAACAGTAGTTCATAGAATACTTTGAAGGGTTATCTAGGACTTCGTAGTTGCAAAATTTTAAATGATGTCTCCGTTTTCTATGAAATGATTTATTTTAAATGGGGGCAGCATGGTACCCAAAGGGTGCAAACGGAACCCTGTTACTGAGACTCCACTGTCTGTCCGTCTGTCCGTCTGTCCATCTGTCCGTCTGTCACAGGGCTCTATCTCTTGAACCGTAATAGCTAGACACCTAAAATTTTCACCGATTTATGTATAACTATGACCACTATAACAAAAAATACTAAAAATAAGATAAAGTTAATAATTAAAGGGAGTCGTCATACAAGAAACGTGTTTCTTCAGCGTTTTAAAACATTCTACGGAGGTATGGAACCCTTCACGAATGAGTCTGACTCGCACTTGGCCAATTTTTTAAAATTGGAATACAACACGTTTTACATGGATGACTGTAGGTCAAATTTTTTTGGTTCTCTTGCTTTAAAATAATATATTATTAAAAACCATCGACATAAATATTATACTCGTAGACAAGGCGTCTTCAAACACGGCCATGTACTGTCATACAAGAAACGTGTTTCTTCAGCGTTTTAAAACATATTATTGTACGGTGGTACGGAACCCTTCACGTACGAGTCCGACTCGCACTTGCCCGTTTATTTTCTTTTTGCTGACTGCCAATATTATTTTTGATTCTACATTCGTGTTCAGTTTTCAAATGTGTTTTAACGCGAATTTACTTTTTGCTTTTCAGTGTCTAGAGAATTACCAGTGACTTGAGCTCCAAATATTTGGGATGAAAACATCGTTTTTAAGGTTCCGTACCCGAAGGGTGCAAACGGGAACCTATTACTGAGACTCCGCTGACTATCTGTCTGTCTGTCTGTTTGTCCGTCTGTCACAGGGCTCTATCTCTTGAACCGTAATAGCTAGACACCTAAAATTTTTACCGATTTATGTATAACTATGACCACTATAACAAAAAATACTAAAAATAAGATAAGTTAATAATTATAGGGGTCGTCATACAAGAAACGTGTTTTTTCAGCGTTTTAAAACATATTATTGTACGGTGGTACGGAACCCTTCATGTACGAGTCCGACTCGCACTTGCCCGTTTATTTTCTTTTTGCTAACTGCCAATATTATTTTTGGTTCTACATTCGTGTTCAGTTTTCAAATGTGTTTCAACGCGAATTTACTTTTTGCTTTTCAGTGTCTAGAGAATTACCAGTGACTTTAGCTTTAAATATTTGGGATGAAAACATCTTTTTTAAGGTTCCGTACCCGGGGTGCAAACGGGAACCTATTACTGAGACTCCGCTGACTATCTGTCTGTCTGTCGGTCTGTCCGTCTGTCACAGGGCTCTATCTCTTGAACAGTAATAGCTAGACACTTGAAATTTTCCCCGATTATGTATTTACTGTGGCAGCTATAACAACAAATACTAAAAATAAAAAAAGTTAAAAATTAAATATTTGGTGTAGGGTTACCATAGTGAAATAAAACTGGGTGTCTATTAGAATACAGATTTTTTCGACATCGAATTTCATTTCCCAGACAACTATGCCACGATTTTTATCGCTAAAGTTTTGCCCTAACCTAGTAAAATGGACAGAACTTTTCTATTATAGCATTCGCCGGCCGCTACCACGGCACGCTCGCTCCGCTCGCTCGGCTCGTGCGTGTGTTGGTCGCAGTTCTAACCTATAGGTTTGTGTTAACCTAGTAAAATGAATAGAACATTCCTAGCACTCGCCGGTCGCTGCCGCGGCACGCTCGCTTCGCTCGCTCGCCATTGCCACTTCGTAGACATTCTACATTGTATATTATTTCTTTAGATAGAATTGTTCAACAATTTCTCTAGCCACATGGATGGATACAAGTCGATCATTTCATCCCGCGTATTAGGGTTTGCTGTTTTACAAAACCGAGCTGTAATGCGAAACAGCTAGAGGTTTAGTGAATCAGCGGATTATACTATTCAACTGCGACATATAGACAGACAAAAAACATAAATAAATAGATAAAGAAAAATCACATATTGGCCGAGAATCAAAGTACCTACGTTTTAATTGAGTTTACATATATGTAAAGTACAATCTGTACAGTATACCTATACCTACTTCAGAAGAACCATGACAACTCGGAGTTTAAAATCTAGGTACTTTTGACAACCTTGCAACCTTGTGCAAAGCAAATGTTCAAAACTCGTGTTGAATTCGATAATCGACTGAATGAATTCCGATTATTCGGTTTCTACTTTTTTCGGAGAAATGTTCCGAATTTCCAACTGGTGACAGATTTTAAATTCTTGCCTTACACTTGTCTTGCCTCTCACTTTTTGCTCTTGTTTGTTTAAATAATGCATGATTCGTAATTATTTTCGTTACGACTTGTCAAGGCAGTGACTTGTGAAGATTTATGGCCATACTAACAAGTATAGCCTTTATATAATTTGTTTCTGGGAGCGGTTGAATTAATCTTATGTATTATAGAGTAATATATGCGCGCACATATGTCGCCGAGCAGTTTACTGGCTCTAAATGAGGCCGAGTATTTTATTTTGCGCCGTAAAAGGCATTCAGTAGTTGAAAAACAAGTAATGCTTCAAGTAATTATAATAAAGGACGTAATTATATTACCCGTCCATCAGTGAGATGTATGGCTAAGGGTTGGATCTCATCTATCATCTTTTCTATGCTGCTATCCTTTTCTGTCGCTCGGGACAGTAATTTGCTAAAGCGAGAGAGAGCGACGGAACGCTGATCTAACCCTAACATCACCAGTTGCGACTGCAGCATCTACAGCGCCACCTGGTCCTTCGTAGTTTAAATTGGCGAATCTACATTTGCGATCGCGCCATATATGGCGATGGTGGCGCCGCGTAGCAAAAACTTGAGTCGCAAAGTAAACACAAATTTTAATTATCATAATGTTTTATTTCATCTTCGATTTTTTGAAATGAGCATGGTCGTTGTTTCAATGGATGCGCATATTGTTGTTTTTTGCGAGCGCACCATCGGTGGTCGCCTTTTTCCGTGTTGTGTAACATTGTTCTTAATGCGCATGCGCATCAAGTGCTCGGTTACAAGCCGAAACGATTTAAGGCAGATATACACTAGGTATCTATTTTAAACACTTCTATTTCTATAGTTTACTAAAAAGTAAAAGTAAGTAGATGGTTTTCTCATTTTTATTTCACACATTTTTACCCACAATTTCCCGCTATTAGAATATCTTGCACCTGTCTTCTTTGAATTAACATAATATTTACGTTTTTTTTTTCATTCAAAACAAATTAAAACAAAATTATAACATAGTAGGTACATACATTTTCACAAATGAAATATTTCTTCCAACGCACCATAACTACAAATATGCTGGCAGATACAAAGGGGCGACAGGGGGCGTTTTTGGGCAAGGGGGGGGTCACAGGTAATAATAAATATATAAATAGCGGCTGGTTAATGGCGGCAACTCCTACTCTTATTTGTATGCACCCCACCCTCCCTCCCTTCGTTTACAATGAGGCGGCCAATTTGGAGAATCCTATATCGTACTTGTACACTCCCCCCTCCCCGTCGGCAGAAATGAATCCTATAAGATTGAACCCTAAGTCAGAGTCTGAATTGCAGTTTGCAGTTTGGGGGGGGGGGGGGGGGGGAAACCTCGCCCGGGGCGCTGGTAGAGCTAAAACCGGCACTGGTCACCAGTTGCCTCGAAAGTTGCCATTTCCGCTTTTTGGCTGTCTCTGCAGTGCAGGCCGCCGCTCCACCAAGGTTATACGTTGCAGGCAAATGTTAAGGTGCTATATTATTCACACCACAAAGAATAGAAATATATATAAAGATAGGCTCTAAAGGATTTGTATACAGGGCCGTAAACTAATTTTAAAAATAAAAACAAAGATCTTTACTTTTGGTAGATTTTGGTTTTGCATTTTTGCTCATCACGGAAGACATATTTACCAGATCACACTTGAATGAAACTTTTCTTTGGTATTTATTTTCTATCGAAGGAGTCATGCGAAATACAAAACGTGTATTACCATTGGATCGTATTTTTGAAACCGTCGCGTCAGCGATAATTCATATTGTTTTACGCAGAAAAGCTTGGAAAATTTATCAATAGTTTTATAAAAGTTTCAACATGAACAAAAAAAGCAGCGTGAATCGGAACGATTCTACATGAAAGGCTTTTACAATTGTACGCTACAAATGACAAAAATACGCATGGTCAAGACCACTCGTGCATTTCTTTTGCATACCTATTCAAAAATGCGCCTTTTTCGAAACGCTCGCGTACACCATTCGTTGTGTGACTGGAGCTTTCAAAAATGCGTCCCTGGGCTGGATTCGCGTGTATTCATTTATTTTTATTTATTGAAACTATATAGTAACTTGCGTTGTATGTTAATAGTGTAAACCTACCTTTACGATTACACAATGCACATTTTGATTTCCAATACATTTTTTACGCGTACCTTCTCGCTTCCAAGTCGAAGCTCGTAAATCTGGCGCCAAAATGAATGAACTCCCATCCACTTTTTTCAATCAATGAGTGCAAATTTCCCGTATATATTCATTTTATTACTGGTAAGTTTCTAAAGTGGATTTAATTGATGACTTAAAGGAATAATTAACAGGATACTTTTTGAAGCGCAAGTCTTGTAAGAGTCTCGGCACAGGGTATGGCACTACATAGAAGCGGAACATCATTTATTTATGCCTACTACTACTTCAAACGAAACTACATCTGTGCACACGTTAATGTGTGTGTATTCGCCCGCCAACACCCTCGCTCGACAAGGCGAGAATCGGGGAGAGGTACGGGGACGGGAAACGGGGACGCATATAACGCTGGACCATAGGAGATTCTGTTCTGTATGTAATACTTATATTAATTCTGTGGTCTCGGTGATCAGGAACTAAGAATTATATCTTTAAATACCATATTCAGTGCAACAAAGTCTCATCCTTGTCTTGGCTTCTGATATACGAGTAAGTAGACATTATATTATGTTGTATGTATTTCATAACATGACTATAAATGATTAATCTAAGAATTGTGTGGCACAATATTTGTTAGATAGTAGTGGATAGCTATATTTCTGATACACAAGCTCGGTAAGGGTAATTAAAATCTCAATAGTGAATGTACCTTAGTATACAATGTATTAATTATGTACCTAACATCTTAATATACTGAAACTATATAAAGGGTAGATTCAGAACATGATACTGAACAACTTTCCTGGAATACAATACCTAGAAACATGAAAAAAAAAATACTTTCTGTATAAGCACAGAATAAGAACCAGTATAAGCTTCGATCCGCTGATCGGTCAACATGTATGGGAGGTTTAAAATAATTTTTAATATTTCAATATATGTTTCTTAGGACTTATTTGTGTTTGAGTAAATTGTACTCCTCACAAGCGACGGGTTTTACAAAATTCATTAGCGTAGTGTGCCAATTAAGGCTCGACTGCAGAGTTAACCCTAAGGCGGCTGAGACTAATCGCTAATTGCCGAAACTGGCCGATAACCCGCCCGTGACGTCCGCCGCGACAAATTAAAATGTGGAATGCAGGAGACGAAATGGAAAAATTATTACCGATCCGTCGGTAGGCATATGTATGAAATATCCAAGAAACATTCTATGGCAAAGTAAAGGCGAAATACGAAAAGAACTGTCGAAACTTCATGTATTTCTGTTCACTAGAACTTTGACCTGAAGTGATTCTAAGCGTTAAAACATTTTTTGTAGGTTTGTTCGGATACTTCACAAGGTGCGCCTTTGTACGATTTGTCCAACTTTGACAGAAAGTCTAGTGCAATTACATATACAAATACTAGCTGTGCCCGCGACTTCGTTCGCGTGGTTGTCGGAACGTAATGTTATATAGCCTAAAGCCTTCCTCTATAAATGGACTACCCAACAAAAAAAGAACTTTTCAAATCGGACCATTAGTTCCTGAGATTAGCGCGTTTAAACAAACAAACAAACTCTTCCGCTTTATAATATTAGTATAGATTTTTATTCCCTTTTATACCTACCTAGTACCCAAAAACGCTGAAAAAAAAAATTTTTACTTGTTTTGATTATTTACAGTTATGATTATTATACATTAATATGTATAGGTAATAATAAAGCTAACAGTACATATTAAAGTTTAGATATTTTAGCCTCGTAAAATTTTACTGCTCCATTTAAAATTTCGCAGCATCACTGGCCTCTCGAGTTAATTAACCCTTAAACGCCGCTTCATAATCCGACGGGCAAAAAGGCTAAACAAAAAAGGCCACTCGATGTCACGTCCCAAACTGGGAACTTTGGACAAATTCATGTTTTTATGCCGGCTTTTGTGTGTTTTTTCTCACAGTTTAAAGGCATCTGAAGGAGCACGACTCAGTAACGCACCGGGGAAGATGTTATCGCGGCCATTAGAGGGTTAGACGGCATCGAGGCATTTCGACACGTCTAGTTTTTCTGTAAATCCTTTTGACGATTGTTATTTTAGGTCTAGTGACGGTGGACATTTTGTTCATATTTTGACGAATTTATATTGTGTCATTTAAATAAAGTGAGTTTTAAGTAATACATACAAATTCATGCTGGACTAGGAAAAAGAAGAAACTAAAAATGTACCAGATGCTTCTCTTGCCACGCAGTTCGTAAAAGCCGATCGAGGGAACGAGTGAAAATGAGAATCATGTTAATATGCGATGCGGCTAGCAACTCATCACTATTTGATTCCTTTTTCCACTTTCTCGCCCACCATCACCTTCAAAGTGGCCTTTGAGTCTTTCTGCTTAGAGCCGAAAGACTCAAAATGCTCTGTCTGCTCCATGTTGGGCGAAAAAGTGAAAAAAGAAATCAAAATAGTAATGGATTGTTAGCCACAACGCCTATTAACATGATTCGCATTTTAGCCCATTCCCTCGATGAATTTCTATGATCTGAAGAGCAGCAACTTAGAATGTACCAGACATTCTAAGTTTTTTCCTCCCACACCAGTATGAAAAGATAAAGAGATTTGCCAAACATGTTACAAACAAGATATTTACATTTCATTACGTACAATCATGTTTTACCATACTTAATAGGTTATTTACAAATCTACGTATAAAGCTTGCACCATTGTTAACATAGAAAAAAAAAGCGCAAACGCCAATAAAGATATCTCATCTCTGACATCCCAATTCCCACGACACTTATGACCAGATAGGCATCGTTACTCTTTTTGCGGATCATAACCGCACCAGTGTTAACACGTCGTGATATAAAACGCCAATAAATGTCGCTTTTTTATGACAGCGAGTGTCGGATGCCCCTCACGTGCGGACAGATTCGGATCGACATGTAGATGCGCCACCCTGGATAAAACAGCCTGTATAGTGTAAGACAATGTCTCAATGGGTCACGCTCAAGACAGTAATGTCTTGACTAGATTTTTTTAATAAACTCCAATATTTCGTCTTTTAGTTCAAAACCGAGAGAAATGGAGAAGAAAAAGCAACTGAGGACGCAACTGGGAATACGCTGAAATGAATTTTGTCTTTTAGTAAGCGCAGCATAGATAGATTGTCCGTTGCTAAGATGTGTCGACAACATTACAAAGATTGCAGGTCGGTCGTGGATGAGAGAAGGGAAGGACCGTGGTAAATGACATTCATTGAAAAATTCCTATTCGTTTAAAGCCTGACGATAATGATACCTAGCCTTTAGCTACTGACGTGGTTTTTTTGTAACGTAAGCACTGACGTGGGGTCTGTGCGGCCCGCAACTTCAAGTACATGTAAGTAATAAGTTGTGGACCTAAATGGTATATTTTATTATTATTTACGTTAAATAGGCATAAATGAATAAAACCAACTATGTTTTTAATATTTGTTTATTAAAGTAAGGTTTATATCTATCAATTTAACAAACATAAAATATTTTTTTTGGCGAAAATTACGTGAGATCAGACTTAACACTATAAGTATTCATTTTTATAACAAATTGAAGAAAGTAACATTTATAATAAAATTTCAATAGTTTTTCTAATTAAAAATATCACAATCAACCTTATTACTAAATTATAAATAAAAAACTGCAAGGCATCAAATATGTCAATTTACGCACAATCCGGGCATATCTCTTTAGCGCATTGAAGACACACATGTCTTTTGCATACATAACATGTATGTGTTGACTTCCTCTGGAGTTTTAAGGGACATGTGTGGCATCTTTTCCTTTGTTTTAGGTCTTCTTCTTGAATGTCTGGACGTACAGGCATATCTGAACCTAGCACTCGCGTCAAACTTAGACGTAGTTCACGTGGCAGTCTCTCATTCAATACTCTTCTTTTCATATGTTGCAAAACCAAACTTCGAGTCAATTTTTTCACAAAAAGTCCCCTTTTTGTAGTATTTCCTTCGTGCATGTCATACAGCAAGTGACTATTCACAGAGCTGATATCTAATATACGGTAAAAAATAACCATAGGCCAACGTCGGGTTCTTCGACTACATGTATAAATTGAGCATTTTTTATCGATTTCGTCGACTCCTCCTTTAGTAGTATTGTAAAAGTGATTAATTTCAGGCTTCCCAGTGGATTCATCGATGGCTTCAGAATGGTGCATTGAAGATAGAAACAATACACATTTATCTTTCTTGGGAACATGAGACAGAAGCGTATATTGGCCGGCAAAACCATAAAGTGAAGATCCAATTTCTCTTTGTTTTGAAGGCATAAATTCTTTCGGTATCTCACGTTTATTTTTTTTCAAAGTACCAACGCATGTAAGACCCTTTTTCTTCAAGTTTTCAGCAAGTTCCACAGATGTAAACCAATTGTCACAAGTAATATTTCTATTAGTACCATACAATGGCTTCGCGAGACGAATAACGGATTGCGTTGGTACCAAGAGCTTTTTCTCTTCTTCTGTAAGTGTTTCACCATCCGATCCACGTCCTGTATAAATATAAGAGTTATAAAAATAACCATTCTTTGCATCACATAAACACATCAATTTCAATCCGTATTTAGCCGGTTTCATTGGCATATAAATCATTAGATGTGTGCGTCCACGAAACGGAACCAACATTTCGTCAACGGTGGTATGCTCGCTGACATTATAATTTTTCTGGCAGTTTTGCACAAATTTATTGAACAAGAATGAAACTGCTGCAACTTTGTCACTCTGCTTTCGTTCTTCACGATCTGAAGAGTTATCAAATCGAAGACACTATAGAATAAATAGGAATCTATTTTTCGACATCACGCATCTGAATATTTCCCTTCCGGTTCCGTCAGTTGCAAAGATGTAATCCACATTCTCATGATTCGATTTGAACACTGCTGTGTAAAAAAGAAGACCGATAAAGGCGTGGAGCTCAATCATATCTAAATTGTTAAGTTCTGGGCGATTTTCTTTCGCGAATTTGGTCCGATATTCATTAAACTTTTCATTAGTCCACTTGAGAATTTCTTGTAGCATCTCTTCATCAATATACTTTTGCCATATAGAATAAGGGTCTTTTAAGTCGTGTATCGTAAGATTAGAAGAACAACTTTGCTGTATAATGTTGTGTTGAGGAGGTCGACCTACTCTCGTTGGGGGATTTCGCGCCCATTTATAACGATTTTTACCATAGAAAGACTGCAATGACGATAATGGAAGTTCGTCTTCTTCCTCATCATGTTCTTCGAGGTCTGAGTAAGAAATTAAATCATCATCATGTTCATGTTGCTCCGGAATAAATGTATCGTTAATATCTTCTGCTTCCGAACCGCTACAATCCTCACAATTAATCCACGAAGACATAACTGACTCGAAATTACTATCACTAGGCGCAACAACTCTTCTAGCTTTAGGAAAATGTGGACCATCGCCTATTTTGGTAGATCGTTTTCTGCCGGAAGAAGTACTGGGCTCCATTTTTGGATATCTTATCGTTTTCTGTTGAAAAAAACGAAAAATATGAATTTTGGCGACATCTCAAAAAGTTACGTAACTACTGACGTGGGGTCTGACGGGCCCACAAAAAACTTTGAAATCAATTTACTTACCTGTATTGCGCCCGCCGACACGTATTCCCACCTTGGCGACCTCTGGGCGACTAAATTCGAATTTACCAGAGGCAGCGTACGCGTCGCGCGCGGGGGAGGGGAATAACTAGGTATTATTACTTTCGCCGGGCCTGAGAGGCCCCCACGTCAGCAGTTAAAGGCTAGTGATGATGATTTTTCCTCCAGCAAGACTTAGGGAGGTGAAACAAATTAAAAAGTAACTTACTTTAAATAATTGCTTTAATTGTATTGTTTGATCGTAGGTAATGCAAATAAAAAAAATATTAAAAATTCTAAGTCTGACATAAAAAAATTTGGTAAGAGCATATATTTGCACAACGACTCTACATTTTAATACTACCTACCTATCAAAATTATTGAGTTTTTAACATGTAATTATGTATTAAAAAAATATTTTTAAAAACAATGTACTGAAAAGTTTAAAATGGAGCATTTTAAACTTTCAAGACGAATCAATCGAGCCCAAACTCGGTGGGGTTATGATGTTTTATCACAGAGATGCCGTGGCCACCTTCTGGTTTCATTATAAGATCAGGTCATATGGTACCATAATATTGCATTGTCACCCAAAATACTTAAGTATATTACCCGTGTGTTTCCCGGCAGAGTAGAATAGGACCACTCCATGTCTTCCCGTTGATGTCGTAGAAGGCGACTTAAAAAACAAGTTAAACAAAGCTTATAAACATCAATAAGACCTCCTCAACCCGACTGTTCTGGCTAATTGATATATGGCTCTGGTAGTACACAGAGTCGTGCTCCTGCAGTGGAGACTAAAAAAAGACCTGATGGTGATGATGGATGGATTCTTATTCTTGTTTTAATTTAAATAATTCTATTCAAAATCCTATGTTGTCTTCTTCTATGTGTTACCTTTAGTGTATTGTATGTGTTGTGTTTTTCTGGAAATAAAAATCTGTCTATGTCTATGTCTATGGTACATAAGTATGTGAGTTTCAGCTCTTTAGAATAATGGGAACACGGTCTAATTTAGCTTGCAAGATTTGATTATGGATACACAAAAAACGGGACAGGTAAAACTAATAAAAGTTTGTAAAAAATTACATATTAGGAACATGGCAACAATTTCAAAGTCGATACTTTCTATTGTCTTGTAGCGCACAAGATTCGTCTCGCCGGCGCAAGCGTCGGCGTACCATTATTTCACGTGACGCACGCCGCGGCGTCATCCGCCGCATCACGCTAATCTAAACCACCATCGCACGTGAAATCTAACAATGCTCTCATTAGCCCACAAAAGTCATTAAGGCTTTGTCCGAACATTGTTACTCCGTCACGTGCAACAAGCGCGCTAACAACGTGTGGAAATCCCGGGGAAGCGGAACTAATCCTGATCTATCCAGAATGCCATTCGTCCACAGCATTCTTCCAATGTTACCAACATTCACGACAAAAAAACATCATTATCTCTCTACTCCGATCATCGATCGCTATTATCCTATTTAAAAGCATCTCGATTTGTTCTTCCAGTTTTTTTTTTACTTTCATTCTCCCGTCGGCGTTTCAATTCGGGACCCCAACAATGGACAAGTTAAGAAAGATGTTTAAGTGTTTAGTTACGCTGTTTTTTCACAATTTTTCAATTTAAACAGTCGTGTCGCTGAAGGGCCGGAAGGTGTCGTCACGGATTATTACCAATACTAATAAAAGTCCGAGTCACAATAGCCCGAGTATACCTTACGTGTAATCCATACTCCTTAATCTGTAAATACTTAAGATTATCAGTACGTTTCAATTAAGAAAAAAACATTTTTAGGTTATTAAAACTCCTTATAAGTAACCGAGGTTAGAGATGTAAGCAATTTCAGTTAAGAATTAATTGGTGCGGCAATCGCAGGCAATGCTGGGAGGGTGGGCTTGTGTCGGACCCACACGAAGCGTGAAATCGCGGGGCGCGGGAGCGGGCGCACCTGGTCCTCATAAAGAACCTTATTATTTGTTGTCTTCCATACATACACCATGCTCGTAAATTTTCACGTCAACGTGTGCGATGATTGTGGAAAAAAGGACATCCACGAATCCTTTTCACACAGACAGCCGCAGGAATAAGAAGGGTTCTGTAAATATGTAATACCGTTGCCGTCCGGCGCCTTAATGCGCGTGAATAATTTTTCGTCGTAATAAATTTAGATTGTAATGGCTGAACGCGATTGGTTTGAAGTTTCGGTTGCGTTTGTTTCAATAAATTTTCATATGGGATTATATAGGACTGGTTTTGGCATCGACGCGTGATCGCCACCTCCTACAGTTGAAGTCGTTGGTATTGGTGGTCCCTATAAGGCATTAAACTTCGTAAATAATTACATTTATCGATATTCGAATTCCCTTTTTTGTTATTGGTAATTAACACTTGGAATTTTGTCGGACGTTCTGAGTTGTCGTAATTAAAATGTACTGAATTACGATACTAATGGAAGTAAATTGGACAGAAATGATAATGTAGGGCCTTTAGTAGCCATCGACATTCATCGGCGCTGGCGCAAAGTGTATGTTAGAATATTCTTTTGTGTTTATGGTCAGAAATTTAGAATCTATACTAATATTATAAAGCTGAAGAGTTTGTTTGTTTGTTTGTTTGTTTGTTTGTTTGTTTGTTTGTTTGTTTGTTTGTTTGTTTGTTTGTTTGTTTGTTTGTTTGTTTGTTTGTTTGTTTGTTTGTTTGTTTGTTTGTTTGTTTGTTTGTTTGTTTGTTTGTTTGTTTGTTTGTTTGTTTGTTTGTTTGTTTGTTTGTTTGTTTGTTTGTTTGTTTGTTTGTTTGTTTGAACGCGCTAATCTCCGAAACTACTGGTTCAAATTGAATAATTATTTTTGTGTTGGATAGTCCAGTTATCGAGGAAGGCTATAGGCTATATAACATCACGCTCCGACCAATAGGAGCAAAGATATAGTAGTAAATGTGTAAAAAACGGGAGAAATTATTTCATCTTTGAAGCCTTCCGTTGCGTGCGCCGTGAAAACGGTTCAAGATACACAAAAAATATGTATTAAAGAATAATAGCTCTTTTAATGATCTAAAAAACAGTCCGCGATAGTATATGTCTATCTTTTAAGATTAACTCACAAAAACCGTTTTTATGGTACCTAATTTGGTCGAAATAATTTGTTTAAGTTGTATCAACATAATAATATTAATCTTTATTCAAATAAATATGTTGTTGGTTAAGAGTACTTCATCTATACTAATATTATTAAGCGGAATAGTTTGTTTGTTTGTTTGTTTGTTTGTTTAAACGCGCTAATCTCAGGAACTAATGGTACGATTTAAAAAATTCTTTTTTTGTTGGGTAGTCCTTTTATAGAGGAAGGCTTTAGGCTATATAACATTACGTTCCGACAACCACGCGAACGAAGTCGCGGGCACAGCTAGTGGAATATAAAGAGCAATAATGATTATCGTGATATTCAAAGAAATTGAATTCTGTTAGGCCATTATACGAAATGAATGCTTCAAATAAATTTATGTGCTATAAATTTATTTATTTGATTAAATAAAAGAAAAATTTAATGTGATTACATATATGGCGGTAATAAATATAAGAACTTAGCGGAGGAGAGAGAAAATGGAAACCACTTCACCGACAAGAGCGGAGCTCTTAAATACAAAAAGGAGAATATACCATTTTTTTTACATTACCCTTTGCCAAATCTGTAAGAAAAAATTAGTCAAAAATATAGAATAATTTTCAACCAAAATTCTGCAACTAGATTTTTCTCAAAAGCATTTAAACGATTGCACATTCGAAAACGCACTGGAAAATGCTGAATATCTTTCAATCGGTTATTTCAGAAATCCTGGGAAGAAACCTGTCTATATCAATATCATTTCATTATCTTAAATAGCGTGTAATAAACGGGCTAGTGCGAGTCGGACTCGTACATGAAGGGTTCCGTACCACCGTACAATGTTTTAAAACGCTAAAAACACGTTTTTTGTATGACGACCCCCTTTAATTTTTAACTTTATTTAATTTTTAGTATTTGTTGTTATTGTGGTCATAGTAATACATAATTGGTGAAAATTTCAAGTATCTAGTTAATGCCATTATGAAGATTAAGTTAAAAACGCTGAAAAAAACACGTTTCTTGTATGACGATCCCCTTTAATTTTTAACTATTTTTTATTTTTATAATTTGTTGTTATATCCGCCACAGTAATACATAATCGGTGAAAATTTCAAGTGTCTAGCTATTACGGCTCAAGAGATAGAGCCCTGTGACTGACGGACAGACAGACAGACGGACAGACAGACGGACAGACAGCGGAGTCTCAGTAATAGGGTCCCGTTTGCCCCCTTTGGGTACGGAACCCTAAAAATGACTGTAAGAAGATGACCGTCATTGAGCTACGCTACAATCTAAAAATCGGTCACCAGTGTGAACTTCTAAAATACTCGATAAGAAGACACTTACCTCTTTTCATTATAGCACTGGAATGAGGATTGGCACTCTTCGTGACCAGACTGGAACAGTTCCATCTGTGCCATCGGAACTGATGCTGGCACTCCTTGACCGCCATCTGTAGACCCTCAAAGGCGATGGCGGCCGCGTCAGGTACTTCGTGGCAGACGGCTCTTTGGTCTCTGGTCAGGCCTCCAACCAATCGGCAGGTAAGGGCAGAGTTGAGTTTCAGGTGGTTTGGCAGCATATTGTCTCGTGAACTGGAATGGAAGTTTTTGTGGTGTTAGTTTTATTGACAGAATGAAGTGCTGTGCTTTCTTTTCTTTCTTTCTCTCTTTCCACATAATTACACCGACAAGAGCTTGGCTCTTAAATATAGACAGACAGAAATGCTGTGCAAATAAATACTTTATACCATATACTATCAATGCTTAACCCTTTGGGGTAGACAGAGCATTTTAGATCTTGCGGATCTATAAGCAGGCTGAGGCCAGGGCTGCAAGACCAAAATGCGTGATGATGGGTGGAAAGATGGAAAAATTAATTGATTCGCATGTCCACCCATTCCCTTGATCGGCTCTACGATCTGCGCAGGAAAAAAAACCAGCTGGTACAATCAGTCAAGTCAACAAAGTTGTCTCTTTTCTCCCAGCAACTTGTAAGAATCGTAAGTTTATAATCATTACTTAGCAAATGTTGATCAAAACAGTTCAGATCATAAAATGTGTCAAATTAAACTCATTTACTAAAGTTTAACTAAGTTTCACGTTATTAACAAGATTATGTCTCGTTAACATTATAAATAATCTTAACATCTAAACATCAAGCTTTTAATAAATAACATATTTTTAATTATCCCAAACAAGCCAATAACGTTCTCGATTTTAAAATATCACTAATTGGGCACTTTTATATAATTAAAAGTCGTTATAATTAATTTATTCTGAACGCAGATGGTATCGCTCAAATAGTTTGTACCGAACAATTTGTTTAACAGCTCCTGAGCTTTAATAAATATTTTTGAAGCAACGTTCGTATCCAGGATTTTAATTTAGGAGGGGCGTTCAAACTTAGCAGGATAAGAAGGCCCATCACAGCACACGCCGTGTTAGTAAAAGAAAATTGAATAAGGAAATATTCTCGAAACAGTGGCAAATCATCAAGCAGGAAGGACAAGGGAATAGGTGGTGTACCGTTTCGGTTAGTAAAGCCTAGATTTAGGATCTAGGAAGATAGATGAGATAAAAGAAAGACCAGATATCGGCAAATGAGATAGGTATAATGAACAACTATTACATTACATTAATGACAAAGATTCACAAGAACACTAGGTACAGATTAGGTAGTCAGGGTCGTGAGTTATAGGCACTAGATCAGTTGAGTAGCTCTTCTAGGTAGAAGAACTACTTAGCTTCAGATGCTGCCGAAGACGAAGAGGACGAGCGCCGGCCGCCGCGCCTTATATATAGGCATGGGCCCCCCCGCTGCGTCTAAGAGGGGCGGAGGGGTGCTGGAGCCGATGTCACAGTGGGTCTTCAGAAAGACTCCGCAATAGATTACATAAAAGACGACTCGAATAAGAAGCTTATTCATGATTTAGGTTTGGGAGGGCAACCAATAATTCTAGGAGATCTTAGCTTTTAATGCCATGCATAAAATTTTCATGCATTTTTATTGCATGGTTGTGAACCTGTGAATTGGCGCCAAAATTGTTCCCATCTATTATTAATCCCCGGCGCAAAAATAGGGGTATTATTTGTTTTGACGTTTGACGTGTCTGTGTGTCTGCCTATGGCATTGTAGCTCCTAAACGAATGGGCCGATTATGATTCGTTTTTTTTTAATTTGAAAGCTGAAGTGATCGAGATGGTTTTTAGTTACAGTTGTATCGGGGGTACATAAAATAATTTTTTTATTACTTTATATACAATACTAACGATACTGCATAAGGATGATGCTCTTTGTTTTCCCTACAGTTGAACATCTTAGCCCATAGTGATACAGCTTAGCCCATATTAGCATAGTAAGTCAGCGGGCCTTGCTTTAGGTAAGAATTACCAAAAGGTGCGTATTATGGACAAATGTACTCATTTAAACTCTAGCGATATACCTTAAATTCCCATACCTCATTTAACATTATTCCGTAATTTTTCTGGTTCCCCCCAATCCGGTTTGAGTCTCTTAGCTTATAGTAATTGCTCCCTGGATACGCCAGTGTATCAAAGTATTCCAGAAGGAACGAATAAGTTTTCAACGATTTTAATTAATTCTCGGAGTCCAGCGGTGGTTTTGTTTTCAAACAGATTGAATACTTAGGAAAGTTAACGGCGGATAGATTTAGCAGTATTTATAGTAACAGTCTTAAATATGCATTTTATTTAGTGACATTATTAAGTAGATACATACATACACTATCACGTTTTTATACCTAATGTAGCAGAAAGAGCATTTAGGGTCTGGTGGCTCTAAGCAGACAGAGCCAAGGGCTGCAAGACCCAAAGGCCAATATTAGCGAGAAGGTGAAAAATAGTGATGGGTTGGATGGTGACTATAAATTGATAGGACTAACTTAGTAGATATATAATACTCGTACCGACATACTCGTAAGCACAGACCTACCACTACTAGACTTGCAACGATATTGCCAGAAAGAGACTGGCAAATACAGTACAACGTGAGTGTGAAAGAAACGCTGATATGATTTTTTGTCTCTATCGGCGTGGCTGCTATAAGTTGGCCTACTGTCAAAATCTGGGCCAAACAAACCACAAAACGATCGAAGAAAGTTATTAATTTTAGGGATTTTATCAATTAAAAGGTGATTTAGGGTTTTATTTGAGCTTATTATAAGTTAGTAACCATAGTGTGTTCTGTAACGTGTGCAAAATATGGGTGGAGGCAACAATAAAAGATAGAAAGAGATGCACTAAAGTGGCCACGCACTATGCAGGTCTAGTAGTGGTAGGTCTGTGCTCGTAAGCTAAGATTTTCCCTAGCTTAATTTTAACAAATTTCATTGACAAGTTTGAGGGACCGTTTTAAAGCTGTTTCGTCGTACGCCTTGCCCTCAATTGACCTTGGCCTTGGGGTTCTAATGGATCACGCAGTGGAAGTGTCACATCTCATCCATAAGGCGTCATCTCACGTCCACTCGATATCAGATCGACGAGGACCATAAATGTTTGGATAAGGGCTCTAGAACATCTAAGATAGAACATGTTGTAAAGTTTCGGGATATCATCTTTTGTTTTAATTTTTGTACGGATACATTATCACGTTTTTATTTCTAACGGGTTAGACAGAACCTAGGGCAGTTAGACCTAAAGGCCACATTTAGCGTGATGGTGGGCGTTAAGGCCATACAGTAATTTTCTGTGGTCCAGTGCTGCCCCCATTTGAATTTCAAAGGTAATGGAGATATCATTTAAAATTTTGTCTTTGTGAAGCCCTAGATAACCCTTCAAACTATTTCATGAACTACTGTTTGCAGTTTAAAGTGAGAACGTTAAGCTTTTCTACGCGGAAAACAGCCACTTTTGGCAAAAATAAAAGTTCGGAGTTCGGGGATGGCGATATAATTTATTGGGGTCGCCTTTGTAGTTCGATAAATACTGCTGAACCAACAGTGCCGGCCTGATTAAGTTTGTAGCAACCCTAATGTGTTCATGGACTTGCCAGATAGAAAAACGAACTGTACCTAGTAATGAACTTGAGTTTTTTGGATATTTAAACATGAAGACGGGCGAGGTGCATCTATTTGTTTCTTTCTGAATGTACTGTGTTGATTGAGTACACAACCTTATCAGTAGACAAGTTACCAGGAAGAAGGTGTGTGGTACAAGTTACGGAATAATTAATTCGTTTTTATGAATTACTAGCTGTGCCCGCGACTTCGTTCGCGTGGTTGTCGGAACGTAATGTTATATAGCCTAAAGCCTTCCTCTATACATGGACTACCCAACAAAAAAAGAATTTTTCAAATCGGACCATTACTTCCTGAGATTAGCGCGTTTAAACAAACAAACAAACAAACTCTTCCGCTTTATAATATTAGTATAGATAAAAGAAAATAGGAACACAAATTTGTACGTTGTGAATTTCATAAACCATAGGTACCTAATAAGATTAATTTTATTTTTAGATATTAAAATAAAAAAACAACATACAAACATACTATTATCTCCAATTTAAATCACTTTCAGTGACTGATTATGTACTTACTTGTATAATGTAAAAATATAATTGTCATGTCAAACATTTTAATCCGCTAGATGACAATAAGTTAAATCAGACACTTTTTTCTAAATGTCAAAACAAACATTTTCTATGGGATTTGTATGAAATACAAAACCGTGACGTCATAGATATTTGGAGTCAAATAGCGCTCTTGATATCAGTTTTTCTGCATAAAAAAATCCAAAATCACGTTGAAAATGTAATTATCAATGATAGTGACACTATTTTGTGACGTTTTATTCTCTTAACAGTACCAAATATTTTATTTTTGACCCAGGCATCTACCCAATTCTACATGATAATCTGTTGTTGTAATGATAATGTGTAATTTTTCTTACTGAATTAAGAATTTTAAATTTAAATTTCAATCTAATGGGGCAGACAGAGCATTTTGGGTCTTGCGGGTCTAAGCAGACAGATCCCAGGACCTCAAGACTCAAAGGCCACTTTTAGCATGATGGGGGGCGAGAAGATGAAAAAAGAAATCAAAATAGTGATGGGTTGCTAGCCGCATCGCCTATTAACATGATTTCGCATCGCATCGCATATTCGCCAATTCTCTCGACCGGCTTTAAGATCTGCGCGGGGAGAGAAACGGTTGGTGTGTTTGCCAAACTAACAGCTTTTGGATGTTGTTCGTAGTAATTCTGTATCCTAATTAAAACTGGACAATTCTCTGGGGCACACTAAAAACAATAACGAGTAAGTTAAACACAGTTTTCCGAGTTGACATAACTGTTTGAGTTATCAGTCATATTTCCAGTTCCCACGCTGTGGATGAATCGCAGACAGCGATATTTTGATGATATTATGAAATGTAAGAGACATTTCATGGATAGATAGATAAAAACTTTATTCAATAAAAATAACACAATATCATTAAAAGCTGTCTGCAACTTATTTACAAAATTTTCGCTTTTTATTACAAACGTGATAAAAAGCTCAGGACATTATGGTGAACGCTTAGTAAAATATTCGAAAACAAAATAAAAATGTTAAAAAAAATAATAATTCAATGCTGATCTGGGAGAAAAGAAAAAAGCATATAATGAACTAGCTGCTTGTTTTCCCACGCAGATCGTAAAGGCCGGTTTTTTTTGTCAGCCCATTAGAGAACCACTTCGACGGCGTTATCATTAGCGGCAAGTAAATCTTACAGGGTGCTGGTGGTAGGGCCCCCGGGGCAGTGAAGCAGGTGCGCCATAGTCTGTGGGGAGGAACGACACTCGCAACGTTCCGTGAGCTATCAATCATTTTCCACCTGAACAAAAGCTCTCCACAAGGCATGACGACTGAAAGAATATTTTTAGCCCATCGGTAAGATTATTAAAAAATATTGTATACGTATTTTTTCTTTTCTCTGAGAAACAAACATTTACGAAGATACAGGGCATTTGAATTTCGCATGATGTCACGGCTAAGTCACAGAATACAGTAAGAATAAGCAGAACGGAATCTCCTAAGGTACGCGCAATATCATCCGCACCTCTCCCCCGGTTCTTGACGGCCAACGTGAGTCATCGAGGCGAAAACGGGGGAGAGGTGCGGGGACGGGGAACGGTGACGCCTGGGTGACGCATATTGCGCGTACCTTAGGAGATTCCGGCCTGTGGCTAAGTACGATTTTTACATAGCGGTGACTTAAAAAGCAGACTCTGGAACTTATATGTTCTGTATCTTTGTGAATTTTTACTTATTTGATAAACTGTAAAATATGGGTCCATTATTTTAGGATAATCTACAAAACGGACTAACTAGAATAATACTTTTTTGACCCTGTCGTTTTTTTTTTTAAATTGGCTTGAGACCCTGTCTTTACCTCCATTAAGTAAGCAAACGATTTGAAGATCAACACAAGCAGACGTGAGACGTACCAAAGCTGTCGGACCAACCGATCATCCGCCATAAAACTCAGAGTCGTTAAACCCGGCTGATCCAATTAAAACCCGGCGCAAAACTTAATAATTGCTTTAAAAATTCCTCACGATGAGACAAAAACAATAATTCCGTAGTTTAAGAGCTTGCCGCAAGAAATAATAAATCCAACGCTGAAATGCTACGATATCCATTCAGAAAGGTTATTTCAATACAAATTACAGCTACTTGCGTTGCTCGCCTCAGCGTGCCGACAATTCTGCAAATATTTTTCTCTTCTCTAACCCTTACATCATAAAAGCTATACTTTTGATGTATGAAAAACAAAAACCTACCATAACACTATGAAGTAAAGTCTAAAATTAATTAAAAGTATATGTGAATTACGGCATTTTGAATGAGCGAGTCGCGCACTGATTGAAATTCCATGTACCAACAATGTCTATCTGTATTTAATACCTATTTGTTCAATTTATATCTACAAGGTAAAAGCACAAGATATATCGCTGATTTGTTATATTGTTTTATCTTTAAAAATGTTACCCACCAAGCCAATTAGTGCGATAGTGTTAAGAAGCGCATAAATCGAATATCTACACTATTTTGTCGTAGGATCAACTGCGTCTTAAAAGGTTTTATTCGAGCTACTGCGCAATAAACAACTTTTTAAAGAATAAAAAAATGGAGTTTACACAGCGAGAAGATAGATAGAGCAAGTAAGTAATTGGTACTTTGTGTTTCGGTAAATAAATAAAACTTTTTTTAAAGCAAGACGAACGTGACTATGAATCTTTCAGTATTTCGGTAATATTGTTATTTATTTAAAAAGATAAAGATACACTATCACGTCTCTATCCTTTACGGGGCAGACGGAGTCCAGGGCTGTAAAATCATTCTATTTTCGGATAATCAGGTGATTCAAGCTTGCAATAACCTAACCTAACCTAACCAGCCTGGAAACAACTTTTCACAAAGTATGCTTCCCAGTGGGAATTGAACCCATAACCTCCGGATCACAAGGCAAACGCCTTGACCACTGGACCACGGAAGGCTACCATTATAAGTATGCCTATATTTTTTTCAATAACTTGACATCATTGATCCGTCTGTAAGCAATTCAGTAGACTAAACAATACTGTCAGTCATGAACTCTTCCATAACACCTTAAGTAGATCTTAACTTAAGGTTTAACATAAACAATATGTACGAGTATACAACATATAAGGTACATATGCGTAATAAATCGAACCACGACCTGTACAAGATCACTATAGTATAATGAAATTAAAATAACAGCCAAAAAACAAAAAAAAATCGGCATTTCCATAAAAAAGTATGCAGCCTGGGATTTTTTTATGGAAATGCGGATATTTTTATACTGTTATTTTAATTAAATTATACTATAGTGATCTAGGATAGCCTATAGTTAGATTTATCACGCATATGTCACTTGTTTACACGTTGTATAAGTGTCTAAAATTATAGTCTTACTGAACACTAGTACAAAAGTACTCGTTGATGTCTTTATTAACGAGAATAAACAAGATTTAAAATAAGTCCTTATAATATTCTTTCTACTGTTGATCACGTTTGCCAAAAAGAAAAAACTATGAACTGTATTCATTGTCAAATATATATATTTATATTCTGCGTACGTGAGCCAAATCCACACATTGGTTTCATAGTTCTTACATATCTATCTATATATGAAAATACCTACAGAAAATTAAATAATAGCGTTTACGAGCAAGTGCGCTCATAATCTTCACAAATTGTTATAGAGTATTATAAATATTTATGTAGTCTATTTAGGGTTTTTGAATGTAGAAAAATATCTTTGAATAGGTAATTATGTATTTTAGGTACATTTTTAATAATTGTCTAATTTATAGTTAATTAGATTATGCCATATCGTACTAAACTTGCTTTTATCATCACCACCTGCAGGTTGTCTGCTGTTACATTTTTTGTAATAAGTGAAATAATTAAATAAAATAAAATTGTAGTATAATTAAGTCTTTATCCCTACAATGTTTCAGTAGCCCATGATGGTCTAAATTTTTAAAAGTTTATCTATCTTAAAGAATATTAAGAAAGACTAGGACCATTGGCTAAAAGCCTTAATAAGATAAAAAATGTGATTGCACAAAATACGGATCATGTTAATAGACAATGAGACTAGCAACCTATCACTATTTTGATTCTTTTTTCCACCTTCTCGCCCACCGTCACGCTAAAAGTGGCGTTTGGGTCTTGCAGATCTGGGCTCTCTCTTCTTAGGGCCTCAAAACCCAAAATGTTTGTCTGCCCCATTAGGGATAAAGACGTGATAATATGTGTGTGTGTGTGTGTGTGGAATCTTCAAGAATTACGGGCAAGCTAAGGCTAAAAATCCACGTAGCAAATTGTCCATCGGTCCCTTTTCATTCACGCACGAACCCTAAGAAATAATATCTGCTTATTAGAAAAAACGAGTGGACAAAACGGACGCAGTGGAAGGAATGTTGATTATAATACCACCAGCGGAGTTTTTATCTCAAAACGTGTATTTTAAAATTACACTACAATGTCCAGAACTCGACTTCTATGGATAGCAATAGTAATTGCTCACAAATGGTCTTGGAATTGTAAAAACTAAGAAAATATTTATAACTTCTCTGCTACACAAAAATGCTTCGATACTTACCTATTTAACATTCGCCCTTTAAATAGGTATGTAATTATGTCCAAAAAAAGAAACTTAGATCAAATCTTAAAATTCATGTTTTGATGAATGTTATAAATATCACTCATCCATAGTGATATTTTAAGGATTTCATTACTTATAAAATTAATTAAAGTGGTTGACAGATTGGCTTTGCACCATAAATTGTCCCTTTTTTGTACCTTGGGACTAAACTAATAAACTAACTTTTGTGTATACGAATTTTTTGCTATTTAAAAATTAAATAGCTATAATTTTCATTTGTATTCTGTCACTGCACAGTTTATCGTCCTACCAATTAATTCTTCTTACTTTCATTAATCTCACAAACAATCTGTCGACCAACAGTTTACTACAACAACTACGATATTTCGAACCACAATTCTTATTTTATTTATTTATTTAATTTTTATTGAGCCAAAAACTACAATAGGTAGACTTAATGCTAAAGCGTTCTATCCCTGTCAACCTTTAGAAGAGAAACAGATAGAATAGTTGGCGTCTAAAATAGAAAGAAACAATCCAGAGATAATAAGTAAGAAATAATAATAAGTAATAATTCTTCGCACGTTTGTATTTAGAAGTTCAGCTACGTACATACAACTAATTAGACGTTTAATTATGCTATGCACTCATATTAAACCTTGTACATTGGCATATTTATTGCCCTATAAATATATGTCGTTATTCGATAATAATTGAATTCACCGTTCAAAATTATTCTAACACAGCAACTATGATTAATTGATTATGTCGCGCGTGCTGTATGCACATTGCACATAGCTTCACATTAGCATACACGCCTAGGGATGCAACTGTTATGGTGGGGGTATTTAAAAAAAAATAAGGCCCGGTATTAAAGCCCTTTAGAGCCTAGCCTATCTTTAGTTTCTCGTTTCATTATTCCTAACCTATAACCTAACAAATTTCAATCAAAGGGTGGTGTAGGTCCTTTGATTTAAGGGGGCTTCTGGCGACAAACCTATACGACTCCACTTGTTTCTTCTATGCTGGTCTGGCTGGTAAATAATTACTTTTAATGTTTTATTTAAAGTAACGTGACATAAGATCATAATAATATTGTTAAACGGTTTATTTACTCAATAAAAGATGAAACCAGGATAGTTGCCCCGATTGTAATTATGGATTAACCACATGTTATTCTATTAATCCATCGAAAGATCCTCCAACTATCAATAAGTTATAACCGTGTTTCATGTCTCTGTGCGATTGCATAGTATTACAAATAAAGTATATTGCTTTTTGTAAATAGAGATATAAAGGAAACTGCTTGCCCTGATTGACAATAGGCATGATGACTAAAAAATTTTTGGCCCATCGGTGAGATTATTAAAAAATATTGTACTTATATTTTTCTTTTCTCTGTGAAACAATAAATGACGAAGATACAGCGCATTTAAATTTCGCATGACGTCACGCTTTCATACGATTTTTACACATCGGTGACGTCACAAGCCCCTTCTCTGGAACTTAGTTACTCTGTATCGTTGTGAATTTTTTACTTTTTTGATAAACTGAAAAATATGAGTACATTATTTTTGGATAATAATCTAACTAATGGACTAATTAGAATAATACTTTTCTGACCCAGTCATCATCCCTATTGTCTAAATCGATTGAAACTTGGTCGCCCTATCCGTCTATATTAGGTGAGTTAACAATTTTTATACACTATCACGTCTTTATCCCTAACGGGGTAGACAGAGCCAAAGGCGGTAAAGCCCAGGCCACTTTTAACATAATGGTGGGCATGAAGGTGGAAAAGGGAAATCATAATAGTGATGGGTTGCTAACCGCATCGCCTATTCATATGATACAGATTCTTGCCCATTCCCTCGATCGGCTTTTACGATCTGCACGGGAAGAGAAACAGCTGGTACATTCTATGTTTTGTCTTTTTTCCCAGACGAGCAAAGAAGACCGTTTTTATATTCATAATAAATATGGCACCAGACACGTTTCATATCATACCATCGGATCAACGTATCGTCGCGTCCCTACTCCGCCATTGGGTAGCTCGACGAACGATTGTCACCATTGAAATTTGCATCAATTACCATTCATTACTACTGTCGTGCCGACGGTTCGCCTACTTAGGCTCTGCTCTGCATGATCAAGGAGGTTCTGAATTATCATACCAGCATACAGGATGTTTGAAGCGCGCACAAGCGTCCGTGAATTTGTTACTTTAACTAAGTAGGTTATATTAAATGGTTTGAAATCTGATTGACTGAAGAACTATTTTTGGCTCATCAGGTAGATTATAAAAAAATATTGTTCAAGTATTTTTTCTTTTCTCAGACTTACATATATTGACGACGATACAACGCATTGAAATTTCGAATTACGTCACTGTCTTAATTTGTACAGGACGGTGACTTCACAAGCATCCAGTCCGGAACTTCGATGCTCTAGCCGTATTTTTGTGAAATTTGACTAATTTGATAAATGGAAAGTCTAACTGACTGACTAAATAGAATAATACTTTTTTGACTTTGTTTACATCCCTATTGTGAAATCAGTAGCAAAACTGTTAACTAAATAAATAGGTACCTACTGTATATGTTTATAATAATAAATATTAATGTATACATTATAAATATATAGAATACCTATAGCAATAGTAGCAGTCTCGCAACATGTTTACCTAATTTATGTTTCGTGCTTTTTGTATCTACATGTCAATGGTTGACGGCATACCTTGTAATAGAGCAGAAGTTCAAATAAAAAAATATCAATCATGCCTATTCATTCTACTTTTTACAATATCATTTCTTATCCATAAGTTAAAGGATATAGTAGATCCATAAGTTTATGGGTTAAATCTTTCTTACTTAAACGTTCTAAAGCCTTAAAAATAAAATTTATATTAACACTTACCTAATCATATTGAATAAAAGCAGGAAAATTATAAGTCGCATCCTGTTTTCAACGAGCATTTTCATGTTGGCAACACTATTCGTTTTCGCGGGCACATCGTTTTAGATTTCACTTAGTTTCTCGTAAACACGACGGTGAAAATTCACTAGAGGAAAAACAACTACGGTAAATCGCGTATCACTTTCGCTATTTCGTTTTGATATTTCGGTAATTTGTTGTATATTTTCCGCATTTTCGAATGGTTTGTTTACGTGGCCGTCGGCGCGTAGCCGCCGGTTCGTCTATACAGTTCGTGCGTGGAACGAACCGCGTGGGATGCTAACGCAAGGCGTGTACTACCGCCCAGACATCGACAAAAAAGCCAGAGGGGCGTATCTCCAGGCCACACCTACTCGCTCATTAGAGTTTACGCAATTATCGATATTTGGCCACAACACTGGTCAATCGACAAGCTGTGTGTACTCAAAGCACGCTGGTTTAACAGTGGCATGGCAAACGCAGTCCCTGCCTATATAAAACGGCGCCCCACGCATTATTCTCGGCGTGGATGTTATCCCGCGTTTTAGGGTTAGTTAGAACTGTTTTGTTTGGTTAAGTTCACAAGTTCGCAGTTGTCTTGTTTCAATGTTTGTTTTGCTGTTTTTGTGCCTATACAACGTGGAAGGGACATACCCGTAATAAATTAAACCACGGGCTATACTATATCTTTATAGTATAATGCAATTTAAATAACAGCCGAAGAACAAAAAAAATTCGGCATTTCCATACAAAAGTGCGCGGCCGACCGGGCGATTTGTATGGGAATGACGATTTTTTTTTTGTTTTTTGTCTCTTATTTTAATTTCATTATACTTTAGTGATCTAGTATAGCCCGTGGTTCAATTTATTACGGGTATGTCCCTTCCACGTTGTATAAGCAGTAAATAAGTAGTTATGTGACGTGTGCTAGACAGTCACATAACTACATTCATAGGTTCTTATTAACTTGGCCTATCAACTTGTTAGCTCTACCTACCTACTTCGTAACAATTGTTAACTGATAATATTACATCCAAATATTTGTGTATTACATCCAATATGTATATTAACATCCAAAAATATTTCTTTATTCTTATTTCAAATTTTTATTGGAGTAGATAATTGAAATGTTTTAGCAAAATTGTCGACAGCCAAATCACAATAATGATAAATTGCACAATAATCGTAAGGGTGGGACTACATTACAATAACCCTTAACTCGGGGGTGACATCGACCCCTTCATTAGGGTCAGGGGCGATTTAGTCGCGTGCGCAACTACAATGAACATCCCTTAAGTTTTACTTTTCACTTAGGTCATCCCTTATTAATTATGTAGATTTAACAGCAAAAAACTCCTATTATTGTAAAATAAGTTAGAAAGTAATAAGTTTTTTTAAAGATAGTATGTAAGTATTTTGTACCCCCGTGTGGTTCCGGGTCAGAATAGGACTACTCCATCTCTTCCTGTGGATGTCGTAAGAGGCGACTAAAGGACTTAAGGGTCGGCACCATGTAAACTGGGTTTGCGCGGGCAACAAGTTTGTACAGAAAGCGTTTGATTTAAGTCAAATAATGTATACACATAGATAGAGGAAGAGTTGGGACAGTAGACGAAAAAAATGAATTTATAAAAAAAATTGTAGTTTTCCTAAAAACAAGCATTGAATTTACCCAAAAACATGCAAAACGCACTTTGCGCGGGCAATAGTTATGGCTTAAGAAGAAAAGACCACTAAGAAAATTACATACCTAGTTATAGGTGAATAGACTAGCCAGTAGACGAAAACCGTATTTTTTTAATTTTCATTCAGAAAAAGTAAGATAATTGTAAAGAAACCTTAAAGAAATATTTTAGAAAATCTTGCTACAAACTGGCTTGTTTTTCTGCGTAAAGAAATATTCTAACAAGGGATTGCTTATATTTTATAAAAATAAAGGCTATTTTGAAACATTATTCTTAATATGTGCTTACAATGCAATCACGCAATAATAAAAAAAAAAATTTTAAAAATTGGATGTTTTGCAACGTTTTGGACAGAATTCTCTGAAATGGCGGCCATGTTCCTTTCATACAAATTCAGTTGCCCGCCGGGCGTTCAGGAAGGAGGCCGTGTCGAATTTTTCAAAAAAATCCATTTTCGAATTACGTAAAATTGCATTACAGTCTAAAATATTTCAATAAAAAACTATGTACAAACTGCCAAATTATGTCATACTTTTGCTACACTATGGTACAGTTTTGACATTTTGTTGACGTTCAAGTAAAGATGTAATGCTATCGCAGATACGACATCGCACATTTTTTTTTAAAATTTTATTGAAAACTAAGTCAATGAAAAAAATAATTTGGTTTGATTTATTACCTATATCTTTTAATTGGCGATTAGGGTGAAAATCGGATTGGAACTTTCTCGGGTCGCGGAATCATATTAACTGTTTTTGTAATAAATGGTGCTGTTTAATTAGGGTTTTACAATTATTTTGAGGGGTGATTCAGTCTGAAATTTTGAACAACTTTTCCCCATGAATATATATCAAAATACTACGTAATATATCGAACCACAGGCTATACTAGATCTATACTTGGCTAGGCAGGCAGGCTATAGTAGGCTATTTATCTATACTAATATTATAAAGAGGAAAGATTTGGTTGTTTGTTTGTTTGCATTGCATGGCTCCGAAACTACTGGACCGATTTAAAAAAAACTTTCACCGTTGGAAATTTGCAATATCCCCGAGTGACATAGGCTTTGTGTGTACCAAGGGCGAAGCTGGGGTTGACTGCTAGTATAGTATAATGATATTAAAATAACAGTCAAAAAACAAAAAAAAATCTGCGTTTTCATACAAAAGTGTGCAGCCGCCCGGGAAATTTGTATAGGAACCGATTTTTTTGGTGTTTTTACTGTTTTTAGGATTTCGCTTGTCTGTCTGTCCGTAAGTCACAGCCAATCTGCTACGAAACTATTAGAATGATTTAGTTGAGATTTAGTACCTACACTTATGTAACTTAGTGACCCAAAGATAGACGTATAACGTAAATAAATGAAATTTAAAAAAGGGGGCCACTTATGTTGGGTAAATTAGACATTAAAAAAAAGTTTTAATAACAAAATCGTGTGACATATCAAATGAAAGAACTTTTTATGACATTTTTAAATATATTTTTCTGTCAGTGGAACACAAAACGTGTAGTTTTCCAAGTCACCGCTCGCGTAAAATACTATTTGATTGTATTTTTGAGAACGTCCTGTCAGCGATAAGTAATATTGATTTACACAGAAATATCATAAATTTGTCTATGGTTCCCTAAAATTTAAACTTAACCAAAATAAACCGGCCACGTGCCGTGACGGGCCACGTGCAGTGTAGGGTTTCGTAGTCAGTATCTACTTGTTTTATGTAACTAACAACTGCCTAACTTTAGGTCTGAATTCAGTCCATAATACTGAACAACTTTCAACAAGGAACAAACTAAATACAAAAATTATTTTTGATCTCTTACACACAAGATTTGGCAAAATGTAATATTTATGTAATATATGTATGGAATACGTAAGGACAAATCACACTAATTAAGCTAGCCCCAAAGTAAGTTTTAAACTTGTATTATGGGATACTAACTCAATGATACTATATTTTATGATAAATACATACATAGATAAACACCCCACACCCAGGAAAATTTTAAAAAGACCATTTTCTAACTTGCCCTGGCTGGGGCTCGAACCCAGAACCTCCGGATTAGAGGTCTAGCGTGTTAACAATTACGCCACGGAGGTCGAATGGAAAGCAAACATTTTCTTTTCATATTTAATTATGTATTCCTTAGAAAAAGTTGTTCATCATAACATCATGAACTGAATCCACCTGAAATTAGTTTTAGTACAGGGAGACGTTATATACTACTGCCGTGATTTTTTTTAAGTGTCCATATACAACCGTTTAACTGACAGAGACACATAATTCTAACAAAAATTTCCAATCAAAAACCAAATATTTCACAAACGGATTCTAAAACGAAAAAGGGTGTTCATAATCTTACAATATTTTTGTAAGACCTATTCAACGACGTCTCACACCACAATTTTTTTTCAAGTTTTTATTACCACATATCCATGCCCATGCCCAATTACAGCTTTCTAGTACTAATAGTCTATGAGTAAAACTGGGGACAGACAGACAAACAGACATGACGAAACTATAAGGGTTTCTTGTTTACTACGGAACCCTAAAAAGCTGCGTGAAACTAAACAGATTCTCTATTCTAAGGGGTCTTTGTCATTTGCGCTTTAACAAATTTCAAAATACGAGTAATCAACACCACTTGTGCAAATATTTAGCTCCACTTCGCATACGATAAATTCAAAAATTGATGGATGAATGACCGTGCTTTTACAGGTTAAGCAACTTCTAGCTTGGTCACAGTTAGGATGGGTGACCGTGCTTTCAATTTTAATGTTGTCCAAGTTAAATGTTGAGATTCTTATGAATAAATTTCAGTTTTCTCTACCTACATAACTTGGCAGCTATTTAAATTTCAATTGTTTTGTCGGAATTTGAACTTGGCATTTTTACATTTATATTTTTGATGGGATAAAATAAACACCCAAGAACCAGGACAAATTAAAAAAGGCCATTTACCACTTGCCCTGGCTGGGAATCGAACCCAGAACCTCCGAGTGACGGACTAGCGTGTTAAGGAATCGCGACGGAGGTCGACTAATAAATAGAAAAAGTAATAAATTTTACGCAAGATTCGAATAACTATAACTTGGATTTTTTAGAAAGTGCTATATGAATTTCACATATGTTTAAACTCGCTTTTTAAATAAACGTCTTGCATTCACGCACACTACTGTATTTTCGACTTTACTTTTTCTACTGATAGCCTGTCTACTAAAGTGTTAAGTACATTATAATGACGTCTGCCAAGGCCTTAATTCAGAAATAATAATTCAAACAAAATAATTCTTTGATTTGATTGATTTGAAAATTTTAATAAGTATCACGGACTGGAAGTCTTGACGAAAAGAAAAAAGTAAGCTGTATACTAATTCTACGTTACAATTTATGATTACCTACATCTATTGTCCCGTTTACACATTATTAACTCTATGTGACTTCATCTTGACATTTTAATTCCCCTAGCGGGAAAATTTTGCATATTTCAGAGCCAAATCCGACCACGTGGCTTTGTGCATACTGTCCTTAAGCACAAATATCTTGTGCTACAATTGCATTCCCAAAGATTGTTAACGTCGGGCGGCGGCCGGTTGTAAAACTTTTCGCACAAATACATTGCCAAAGAGGGTTGACGCCAGGCAGGCGGTCGGTTGTAAAATTACAGCCGAATCATTTTAACTGTTTAGGCAATTTCTTTACCACTTCGCAAGGTCTTTGGCATCCTTGGGTGACCATTGACGTGCATTTAATAACGGAGAAGAAAAAGCGGGAAAGCGCACCCCGGCTCTGAAGCAGCACAAATACTTTACCAAATAAAAAGTAATAAATATTCTAAAAAAAGCTTCCACCTTCACTTGTGTTTATACAAATAAGTACGTACCTACCTACTATAATAATATATTTATTTAATTTTTGAAGACGTCCAACGTTACTAGATAGATATTTAAATATGTATTTACAAATGTATGACGTGAAATCTAATGAGAAACCACGGCGGAGTGACAATAATTGTCACAAACTTTAATGTTATTAGCGCTCATTCACATATTTCATATCTAAGGCTGTTAAGGGCCAGTGACGAAAACACGTGCCTTTTTTTAAATTGTCTCTCCGAGTTTTCAGAACACAATTTGTCTTACGTATAGTTAAAATTTTGTTTATCGCTATCAATTTAAGTTTCGATTCTCTTACTGAATAGCTATCAGTTGTTTTAGGCTTAAGAAAGCTTTAAAAATCTGACGAAAGTTAAAGAAGAAGTTATAAAAGATACTGTTTGTACTTAAATTATTTGTAATACGAGTATAATACTCAACGCTAGGCAAAATCAACATAAATATAAAAAAAAACCGGCCAAATGTGTGACGGGCCACGCGCAATGTAGGGTTTCGTATTCAGGTGTAACGATTAAAATTGTCTAATAATTTGTTCAGCTATAATTCTTTAATTTGGAAACCCTACTTAGCTCTGATATTTTTCTTTTAAATTCGTTATAAATACTACTGCCGTCGTCTGCCGTGATTTTTTTCACGTGTCCATTTACAACTGTTTTGCTGATAGAGGGGGGGCACTTTACTGTAACAAGAATTTGCACGGGTCGGAAAACAGATCCCTAAATCGAAAAATGGTATTCACAAAGTGAAACCTAATCTAAGAGCCAAGAAAATGTTTCAATCACTAGGCACCTTTAAATCCAGAGTTAAGAAATTCTATGCAGAGTAATAAATTGAGTTATATAAAATATTTATTTATATATTGTATGTAGTTTATTCAACAAATGTCCTCTGCCCTACTGGTCGACTGGAAGAGATCCCTTCTGGGATAAGTCCACCATTTGTAAAATTACCTTTGTTATTTTATTTTGTGTAACTTTCGCTGATGAACTAAGTTTAGCGATGCGGCCAGCAACCCATCACTATTTTTATTTCCTTTTACACCTACATATTTACTGTGATTTTGTCAAACGTCTCTAAAGCGTAGCCTGCCCCTTAACAGTTAAGATTATCATTAATTTGTGAGCACAAACAAAGTACGCGACCGTTAGTTCCACTGGCCACCAAAGTTTTACGACTTGATATTTATGTGAATGGGCGCTTGTCTGTCTGTCTGTTAACTTCATTACCGCGTTTTAGTGGCGATGTGACAACGTTGATTAAAACCTCCGCTTCGGGAACTTTATATTGTGCTAGTTGATTTTATTGACAGATTGACGGTTGAATTGAACAGTAAATATTGAGGAAGATAGAGTTAATTTACTACTTAGATATTACATACGTACGTTATTTGTTTTGATCGAAAGGTATATGTGATGTAGATAATAAAATAGAAGTGAATTATTTTTACATATTTTCGTTTTTATCGTATTTTTTCATATGGAATTGGCATAGTATGTTAAAATCTTTCGTTTAGTAATATTCGTCTTTTGACCCTTTATTCTCTATTCTCCCTTTATTGTCTATCCATCCCATTTAGGCCACCGTTATTTTGGGTTCCACACACTTTCCGGCTTCTTCTTTTTTGCGTGTCTATGATTTTTTTTTAAATTGAGGGGACCATCGCGGGCACAAGATTGCGTTCCGACTCTAGCTCGTTCCAGGTACGCAACGGGGAGGCTCCTTACATGAACTTCTCGACTTTTCTTTTTTACATAACCTATATCTACTAATAAATAATTATATAAGGATATATCACACTGATTGAGCTAGCCCCAAAGTAAGTTTTAAACTTGTGTTATGGGATACTAACTCAACGATACTATATTTTATAATAAATACATACATAGATAAACACCCAAGTCCCAGGACAATTTAAAAAAGGCAATTTTCCAACTTGTCCTGGCTGGGGATCGAACCCAGAACCTCCGGATTGGCGGACTAGCGTGTTGACCATTTACACCACAGAGGTCGTCAAAAATGTACCTACTAACATTTTATAAAAGCAAATAGACATATCTTCTAAATCATGTCCACCTGTGTGTTCTATACTTCCATGGAAATAAATGCCTCTTTTTATGGATAAAATATACACAACAAAGTTACATTAACTTTTTACATGTTATGACTGATGTTGATAGGTGCTTATCTACAATTAACTTACTGTAACCACCTACGAAGAAAGCCTAAACTAGAATCACAAAACGATTGTGAATTCAAAATGCTAATGTCATTACAATTTCAGATAAGTGCCTATCAGTTGTTCAAAGGATCACACAAGATGTGATGATTGTCGAAATAATATGCTGTAAGAGCTGTTGAGTCGAGAGTCGTTACCTCGGGATCAAAGGTGAGGCGTTCCAATTTGCATGATCCTGACCGCGCATAAAGCCATCTCTGAAGCCAATAGGATATGAGATAGGTACATAGAGGGTACTTTTTTGAAAGAAGTTATACCCACATAATATTTTAAGCATAGCTACAGACATAAATTATGTATTTGTGATAAGATATCAAACATAAACTTACATCATGTAATTGAAATATGCGTAATAAAAAAATCGGAATTTCCCTACAAAAGTGTGCAGCAGTGGGCAATTTATAATATAATATGTGACATTCCACGGGTTCCATTTTAAGTTTTCTAACAACCCAAAGGTTGGCTGTCAGATAATGCTTTTAGCATTAAGTCCGCCTATTGTGCTATACAAATTGTATTTTGTACAATGAAGTTAAATAAATAAATAAAGGTACCTTATGGACGCTGGCACTTACGACATTGTGTTATTTCAAGCTAAGTTCATTGTACGAATTATTTTTCTAAACGTCTTAAGCGCCAGTGTCCACAAGGCACCTTTAGCTGTGGAACGTCACATATAAGTAAGCAAGGATTATGTTTTGTATGAAGCCTCTTGGCGGGTGATTTCTCTAATGCCTCCTTGCTTATGTCAAATTCAATGATAAACACTAATTTACCTTATATGTTGGTATTTTCAATCTATGTTGAGTCTTACGCATTCCAGTAATAAACTATACGAAAGAGGTCGCTGTGATTTACCTGTATAACTTTGCAAGTCGGTAATTTTCATGTAGTTAATAATATATTGAGGTGGTCGCCACGATTGTCGGCAAATGAACTACCATTGTATGTCATTAAGACGCAAACACAAGTGTTTAAATAAATATCCGAGAAGATTATAGGTGGATAGGTTACCACATTTAATAGGGGTGTTGCTTGCGGTCCTTGAAAAATTACCCAACAAACTTTCAAATAAAATGATTATGATAAGATATAGAAGAGTAGTTTTTTAAATATAAAAAATTGGTTGCCTGTAAAGTCGGTATACGGGCGAAAGTTTTACGTGACAACGACTTTGCCTTTCACTTTTTATGTCTGTCTCTCTCGCACGCGTGCCTCTCACTCGCTCTCATTGTGAGCGCATAACGTGAGCGGAGCGTAACGCAGTTTCTTGAAGTGTCACCCGGCTAACCAATTTATAAGACGTTGTCACGTCAAAAACTCTCTGCCCGCATTGCAAAAGGTCGCAAAGTCCATTGCTTGCATTTTGAGTCGAATTTATTAAGTGATTTAAATTTTAAATTCAATTCTAGTTTAATCAATACGTGTTTCCAATTTAATGATTTAATAAATAATTATGTTTATTTATTACTACTGATGTGTCCATTTCTGTGCATTGAATTGTGATTGATTGAAAATGTGTTTAATATATTAGTAAAAAATCCATGGCTATTAATTTTATCAACTGCATCTAAACACCTAATAATTCATAACAGTTGTAACAGTGATGGATCTTTTTGGGTTTTTTAGGATTTCCCCAAATCTCAGTAAATTTTAGCCAATGGCACCACTATCAACCACATCTATAGCTTTACGTCTGTATATTACCCAGCATCTTGCTTGCGGCTACTGTCAAACATCATTTCGATAAAATTTTCCCATTCCTTGGTAAAACGTAAACGCTGCCAGTACTATCAAATACACCTTTAGCTTTTACGACTATTTTACCCAGCACCTCGCTCGCGATTACTGTCACGCATAATTTTATTAAAAATTCCCAAAATCGCGGTAAATTCTAACCACTGGCAACAATATCAACCACACCTATAGTTTTTACGACCTCGCTCGTGGTTACTGATACGTATCATTTTATTTAAAATTTTCCCAAATCTCGGTAAAATCCAACCACTGGCAACAATATCAACCACACCTATAGCTTTTACGTCTGTATTACCCAGCACCTCGCTCGCGGCTACTGTCACGCATCATTTTGTGTTATTATCAATTACTTGGCGGATAGCCTCCCGAGTGGGCTGGGAACATGTTGCGGTGACGGTGTTGCTAGATATATTGAGAAATTATCAAGTAAGAATTTAATAAAGCGATTTGATATTTATTACATCACAAGATTCCATAGACGCTACATTTTCATATGTTGGAAAAGAAAGTAGGTAAGGTATTTATTTTCTTTTTAACTCAGGACGCATAAAAGTTATACAACGTGTAACAGAAAGGGAGTATCAACCCGAAAGGGTGTTCGTTAACACCCTTTCGGGTTGATACCCCCTTTTTGTTTTGTTTTTGTACTAATCAATCTGAACAACTTTTACTATGGAACCATCCCTGAAATCGCGAAAAAAAAATCTGCAGCTCCATGAAAAATTAAATAACTACCGTGCCAAAATGTATGGAGCTACAGATTTTTTTTGCGATTTCAGGGATGGTCCCATAGTAAAAGTTGTTCACATTGGTTAGTACGTTAACACCCTTTCGGGTTGATACCCCCTTTTTGTTACACGTTGTATAATAGTACCTATGTTAAATGATGACTCGTCATACTTAAACCTTAACAAGATATAAGTATTTTTTAAAACTAAAACCCGTCTAAGGAAAAATTCATACTGAAAATTACATTTATCCAGTAAATGCAGGCACAGCAGGGAGCAACAGCTAATAATGTGTATATTTTTGAAATGCGCTTTTTAAGCCATTTCATTTAATACCCCACTCGGTATAATTAGATTTATTTTATGTTTGAGTTCGTTACTTTATGGCCTATAGAGGGCGCCATAGTAGATTTACTGTGACGTCACATAGCTCATAACTAGCTGTCGACGATACCTCATTTGTCAAAATACGAGGAACAGATGAACATACAACGAACAACTTTCCCCAGGAACATTCTTATATCGAAATATGAAAAATAAGTTTTGACCTCTCATACAATTATTTATTTATTTATAAAAGTTGAGCGATCAGCTGATCCGAATTTCTATTCTAAAATAGTACCTATAGAATGAATCTTTATTTGAATTGAAACACAGTTTGTATGGAAAGCAAACAAATAATTTTCAGATGACGACCTCCGTGGCGTAATGGTTAACACGCTAGACCGCTAATCCGGAGGTTCTGGGTTCGATCCCCAGGCAAGGCAAGTTGGAAAATGGCCTTTTTCAAATTGTCCTGGGTCTTGGGTGTTTATCTGTATATGTATTTATCATAAAATATAGTATCGTTAAGTTAGTATCCCATAACACAAGATAAGAAATTACTTTGGGGCTAGCTTAATCAGTGTGATTTGTCCCTATATATTTATTTATTATTTATATTTCGATATATGATCCTTGGGGAAAGTTGTTCAGAATCATAGTCTGTATTCACCCTTAAAATAGTTTCAGTATATTCTGTTAGACGTTATATAATACTCCTTTTGGCTTCGCCATAGTGGGGTAAAAATGGAGGCATATATTGTGCACCCATCTAAGGTCATTGACCCATCTAGATACAGTCTGTAGTAACCAATGCTTTACGAACGTTAAACTTGGTCTCGGAGTCATTTCACTAGGTACCAAATACCGTCACATTCATAAAAAATTATATAGGTGATTTTATGTAAGAAAAAAGATTGTTCCTTAAATCAGTAGCGTTATACTGTAAAAAAGCAGATTTTTTAAAAATAAAGCGGTTATTCTCAATTGTAAATTCTAAATTTTTATTTACTTCTATGAATATTTATCTAGTATCATAAAACCTTTCTTCATTAATTCATCCAAACGAAGTCTTCATAGCGTTCTGTGGCCACAAACAAAGTTACCCATAAAGTTACACGGTTTAACCCTTACTCCCATAAACGCATGTTAATTGTCCCGACGTTTGTTACCGCGCATAAGCACAATTAGAAAACTTTAGGGGACCATATAAAAGGGCTATAAATCAGCGAGGGTCGAACGCGATGTTTTAGGCCGGCTACAGTCTGACGATCGCAGCAGCGCTGCTGACTGTTTGTAATCGTTGAGTCGAAAAATTTAGTCATTTTGTAGAAGCAACCATAGACGCCAGTTTCTTAATAAGTATTAAAATTATTGTTCTTTTTTATAGGCATTTGGCAACAAGAATGGCAAAGTTTTGTTACCTTAGACTCAGTTTAAACCAACATGCTTACAGGTGGAAACAAGAATCAGAAAAATATACAGATGTCTAGCCTATCGTGTATATAAATATTTCAGGTTTTAACTATTCCATTGATCGATATTGGAAAACCATTGTATGTACCATATACAACTCGAACAAGATAATGAAGAAAGGCTATAAAATTCGACATCGACATATCCCATGATTTGTTAGTTCTTAACTGGGTACACAAAGCCTACGTCTGTAAGACCCAAAGACCATAGAGCTCGTAATATTTTATGTCACTTATGGTCATTAATTCAAGCGGACCTTACCCAAGGTTGCTTAACATGTAGAAGCGCTATTATTGTCCACTAAACTATCGAGCTCCAAAGAGCTTTTCTTAAATTTTTAATGAGAAAAGAAATTAAATCGGTTAAGTTTTGAAGGAGAAATCAGAGGACTACGAAATGTTGATTTTGTGTAAATGTTGATAAGTATCTTCGGTCCGAGATGCAGTTGTCTATCGCACTCCCTCGGTTGTTGTTCGGGCACAGAGTGATATCACATATTTTCTGCTTGGTCTTATGGTTGACCGGTATAGAATGCCATATGGCATTAGGTCCACCACTTGTACAACATTTTTGTGCAATAAAGTTTTTGAATAAATAAAATAAAATAAATCAATAGAATTACAAATTACAAATACCTATTCCTCAATTCTCTTGACCTTAGTGTTTCCTCTTAAATCGCTAATGTACTGGCAGCCTATCGCACCGTCCATAGATAACAGTGGACATCCGTGCCGTGTGCGGCCGGCTTAGGCCCGCTCGAGGCGATCTCGTTAGCATGCGTATGCGACATTTCACATGCGCTAATTGCAAGCGTTTAGCCATCTTGATAAACTGCCCTTGCTTACGAAGCTTTGTAGAATAATTTTGATTGGAGTAGAGATGATCCAATTTTGGTAGAGTTAATGTCAAGAAAAGATGTCAAGAAGATAAACATCGTGAAAATGATTGAGATAACGTAAGTATGTGTGTAACATACATATTTTACATCTGTACTTTTTTGGAGCAAGCCCCATAATATTATACGGTAGGTATTATATTATGGGGCTTGCTCCAAAAAAGTATTGAGTGACCAATTTTAGGTAAGTATCGGAACCTAATGCAATAGTAAGTACAAGAGCGTTGAGAATATATACCTACTTTTCTTTACAAATCAGCGCTCAGCTAAACGGATTTTATGTAAGAGGATGAAAAAAATTTATCGATATTCAATTTTTAGTGGCATAATTTTTTATTTTTATTTTTTTTCTTATTGGCCTAACTAATCCAAGTTATTCAGAATATGTTATTTTTTTCGAGAGACATTTCTAACTACCCTTGACTGCCTACTTGCAGGTCTACGCCTACCTAATCAATGAGCCGTATCTATCGGTTTCCATCCATTAGCATTCTAAACACTCCACGCAAACCCGGGTAATTGAAACATAGCTATAAATATAAACTTCGCTTTGTATTGACCACTATTAATGTAGATATTTTTATCACTGCATCCGTATCGTACATTGATTACCTATTTGATATTTTTGGTGTGCTCCCGTTGGAATTTCTAGTTTGAATCCATACCGTCTATATCAAACACAGACTGTCTATTATTCGCGCAAATCAAGTTTGTGTTTTAAACATTTAAATCATGCATAATACAAAAAATATGATACAATGAATTGGAAGGAAATTTAATTTTATTAAGTTATAACAAGAGAATATGTTGTACTAATAGTACCATGGACAAACACATATTATACTAGCGGGCTGACTACCCCATACAAATAAACAAACTCTGCTAGAAAGCTAAAATCCTGTATTATTTCTAGATGTCACTACTACCTCGCTCGCTGGTCATACAATGGGGTACTTTTTCTTCTTATTAGCGAGTCGGAATAGCTAATATTATTATAAGTATGAGTGTAAACCAATGTGTGGCCAAACTTAATCCTCTGTCAATTGAATTGAATTGAAAGACATTTATTTGCTGCTATAACACACAGACTTACAAAAAATAGACAAACATAATAACAAATTAGACACAAAAACATTACAACTTTCAATGTGTGTGCAATACAAAAAGGACACAGCTCAGTGGTAATATTGCCCGGGAGCAATACACTGATTTTCAGCTGTGGCCTCAAGATATGCGCGATACTTAAGGCCGTACCTAAATTTTCCGGGGTCCAGTGCTGCCCCCATTTAAAATAAATCATTTCAAAGAAAACGAGACAACATTTAAATTTTTGCTACTACCAAATCCTAGATAACCTTTCAAAGTATTTTATGAACTACTGTTTACAGTTTATAATGAGAACGTTAAGCTTTACTACGCACATTAGCTAAAAGTGGCCGTTTTTCGCAAATGTGCGTAGTAAAGCTTAACGTTCTCACTTTAAACTGTAAACAGTAGTTTATAAAATACTTTGAAGGGTTATCTAGGACTTGGTAGTAGCAAAATTTTAAATGATGTCTCCGTTTTCTTTGAAATGATTTATTTAAAATGGGGGCAGCACTGGACCCCGGAAAATTTAGGTACGGCCTTAAGCCGACGGTATATCCACGAAAAATCAGACATGGCGCTTGTTTATTTGTAGAAAATGAACCACTACGAAACTAACTAGTAGCTCCACTTAGCTGCAACATTTAAACTAAAAATCGAATTACGCTTAAAAGTATAAAGGTTGGAAGTTCGCTAATATTTGTGGCTCCATAATAGTACTATTTATTCTGCAATATTTTTCTACCTGAAGTAGATTCAATTCATTATGTAAGTCACTTTTTCCTAAGTATAGAGACTTTAAGGCTGGGCCTGATGTGGATAATCTTTGTTTTGCTCCCGCTTCCACGCACACTAATTTACATTGTAAATTATTCAGAATAATTTACTCTGTAAATTAGTGCGTACTTAGTGCGTGAGTACCATGCGCGGTAAAAAAATCGCGGTAGGTCAATGAGGCTGGTTTTGGTTTTGAGGTTGTTTACGTTTTACAAAGAATATTTAAGAGTTATTTAAAAAGTAAGACATATGATGACTGCCTTATGTTTGATACAATTATAATCCAAAGTTACAGGTGCTAATTTATTGTATTTCCTGAATACTTTCCGTTTTAGTATAATTCTGAGGTGATTTGGAGACAACCACGCAATGTTTTTCTATGGAAAAAAATTTAAGCAGTCGTGTTTTCGAAACATATTATGTATATAGTTGGTCCTGAACTTTGCTGTGTTATTATTTCAAAGTGAGTATTTCGATACTATTAATAATAATATTTAAGATAGCTCTAATTACTATTAGGGTCAGACGGGCTCTTAACAGTAAGCTTGGGTGGTCTCTGTAACTAGGACGAAGAAGAACACACCAGAATTTCTACAGGTTCCGAATAAATTAACGATAGGGTTGGTATAGTAATGGATATTGCTCGTGTTTTGTATCTACCTGATATTGCGCATGTTCGTTCAGTATAGTTTTACAAATTGCTATAAGCTATTTTATTTTGTACAGTAGTCGGTGTCTTTTATTTGCATCCTGTTGCAGGTATTTTATTTTATCTACACTAATATTATAAAGAGGAAAGATTTGTACCTATTTTTGTATGTTTGTAATGAATAGGCTCAAAAAGTATAGGGCCGATTTAAAAAATTCTTTCACCGTTGGAAAGCTACACTATCCCCGAGTGACATAGGCTATGTGTGTACCACGGACGAAGCCGGGGTGGACTGCTAGTAATTAATATAAATAAATTTAATGGGCTTTAATGTCCTTTTATCTTTAGAATAGAACATAATTGTATTTATTGCCAAAAATACAGGAGTAGATTATTGCTATTACCTTAGGCTATTACTATCTTGTTCGACCAAGCGAGCGCAAAGCGTCTCCGTTCCAGGACCATTACTCCATAATAGTAATCGACGCACGTCCGATAGTGTCGTCCTAGTTCAATGCCAAACTAAATTATACCATACCATTATTTTGTAGCGCTCATTGTTGCTTGACACTGTAACACTGGCACGTAGCTACGTATGTGATTTCGCTTTTGGAGTAATGGTCCAGCTTGGGTTAAAATGCATTCGCGTGTCTGGACCCATTTCTTAACCGACTCTCGTGAAATTTTGTGAGTACTCGTAGTTTCAATAAAAAATTCTTCTGCTTCTGTTTTTTGGTATTTTTTCAAAATGTGGCGCTTCATACAAGCGGAGTAACATTTATGCCTACTACTACTACTACAAACGAAACTATACATCCGTGCACACCCGTGTCCACTGCAATGTGTTAGTTTCAGTGTTCAAAGCCATCAAAGCCACAAAGAACGGGGGAGAGGTGCGGGGATGCCATATCGCGGGGGACGCTTTGAGTTTCCGTTCTTTATTTTAATATTTATATTAATTCTGTGATCACGCAAGACAGCCTCGCGAGGTTTACAGTCACAGATTCACTAGTTTAATTCTTTGTCAAGTTACCAGTCTGCTGTTTGTGTTGGACATTAATGCATTTTTATTTATTTACAATCTCTATGGTACAATTAAATAAAGTTCTTTACAAAGAGTGATTATGTGTAACCTTGCTTTGGGACAAACTAGTTGATTTACAGCTAAAAATAAACTACACAGTCATTATTCACAAATTATTGCCGTTTATTGACAGAAACGTCTTATTTGGCATTTACAAATTAATTTTAGTTTTATCACTGACATTTAGTTGTTAATTAAAATATTTTGCTTTGAACATCATTGATGTGTATTTGTGTAGACATTTTAATTATTGTTTATTGATTGGTATACATACATACTGTCACGCCTGTTTCCCATGGTAGTCAGAGAATATACGAGTATGGATCTCCACTTTCTACGATCCTCGCAAAGCTCTTTCGTTTTCGACACTCATTATTTTTTTCATTCAAGCTCTTAGATTAATATATCCGGCAGTATCATCTCCTCTCGTTTTTAGGGTTCCGTACCCAAAGGGTTCAAAAGGGACCCTATGACTGAGACTCCGCTGTCTGTCCGTCTGTCCGTCTGTCCGTCTGTCCGTCTGTCTGTCCGTCTGTCTGTCCGTCTGTCACAGGGCTCTATCTCTTCAACCGTAATAGCTAGATACTTGAAATTTTCACCGATTATGTATTACTTATAGCCGCTATAACAACAAATACTAAAAATAAGAAAAAGTTAAAAATTAAGGGAGGTCGTCATACAAGAAACTTGTTTTTTTTTTTTTATTGTACGGAGGTACGGAACCCTTCATGTACGGGTCCGACTCGCACTTGCCCGTTTATTTTTCTAATGAATTTGGTAACACATTTTTTCAATGACTTTTTAGTTTTTGAATCAAGACACTGTGAGTTGTTGAGTTGCCAAAAAAGCGTACAACATTTTCACAACCTGGATTAAAATTACGTATTTTCTTTTTAAAGTTCAACAAAATGGAGTTAGCCGCAAATGGATATGAACGATTATTTTGGTTAAAATTACAGATAAAAAATGGTGACCTGAAATAAATACACCAATCAAACCACTTTGAAACAAAAATAAAAAACAATTCATTACATCGTCTTAGTCTCCCATCCACGGCTGGCGGCCTACGTCTATGGAAAAATCAAAAGCAATCTTATTTTGTTTATTTCTGAATGCATTCAATAACGCACTCCCATAAGGATTCATATAAAACATTATCTTGAAATCGCTAGCAACTTTTTCCAGTCAATTAGACAGAGTTATTCCCGCTGTCAGCGAGTGTCCACGACTCCAGTCTACTGATTTATCGTCAGTGGTCGCATGCCAGGCGCTCCGAGCGAGCGAACTCGCCACATAAACTATCGATAGTGCAGGTGAATAGTTAACACCCAAAGAAGGTTCACGTCAGTCAGGTGGCTGGTCGTTAAATTACAGTACAAGATATAGATTAAAAAAAAACCGGCCAAGTGCGAGTCGGACTCGCGCACCGAGGGTTCCGTACAAACCTGCAAGGTTTAGTATTTGGTATGAATTTCAATTTAATACCTCTACGCGTTTATGAGGAAATGGGTAGTAAGTTTAAAATTATTAAAAAAAAATATATTATGTGATGTAACTAAAAATTTATGGTTTTCGTAATTTTTCCTTTATCTATGCTATAAGACGTTGCTTCGTACCAAATTTCAAGATTCTGAGTTCACGGGAAGCACCCTGTAGGTTTTGATTCCCTTGCAAGTGTCGAAAATTTGCGGCATAAACGGCTGTATCTTTTGATTGCGTTGGCTTAGAAGTTTGATTTTTTCACAGCTTCAAGGGACAGTAGACCTGAGTAATTGATATAAATTTCAGCTTCATACCTCCACGCGTTCCTGAGAAAAAGGGTCTTGACAGACGGACGGACGGACGGACAGACGGACAACAAAGTGATCCTATAAGGTTTCCGTTTTTTCCTTTTGAGGTACGGAACCCTAAAAACTAAAACACAACGGGAAGTTCTTCTAAAAAGTACATATGTTTGTTCAGTTAATGCAATGTGTAGCAAGCGCGGGATCTGAGGCAGTACAGCCAAGAATGTAACCAGATATTCGCTTAGAATGAGATAAAATCGTAGACCAGACCAGTACAATCAGACATTCTATTTATTCCAAACTGGCTTAAAATTCTGTTACTATTTTACATGACAATTGACTTGACTTCATATTATTACAAGAGTATGTGAGTAATGTTTTTGTGTGGAATATTTGTATGCTCTTTATTTTGTGCTCGTAGGTATTTAATTAAATACACTCTGGTGCTTACGTTATTTGATCTATGATCTTTTTATGTCAAAAATAATAAATTGTTTTGTTTGCTAATTGCGTTTTAATTGGATTCGGTTTTGTAAATCAATGCTTTATGTTTTGTTTATGATTGTGAGTTGATTATATTAATAGTAATTCTGTTTTGGGTATTTACTCAAGCTTTTGTTACGCATTGGAATCCCTGAACTGGCTTTACGAAATTATGAACCCAATGAATCAGTTTCCAGAAGCATAACTGCTGATATAGCAATACTGCACCTGCATCGATGACCAATCCACGGTGGGAAAATCTGAACCAATATCGGTGCTTGTTCGTAGTCAATCGCGAAGGCGTCAAGACATATAGTTATAATGTAGTTTTTAATCAAATTCCTGTTTGACCATTGCGATTATAAATAAACTAAGGTATATTCGTAATTATGTAAACCAAAAATGTAAGTCTTTTCAAATTAAGGTTTACTATTATATGTTGGTACTTACAAGTAACATTCAAACGTATTTATTAATTTTAACTGATTAGAAACATATATATATATTTTTCACTATATAGTACTCGTATTTACATTTTGTAATATAACTTTAGTTTTAGTTTATTTTTGAGTTGATTACATAAGCACAAAAAAATATAAATATAAATATTTACAATTGAACTAATAATAACTAATAAATAAATAACAAAACTAAGTAACAAAAAAAAACTTAATACAACTTAAAAACTAAAAATAAATTACTTATAAATATAGACTATTAGAAAATAACTTAAAATAAATACAGTTTTTCTTTGTCTGTGCTTCTTCATCAGTGAATATATCATATTATATATAAACCGTCAGCTTAACAACTATTCTTTTATTATCGTGGTGTACTAGAAAAAAATGTAACGTAATTTTTTCATGTTCAAAATTAATCATCTCAACATAAAAGAGTACTCACTCAATTCCGATTCAAGATTCAATTAACTCGGTATCAATCGAGCGTCAGTCACAAATCTAGATCAAAGCGATTGAGTGCAGACGGGACAGTCAGCGAGTGCCGTAATTTGTCAGTGGTATCAATTCATCGATGCTACAATCGATAGATTTATCATGTTAATCGATCTAATTTCATCAGTTCTCGGTGAGCGATGCAGGATGCTGTGGGAACGCCACCGCGGGTGCGTAGTCATTCTGTAGAGTATGGAATGATAGAATAGACAGAATGTTGGCGTTTTTGGGATGGCAGATGCAGATTATTTATAGTAAGTATACTAATTCATATGGTATGGAAATATTGTTTTATTAATTTCTGAATATGTTAAATAATTATGAAATATAAACATTTATTTTCCAAGTTATATAATACCTTTATTGCGACTACGCTGAGTTCTTATATTACCTACATAAACTAATAATACTAAGTCGTGAAAAATTATTTTATATTTCATGCGTTTTGTTTGTTTCTAGCTCGTCCGCACGATGGGCCTCATTGCACAGATTTTTTTGTCCATTGCTGCGTTGGATAAAAAACTCTCAAAAACTTTTGTGAGTTAAACAGTAATGTAGGCGCTATAAATGCACAAAACACACGAAATATAAATAAATTTTTCACGACTTAGTATTATTAATTTATTTAGGTAATATAAAAACAAGCGTATTCGTCATAATTCAGCCTTTAAATGATCTATTTAAATCTACTAAATAATCCAAAGGCGATTACACTTGTGAAACTTGATGTTGTTGTTGGAGTATACGAGTATTCTTTGCATCGTATATCTCATAAAAGTAATCTAAGAGAGGTCAATATTTGCATTGTGTCTCTGAGATACCACTACAGTGTAGGCATTGCAGTATCATAAACTTTTAAGATTCTTTGCCGATATTTTTACTATTGCGACCACCGGGGAGATATCCGCCTAGACAAGAGAATATTTGGTTTGTACTTTAATTACCTCTATTGTCCGGTGATTCGTCTATTGTACGCGCTCGATTAAAAACTACACCATTTGTCAAATCCACTCACGCGATTCTAAATTTAATCGCATTAATTATAAAGAGTAATTTTGCTTGCATTTTTTCGTGGTTTATTTCGAATTGCATTGTCTAAATAGCTCGTTAATGGTTTTTACGTTTGATTGGGTGAATGACACTTGAAGTCTTTTTGTGTTCAATAGCTTGATGTAATCCGTTGATATGGATTTTTGAAGGTTTCGACTGTTTTTTTTTAGTTATTTTGTCATTATGAGCGATGAAACTGTCTGGCAACGCTTAATTATCTTTTTTATTTCTATAAACGTCTAAATATACACTGATATACTTAGGTATAAAGTTTTACAAAATGTAATATACTTATGTACCTTACTTATTTATTAAGAGGCCGTACATCTCAAGCATTTCTTAAATGTTTTGTCTTTTTGATGTCTCCTAATTTATTAGATTTAGATAGATAGATAGAAGTTGAGGAGATTCGCGTCGCAGCAGTAAAATACAGATACCCATAGCAGATAGAATTTGCTTTATTTTTTTTTATTGTATATATATATCATATCTTGCATTCTTACAATCATTCTGAAAAAAATATTGTGGTAAATATTCTGTCCCTGTTTGTAACCTGAGTGAGGCAACTTCAGAGCGATCTAGAAGTTTGGCGCGACCTGTACTTATATATATATTAAAGGTCAATTAGCGCGCTTTTAGTTGAATCCACAGGTTGCATCCTTATCTGAAGTAGGTATCGATTGCATCGTCAGACATTGGCCGTGTGACTTCCGGTTTGGAATAGGACCACTCCATTTATTCCTGTGGATGTCATAAGAGGTGACTTAAGAACTTAGCACAAATATTTCGTGCTACAACTGCATTCCCAAAGAGGGTTGACGTTTGGTAGACAGGTCGTAAAACTGTGGCCAAATGGTTTAAACTGTGTACTTTATAAACATGCACTATCTCATCTGTCAATGTGGTCTTGATTTGGGTCTGTGATGTATACAGCGTGGAAGGGACATACCCGTAATAAATCGAACCACGGTCTATACTAGATGATTATGGTTTATTGAAATTAAAATAACAAGAAAAGAACAAAAAAAAAATTTTTGTATTTCCATTTATGAGTGTGCAGCCGCTCGGGTGATTTGTATGGGAGTGTCGAACTTTTTTATTTTTATTTGACTGTTTAATTTAATTACACTAGTGATCTAGTATAGTTAGTCCGTGGTTTGATTTATTACGGGTATGTCCCTTCCACGTTGTATATAAGAGGGTATAAAGTTTATTATTTATTTTTGTGACACTAAACAGAGTCCGACATTTGTAATACCTACATAATTATTACGAATAAATGCATAGCAATACAACATACCAACCATTCTGTATTTTCTTTTGTTAACTTTGGGGCGCATTGTTCGCCGGCGAGTTTGAAATATGGAATTTCAAATTTCGAAGTTAGGAATTTGAAATTGAAAAAGTGGGAAATTGGAGGGACTGCGCGGGTGTGAGGCGTGGGGGGAGGGTCGATGGGCGTGAAGGGGCGTGGCCAGGCACCCTAGCTGCGCTGCGGATCCGAATAGAGGTGATATGATTATATCCTTCATATTTCCTAATATCGCGTTTTGGATAAAACAATTATATATAAATAAAATTAACATACAAATAAAAATGTCAGTTTCGGGTTATTATTTTGTGATATAGATTCGTAGAGCAACGGTCTACGAAATTTCTACGCCGTAGGTTCGTCGTAGCATAGACAAATGAATGACTGTCATTGCCTCTATGGGTTATTGTTCTTTGGTCCTTAATACACACACGCAGCAAATATGACTACAGTATAATTTGACATGCAGTCATATTATGATAGTAGTGTATTAGAGGTATACTGCATACTAAATAATATAATCTATTTAACTAGGTAGGTTAGGTATGTTATATGACAAATACAGGTTGTAATAATGTAGATGAGTACTAAATATTAATCCATGTTTCTAAGTGTACAATTAGGTAGAATTAAAGTTTTGATGTGCTCCTTAAAAATTAAATGTCAAAAAAGTATCTACTTCTTGGGACTTAATTTTAAGGAACTAACTTATGAATAAGTAGTATATTGGTCTCTTCCACTACCCACTCCCCACCCTACCCACTACTACTTCCACACAGACCAGTAGGTCTGGGAGAAAAGAAAAAACTCAGAATGTACCAGCTGCTTCTTTTCAGTAAAATCCGATCAAGAGAATGAGTGAAATGTTAATAGGCAATGCGGCTATACGAGTATAGCAACCTATCATTATTTTGATTCTTTTTCTGCTCGACCTTCATCACGCTAAAACTGGCTTTCTGGTCTTATCCTGGGCTCTGTCTCCTTACAGCCGCAAGACCTAAAATGCTCTATCTGCCCCATTAGTAATAAAGGCATGATAGTTTATAAAATATAATATATCTATTAAGTACAAATAAGTACTTACAAAATCAAATTCTTCTTCTTCTTCTTCTTTCTTATCTTATCCCACTTTACGTGAGGTCGGGACAAACCTCAGTGGTTTATAGAAATGTCATGTAAATATTCTGTTGTACATAATTGTAATATGTTAGTAATAAATAAATAAATAAAAAAATGTGAGCCTTTTCCATTTTCCTCTATCGTTTGTCAAGGCATTTGTTACATTCTTTACAAAAAATCTAATTATTTGGTATTATTGAAAAAACTACAACAGATTCCTATATAGATAAGAAGTATACAGACACAGCTATAATAAAACACAAAAATGCAAGTTCATAATTTCCAAAATATTTTCTCATCCATTAAAACGGCTAGTTTGTAAAGAATGCGGCGTCGATGATACGCAAATAAATTGTTCCAAAGCGTCGCGTCAATATCATTTTGTCTCAAACGTCAGTGAAACAAAAAAGGCATAGAGTGGTCTTTCGATAACCATCGGTTTATACTCGCACAAATTAATTCTTTGCCACTTCTATCTACCTTATGCTGAAAGAAATAAGGTTTATTTTACCTTGACTCGGGATTGATTTTATTTATGTTTGTAGTGTATTAAAGTGTCAATCGCCCCTCCCTCTATAGTGGTTATTAATAATCATGTCAATCTTCTCGTGAGAAATATTTTAAAGTGAGACGGTAACTATTAATTTGTAATATTATTAGTATTATTGGGTAATTGTCGGTGTAGGTTTGCGCTTGTGTTATTAAGTTTAATTCTGTATGGTGGGAGAGCGCTGTGTCATCGCCTCTTGTATATTTTAGTTTGTTAATGTAGCTCGATTGTTTTTTTGTTCGTTGGTGAGATTTAATTAACCTTTCAGTTGATTTTGATGGTAATTATAAGCCACTGTTTATTTGATTTAAGCTTTGTTTGGTTTGCTATTTCAGGCATATATTCAGGCATATACTAATTGTTTATTGAAAAAAAAAGGCTATTAAGTTAATTATAGAAAGGTACTAGGAACATACATACATTCATGAGCTTTGAATCACTAAACGAACGAGTTGGGCTTACTATATTGAAGTAAGTTAGATGGTGGCAGAGCAGAGTGGGACCAGATTAAATGAGGTACTCAGACTTATAACTTATAGTGCATGTAGTTAGTAATATGCTCAGCTTTAAGCACCTATGGTAAGTAATGCATTCTTTTTACCCGACTTCAAAAAAGGAGGAGGTTATCAATTCGACTGTATGTTTTTTTTTATGTATGTTTGTTACGCGATATCTTCGCCAATTGTGAACCGATTTCGATAATTCTTTTTTTATTTGAAAGCCTTTACTACCAAATTAGTCCCATTTTAATTTGGTGAAGATATGATGAAGAACTTTGGAGATATGGAAGAAACTCCTAAAAACAAAATTGAAGTCGGTTGTTTTTTTTTTGTTAAAAATTTAATTATATACACACTGTTTAATTAAAACTTAATAGATAAAGCTTTTCTACCTAGCTGTTGAAGTTTACAGAAATCCATGTCCAGTTGAGAAAAAGGGTAAAAAACTGCAGTCAGTAAAATAAATATCGAAAAATTTGTGAGCGGCCACCTTATCACTTTTCAGTTTTGTAGGGTGTTTTGCCCCACACAAACAATGTGTGGTGATTATTGGTCATGTATAAATCAAACTAAGTTTTACAGCTCTATATAGTTCGCACAGAAATCAGAAACAAAACAACAATAAAGTATTTAGTTTTGAATTCAAATTATTATTCACAAAAAATTTAATTATTGATGGACACGGTAAATAGCATTCGTTTGTAATCGGACATACGATAATTGCCGAGGAACATTAAGAAAATCTCGGTAGAAGTGGACTAAAGTAAAAGGCGCCAAATTAAGATGTCTTTTTTAAATACGTTGAGGGTTTTCAGGGCTTTTTTTTTAAATTGTTGTTTCTACGTCATAAATAGTCATCAACACGACGAAAAGTAGTGACCAATTAAGGATATCGGTAACCTAAAGAATGCGAAATTAACATCCGCCACAATTGGCAAGTCATTTTCCGAAGTTTTATGGCTAATGTATGTAAAAAGCTAATGACTCAGTGCTTCGGTCAGTAGTCATTACGTCTGAATGACTAATAGAATGAAGATATACAATCACCGACGACGATCAATTTAATTTTCCATGGGCTGTGGTCTCAGATCTGTTTATGCTGGGGTCCTAAATAGTTGTGATGTCATCATAATTTCAACTGTAAGAACCGCTGCTGAATCCGCTAGTTTCCAACAAGTCAAATCAGACACTTTGTTCTAAACGTCAAAACAAATATTTTCTATGAGATTTGTATGAAATATCGGACTGTGACGTCATAGTTTTTTGAAGTCAAATAGCGTTCTTAATATCCGTTTTTCCGCATTAATAAATCTAAAATCACGTTCGAAATAGATGTGATCAATGACAAATGTCACCAAACAAGTGACATTATTTTGTGACATTTTATTCCCATAACAGTACTAAATAATTTATTTTTGACCCAGGAAACTACCCAATTGGGTGCTATAGGCTTCCCTCAAGTATTTTCTAAATGACCCAATGGAAGCGGCCTGCGATTTGTGCAAAATTAATCGCTTAGATCCTCTTAACATTAGTTGGGTAACATACATCGCGCTTACCTCTACATACTCGCCATTCAAGAACCCATCAGCATTCATTTTGCACTGCTATATTGTCATCCACAGCCATTTGAAGAAGCTAATCTGAAGAGCTAATCAGTACCTACTTTCGTTGTAAGTATCTCTAGCTACATATATACTTTTTAAACACCGGCAACATTTTTGGAGCAAGTTCAGTCCACGATACTGATTCCATCAAGAATACAGTGTTCAATAAACGTTGCTTAGTTGTATAGCAAAGCTTTAATGGGTTCATTAGTCTCTTCAGTGCAACATTGTTGCAGTTTTAATTCGTAAGTTTACCTATACCATAATATTTGTTTAATATGAGGTCTCCATTAGAGGATGATGGGGCTAATTTCGTGGGACCCGGTCGGCTGGTGCTAAATAAATTAATTTTGGGTGCAAAATACACGCGCAGCCTGTAATCATGCGCCGCGCAGATTTCCCCGCTTCCCTCTGCTCGTGATGTCATAATGTGTGTTGTATGGATATGGCATAACTATCGACCATATTTTTATTTTAATAATAAAAACGTGTTAATTTTTTATAAGATTTTATTTATTAAAAGTGAGAAACATATGAGGTAGTAAAGTACTACTCTGTATATTATTATAAATTTAAGTTTCAATTAATACAACCAGAAGATAAATAGGTTATTTCTGAGAGATGGATTTTCTCTTTTTCTGGTCTGGTGAAAAAAAAATCTTAGATTGTACCAGCTGCTTCTTTTCCCGCGCAGATCATAAAACCCGATCGAGAGAATGGTTGATGCAGCTAGAAACGCATCACTATTTTGACTACGACTATATACTATAGAGCCTCTATTTGCATAAATCTGCAAGTCCGTAAAAGCACTGTCGGCCCCATTAGGGATAAAGATGTGATAGAGTAGGTATATTTCTGAGGAGCAATTAATAATAGCGGTGCATTATACCCAAACAAGAAATTTTTCCTATCCCATCTCATTCTTAAATCTTATGGATTAGACTGACCTAATGATCACATAACCTAGATAAAAGAAATGCAACTAGAAGAGGTTGCTATCCTATTGCTTTTGTATGACTGAAGGATCCTTTTTTTATGAGCAGAAAGATCATCTAGTTTTTGCATTCTTTTCATTGAATTCTACAATCTACAGGGAAAAAGCAGCTAGCGGATTTTATATTTCTACTATTCTCAGACCAGCGTGGAAAAATATGAATCCGGTTAAAAAAGAATTTTCAACGTTGCCGCATCCAAATAAAGCACCTCCTTTCTGCCATCTCTGCCGCATCCAGTAATGATCGAGATCCTTATCCGATTACCAATTTCATCGGAATGTGAGCGCGAGTATCGATACAATTCCCGCCTTAATGGGCGCTATTAGCCGAGCGGCAACCCTATGGTTAGAACACTAAAACCCTGCTGAAAACATACGTGTGTTTGATGACTCAATGCTCTTCAGATTTGGTGAGGTGTACTTCTGTATTAGTCAATAATAGAGTATGCGTCTTACGTGTAATGAGAGATTTTACCGAGTAGCAACCCTATGGTTGCTACTCGGTAAGGCTCTAGGCTCTCTCAATTGGCTAGGACACTAAATCCGCTGAAAACATACCTGTGTTTGATGACAATTTGTTTCAGGTTTGACAAAGTGCCTATCATAGATTAAGAGTATAGTCATGCATACAATGCCATAACTAGTAGGCTATTGGTCGAGTGGCAACTCTATTGTTAGGATACTAAAATCCTGCGAAAAACATGCGTGTGTTATTCGTCTTGCTACAGTTTTATTTTATAATGTGAAAACTTATAAATGTAGCGTTAACATTATAAGTAATGTTTATTAAGTATTATTGTTTATAATTTCTATAAGTAAATTAAATGAGTCCCCTAAGTAAAACTAGTATGTACACCTGCATCGCATGAAAACAAGTATTCCGAAGGACCTAGTTACCTGTAGCACAAGTTCCCAATGAGACCTATTTCAGGAACTAGTCTCTTTACAATGTCTACTATGTCATAACTAGAGTCTTCTTCTCGTGTCGAAAGCTCGAAATGTACTTAATTAATTTTTTTCTCTCCAGAAGGTTGCCACTTTCACAGGGTTGTCTGTAGCCTCACATAGGTTACGTTTAGTGCAGCTGGTGGGGCACGATGAGCAGGAGCGGAGGTGTGACTTAGTCTGGTCTTTAAGACCACACTGACACTGTGTTGCAGTTGGGTCAATATAACGCCATCGGGCCAAATCATGCCTGCTCCGGCCTTCTTCTGTTCGGAGGCGATTTAAGCTTTTCCAGGTGGTCCATGGGAGCTCATGACCCGGTGGTAGTTCCTCCGATAGTTGAATGAAATCAGGATGAGGTGGATGTTTGCTGCGCCAAATTCGGAGCCGGGAGGAAATAATAGTAATAACTAGTTAAAATAGTAGGTAGAAATAGTATTGAAAGAGGATTTCCAATTTGATGTAGATGCGCTTACGTATTCAACGTAAGCGCTATAATCATAAACTTAGTAAATACGAGTAGTCCGTTTATAATAACGATACACCAGTCAAAAGTATGGCAGAAAATTTTACAGGAGAACCCGCTTGCGGAGATTCACCAAAGTAATCAGCTAGATGACAATAAGTCAAATTTTTTCTAAACGTCAAAAGAAACATTTTCTATGGGATTTGTATGAAATACAAAACCGTGACGTCATAGATATTTGGAGTCAAGTAGCGCTCTTAATATCAGTTTTTCTGCATTAAAAAATCTGAAATCACGTTAAAAAAGTATATGATCAATGAATGATAAGTGACACTATATTGTGACGTTTTATTATCTTATGAGTACCAAATAATTTATTTTTGACCCAGTCATCTACCCAATTACGAATTCCTAGGCCACAGGGTGAGCTTCAACAAAAAACTATTTTACAGCCGTTCGCGATGAAATCTAGCCCATTTATTAATTTTATCGTTTGACACCTCGTACACGAACACTCATTATCTGACACTAAACTTACACAATTTACATCGAAAATCACATAAATGTCAGTCGAAGTTTGAACTTCTGCTTTCTGTAAAGTGCATTGATAATAATCTCAGCCATTCTCAGGTGGAGGAGAGAGATGGAGGTATAATTTATAGTTGGTAAGAGAGAGATGGGTGATCGTGAATAGAAACATCAAAATTTTACAGCATTTTTATTGCGCGAGCCCCGATTCTGGTGTAAACAGAAGCGTCCGGCCCGAATCTCGGGTGTAGGTGGTTGTACTTTTGGGCTCCCTAGATTTTTAAGACAGATACGAGTATCTCTTTGTTTGGGCTATAAAGTTTAGTTATTACTTCAAGATTTAAAGTAGGTCAAATTTTAATAGAGGTGAGAATCAGTAAAATATCTGTTTTCTTCAGTGAACAATTAAAATTATGATAGGTAGGTTAGGTACTATATTAATGTAAGATTGTTGTATGTTAAGTTTATTTTAATCAACTTCATCTCTTCTTCATCTTAGTACTGCTTTGGAGCCCGGGGTGCGCTTCCCCGCCTATTCTTTTCCAAATATAATATGCACGTCAAGGATGCCAAAGACCTTGCGAAGAGGAGAAGAAAAATCAGGATCAGTTAAAACGATTAGACAAGTTTTACAACCGGTTGCCTCTCTGACGTCAGCCCTCCTTGGGTATGCAGATGTAGCACAAGATGTTTGTGCTTAGTAGTTAGCAAGTCGTAGCTTCATCACAGAATAAATAATACTAACGTACAGAAGTCTCACTCAGCAAAGAAATTCAAAGAAATATCTACTCAATATGGCTAGCGATATGGTTTAATTTAGCTTACGTTAGAACTCAGCACCCTTTCGTATAGATACCTAGACATATATTGCAAGCCTTTCATTCTTATTACTCTGGACAAACGATTCGTATAACTGAATTTACCACCCGTAGGGGCCGCCTGCGCGCATAGGTAGTAATAATGTAGGTACATTTTCGATACCTAAACGGGGAGTGACACAGGCCTAGCTTCATCTACTCCGTAAGAAATAAGGACACGATATGGTATCTGTGTAATTTGAATGATTAGTGAGATATTCAATCAATAACTAACACGAGAAGCTCGGCCGCGCCGTCATATCCACTTAATTCAGGCATTCCTACGCTGGAATCTTCATGGGAACTCTACCTACCACATCTGAATCTTGATTGATTAATAATTATTAGCTTGCCCTAATCAACATTATCATAAATTGTTAAATTAGCAATATACTCGTATGTTATTGAAAAAGTTTGATCTACACAGGTTTGTCTGTATTTTTGAAATTTTTACGTTATAATCGTGCGCGGTGTTTTGAAACATATAATAAAAAGCGAAATATGTATATATATAAAAATATAAACAATATATATATATATATATTTAAATTTTGTATGTATATTTATAAACAAAATATAAATATATATTTGTATTTAAATATTTAAATATATATTTATATATATATACAGGGTCTAACAAAATATACTGAAACTATTTTAACAGTGTATTCAGCCCATGATACTGAACAACTTTCCCCAAGGAACATATATCGAAATATGAAAAATAATTTTTGGCCTCCCATAGAAGATGACCGATCAGCTGATCAGAGTTTGTATGGAAAGCCAAAAAATATTTTTCATATTTCGATATATGTTCATTGGGGAAAGTTGTTCAGTATCATGGGCTGAATACACTGTTAAAATAGTTTCAGTATATTTTGTTAGACGTTATATATATTTAAATTTTGTTTATATTTTTTTTTTGTATTCATAGTTAGCAATTCGAATAGAGAAATAAATTGTGAAGTGTTAGTCATATATAATGTCATGATATAATTTAAGGGCAAACGATTTTTTGTAAATAACTTTTATGCATGTCTAAATAAAAAAAATATAATAAAAAAATAAAAAGCTTTTTAGTATCCTCATCCATCATCATCTTCCTCGCATTATCCCTATTTGTATGTCAACTCTCTCGATCGTTTTCTATCATTTACCATATCTGTACTAACCCCCCTATCCTTCATGTCCCGCTTTACACATTTGCCCAACGGCTAAGTACCATCATTTTATTTTTAATATGGTTTCGGGTTAAAATAGGACCACTTCATCTCTTCCTGTGGATGTTGTTAGAGGCGACAAAAGGACTAAGCACAAACATCTCGTGCTACAATTGCATTGCCAAGGAGGATTAACGTCGGGCGGCGGCCGGTGTAAAACTTTTCGCACAAATACATTCCCAAAGAGGGTTGACGTCAGGCAGGCGGCCGGTCGTAAAACTAACATTTTGCAAGGTCTTTGGCATCCTTGGGTGACCATTGACATGCATAATATATTTGGAGAAGAAAAAGCGGGAAAGCGCACGCTGGGCTTCAAAGCAGCACAGCTAAGGATGCAACCGGGAACGCGCTTAGACGAAGAAGAAGGGTGACGCCACCTCTCTCGGTTTTCTCGACGACTCCCAACACCAGCCCGGAGTCTATTGAGAGACTTCCAGACTGACCAGGGGAGGCCTTTACCCAGTGGGAGTTGTCTGCCCCTTTATTAGGCATAAAGACGTGTGACTGAGTGAATATCGTGTTCTCTTTTTACCCGACTACGGCAGGAGGAAAGGTAATGATTGTTTTACAGAAATTTCCTAAAAATTTTAATATTATAAAAATATATTGATGAGTCACATTCACTGTTTCAATAATTTGACATGAGTGTGGACCTGGCCGTATCGACCACCATGTTCCTGGCCCGATTGAGAACTAAATTTAAAAATGATAAACAAGATCGCTTGCATACCAAGCGTGCCTTTATTCGATGTTTGCGGGAGGTTCAACACTAATTTAATGTGAGAAGCTCCTGTAGGAATTCCAGTCTCATGGGAATCATACAAATTAGCGAAAGAAGTGACGTCATTAATATGAGTCATAGTTAAACAAAATGTGACATATGCCTAACGTTGGTTGGAAGTGCGTAACAGAATAAATTAATAAATATTTAAACATATAAATATTTTAAACATGTGTTACGAGATACTAACTCAACGGTACTATATTTTATGATAAATACATATATAGAGATAGATAAACATCCAAAAGACGCAGGTCAATCTGAAAAAGATCATCTTCATCTTGAACTGACCGGCAATTGAACCCGGGACCTGTGTGGCATGATGACCACTAGGCCACAGAGAGAGATAATATAAGTTAACAAAGAAGATTTACAGTTAAAAAACTAATACCCGACTATGGGAAAATTCTTACTGAAAAATGTGACTATTTGATTATTTAATTTGATGCAATATTTTTTTTGTTAACACTGCATCCAATTCAGCAGCCATTTACTGCTGACAATTTTTAACCTTTCATTTGATAACCTACTCGATACCGCAACAAAAAAAACTTTTTACTCGCACTTTTTTGTATGTAACATTCGTTACATTTTTTTTTTTAAACAAAATGTAGTCTATGTCACCCAGACAATAATGAAGAATCGATTGACACCTTTTTTGTGAGAATTGGATAAGTAGTTTGGACCGTAGCATCCAAACTACTTATACAATTGAAGGAACACACAAAGATTAGCATCCAAACTACTTATACAATTGAAGGAACACACAAAGATATCCACATACATACATAGACTGCTAAATTCATTACCCTTCTGTTTGGCTTTGCCGTAAAAGCTAAATTTATTTCACAAACATTATTAAAAGGTTATTTATTGATCATTATAAAAATTTGAGTAATTATATACTTACCACAATAAAAAATAAAATATTGACTGTTTCCTCAGAATCGAGATGTACGTCAATAGACCCACAAGAAACTATTATAAAAGTGATTCAGAGCCTAATTGTCAGTTTCATGCTGAAATGAATCAGTGTTCCGTGAATGATTAATTTGGGGAAAAGCCAGAAGCATATCGAGACCAACACAGTAATGGAAAAGTTCAAGTCATTAATGATTCAATTCCAGCTAAAAAAGCCTGACACAGCCAATCACGTAGTAATATGTTGTGTTGAACCATTTGCGTGGTACTCCGTACAAGTACTCGAAAATAGATCATCCGATTTTATTTCTATCCGAAAACGAATTTAATTCAAAGCAATTTGCTAATTTGGCAGAGATGAGGTTACATTTTGGTTGGAATAGTTTGTTCTGCAGCTTGTAATACCTTTTGTACCTATTGTTTATCTATTAAATACATTGCATATTTATTTTATCAACTAGCTGACCCGGCGAACTTCGTTTCGCCCTTTCCCGTTCCCTTTTTCATAATTTCTCACCGTTTAAACCTTCCCTGGACTTTCATGAATATTTCAAGACCAAAATTATCCAAATCGGTTCAGCCGTTCTCGAGTTTTAAGCAGACTAACGAACAGCAATTCATTTTTATTTATATAGATAGATAGATAGTACTTATATGTATCGGTATTTATACTTTTAAATTTCACACATTCTGTCGCACTATCCAAATTATTTTTCTACGTCGTCCAATGGTTGACTGGCAGAAAACGCCAGTAATTCCGCCATTTGTACAATGTTTATGGGCACAAAGTTTAAAGAAAAATAACATTATCCTTGTTATATAAAAAAAAAGTTCCAAAAAAAATAATCAGTTACCCGTGTAACACAAAAAAAAGACTTTTCTAAGATATATTAGACTACATAGAGCGATAGTTTCCCAAAGTAAACGTAAAATCTAGATTTTAGCATCTCATTACGGGGCCTAACAACGTCAGGTCAGGCTAATTAAGGCACCATTACAAACCATTGTTTAAATACAACTAATTAACTAAGTCATTTCGCTGGGAAGCTGGGCTAATAAAATGTTATGTTATGTTATTAAGAAATTACAGTAAATGTTAAACGTTCGAGCGTTTCAGTTTTGGATTTGTGTGGATTGCTATTTTGAATAAATTGACTATTACTGGCTCCATTGTCGCGTAATTATTGCGCATCAAAGTAAATTTGTATCATATTAATTTACTCAGAAAATTCATAATTTTAACATTGTAGATAATTATTTTAAGTTATTAGCTTTTATAAGTATTAAATTATTCTCAGTTAGTAGTACATGAAAATTAGTTACAAAATTTATACAAGCAAGCTAAGTTTTGTGATGTAAAATGCAAAATTCCGGAGAAAACTTCTTGGAAAACTCGGCTGAAATCTATTAGACGTCCGAATACATTCAGACGTTTTTGTTATTTACCTTCCGTCCAGCGTCAACACTTCCTTCGGATCCGGATATTAAGATAACGAAATATTAAGTTAAAGAAGACATAACCGAATGTACTATATTTTAATTATATATTCTCCTGCAATATGGCCCACTCTTCATAGTACTCAGGTCAGGTAAACGTAGCATATCCACACAATTCTTTAGCGTGGACCCCGAACAATAACTCGTAAATATTTATCACGGGTTGTAAATGAGAAATTTTTCAAGAGCACTAATTATTTCCACGTCGGTACTGCCAACCAACAATGGATTTGACGCCGATGTTTGCCCTGAAAGCCCTTAATTGCTTTGTGCTCATTATAGGTTAGAATGACGTTTAATACGTTATGTTATTCGTTATCGTTAATTTTTATGGTTTCATGTTGCTTGTCGCTTGCTAAAGTAGCCATTTCATGTATATATATATATATATATATATATATATAGTCAAATTCTATACAATTCCTAGGCATTTTATACAATGTCGAGCTCATCTAGGAAATGTAACAAACCCCAAGTCGCCTCTTACGACATCCACAGGAAGAGATGGAGTGGTACTATTCTAACCCGGAACCAAACTCCAATGGCATCAATATTCTATGTTTTGTTATTTCTTCCAGACCTGTATGTGTAGCCATTGCAGTAGGTACCAAATGACGCACTTGATAGTAAATATCATCTTATCAGTATAATGTCACTCCACAATATTTCGTATTGGTAGCTTCGAAAAATAAACGAGCAAGTGCGAGTCGGACTCGTACTTGAAGGGTTCCGTACCGGTACAATGTTTTAAAACGCTAAAAAAACACGTTTTTTGTATGACGACCCCCTTTTGTATGGACGATAGCGGCCATAGTAATACATAATCTGTGAAAATTTCAAGTATGTTAATGCCATTATAAAGATCTAGTTAAAAACGCTGAAAAAAACACGTATTTTGTATGGCGACCCCCTTTTATTTTGAACTTTTTTTTATTTTCAGTATTTTTTGTTATAGCGGCCACAGTAATACATAATCGGTGAAAATTTCAAGTGTCTAGCTATTACGGCTCAAGAGATAGAGCCCTGTGACAGACGGACAGACGGACAGACAGCGGAGTCTCAGTAATAGGGTCCCATTTGCACCCTTTGGGTACGGAACCCTAAAAAGATAAAGTAACTCTGGGAAGCTTGACTTTTCTTTTTTTTTCGTTCGGATTTAGTTTTTCGTATGTCACTGGCCAACACTGGACGTGTCGTGTTCAAAGTGCCTGATGAGATAGCTTTACGACTGCCGTGTGATGCTAGCCGGGTAAGGCGAAGATATAGGCAAATGGCCTTGAAGTGTGAAATAAATTGTTAACTCGTAAATATGGTAATAATTTCCATATTGCTCTTCGTCATGCACTAGATAGCCCTTTAAATTATTTTATAAACTGCCGTTGAAACTATTATTAGTGATCCGTCTAGCTTTAAAACTTGCCGTGGCCACTTTTGGCGGAAGCAAGTTTTAAAGCTAGACGGACTAATGTAAATACTTTCAACGGTAGTTCATAAAATAATTTAAAGGGCTATCTAGTGCATGACGAAGAGCAATATGGAAATTATCTCCATATTTACGAGTTAATAATTTATTTCAAGTGAGGGCGCCACTTCAAGGTCATTTGCCTATACCTCCACCTTAATGTGCTTTTCGAAGTACGACATGGTCATCCATTCAATAAAACCACGCTCGACGAAGCCTATAACATGCGAAAACTCCTGTAATACTTACGTACGCCGATCCACCGATATCCTCATAATAGAGATGAAAAGTATTGTGCTACTCGGAGTAAGTTTTTACTTCGGGCAATAGGTACATGAATCCCTCGCGTCACTCAGAATTGACCCGTAGAATCCCTTGCTACGGTCGTGATTCCACTATACTCCCCTCTAGACTACCGAGCTCCTTATAATTTTGTGATGACGTAGTTTGATGGCAGGCCATCTTGAAGCTTTGTTTTGGCAATATACCTAGATTCTAATCATCAACTACTCTTTTCAATCCCTTTCTTAAACACAATTAAAACTATATCGCAGATCATTAACCTTTATTAATCGGTTAAAATTACTATGTCTGACGTTTTTTCCAACCAATATCGTTTCTGTATGCGTCATTATAAGTCACAATTCATTAGGATTTTCGTCAAGCTTACGGCTTCAATAGGGATGTCGATTGACTCCTATTGCCTGACATATCGACATTATAATCTCAGATCACTATCGATCATTCCTGCAAAGTCACTTGACTGGGGTGGCATCGTGTCTCTTTGTATAATAGCTATCTAGCATGATATTAAGCGACTAATGTACGGAATTTAATTTCTAAAGCTCCTCTCGATACGTAAAGACGGGTTGTCGAGGTTTTGGAATGGCGTTTACGACGTTTTGTGATTGTAAAGATTATGACATTGCTCGTAAGTTGAAAGCTAATCAAAATGTTTTAATCGATGACGCGATAAGACTAGTGCAGTGGTTATTAATTGAATAGTTTATTTAATTATCGATAAACTTAATTTAATTTTGTGATTGGTAGTTAGACTGTTAGGTGGATATATTTTTTAATAAGTATTCTATATAAATATATATAATGAATAAATAATATCATTATTATCATTAGTTCATTTAAAAGCTTTTGAAGAAACATTTAGTTTATCACTGATGTGAATTTCCAATATAATCAACAATGTACTCGCACACCAAATTCAAATCATAGTCCTAATGCATTTTGTCGTTTTTAAAATCAAGTTTTTCGTAAATTTATCTTAATATTGAACATTTTATAAAACTAAAACACAGAGTTCAAATAAAAATACAATTATGTTTGTTATATTATAAGTTTGTTTTTTTTCGAAATCGAAAGAGTAATTACCTATAGATATCGATATAGGTATTAACGTCCGATGAATCACGTCCCTAAAGGTGAATGAATTCTTTGCATTATTTAATTGATTTGTTAGATGTTTTCTTCTTGAGTGAGCCATCTTTAATTGAGTATCTAAAACATATTTTTTCATGGTTTCACAAGCAAGACCACCGGATTTGTTTGTAACCTTTTTATTATTTAAATGTTGGCTTATTCTTATTAAATAAGTGGTAATATTTGCTTTGGGTAACTATGAGTTGGAGGCGTTGGAGCTCTTATAACATGCGGGAGCTAAAACAATTTTGCCGCTCCGTGCTTACCAAGTTAACCTTATTTGATCATCATCATCAATTAGGTCTTTTTTAGTATCTACAGGAGCACGACCCTCTCTGTACTAAAAGAGTTATATATTAGCCAGAAGATTTGGCTTACACTCTCCACGCTGGCCAGACGGGTTGAAGAGGTCTCTTTTATTTATAAGCTTAGTTTAGCTTATGTTTCCTAAGTCGCTTTTTACGACATCCACAGAAAGAAATCGCGTGATCCTATTTCACTCTGCCGGAAACCACACAGCAACTCAAAAAACATTGCTTTCCATAGGTACAAACTTGGATCAGCCGATCGGTTAATTGTATGGGAGGATTATTTTCCCTAAAATTATTTTTCATATTTAAATTTATATTTCTTGGGGAAAGTCGTTTAGAATCATGTACTGAATTCAAATAATAGTGCAAAGGGTTTCAGTATATTTTGGTAGACCCTGTCTGTATAATAGTGAAGCGTGGCGTTTGTTTGAGCGGCATAAGCAGGAACTGCGTGTCACGGAGATAAAAATGTTACGTTGGATATGCGGACTATCGCAAACAGACCGTGTGAGCCGCATTCGCAGCAGCCTTCATGTCCGCGTCTTAGCAGACAAACTGAAAGAGAGTCACCTACGCTGGTACGGTCATGTCTTGCGGAAAACAATGTATATATAGCCATGCCACCTCAGCTGGCTTGACGTTGACAGGGATGATATGAGTGCCAATGGTCTTGCAACCAAGGATGCTAAAGACCGTGCGAAGTGGAGAACAAAAAGCCGAAAAGCTTGGACCCCAGGCGTCACAGCTGAGGATGCAACTGGGAATACGCTGAGATGAGATCGAGAGAGAATTCAATTGGGCATGATTTTAAAATTTAGTATCTTAGTTGGTTCTATCAGTGAAATTTAGGCATTTTTTCCAGCCACACATTTTTTGTTCACAAAAACATACACAGAAATTCTACAAATATGGTGGTTTGACCAGGATATTTGTAGATATCCCGCCAGGAGGCGGGAAACCATCCTAAATTACAACTGAGCACAAAATCATGAACAAATTACACATAATTATTTTAATATTCACCAATGAACAAGCACATAAATCCATGTCAATCATCTGGGTAGGTATGATATCAATAAGTAGGTATATCTGAAATTAATAACAATATTATCAATTGAGATTTCACCAAGTCATTTATCCCATAAAATAAACCAATCATCACAGATCAAAACCGAACGCCATTGACGTATGGTATGGCTACTCGATCAAGAGCTCAATTTTTAAATTTAATACTAATGAACTTATTTGTCTTTTATTCTAGTCCACAAATATAGCATGTAACACCTGCTTCTCCGCCTGTGCAAATTGTGAACAAGTAACTATTAAAAAAATATTTTTTAAAACATGCTTTTTATTTAATACAATGAACTAAAAATTTTAAACTGCTCAGGACGAATCAAGTATGTGAAGTTTATTATGTAATAATGGGAAGTGGGTCTAGTTTAGCTTGCAGGATTTGATTACAGACACACAGACAACGGTACAGGTGAAACTAAATAGTAATAAAAGCTTGTTAAATATGATTAGCAAAGCTTCACTATTTGGATTCCCTATTCCATCTACAAATCCACCATGAAAGAGAAACGTAGTCCTATAGCTCTGGACTCTATAGTGTATCTATTTGTATTTGTAAAAATTTTACATTCGTATATATACTTATATGATATTTTAGATTCGTCGTGAAAACGTGAAAACGAATCTCAAAAATCGATCGCTAGTATATCGATTATTTGAACAAGCATTCTAGAGGCAAAAAGTGTAAGGGACATCGGAATCGTTTTAACTCGAGGGCTTAAGGACTTCAAGAGGATTGTTTGAGTTTGGACTAGTATGTTATTCTTTTGCATTCTAGGGGACTGAGTGCACTAGTTATGAGTTGACAGTATTGTGTGGGTCATTTTGTGTTTTTATTTGAGGTATCATTGGCTCATGAAAGGGGAATGTACCCACTTTTATTGATACTTCTGACACTTCGGTATACCTATAAGAGTCTTTTGAAGATGTTTTAGTTTACAGGTTTTTATTTTTACTGTTAGTAAATTTTTATTAAATAGCCTGATGATACTGTTTGACCAAGTAACACGAATGCGGTATGCACATATAAGGTTTAAAATGAACATGTTTCTAAAAATCGAGTGCTCAGCGTCGACGCAGTCTTTGACGTAGTTTTTCTTTCTGATAAAGTTTTCATTACCTGTATTTGACGTACTTTGATTGAGAGTACCAAGTAGAGCAACGAAAGATCTCGTAAAGCAGCTTCCGTTCCCGCGAACTGTAAACAACAGGCGCTGAAACTTGTGTTTACTCCCGCGTCAGCTTTGACGCCGTTTGACGTGGAAACAGCACAAAGCTCTTCAGGGTAAGTGGCGGAAACGATAGGATTTTTATTGAGATGTACATCTCGTCTTCATATGTAGTTATTTTCTTCGTTTCTTCTTTCCCTCTAATCACTAATTAGCCAATAAATAAATAAATATATAGGGACAAATCACACTGATTGCGCTAACTTTAAAGTAGTTAAGTTTAGAATTGTGTTCTGGGATGCTAACTCAACGATATATTCTTTTGTATCCATACTAGCCCTGCCTGCCCTGGTTGCCTGGAAGAGATTGCTGTGCGAGAAAATTTATCTCTATTATTGTGTCTAATTTGTTGAATTGTGTGCATTATAGGGCAAAATAAATAAATAAATATTTCATAATAAATACATATATAAATAAACCCCCAAGACCCAGGACAATTTGTAAAAGGCTATTTCCTAACTTGCCCTGAAAATTCTACTCTACATTCTACTGGTTTAAAAAAATTTGAGGTATATACTTAATTTTTTTTTTCAACGGGTTTGCTCTTATAAAATGTATGGAAACACTATGGATTTTTGTAGGATTCTATTTATCAAGATTCAAGATACACACTAACAAAGTATTGTTTTCTTTTTAAATAAAATGTGTATATTGTAAGAAAATAGCTAAAATATAATTTCGAGCATAAAACGTCCACTCATACGCGAGCATCGCCGAGGCATGATGCTATACGGACGTCTCGCTCTCCCTTACACTAATGAAAAAATATGACTGAAACAAACGGTTTTAATGTGTGCGAGAATTTCTAGCCTCTTAACCCTTCGCAAATTTTAAGGAGCGGGCCGGCTGTTTCGCCATGAAAATAAACTTATATTTTATAACTTATAAACTATTGTTTTATTAGCTGTGTGGTTCCCAGCAGAGAAAAAAAGGACCTCTCCAAGTCTTTCCGTGGATGTCGTAGAAGGCGACTTCTATTAGAAAACACAAGCTAGACAAAGCTTATAAACATCAATGAGACCTCTCCAACCCGTCTCACCAGCGTGGAGAGTGTAGGCTAAATCCTTAGACTGCTCTGACTAATATATGGCTCTGGTAGTGCACATAGGGTCATGCTTCTGCAGTGGAGACTAAAAAGACCTGATAATGATGATGAAACTATTGTTTGACAAGTAATTATTAAAAAAACAAAAACCCGACTGCTAACATATAAGTTGTATATATTTTTGTAATTCTTGTATAAAATCCTTTAATTTGATACCCCACTTAATAGGTTTTGAATAAAAAAAATTTTTTAAGACACGCGAAAATCCGCCATTTTTAATTATTTAAATTTTTGATATAGCCAGTGTCACTCTCAGAGTTAAAACAAATCTAACGACACCTGTCAAGCTAAAGTCCATCAAGCCGTTTAGGCTGTAGAGCGTGCCCAAGAAATTTACATACAAACATACATACATACATACTTACATACACTCGAAAAAAATAAAAACGGTACTTCCGCTTTTTCATAAAGTATTAAATAGTAAAGACATCTGGCGCAGTCGAGTAAAAAAAGGTACTTTCGCTTTTTCATAAAGTATTAAATAGTAAAGACATTGAAAAATTTCTAAAAATACATTATTGAATAAAACTGATTCTCCGAAGCTACTAGAAAGGAAACGGAGATATCATTTAAAATTTTGTCCTTTACGGCTCTAGATTAACCCTTCAAACTATTTTATGAACTACTGTTTATAGTTTAAAGTAAGAACGTTAAGCTTTTCTTAGCATTTTTGCGGAAAACGGTAACTTTTGGCAAATACATTTCATTCACTTCATAAAATACTAGAGCCGTATTGGACAAAATTTTTAATGATATCACCGTTTCCTTTCAAAAAATTTATTTCCCCCATAAAATTTATGGGGATCCCGAAAAATTCACGTATGATGAACTTTATTTTAGCAAAGCTCCAGAAATTAATAAATTATTGGCAATAGCAGCTGAGCAAGCGAGCAATGAAACATAATTTGCGGTCACTGTCATAAATCACAAATTAATTTACTTATTACGTTGTAATTGACGTAAATTGAAATTACCAGGCACTCAGAACAATTTGCCCGAGCATACATCATGCAAAATGGTACCCGTCAAAACTGTCATTTTCTAACAAGTTAATATCTGGAATACAAATCAACCAATTATGCAAATATGGCTTATCAACACAAAATAGTAAATATACAAACATAACATATACAACGGGTTAATGAACTAACGCAAAACCTCTCAGATTACACCTTAGCCCATGAAACTGAACAACTTTTGTTCTACAACATTCCCAAAATGCCAAAAATAAAATTCGGATTATCATACAAATTGACTCGATCAGCTGATCAGTTTGTATGAAAATGCAATTTTTTTTATTTCGTGCAAGTTGTAGAACAAAATTTGTTCAGTTTCATGGGCTGAGGTACCATCTGAGCGATTTTGCGTTAGTTCATTAACACGTTTTATATCAATAATATATATATATATTACGAGTATATATAAATAAACATAGTAACCGATACGCCACGCAGGTCGTTTATGTATGTGCACTACTTTACAGTAAACTTGTCAAATGACTTATGTACGTACATACAATATAACATTATATTGTATGTACGTACTTTGAAGAGTTTTTTCAAAAATTTACAAGTCATTTGACAAGTTTACTGTAAAGTAGTGCACATACATAAACGACGTATGCAACGTAAATCGCTGAATTATACTTAATTCTGATGGTAGGTATGGTCGTTTTGGTACTAGGACCAATATTTCTTTACCAAAATAAGGAGCGGATTCCCTCTAAATTATACCGAAGATGCTTCTGTAAAATTTAGAGGGCGTATATTTTTATAATAATTCCCGGAAGGGTAAGGCTTTCTTTGATGGCATGTCTAACAAAGTGACATCTACTACTTAGTCAACCGATTGTTAGGTCTACCTACAAAATTCTTACGACTGACAGCTTGTCGCTTTACGAGTACATGTGCTGCCTATTAGACAGGGATCGGAAAACCCATGCATAATGCAAACTTGTATAACGGTTCCGGATTGATTCGGTTTACCCATACAATAAGGGTTACTTACTTCTTACTTCCCTCGAAGACAGTAAGAAGTAAGTAACCCTTATTGCATGTTTGGTACAATAAGAGTTAACAGTATCAGTTATCTGAAAGAGGTTTTTGGCGATGAACAGCCGATTGGCTGAGTCGAGCAAGCGCTGTGGACAGGTACCGCGACTGAGTGACAAGAAATGAATGCGTAGCAAAATGCAGATACCTATTTCGATTTGGTTAAGGCTAACCGCAATTATCCTGTAAACAGGTTATTTCGGTTAACCCATGTAAGTTAAACCAATTTCAATTGGGTAACAGATAATTTCGGTAAGGTTCACCTAACCGTCCGAACCCTAACAGGGTTTGGACGCGTTAAGCGTAGAGTCTAAGCTGCAAAGAACACAGAGCATTAATGTGTCTTAAATAGTAAAACGGGATTTATTGTGTTAATATCACGCTGGTAAAACAAACTTATTACTTGATTACAGTGCGCTTCATAAATCGTACATCTTTATTCTTCTTCTTCAGGTACCGCTTTATTCCTGAAGATTGGCAGTCCGCTCTTTAAATCTTGATTTGTCCATGGCAAGCCTGAACAGTTATTCTATAGTCTCTATATTTTCTGCAAATACAGCCTATCAATTATGACGTCGATGGTGTTGATAGATCATAAATAGTGATCCTGATAGTACAACCTGGTTATTATTCAACTTCATTAGGCTGCACAATTTCGCAGCAAGGCTGGTATTTTATTATTTTTTAATTGGAGTTCAGAATCAACTGTGATTTTCCTTTACCTCTTTTACTGGTTAAGTAAAGAGTAATTTTTCTAATGACGTTCTAAAATTATCCTTCCCTTTTAATAAGACTGTTTAGTTAATAACTTATATTGACAAGGATTAATGATAAATAATCACTAAAATAAACAATCATTTCGCTTTTGAAAAAGTCAAACAGAATGAAAAATACGCTTTTGAACTCGATTAAGCTTTAACGTTTTCGGTCATAGTTAGAGACACATTAATTCAACGGCCTAAACGAAATAATTAACGGATTATTCTAGTATGAATAATTTACCAAATAAAATATTTTAACCCTAATTACATTACAAGCTTTTATTTAGTTTGCCCAGTCCGTTGTTGCATTTTGTGTCAAATCTTGCAAGTTAAAATTGAGCCACTTTCTGGGTTCTGATTGAGATGAAATTTTTAATGCTAATCTTAATAAGATGACAATGCAATATTATTATGACAAAAAGCTGATCTGTTGATTGAGTCGGAAGGTGGCTTTAGGAACCCTTTAATATAATAAAACAACGCAACCCCATCGAATTTGGGCTTATTACATTAAGTTCTTAGGCCTCACAATAAACCACACAATAAAAGTTTGTACGAATAAACCGGCTAAGTGCGAGTTAAACTCGCGTGGAGAGAGTTCCGTACAATTGATTGAATTCTTATAGTCTACAAGTTTTCCTGTAATCTACAAGCAATGAACTATATTTTGTATTTTTTTCAAAATTTTAGGCTCAGTAGTTTCGGAGATCATGGGGGGGAATGGTCAATTTTCGTTTTCTTTCATGAATAAAATCAAAATTATTCATTTTATAATAATAACAAAAATATATTTGAGATCCTCTTAACAAGCCCTTTCATTTAATATATGACACAGTAAGGTTTGCTAAACTTTTTTTTTAAATTTCCTAGTTTGTCCCACGAAAATGGCCCTTATTTAAAAAAAATATTTATTTACTTTGCACATATGTGTTTGCGTCATAGGATTACAACATTCTACCAAATTTCACCTGATTCGGTTTAGTAGATTCGGAGCAAATTGGCTGTGACAGACGGACGGACAGACAGACGAACGAGTGATCCTATAAGGGTACCGTTTTTTAATTTTTTGTACGGAACCCTAAAAAGTGTTTTTTTTTCAAAAATACTTATTTTTAGAAACTAGGCAGAATGAAAGCAGCTGCAAATCTTCAAGACAGTTAAACAATCAGGTTTCAATGCTTCGAGATTCTGAGAAAAATAGGAGGAAACAAACTTTTTGAACTGAATACTTTGATGTTAAAATTGATGTTTATTGAATCTTATGAGGTGCAAAAATCCTTTTTGTTGATACGTGATAATGGCAACCTTAACCTAGAGTTCCAGGATCTTGCAAGTGGAGGTCTATAGTCACTGCTAGCCCCTGCGGGATACAGCATAAAAGAAAGAAAAGCTAAAAAAAATGGAATACATAAAATACAAAAAAATGCAATCTCCGAATATCCGAATACTATTTTTTCATTTTGCTATAGGCTGATTGTTTGATTTCTCACATGTTTATTGAAGATTTAAATTATTATTTCTAATAATATACAAAGTTCTAAGTAAACATTGTAGGTATTTTCCCATTTTTTTATTTTAGTATCACAATTCGTTTAAATAATATACAAGAAATAGTAAAATAATATTTATTCATAACATAACTAAAAAATTCCTTGATATTTCTGTTTGCAAAGGTGCCCAATACACTAGCCGCGTTACCGCGCTGAATGACAATGGCCAACCTTTGAGGCCAGAGCAGGATAGGGTTGCCAACCCTACTAAATAATATAGTACTATTTTAGGTGTCTTTAGGTGGCGAAACTATATATTTTATTAGCAAAGTCGCTAAAATTTGTCTCTTTTATCTAAAAAGGAACACACCTTTATTATCATAGCTTTAAGGATATTTTTAAACGATAAATGCTAGTTCCTTTCCGATTCAAATTTAAAGTTCTTTATTTTTTTATTGATTCTCTATCTACTTACTATATTTTTATGGGTACTGAATCCAAAAATACTATATTTGGTCAAAAAAAAGTTGGCAACCCTAAGCGGGCGGGAGTCACCACTTTTTTCTCTTATTCTGTGCAAATTACTATTAGATTTAAGGTGAAGGTATAGGCAAATGACCTTGAAGTGGCGCCCTCATTTGAAATAAATTGTTAACTCGTAAATATGGTGATAATTACCATATTGCTTTCGTTATGCACTAGATAGCCCTTTAAATTATTTTATGAACCACCGTTGAAAGTATTTACATTAGTCCGTCTAGCTTTAAAACTTGCCTCCGCCAAAAGTGGCCACGGCAAGTTTTAAAGCTAGACGGATCACCAATAATAGTTTCAACGGAGAAATATGGAAATTATCACCATATTTACGAGTTAACAATTTATTTCACACTTCAAGGCCATTTGCCTATATCTTCACCTTAAATTAGAACTGGCTTTCCGGGCGCTGCGCGGGCTGCAAGCAGTCGAGTATTGGCGGCCATTTTGGCAAATTAAAAAAAAAAACGCTCAGCGCTAGGTGGGAGTGGCTCGGCTTGCGGCCTCGCGGGGAGGTCAGACTTTCGGCCTTCGGCTTCAGGCTTCGCTTAGTGACTTGGGGGGGGGGGGGGGGTTCTGGGGGAGGGGAAAGGTCAGAAGGGGCTCGGGCTGCGACCTCGCCACGCAGCTCGGCCTTCGGCCTCGCTTTCCGCTCAACCAACGGTCTCGCGGTACACACTCGGAAATTGTCCTTGTATAGCGGCCATCTTGAATTTTGAAAAAATTTAAAAAAAAGACACTAGTCAAATTGCTTACAAACCCCTACATTTTGAAAAAAAATCATGCCTTAACCCCAACCGTTTTTGCAGGCCGTACACCTTCCACATCAAGACTTGATGATCTTCAAGATGTCAGATTTTTTTGGTACTCACTGGAGCACCCTCTATACGACGGCACCTCAATCATTACCCCTGGAACGGGTCAACAACTATGTCAATCAGTGGGTCAGTGAGTCAGTCAGTGGTAATATAGGTTTATAGTATTTAAATTAGAATTATAGCAAGGTAAAAAAAATTGCACACTAAGGAAAATCCTTCCAGCATATCGGTATTTCATAAAAGCTCTCGCATTGTCATCCAGTCGCTGAAGCGCCAGGTGTAAGACAGGTACTTACACTGTTTGTTTAACACAATTAGAGTTTCGCACGTGTTCTCTATTATTAGACCGACGCCTCACTGTCGATCACTCGCCTCGCATCAGCCAATGTCTGGTTCGTATTAGTGTTACCCTATTGAAAGCTAAACAACTTTGCATTCACCGAAAATGAAATATAGACAAATGGATAAGGACACATCAGGCAATTTTTTTTTTACTGAAAAAATGTTTTGTGTTTTGAACGTATGATTATGAATAATTTGGTTCTACCTCCGTTGGCAGTCAGAACGCTAGTCGGCCAATCCGGAGGTCCCGGGTTTATCCCCAGCCAGGGCAAGGGCAGGGCAAATTGAAAATGGTATTTTTTATTTTTTTTCTACGTCTTGGGTGTTTATCCCATAATACAAGTTTAAACTAATTTAGGGATAGCTCAATTAGTGTGATTTGTATTATTTTATATTTTAATATTTATTATTTATTGAATGAAACTATATTATATTTACTAGCAGCCTATATCCCTTATGGGGCAAACAGCATTTTGGGTTCATTTTTATTTATTTATTTTATTTAAAACTTTATTAAGCCAAAAGCTACAATGCTACAAGGTAGACTTAATGCTAAAGCATTATCTCCCTGGCAAATATCCTCTCTAATCATGTTCATCAGCTCTAAGCAGACATAGCCCAGGTCTTCAAGACCTAAAGGCCACTTTTATCGTGATTATGGGAGAGAACGTGGAAAAAGAATCAAAATAGTGATGGGTTGCTAGTCGCATCGCCCATTATCTCGATCGGCTTTTACGATCTGCGCGGGAAAAGAAGCAGTTGGTACATTCTAAGGTTTTTCTTTTCTCTCAAATCAACATTAACCAATACAAAGAAAAAATGCTCTACATGATAGTTTTAATCTGTTCAGTGGTTTAGAGGCGGACAAAGAGATAATGAAAAATGCAAAAGCTACTTATTTTATAATATTCGAGCACACATACAGGGTACCTTTAAATGTACAGTCAACACATACTCGAAGGACTGACTCAGCATTTTAATATCAATAAAATTTCATATGCAATTTTTTTTTCTAAATCTTAGTAGGTATTATGCTGACCACACAAATTATTTCGGAATGTTAATCAATATTTTTACTCCTTGAAGTAGTGCCAGACTTATATTTATATCCAGTTTATATTCAAAACCCAGGCCTGGCGAGCGTGATCGTTACTTGAACCCCGTAAAATAAGAAGTAAGAGCTTTACAAGTTCGTCATCAAAATACACTCATCAACGAAAATAAGGCACCTTTAATTACACCGCGAAACTGGATTAAATCCGTTCATTAATCGCGCATAAGTGATAATTTATTAAATCGCCCACACGCGTCGTTAAAATAACAAATGTCTGTATCCCCACCTTCATATATTTCTAATCACGCGAAGCCTAATCCGCTAAAATCTTAGCCAAAATAGCGCGAAAATTGTTTTGCGGTGCGCGTGCGCCGGGGAATGCTCAGGTGAGCGTCAGTCCGCGCCGCGATCTCTCGCCGACAGGGATCGACGCACGCGACCGCTAAAATCCGTTTTGAAAATCGAAGCATTTTTCACGAACTTTCGGAGACGAATTTTTGAAAAACGGGCATGGCTCGGTATCTTCCTAGTTGAGGTTTCGGGGTGCGTTTAGGTTATGTTTGGGCAGTGATGTCCGAGAGATGCGGCCGGTGGTCATTGCTGCCTGCTTGCTGCTGCTCGCGCCCATCACCGACTCCTGGTGGTGAGTGCTTTGTCTATGAAACCAATTAAAACACAGTTGAACTAAAATATATGTGATGAAAAAAATTCAAGTTGATTGAGCATGAATATGCGAGGTTACGAATGAACAAGATCGTAGGATAGAATCCCTTTTGTGTTTGCGATAAATTTTTTCACCACATATCATCAATCATTACATAATTATGCTAAGCGTTGTAATGGTTTACAAAGCAATAGATTTATACATTTAACTTTGTGAGGAGATCGCAAGTGATGGACGGAAATTTTGTTTTAACAGCATATTATCGGATTTTTAAGCTTCTTAGCTTTTTTTTTAAAAAATTAATAAACTAAACACAAAATGTAGGTATTTTAAGTTATTGGAAGACATATGTAAACATTAGAGTATTATTTGTAAGAATTTTTGTTAAATTTCTTTGTTTTTAGGTAACAATTATCATATTTTTTCACGAATAAACTATACTTACAACAAAGATACTATTTTCTAATTAAAACCGAAGGAAAATCTATAAAATACTGCGTTATAACACTCAGTACGAAATCGTTTTTCCATCATCTAGTCCCGTTGCCGACGGCCAGTAAGTAGCCTGTCAAATTGTTTGACACTCAGATGAGCTTGATTAAGAGAAAAACCAAGAGCTCTTCGACTATTTGCGGCGGTATTCTATGGAAAATTGTTTTAGATGTAAAAGTAGGATAGATTTATTTATTTATTAAAATCTTTATTGACCACTGTGGTACAAAAGGTGAACTTAACGCTAATGCATTCTCTACTAGTCAACCTTTAGGAAAAATAGAAATTATTTAATTGCAATAGGTGCTTAAAAATATACTTAATAAGTAATTACTTACAGCCTATTACTTAATAAGTAATTAAGTAACAAGCTGCTCCTTATCTGTGATTTGGCTACTTTGGATTTTATTTATACTTTTATTTCTGCCACTAATACGCATGATCACTGAAAAACATATTTTTGACCCATGGATTAGATTTAAAAAAAATATTGTACACGTATTTCTTATTTTCTCTAAGAAACAATAAATAACGAAGATACAGCGCATTTAAATTTCACATGACGTCACGCTTTCGTACGATTTTTACACATCGGTGACGTCACAAGCCCCCACTCTCGAACTTTGATACTCTGTATCTTTGTGATTTTTTACTATTTTGATAAACTGAAAAATATGGGTACATTATTTTTGGATAATCTAAAACGGACTAATTATAATAATACTTTTCTGACCTAGTCATCATCCCTATTGTATAATGTGTGTGCATATTTACTTTCAATATTAGTTAGGTACTTATTGGATTAAATGCACTTATAAAAAAATATGTGGAAATTCTTAGAAGAGGCTTCTGTTCAATAATGGAATGTCATGCCGGCGAAATGGTGATGATGAAGAAGATATATAATAATGGGCCCTAGTCAGCTATATGCACTTCTTAGTCTCTACTTAGTTATATATTCTTTTGTTTCGCACATTGTCATACATACGATACTAATTATGTGTTTATCATGTAGACAGAATCTGCGGTCACAAGTTCTAAATATATTTTTTCGTTAATATACAACGTAGAAGGGACATACCCGTGATAAATCGAACCATGGTCTATACTAGATCCTTAAAGTATAATGAAATCAAAATAACAGCCAAGAAACCAAAAAAAAATTCCACTTTCCCATACAACCGCCCATAATGATCTAGTATAGACCGTGGTTCGATTTATTACGGGTATGTCCCTTCCACGTTGTATATTTCAATCAATCAAAGAAAATATTTAACTAGGCCTTTTCTTCTAGATTGATCAAATAAAGAGATACAAATTGGTTACTAGGCCTTTGAAAGTTTCTATTTAGCTTGTTTGTTGTTGTTCATTTGTTTTTGGGGTTGAATCTTGCAAGCTTTAGAGCCACTTTCCGGTTTCCGATTAAGATGAAATTTTGTACGCTAATTTAAATCAGATGACAATGCAATATTATTAATAGGTAACAAGAAGCTGATCTGATGAAGGAGATGGAAGGTGGCTATAGAAACTATGTAATAAAACGGCTTATTACATTTTCTTGATAAGAACTTAGGCCTTACAATAAAAGTTTGTACGAAAAAAAGATTTTTTTTCGATACAATTATTTCATAATATTTTCATAAAGGTCGAAAGGGTAGTGCTAGTGTAGCTTTTTTGGCTTAATAATGTTATAAATACATAAATACATTATATAAGTATTAAATTTATTAACATTAATAAAATTATTGTTATTTTATAAGAATAAAGCTACATACTACAGGTAACCGTTACGAAACTGCAGTATGTAGCTTTATGCTGAGAAGATGCGCACGGTGCGGCGGAATTCTTCAAACAGCTGTTGATTAGTAGAGCTCAATGAATTAAAACTGTCCCTTTCGCTGGCATCCAGTTTTCGAAATAACTACCGTAAGCGCCTCCCACGGCACGCTTATGCAGTAGTTTAAAATAATATGATATTTTATCCCAAATTCTTCCATGCTAGTCTGGGAGAAAAGAAAAAACATACAATGTACGAAGATCGAAAAGCCGATCGAGGGAATGGGCAAGAATCTGAATCATATATCAATAGGCGATGCGGTTCGCAACCTATTACTATTATGATTTCCTTTTTCCATCTGCCCAACATCACGCTAAAAGTGGCCTGGGCCTTGCCGCCCTAGGTTCTGTCTGCCCCCTTAGGGATAAAGATATCCCAAATTTTTGAAGTTCCGGGAATAATTTTAGAGGGCATACAAGAAGACAAGTTTATTTGCAAGACTTCAAAAAAAAACTTGAATTTCTAGTAGGTACGAGTATTTACCCCCAATAACTTTTAAACGGCTAAACTGATTTTCATCAAACATAGCTAATAACCATATCAACAGACAAGGCTTACGAAAAAAAAACACATCGAAATCAGTCTATTCCTGTTACGAACAGAGGTCATCATCATCAGGTCTTGTATTAGTCTCCACTGCAGGAACACGACCCTCTCTGTACTACCAGAGCCATATATTGGCCAAAGCAGTCAGAGGATTTGGCCTACACACTCTCCACGCTGGCCGGGTTGGAGAGGTCTCTTGATGTTTGGCAAATAAACTTGTTGCCCCAAAAATTACACGACACAACGATACCACCCTGTCAAAAAGATTTCAATATCAACTTTCACTTAGTGTAGAGTGATTTGCGTACCTAATAGGGTAGTATCCATAGGTAGGGTCAATAAAAGCTGTTTTATTTTTCCGCTAATCAGGAGGTTCTGGGGTCGATCTCCAGCCAGGGCACTTGCCCTGGAAAATGGCCTTTTTCAAATTGTCCTGGGTCTTGGGTGTTTATCTATATATGTATTTATCATAAAATATAGTATCGTTGAGTTAGTATCCCATAACACAAGTTTAAAACTTACTTTGGGGCTAGCTCAATCAGTGTAATTTGTCCTTATATATTTATATATTTAATGATAAGAGTATGAAACGTCTAAAATAATGTCACTTGTTATTTATCATGTCAATTATGCTAGTGATTTTAGATTTATTAATGCAGAAAAACTGATATATTTCATTAAAAAAACCATAGAGAAAATGTTTGTTTTGACCTTCGATCATATATTCTATAGATGCACATTTCCTTGCAAATCAAACAAAATATTGTCCCCGTGTCAATACGTACAGAGGTAGATGTATACCATTTCAAGTATTGCGAAAACAGTTAAATCTAATTTAAACCTTAATTATCTGAGATAAGCGTGGAAATAAATCCGTTACATATTAATACCTTCTGTCTTCTTCGTTACCGAGCGAATGACAGCGAAACTAGGCATAATAGGTACTGTTTTATGCCTTGTTTTTCCGGTGCAACTTTTTAGGCGGCAACTGTGCATCTATAGAATATATGATCGAAGGTTTTGACGTTTAGAGAATAGTATCTGATTTGACTTGATGGAAACTAGCGGAATCTTTCTTACAATGGTTCTTATAACCGTACACTGGATATAGGAGACGTGAAAAAGCGTTAAGGCCGTACCTAAATTTTCCGGGGTCCAGTGCTGCCCCTATTTAAAATAAATTATTTCAAAGAAAACGGAGACAATATTTAAAATTTTGCTACTACCAAGTCCTAGATAACCCTTCAAAGTATTTTATGAACAACTGTTTATAGTTTATAATGAGAACGTTAAGCTTTGCTACGCACATTTGCCAAAAGTGGCCGTTTTTTTGCAAATGTGCGTAGTAAAGCTTAACGTTCTCACTTTAAACTGTAAACAGTATATAATAGTTCATAAAATACTTTGAAGGGTTATCTAGGACTTGGTAGTAGCAAAATTTTAAATATTGTCTCCGTTTTCTTTGAAATAATTTATTTTAAATGGGGGCAGCACTGGACCCCGGAAAATTCAGGTACGGCCTTAAGTGTTACTTATTAGGTAGGTACCTGTAGATAAACATAGTTCGTAAACTTAGCTTTGGTTTCCGCTGGTTGTCATTATATATTTCTAGTAGCGTCATTTTTTTATGAGCAAAAGCTTTCCGTATTGTTCGGTAGACACTGCTTCACAATGGGGCACGGCAGGGTCGCGCCAAGTCGAGCAAACAAAAGCACTGCCGTACCCGCATGCTTAGCATGTTGAAATGGTATGGTTGGATTTTTTTCCAAAAAGTCGAACTGACTGACCTTGTGAGATTTCTTCTCAGTATGTACGAGTATGTATTAATTACCTAGTTGAGTGACTGCACTACCGAGATTTTCTTTTGTTTTAGCTTTTTAGCTAGTCTCTTGCCTCATTCACTTTTAATTAATTTATTTAACATACTGTATTATTCCAAAGTAAGAACTTGAAGCGGACTTAATGCTAAGAGCATTTTATCTCAGTCAACCATAGGGATAAGAAGAAAAAATAACATAATTGATACACGTTCTTATAGTTACAGATATAAAAAAATCGGCTTCTTATAATTACGCTAACTATTTAAGATTGATAACAATTAGTCGCCTTTTACGACAGCCGTGGGAGACGAAAGAGGTTGTGACAAATTGGTATTCTGCCCTGCCGTCACTACACAGCCCAAGATGTAGGTATAACAGACATCCAACATAGAATTTAATCACAGTATCAAATGAAATTTATAACTAGGAAGAGCTTTGAGCTTCAGAGCGATCCGTGTCGCCGGCTAATGGCCGCTTTGTTATAGTTTAAATCAAGCGCGGCTTTGTTCCATTTAATACATTGACAACTACACTGTTGACGATATTCATTTGTTTTATTGATCAATCTATTTATTAAATATTATGTCAAACGATTCCATTGTACTTCATTAGTAGCAATTTTTGAAATTACTTATTGGTCGTATAGAGAGTGAATTATAGAAACTTATAAATAATATTTTCGTACGACCTAATTGTATTTTCTTTAATATGACGCTCGTATTACTAAAAGTTTATAGATTCGACTAAAAACAAATATTAAAATGTTTACATCTATTTTCTTTTACCACATAAAAAATATTTTTGAATTTTCTCAAAGTGTTTCTTTTAGTAACACAACTTGCTTAACAATATGCGAATACATAATAGGTACACCACAAGAAAATATTAATTTCTGAAAGCACGAGAAAGCGTTTATAATCGGTGCGCCCTTTACTCGATAATAAATTCATAATACAACTCATAAATCACAAGGCATGAAATTCAATAAAGTCATATCGAACGAACCACCTTGGAGGGGACCTTAATTTGCAATTAATCAAGCAGGGCCTTAAATTAGGAGCTCTGCACGAGTAAAAAATACGGTCAAGTTAAGCTGCATTCGCACTGGTCAAAATGCATATAATTTTTTTTTTTTTTTTTATGCCGTGGTTTTCGGCCTAGTCTAATAGGTCCACTCCGAGTCTTCCAATGGATGTCGTAGAAGGCGACTCAGGAAATACAAGTTAAACAAAGTTTATAAACATCGTCTGGCCAGCGTGGAGAACGTAGTCCAAATCCTCTGGCTCCTCTGGCCAAATATGGCTTTGGTAGTACAGAGAGGGTCGTGCTCTTACAGTGGAGACAAAAAAGACCTGATGATGATTTTATTTATATTATTCATTATCAGAATCAAATTTTACGAACCATAATAACTAAATTAATAGGCTTTTAAAAAAAGTGTCTTTATCCCTAACTAGCAGTCCACCCCGGCTTCGCCCGTGGTACACACATAGCCTATGTCACTCGGGAATAGTGTAGCTTTCCAACGGTGAAAGAATTTTTTAAATCGGCCCAGTACTTTTTGAGCCTATTCATTACAAACATACAAACATACAAAAATAGGTACAAATCTTTCCTCTTTATAATATTATAGTATAGAAGTATAGATAGATAAGGCAGACAGATCATTTTGAGTCTTGCGGTTCTAAGCTAACAGAGCAAAGGGCCGCAGGACTCAAAGGCCACTTAGCGTGATGGTGGGCAAGAAGGTGGAAAAAGAAATCAAAATAGTGATGGCTTGCACCAATTCAATTCAAAATATCTTTATTGTCATAGAATATTTATAATATCTGTCAAAAATAGTGACTTGACGACCTCCGTGGTGTAATGTTCAACACGCTAGTCTGCCAATCCGGAGGTTCTAGGTTCGATCCCCAGCCGAGGCAAGTTGGAAAATGGCCTTTTTCAAATTTTCCTGGGTCTTGGGTGTTTAATCTATATATGCATTTATCATAAAATATAGTATCGTTGAGTTAGTATCCCATAACACAAGTTTAACCTTACTTTGGGGCTAGCTCAATCAGTGTGATTTGTCCTTATATATTTATTTACTTTGTTTTGTTTTGCACAAATGTTGACGTCAAATCGTTACTTACAGCTAAGTTTAGTGCCACTTCTTAGGCGCTAATGCAGAAGAAGAATCACAATAGAGGCCTTTGGATCTTGGGTCCCTAGGCTCTGTTTCCTGTGTTGAGGATAAAGACTTGATAATGTATAAGTACTGAGCTTTAGTTTAAATCACGGCGCAATATTATAATAAATCCATTACGCATGGACTCACGAACGGCAGTTTAATTTGCGATTAATCAAGTAATCTTAAATTAGGTACCAGCAAACTACTTATTACGGTCACAGCTTATGGGTATTTTACATCAATCGACATCAAAATTACTGTAATAAGGATAATCATAAAGAGTTAGTCTTTTTTCTTTAAAACTGTATTGCGTGGAAGTGGATTTTTTTAAATTATGTTCTTTAGGTCAATGCTTAAGCCTAAGTCACATATTCGTAGTAACTTCGCAGATATGTAATAGTTGAGAGGTGTGTAGCATTTAGTTTATTGAGTGCTTAGGAACACACTGCCACAGAATTAATAATACTAACGTACAGAAGTCTCACTCAGCAAAGAAATTCAAAGAAATATCTACTCAATGTGGCTAGCGATATGGTTTAATTTAGCTTACGTCAGAACTCAGCACCTTTTCGTATAGATACCTAGACATTCATTGCAAGCCAATTTGATTCTTATTACTCTGGACAAACGATTCGTATAACTGAATTTACCACCCGGAGGGGCCGCCAGCGCGCATATTAATAATGTAGGTACATTTTCGATACCTAAACGGGGAGTGACACAGGCCTGATACTGCCCGAAAAGTGTACTTACTTAAAGTACGAACTTGTTTTTTAGGATATGTTATTGAGATTTTACCGAAACAAAGTTGGTTATGTTCTTATCGAAAGTATGGTTGGAATTTGTGCATCAGACCATTTTGATGCACACGTCTACTCTCTTATACGAAAGCACATCTGTGAAGCTTACTAAAATTTGAGCAATTTGCCAAACAACTAGAGATACAACGCAACGTTAGTACACACATATCCATGTGTGAGTGAAACGTAGGGCTATTGTAGATCGACACAGTTTACCCAAATGTCATTAAGGTCATTCCAACAAACCTTACCTATCCTTCTATTTCATACCAAGGCGCTAGGGACAGTGAGGAACGTAATTTCACAGGAGCTTCCGTTCCGTACTTTAGAACAAGCTAATCGTCCAAAATTTGTTTTATCGGCGCAACCTCTAGGTTGACTGGTAGAAAAGGCCCTGGGGCTTAAGTCCGCCTGTTACAATTTAAAAAAAAAAGTAAATTAAAAAATAGAGTACATACTGATCTTAATTGTGCAGTTCGTTTATAAATTTTATTTTAGTACTATTGACTGGTTATATTTTTCTTTGTGGACAGATTACCAGATTTCCTGCCAATTATTTTATATTTAAAAATTGAAATAAATATAAATATATATAGGGACAAATCACACTGATTAAGGTAGCCCCAAAGTAAGTTTTAAACTTGTGTTATGGGATACTTACTCAACGATACTATATTTTATGATAAATACATATATAGATAAACAGGACAATTTGAAAAACGCCATTTTCCAACTTGACAGTAGACACTAAGCGAAGCTTTAAAAATGTAACCGTGCTCTTCACCGACCGCTATGATTAAAGCAGCGGTTTTAGGCCCATAACTTAAAATCCACTTTTACCTACCGAATAAGCAATGTATGTAAACGCGGCTTTAAAATGTTTTTAATAACATTAATATCCTTTGATGGGACAGCCAAAATCACGGCAATTCATGTAATAACCGGTAATTGTGAAGAATGACTCAATTTCTGGCTCATTTGAAAGCTGTTCAGACGTTTGATTGATTTTCAGATCGATTTATTTATGCGCGTGTGTTTAATTTTGAAGGCTTGAGTTACTTTACTTTTGAATTACTTTACTTTTCGAAGTAAAAAGTTTTTAACATAACTTTGGTTGATATTTGGATTTTTGAGGAATTTTATTATCAAATATTTTTTCGGAACTAAGAACTGACTTCAATACTAGTGACAGTCACATAAAAGCTAAATAAGCAACAATTTCATACTTTGACGTCATAATTAACAAGCTTTTATTTAACTTGCAATATATGTATGTAACTATGTTAACTGATTGAGCTGAAATTTTGCGCGCATATGTTTCCAGTTATTTTGGCTTTAAAATCAAACTACTAAACACCTGAGATGTATATACCCTCTCAAACAAAATAATTTGCCAAATCGGTCCAGGTCCAGGCGTCTTCGAGTAATCGGGGAACAAACTTTAAAAATGAAAAAAATAAAAATTATTCCGACATATTCAAAACCTCCTCCTTGCTTAAAGTCAGTTAAAAATGGCATAAGCGTGCACTGATTATTACTCATTCGTATAATTTTTTATAGGATTACTTCCCTATTATATACATGTAATTTCCACTAGGTAGACACACGATATATTTATGTAGAACTTACAAAATTATAATAAAACTAAAACATATCAAGAGGAGCTATAAAATATTGTATCAATATTAATTAACATGTCTCAAAAAAAACAGCATCAAATATAATTAAAATTAAAAACTTAACCTACAAATTGTCATATACAAATGTAATTATCACAACATTGATAATACTCCACATATACACACATTAGCACGGTTATCGTAGCCATTATTTTAGGAGTAAACGTTGCTGTCTGACAGGTGCCTTCATATTTGAAGCAACATGTTAAACGATTCAAATGATTTACTAATGAAGGCTTTCGTTTTTAACGTCTATAAAACTTAATGTTAGCACTTAGCAGTTGTCCTCAAACTTTGATTAGTCTATGAGCCATTCATGTGTGATAGTGCTCTTAGTGTCTTTAGGACTTTCTTTTTAAGTCATTATCAACCCATTTCTCTATCAATATTACAGTAATGTCTGATTATAGACCCAGTATCTTTATGTCAAAAAATTTAAAATTAAAAAAACAAAGAAACGCAACAAAGACAGACAAAAACTACACAGTACGCTCACCACGAAACATTCACCATTTTTTGGTAATTGCGTTTTCCATATAGGCCATTTGTATTTTTGAGTTCGAAAATACAATCTCATTCAAGAAATCTACAACTGTCAATCAGAAAATGACAAAATAAGCTACAGTAGGTAAAATTTACTTCAGAACAACTTTTAGTCGGTTGGTCGACTGTTTCCAAAATAAAAGAGGGTTTAGAAATAGTCAGTGACATGTACCAGTCTTCAAGATATGATGATGAAGAAGAAATAGAGTAATTAAAAAATGATTTTGGAGATCATTACTTAGGACACTATGAAGTTTGAGAAACGCAGTTTTCACGTGGGTGTAGTTGAATACACGATATCAAATCGCCCACGGTTTGATATAAAAATAAAATATCTATTAGTTAATTAATAATTCTGTCTGATATAGTCAACACTAAAATTCAAATCTTGATAAATATGATTTGTGGTCAATTTGCAAACGGTAGTCTCGGATTCAAATTTATAGTTTTATGGCATATTTTATAACGGTAAATTGTATTTTGATTCGTCGAAAAAAACAATAAAATGAATGACATAAAACTATTGAAAGTATACAAATATTATTTCTGGGGCCACGGTGGTGACATCGCCAAATCGATAACATTTTTTATTATAACTAAAAACTAAGGCTACCATAGAATTAAAAAAATATCTCCTACCTAGTTTCGCTAAATGAGCATGGAACGATTTAAGTTTTGATATGTCCAACTGTCCTTCCACGGCTTGGCTCAGAGACTACTCGTATTAGTAATAAAAAGTTGTAATTTTGCATGGTGAATGTGAAAAAAGTGGTAAAATATAATGTTAAATAAAATTTAGGGTAGGTCCCCTAAACGTTAAGCGGGGATGATATTTCACTGTTTCTATCACGTGTATCCCATAGAACGTATCGTGAAATTACCCTAACCCTACATTTTATTAAAATACCTATCTAGTAGGCCATTTAATAAAATTAAGGGTTTGCAAGAACAACTTTTCGATTTAGTGACCCGTTTACAAAATATAAAAAATTCTTGTTCAAGTATAGAGTCCCGCTCCCCCCTTAAAAGCTGAACTGTTAGCTTGAAAAATCTAAAAAAAAAACAATATATATATGTACTGAACTTTTCAAAAGGAAAAATATGCCAGTTAGACTAATTTGTTAAATTTCTTTAAATATATAATTCTTAGACAACAATTACTTTAAATAAAGTTATAAATGTTTTAAAATGGTTACCTACTATCCATTTTAAACACATGTAAAATTATGGAAAATACAGTTTCCATGTTGCAATGTGTAACTTCGGAACTCTACTCTAAGCGTGGCCCGACACGCACTTGGCCGATCTATTCTATGTTAAATGTCTTAGATTAAATGATCACGGCTCTAATTTATAAAAGTTTTGATAGCTTCCTGTTTGACTAATCTCATATTAATAATAGATAATTACATTGACACTATCATAAAATACAACATCAAGCGACATTCACACGAAAAATCTATTCTTAAGGCGACGCCTTTGAGGTTTTTCAATTTGAAGCGGTTTCTTTGGTCTGCAAGTTGCCTGTAATATTAGGCAAGAGTTTGTGTCGATAATATTAGCAGAAAAACCTATGTTGAACACATTTTTAGCTTGTTAAGACAAAAGTTTTGTAACTATTAAATATACTATTTACAATAAATATACTAAGTTTGTACCTACTAATTAAATAAAAATGAAATTGCAATTATTTTTGATAAATTGATTTTGAATGTGCTAGAGATGTGTTAGGTATTTCTTTTTTTTTTCAATCAAGATAATAGGTATTGCCATTGGCTACATCATCTTTATTGCATCTTTTTTATTCACTACGCTAAGTGCAATAGCTATTATTTTTCCTGGGTAATCGGATTCAAATTTGTCGTTGTTGAACAGAACCTTAATGCATTAAAGATTCGCAAAAAGTAGCATAAGATCTAGTGTATAAATTAAATCGCGACAGCTTCCGTAAAAGGAAACTCTATTAGTGTCTTTTAGATTTTATAACAGCTTTTATTGTTTTTATTACAATGTAGAAAAGTGTAGTCTATAATAGGTAGCATCCATTCCACAGCTCGAAGATAAATGACATCATTAATTTAATTGGTTCGCGTTAAAACCACTTAATGTTTTTCAATTTAGAATGCAATAAAACAAATAGATTTTCTTCTTTTGTCCATTCTTCATTCCTATGCTGGTTTGGAAAAAAGAACGTAGAATGTACCAGCTGCTTCTCTTCCCGCATTTTGTAAAAGCGCGATCGAGGGAATGGGTATACGAATCATGTAAATAGGTGATGCGGCTAGCAACCTATCACAATTTTGATTCCTTTTTCCACCTCGCCCACCATAATGCTAAAGTGGCCTTCAGGTGTTACAACCCTCGCTTTCTGCTTAGAGCCGCAAGATCCAAAATTCTCTGTCTGCCCCGTCATCATCATCCGAGCGTATTCCCGGTTGCACCCTCAGCAGTTACGCTTCAGAGCCCGGGGTCCGTTACCTAACCTAGGTGATTTGACGGGGTTACTGGTTTTTACACAGAGCGACTGCCGTCTGACCTCCGCAACCCAAAGGGTAGAGCAGAACCAATCCTAGGATAGGTATTGTACCGTTTAAGCTAAGCGTTTGTACGCTTGATGGCGTTCGGGACCAACAGCTTTACGTGCTTTCCGAAGCACGGAATCATCTTTCTATTCAGATAATAAGGTGATTCAAGCCTGCAATATCCTAACCAGACTAGATAACTATTATAATAAGCATAATTTAAAGTACAGATATACTCGTACTAGTTAGATAAATAAGGGAATAAAATAATTTATTAGTCACATTTAGCGGACATTTTGTGTGAATGGGTCGTTTCGACAGCAAACATTGGTGTACGACCAGGTGTTTTAAACAACTCATCAAATGTTATGGAAACATTTACATATCTCTAGTAATTAAATGCTTATTTGCCTTTTCAATAAGGAAGTTATTGACCCTTTAAGTTTGAAGGACCTATCGATTAGAATTTATTTCATTGATGGGCACCCATCCAGACAATAGAATTTACATTGTTCTTGCACTTATAGACCTAAGTATCCTGAGGAATGTTATGAATATACCAATTAGGTTTTAGAAAATACCATGAATCTTTTTTACGGGAAGATCCCGTCTCCAGTCTGATAATAAATTACTTTTTACAAGTTTTATTTAGTTTCACCTGTCCCGTTGTCTGTGTGTCTGTAATCAAATCTTGCAAGCTAAATAAGACCCACTCCCCATTATTTGTTTGAGTTGAAACTTCACATACTTATTTAAGTTGGGTGACAATGCAATATTATGGTGAAAATGACCTGATATCATGATGAAGCCGGAAGGTAGCTATGGCATCTCTGTAATAAAACAACATAACCTCACCGTGTTTGGGCACGATTGATTCGTCGTGTCGAGCACTTCAAACTTTTTACATCATTGTTTTAGATAAAAGCTAGTTTTCTTTTAAATATTATTAAATAATTATTTGTTTCTTTATAATACTTATGAAACAGATGTCATTTTGCCAAAACTTATACAAGGGTACCCAAATATAACTTTCATTGTTTTGGCAGGATCATCCATATCGCTACGTATGTACATCCGTATCCCCATGTGAGCTTCCCTAAAGTCCGGTGTAAAAAATGAATAATAAATAGATATGTCAAATCACATACAAGACAGTGGTCCTGCTGGTAATATGAATACGCTTTGCGGGAAACGACAAGTTACCTACATACTTAAAGAACAAATGTTTGGCCAAGCCGCCTCCACCTAGCCCCGGTAGAAAGGATCAATCCAAGAAATACTGGCTTAACGTCACCAAGGATGATATGCGTGCCAATACTTTCACAGCGCCCGGCAGACGTGGTAGACCCAAGAAATGTTGGCTTGACGTCGTCAAGGATGCGTGCCGTGCGCAGTGGTGAAGGAAAACCCGGAAGCGGACCCTGGGATTCACAGCATTACAGCTAAGAATGCAACTGCGAATACGCTGAGATGAGAGAGAGAGACCGAGGAAATTAGAGAAGAAAAGCGAACACAAGCTCCAAAGCACCACAGCCAAAGTTGCAATTAGAAGCATGTTTAGATGAGAGAGATTCAGCTAGCCGCAAAATCTGGCTTCATGAACCGACACACAAAACCAATAAAAAGAAACGGGGTACTTAATTAATGTAACATTTTCTGTAACGGCATCGCCATACTAGAAATACCTCTCCGTACTCTAAATACTATTAGTGATTCCGGTTTTAAATAACAAAAAGGTATAAAATGATCTGTTTTTGGTCATCTGACCGCAAACGGAATAAAACCTCCATTTAAAGTCTATCCAAATGTAGTTGTTTAATAAAGGCAAGTCGCTCTTAAAAGTAATTTATTTATTATTCATATCTTTAAAAATACATTATCTGGTCAACTTATAATCCCAATTATGTGACGTGATTGCTAAAATAAATAACTAACTGAGCCAACCCTTAAAGTAAGTTTTAACTTTTGTTATGGGATACTAACTCAACGATACTATATTTTTTAACAAATACATATATAGATAAACACTTAAGACCCCGAACATTGAGAAAGGCCAAATCAAATGGTGTGATAGAATTTAGAGCTATTTGCACAGTAAATTTGTAAATATGGGAATCTGTTATAACGTAAATCTGATACGAAATGATAATTTGAAGATATTGATGTAATCGGTAATTATGGGCATATGCATTCCCCAAGGACTTCTAACTTTACCAATTGTAACTAATTAATTGTGAACAATTATCAGCATGTGTAGATGCTCAGATTGTCTGACAACATAACAGGTGGGTTTCTTTGCTACATCGATAATTATGTTTTGCTGCTCTCATTATTTTTGGGTTTCTTCTTTTTCATTAAAACATAGTTATACTACACACATCTTTGTTTTTTTCTGTTTCTCTGCTTTGCGTAAAGAAGAAAGAAAGTTCAATCAAAAATATTAGATAGGTAGCTTCAGTAATTCGTTTAAATTACAGCGTTGTGCAAGATTGAGCCAAATCGTTTCAATAATTCCGGCTTTTTCTTCTCAAATTCCTATAGTCTTCGGTATTGGTGACCTGACCAATCTCCATCGGTAAATCGTATTTGTAGAAGAAAAACCTGAAGGGTGCAGTCCGACCTCCGAAGCAACACAGCGAACGATGCAAACAAAACGCTTAGATAAGGACGGCGTTGGGCTTGATCACCATCTCACTGATTCTATTAGCCTATCGACAAAGCCTTAATGCTTTTCTTCATAAGGATAAAGTGATTTTCAATATTCTTTTCAATAAAACTGGTGCATTAGTTTGAAGACCAGAACATATAAGTGGTCCGTTGTCACAAGATTTAGCGCCACCTCGGTTTGCGTCCATAATGGGCGCGAGGTGCGTTAATTGGTGGAGTTCTACGCACAATGACGTGCACTGTCCTCTGGATGCTACGGGACAAAGATCATTTGCTGCAGAAAGGTTATTCATAAATTGTTGACACCTCACTTCACAAGGCTATCATCATCATATGCTTCTTGTAGAGTAATCATCATCTTGTGCCCACAAAAATTGGCGGATATGATGACTAGCTTTAAAATCTCATAGCTAGAACTAAAAAGAGACCGCGGGTATCTGAGAATTTTCAACCAAGAGGCAGACAACGATTTTTGATTTGGGGAGAAATAGGTGGGGAAAGAGGGAAGCTTTGCTGTATTTGCGTTGTTTATTGACGGATTTCAATCAAATTTTAGAAGTACACTAAAAACTCTACAAAGATGACACTGCAACGCGGATACTTCTTCTTCTTTTTTGTCTTAGCATTATCCCGCTTTATGCGGGGTCTACTCTCCTAGTTAATCAGCGCCAAGACAATGTGTCCTGGGTTGTCGGGTCGGGTAGGTTTGTACTTTTAACAGCTTCGTCATGCTGGTCCACCAGGTAGCAGGTGGGCGACCTGGACCTCTCTTACGTTCAGGCAGGCACAGAGCTTACTTAACCACGTGTTGTTCGTCTCTTCGCATTACATGGCCATGCCACCGGAGTCTACCTTCTGTCACTTTTTCCGTGATGGGAGCGACTTTAAAACTGCCACGTACATAAGTATTACGGATTTTGTCTAATCGGGTAAGACCTCCCACCCATCGCAGCATCCCCATTTCATTAGTGTGAAGTTTTTGCAGATGTGTGTTATTTACCGGCCAGCATTTCGCCCTGTACATCATTGCAGGTCTCACCGCTGTCTTATATACCTTACCCTTGGTTCTTATGGGCATACGAGGGTCACAAAGAACTCCGGATAACGATCTCCACTTTTGCCATGCCACATTTGACCGGTGTGTCACATCAGCATCAATGTCTGCCCTTTGTGTTATTATGGAGCCTAATTTGTATTTGAATTGAGACATGTAGCTACGTATAACTGTCGTGCTACTTTTGCAGTACAGGCACTGTCTCTTGAAGGTTGTAATAAAGTATCCAATCTGCGTGGTTTCTCTTTGCCCCGCTGACATACTGTTAGCAGAGCAACGCTAAGCGGCGTACAAACATGCGCGGGCGGTCGCAGCGACAGGGCATCGCTCCGTGTTAAATGAACTAGTTTCAACTCGACATATTTGACGATTTTCACGTAAAAGAAGCGTTGACGTTCTTGATACTTTTGACGTTTTTTTTATGTAATTTGAGGTGTGCTCACTTCCTGCGGCGCTACGACTCGGTTGTAGGAAAGTTTGTTGTGCCTGTGTAGTCATGCCCTTTGCTTATTTATTCCAATAAATTAGGTCCTCATTTTTTATGATTTTCATGTTTAATTGTGAAGAGTTTAAGTTTTCGATGATTATAATCTTCTTTTGTAACCTACGTAAGTTGAGGTGTCCTCTGAATGCAGCACTACATATCCTTTGTGGGTATTTAGCCTCTTTCATTGGAATTTTGTTCTTCATATTTAGTACTTTTTACAACATATTTAGAGCAAAAAGCATCAATAGAAGTAGCGCTCCTTCAATTGCTGTAGTATGTAGAGGTAGAAGAATTTTAACTTATCTGGTACTTTTAATGTTATAAAGTTCTTCCTGCGGCGTTAGTTATCACTTTGTGGTATTCTTTTGTATTTTGTTATTATATTAGTAATTTACCTTGGAGTATTATAATGGAATCTATGTACCTTTAGCTTTTTCGTCACAAAAGGGGGTTACAAAGAAGATATTCGCATTGCGCAAAAAGTCTTGTGGGAACGAAAACGCTGAAAAACTGGTCTAACTGAAAAATTCAATAGTTTTATTAGTGTAGTAATAAATTTCACACTAACACAGTCTGTGAAATTTTAAGTAACATAACATTTCAACCACGTCTTGTATGAGTTATCAATAAAATAGCAGAGTGTTTATTGTGACCATCGTTTCTGGCTAATCTTAATTATGTACTTCTAGTTTTATAGAATAATCTCACACAAAATGTAATCTACATATATACCGTTTGAAATATAAAGAATAAAGAAAACTTTCAAAAGCTAAGTGAAAAACAACAATGCGACCATTTCAGACCCAATTTTAACGACACGTCAAACAGCATGCCACAGACGGCATGAGCGGCCATGATGCGCCCGCTAAAACCTTCCGACAACATTGCTCATAGCCACATAAACTTTTAAAAGTGTTTGCTCACTACACTGTGACAGAGCGATCTAGTCTGACGATCGCCTGTTGACATTCCTCGTTCAACAACCTTACATTTACACTTATAATATTTTTTAACTCCGACTACTAAAGTTGAAAGTTGTAGTGGGTAATGATAAAAATGGTGGGGAATAAGTAATGGTAATGATGTTTACAGTTAACTCGTCATGTGGTCGCTAATCGCGCCGCAGTCGCGCGTTAGCGCCTCGCCCGGTGTTCGCAAACAACGTCATTCATTGTCACCCTAGTTGAATGAGGTTCGATTCTTCCCTTCCGGGTGAACTATTGAAATCCCAAATATTGAGTTCGGGTTTACATTTTAAAAGTATTTTGATGGTGAATAAATACAGTGAAATACATTATTTTTTAAACTACAGTTCGTAAAAGAAAGTCTTGTCTTGTACCTCAAGCATTCGACTTTAGGGCATTAATCCATAATTCGACAAAGGCATAAAAATCTATAACAACAGTTTAATTGCAAGAGGTTCTGAGAAAAAATATCTTTTAAATATCATTTGCAACGAAAATCTCGCGAATAAGCTTAAGTTAATATTTTCAAATTATAATTAAATTTCTTAACAAAAATCAACCGACTTTATTTTATTTGAAGAGTTTCTTCCATATCTCCAAAGTCCGTCGTCATATCTTCACCAAATTAATATAGCACCAACTTGTTAGTAGAGACTTTCAAATTAAAAAGGATCGTCAAAATCGATTTACAATTGGGTAGTTTCCTGGGTCAAAAATAAATTATGTGGTACTGTTAAGAGAATAACATGTCACAAAATTATGTCACTTGTCATTGATCATATCCATTTTTGAACGTGATTTTAGATTTATTAATGCAGAAAAACGGATATTAAGAGTGCTATTTGACTCCAAAAAACTATGATGTCACAGTCCGATATTTCATACAATTCTTGGAAACTAGGGGATTGGCGAAGATATCGCTTAACATACATACAAAATAATTGAACTCCTTATTTCAAATCGGTTAAAAATATTTGAATTATTCTTCGGGGGAGGACTAAGTATATCCAGAAAAGAACTATTGTAGATAAATTATGACGATGAAATAGTAACTATTGCATTATAAAATTCCAATGAGATACAGGAAGACGTATATGCACATGCAAGTAAATGCATTCACCAAAGAAACCACACGATTGCGAAACTAAATTTAACTGTACGCAGAAAATCCTATTTCCTTTGTTTATATCATAAAACCCAAACCCGGTCAGAAGACAATTAGTCTTAAATTATAAATGCCCGGTAATTACTTATAAATATCTCCATGATCTAGAGGCGGATTTACCTTAACTCTCGTTAGGTCCGAGCCTAGAGCGGATAGACGGTAGGGGCGGCCGATTGTGGACAAAAATACTTAAAGCACGCATTGCGAATTTTTTACTTTATTAGGCACACTAATACAGGAATTTTACAAAGTTGCATTATAACTATCATTATCTAATAGATACGTCTATTTAATTTGATCTAGTAAAATTGTCTACATAGAATTCACACTCCCATGACAGTCGGAGGTTCTGGGTTGGATCCCCAGTCATGGCAAGTTGGAAAATGGCTTTTTCAAATTGTTCTGGGTCTTGGGTATTTATCAATACAGGGTCTAACCAAATATACCGAAACAACTTTAAGGGTGAATTCAGTCCATGGTACTTAACAACTCATAAGGTTCCTTGGGGAGAGATGTTCGGTATCATGAACTAAATCTATCCTTGAAATAGTTTCAGTATATTTTGTTACACCTTATATTTGTAAGTAGAATTAGTATCCTATAACACAAGTTAAAAACCACAGATTAAAAACTTACTTTGGGGCTAGTTCAGTATGTTTAATATGTCCTTATCTACTCAAACAACGTGTAAGGGACAGACTTAGACAGGAAAAAAATCGGCAGACCATACAAAAGTGTGCAGCCGCCCGGGCATATTGTATGAGAATGTTGATTTTATGCAATGACCTTCCATACATGTTATGTTATTTTTATTTTATTTTGGACTGTTATTTTAATTATAAAAATATCACTATAATGATGATCTACTATAGCGCGAGGTTCAATATTCAAATTGCGTATATATCTAGGGGCTTGAGAAAAGGGCGGCTGATAAATACTCAGCCCAGTGCGACTAGCCCTGCAAATCCATCACTGCCGTGGTCTAATAAACAGATTGTTCTCGTGCCAACTCAATTGTTGACGTAGGTCACGGTAACTCCCGGTGTTGACACTAGATTTATGGTAATGAGCCTTTGGGATAGTAATGATATCGGGGGGTGTAAATGAGAATTATTTTTCGGAGATAGATGGGACGTGATCGCATGATAAAAATGCTGCCAGTTAACAATTGATACATTCTATATATAATATAATGTCTAAGAAAATATACTGATATTATTTTAGGGATAGATTCAGTCCATGATATTGGAAAACTTTTCCCAAGGAACATATTTTATATCGACATATGAAAAAATAATGCTTTCCATAGAAAGGTTAAAAAAATTACAAATGAGGAGGTCCTAAAAAGAGTAGGAGATAAAAGGTGTATTCTGGATATAATAAAGAATAGGCGAGGAAAGATGTTGGGTCATCTGCTACGACATGACGACTGCATAAAGAACATCATGGAAGGAAAGATAGAAGGGAAAAGAGGACCAGGAAGACCGAGGCACAGCTACATGAAACAGATAAAGAAAAAGATGAACTTTGTGTCGTACAGCGAAGTAAAACAACTGGCTGATGAGAGAGACAAATGGAAGAGAATTCATACTCCGACAAGAGCATAGCTCTTAAATATAGATAGATAGAAAGTTGGATCAGCTGATCGGTCAACTTGTATGGGAGGCCAAAAATTATTTTTCGTATTTCGATATATGTTCCTTGGATAAAGTTGTTTAGTATCATGGACTGAATGCAGCCTAAAATAGTTTTAGTATATATATATATTAGACGTTATATATATATAACGTCTAACGTCTAACGTCGATTCAGTCCATGATACTGAACAACTTTCCCCAAGGAACATATGTCGAAATATGAAAAATATTTTTTGACTTTTCATACAAACTCGGATCAGCTGATCGGTCAACTTGTATGGGAGGCCAAAAAATATTTTTCATAATTCGATATATTTTCCTTGGAAAAAGTTGTTCAGTATCATGGACTGAATTCACCCTTAAAATAGTTTCAGTATATTTTGTTAGTCCCTGTATATATTTGTAAGACCCTGTATAAATTGTCATAGGCAACAAAATAGTGCCATCTAAATCTAGAATCAATTATACGTGTGAAAGTTTAGAATGGACAGTCAAATCCACACCTCATAGTTAATGCACTTCCTCTCAGTAGAACCCGTTTCGCACCAGATGGTGCTTTGAAGAATAATTAATTGACATACAACTTATCACTGCTAATTTATTCGTCTGGATAGACAGAGGTGTGTCACCATATTGGCAATAGTCCACTTCATAAACATCCAAGCAAAATTATACATTAAAACTTAAGACTTAAAGGCTATTTTGTATTTCGTCTGCTGCATCACTGTTTTCTTAGTTAACTAAAACGCACCTACCTCTAAGAAACACCTAAATTGAAGCCAAAATAAATTGAAACGGCCCAATGACGTATTTCGTAACTGTATATTTGACGAAGTTTGTATGGCAAATGTTTGCCAAATAATTATATATGGGTCATATGTGGTCTATGTGTGAATTAGTTATTTACTTATGCTACTGAGTTTAGAATACGCCTACTACAATAGTTCTATTGTGGGCTTTAGCAGACTAAAGCAGACGTGACGTTTCTTGAATTGTAAAAATTTGATATGTTGATTTAACATCATATGCTAAATAAATACTCAATACCCATGTAGTATTTATTTATAAAGTACGTTATTTATTAATATTCTAGTGGTCCATCTGCTTTGGTACAACATTATTTATAATATAATATTAGGTCCTTACATATGAAATTGCCGATTTTCAATACTGGCAACTTTAAAATCAAATATCTTGCGTTTCATTAGGAATTCCAAATTCAAATTTATTTCGAAATAAAGCCAGAAAAATATTGTTTTAAAATTAGTATTTCATTTGTTTTAACATCATTTATTTGAGTTTCAACATTGCTATAACAATAAATATGGACAAATTGAAAATTCGCGGTATTTACGAATACGAGTTCCACCCTGGCACCAGTGCTGCAGAAACGACTCGAAGAATTAACGACGTGTATGGACCAGGCACCGCTAACGAACGAACGGTGCGTTTTTGGTTTCAACGTTTCCGTTCTGGAAATTTCGATTTACACAATGAGCCTCGTGGACGACCTGATACTCAAGTGAATAACGAAGAATTGAAGGCGATAGTGGAAGCGGATCCATCTCAAACCACTTCTGAATTAGCAGCAGCCTTCGGCGTAAGTGACAAAACGATACTTATCCACTTGCGCCAAATCGGAAAAATTAAAAAACTCGAAAAGTGGGTACCGCACGAATTGACTGAAGCAAACCAACAAACACGCGTTGCTTGTTGCGTTTCTTTGCTTAATCGCCACAATAATGAGGGGATTTTGAACCGTATCGTGACTTGTGATGAGAAATGGATCCTGTACGACAATCGGAAGCGATCATCACAATGGCTTGACCCTGGAGAACCGGCAAAACCTTGCCCTAAGCGAAAACTGACCAAAAAGAAGATTCTGGTTAGTGTTTGGTGGACCAGTGCTGGTGGTATCCACTACAGCTTCTTGAGATCAGGCCAGACGAATACTGCAGACTTGTATTGCCAACAATTGCAAACAATGATGGAAAAGCTCGCCATTAAACAACCAAGACTGATGAATTGCTCTAGCCCACTGCTCCTTCAGGATAACGCTAGACCACACACTGCACATCAAACGATCGCCAAGTTAGAGGAGCTGCGACTGGAACCTTTGCGTCACCCACCATACTCTCCAGATCTTGCCCCAACCGATTACCACTTTTTTCAAAATTTGGATAACTTTTTACAAGAAAAAATTTCAAATCTGATGAGGCAGTCAAAACCGCCTTCAAACAGTTCATAGACTCTCGCTCCCAGGATTTTTTTTCCAAAGGTATCAATGATCTGCCTATAAAATGGCGGAAGTGTATCGATAACAACGGCGCATACTTCGATTGATTAAATAATAATTTCATTAAAATAACTTGTTTCACTTTTTTGATACTGAACGGCAATTTCATATGAAAGGACCTTTATTTTATTTGTCAAAAAAAAATTACAATCTTTACATGATTTTTCAAAACTAAAAACCGACTTCAACACCAAACTGCACCCAACCGATCTTGATAATATTCCTATATATATAAACAAAACAAAAATTTTCCGAATTGGTCCAGGCAACGACAAGTTAGTAATCAGGGAACATACATAAAAAAAATTAAAATAATAGATTCCGACAAAATGAGAACTTCCTCCTTTTATGAAGTCAGTTAAAAATAAATCAAATATTGTAGGCAAGATAGAAGCTAAAAGAGGACCAGTAAGATCGAGGCATAGCTACATGAAACAAATAAAGGAGAAGGTGAACGTCGTGTCGTACAGTGAAGTAAAACATATGGCGGATGAGAAGACATATACATAAAAGAGAATTCATACTCCACCGACAAGAGCATAGCTCACTAGTCACTATTAGTCACTATAGCAAAAAGTCTGTCAAAACAAACACATCATACAGATATTCAATGCTTTAAATCGCGAAAATCATATGTTTAGTTCTAATTGACATATCCATTTGGTTTCCGGCCCATATGACCACTCCATCTCTTCTTGTGGATGTCGTAAGAGGCGGCTAAAAGACTAAGCACAAACATCATTCCCAAGGAGGGTGACGATGGTCGTAAAACCAGGCCTGTGCCATGTTTAGGTATCGAAAATATTATAAACGAGTACCTGGTTACATTTACCATCGACATTTACTAAGCGCGCGGCGGCCCCGTGGTAAATTTAGTTATACGAATCGTTTGTCCAGCGTAATAAGAATTAAATTTGCCTGCAATGGATGTCTAGGTATCTAAACGAAAAGGTGCTGAGATCTAACGTGAGCTAAATATCGCTAACCACATTGAGTAGATATTTCTTTGCTGAGTGAGACTTCTGTACGTGATTACTAGTTCTTACTCTGTGGTAAAACTATACCTATATACTGTTCCGGCTATTTCTTATCTGTTTCGCATTGTCTTCGGTATCCTTAAGGTCAGTTCACACCGAGACGTGACGCGACGCGACGTAGCGCGCACTTTGAAATAAATATAGAACTTGTTTACTAGACAAAAAGAGTGACATTTCAGTGAAAGCCCGCTGCGCAGCGCGGCATTGCGGATTGTCGCTGAAATTAGTATCTTTTGTGAAGTAAACAAATTCTATATTTCTTCCAAAGTGCGCGCTACGTCGCGTCTCGGTGTGAACTGACCCTTAGGTGACATTGGTTGACATGCATATTATGCTTGGCAAAGAAAGAGCGGGAAAGCCCACCCCGGGCTGCACATCACAGCAGCTAAGATTGCAACCGGGAATGATTAAGAAAAATACATAAAAAAAATTACAAGTAACCAACATTTTGATAAAGCAAATACATTTTGAATCTAAGTCTAAATCTGATGTAATATTTAACCCTAGATAACTAAACTATCCTGGGAGTTACACAATAACTAAACATTCGTCTAGCGGACTACGCATTAAAAAATCTTATATTATCAACATCATTTAACGTGAGGAAGAAATTGTTACATGATTCGTATAAAGGGCTCTTGTGAATAGAGACAAGTATAAATAATTTTATACTAATGATGCCACATACCTTTTATACACATCTACATTATGGGTGCCACAAATTGCATTTTTATATCTAAGGCATCAACTTTATGTCTTCCTTAGCAATTTCGACGGGCAAACGTATAATTTTTTTGTAATATTTCATACTTAAGGAAATGGAGCAGATTCTTCATATGATTTCACCAAGGATATCTCCTATCATGACCTTGATGTCACGTCTCAAAGTTACCGTCCGAACAAGTTGCCGCAACCAAGGCTCCATGAGGTGGTTCGTCAATTTCAAAACAAAATCTCGCCGTGTTGCTATTTTTTTATTATTTTTGATGTTATTCGCGACGTATCATAACATAAGTAGGAGTAATCCTAGTGCAGATGACCATTTATGATGAGTTTTACTGGATACAAATCAAAGAGTTGCTAAAGCACATGTCGGATGCTACCTGAAGTACGTTTCTTTTCATGTTCAAATCATCCGAATTAATAATTTGGGTTCTGTTGTCTTTTACTTGGTACTAAAAAATCTCATTCAGAACCCAAATATTGGCACGAGACATCAGTATCAATGCTGATATTGTATTGACTTGCAACCTTCCAATTATTTGTCATCACCACAGAAGTTAAATTATCTTGTTACTTTTATCAGAGTCATCAATCTTAATAAACGTGAATTTGTACTTTCAGCCTAGGACATATGTTTCCATTTATAAATCCATCAATAATATTAGGTATATGAGAAAAAGTTGAAAACAATTAGTAGTATGAATGACATCTTACTATTAAACCCTAGTCATTAAAAAATAACCGTTTTCATGAAGTTCATATTATTTCCTAGTATGCTAATGTATATTATCTAATTATAATACAAACATTTATTATTTTTATTTATTTTAAAATACTAATATAAAATAAAATGCAATTTAGATACCTTTGAAAATCTGCACCTGTTATAACTAAACTTTCGTAATCTAGACGACGCGGTGATTATAAATCACAAATAAAGACAATTGTTTGCGCAAACGCCGCATTTGTGCCACTTTTCACTCTAATTATGAAGGTATACAAAGGCGTGCAAGCAGGGGGTACGCGAAAGTTTGTGAACTAGACTTATGCAAGGGGTCGCGTAGTCTGCCAGACGAATGTTTAGTTATCTAGGGTTAATGGAAACATACATCAGCGTGTATTACTAAGTACTTTGTATTTACGTATCCACTAAGACTAATTGCTTATAAATTAATCTTTCACACATACCTTGCGATTGTTAATATTAACATTGAATAGAAAAATATCTGCCCATATAACTAATCGTTTTTCAGAATGCTTGTACCTATAAACAAGATCTGTCATCGCGCCCGCTCGTCTTTATTGCTTCATCTCTTATTGCTAAAAAGTATCTATGTATCTTTTGAATTATAGGCGGTGTTTTTATCGGTCTTTATTCAAAATAGTCTTCATAATACATTGAAAGCGTCTTTCATGCTGTACCAAGACTGACCCCAATTAGAATGGGTTAGGGTGAAAAAGAAGGAATTTAAAATATTATTTTCGGTCTTAGCAATTTGTGTCCAATATTGATCGTAAGCTCCTTCTTAGATTACGGTTTAATATGTGTTCGTTTTAATATTCAATCGGGGTTTATGAATCAGGTTGTTCTACCATTGTTATCATATCGTCCGTAGACCATCTGATGCCTAGGTCCATCTGAGTACTTTGTCTAGGTACGCTTAGTCTTCCTGTGTGCATTAAAAGTACTCAGGCACAAAATACATAAGAGTACAAACAGAATAGAATCTCACAGCGTCTCCCGCAAATTGGCGACCCCGCACCTCTCCCCCGCACTATGTGCCCTTTTTTTCTAGCCTGTTGGTGTAATGTCCCACTGCTGAGCAAAGGCCTCTCCCTTCCTCTTCCACTCTTCTCTATTCTTATTGCGCTCTAAACCGGTTGGTTTTTAATTCCCGCACGTAATTTGCGACGTGTCTTGTATTGAGAACTGTCAACCAATAGTACATCATCATGGTGAAAAGATGCGCATTTAATAATTGTTTATCCACCTAATACAACAAAGAACGTATATTTCATAGATTTCCAAGTGATGAAAACAGGTAAGCAAAGCAACAATATAATTTCACGTTATTACCCAGCAACCATCTTGAACACCGATTGATATATATACCCTTCTCACTCTCTCGCATTGGCGGGAGAATACACAAGAAAATACACGAAAATATTGTAAAGTGATATTATGTAGCTATTTCAGACTTTTCTGTAACATTTAATACATATAAAACAGAATATTTTTTACGTCATAGTGTTTGCAAATCTCCCGGTATGGAAAGATATAATCGTAAATATGTCAAACTCGTTAGTAGGTAGGTAAGTATTAAATTAATTCTGCGGTGCGAAAGTATATAACTTACATCTCGACGTGTGTACAGATAAATTGTTTCGTTTGTAGTAGTAGTAGGTATATACCTAAAGAGTAACATATATATGTTACCAGTGACTCAGGTACTGCATTTCAATAACAAATCTGGTCTAGCGTCCATTTAACCCTTGTTTCTGCATATCTATTCTAGACACCCATATCTTAACTGCACTTCTTATAATACTTGTAACTTTCAGGAGACGAGTATGCATAGTTAGAAAAAGATTTATCTATCATCAGTGACAATGTTATTAATTTAATATTTTTTCATGTACGGTACGGAATCAACATCGGAAGCATGCAATTAGGGTTGCCACCTACACTGTTATTATCCTAAAAATTGCACTCATTCATCAATCAACGTCGGTAACGGTGCAATGGTTTGATCCAAAGTTATTATGTGAAATGTCAAGGCCGGGACGTTTGGTTAATGAAAAAAACTTTAATGTAGGTTATGTTTAATAATATTTTAGTACTTATAGTTTATTTTAATTTATATATTATTTTATTTATATTTTTTTTAGTAGATAAGTGTCAAACGCATTATAGTGGAATCAATAAAATTCTACAGATGTAGGTAGGTAAAATCAGAAAACGTACCTACCTATCTTAACGTAATCAACAGCACAGCAATTATAAGTTAAATAATAAACTTATTTACGAGTAAGTATACTAGTACTTCCCCTTACCGATTTGGTTCATAAATGAGAACTTAAAATTCTATCGGTCTTATCTACCTCACTACCAAATTACATGAAGTTCTGATATAAAATACGCGATTATTCAATTGCCGATTGGTCAAGTACACTCGGAGAACTTTAAAAAATCAACAATATTTATTTCAGTATCAAAAAAAAATATTTAAAGTACATGGATATTTGGGAGCACCTTCTGAGTATGAGATGCCTGTGTTGGGTGAGGTGCCCCCGCTTCTCCCTCCCAGTTCGCTCGCTTTGCTCGCTCTTTCAACAAGAAACTTTTCAACGACTCAACCCTACGCGAACAACTTCGGAATATTATGAAACGTCTGACGTCACAAGTAAACACGACTCTAATCCGCGGGTTAATAAAATCATTTGTTACAGTAAACTAGTAACTCACGCGTTTTGTGCGCATAATTTACCTCCGGCTGACTTTTACCGTTTTACTTCTTTATACTGTAGTAGTAAACCTCTAGGCCACTACTAGGCAGTTGTTGAAAACCAAACTGTTCTGTTACTCATGGCATCTGTTTCGGCATGTAATTTCATGAGGTATTTTTTATTAATTCTGTGTTAAATATCTACTTTTTGTTTAGTTCATATTTTTTTGAAAATGATTGCCACTTATTTCAAAATACATAAAAATAAACGGGCAAGTGCGAGTCGGACTCATACATGAAGGGTTCCGTACCACCGTACAATGTTTTAAACGCTGAAAAAAAACGTTTCTTGTATGACGACCCCCTTTAATTTTTAACTTTATTTTATTTTTAGTATTTGTTGTTATTGTGGTCATAGTAATACATAATTGGTGAAAATTTCAAGTATCTAGTAAATGCCATTATAAAGATCAAGTTAAAAACGCTGAAAAAAACACGTTTGTATGACGACCCCCTTTAATTTTTAACTATTTTTATTTTTAGTATTTGTTGTTATAGCCGCCATAGTAATACTTAATCGGTGAAAATTTCAAGTGTCTAGCTATTACGGTTCAAGAGATAGAGTCCTGTGACAGACGGAGTGAGTGAGCGGAGTCACAGTAATAGAGTCCCGTTTGCACCCTTTGGGTACGGAACCCTAAAGAAGAGAAAATTTTAGTTTAAAATCTGAATATCATCCGGCCGTCTCTTTAATTTTACGACCAGAAAAAACTGCGTTTTCTAAATTAAACAAAATATATTCAGTAATGATCGTTAAAAAAAAACATCACGCAAAGAAGTAATGATCTTGCCTTTCCTCAAGTAGAAATATTAAACATCATCTGTCAGCTAGACAAGCAATATGTCTGTAGTACATAGAAACAAATAAATAATATTATAAAACTTGTACAAAATAATGCAAACAATGTACGTAAGCCTAGCTTCTTATACCTTACGGTAATAACATTTAATGTAATTAGCCAGCCTTAGGCAAACGAAGTCAAAAAGAAACAGATATCCTAGAAAATAAATAACGTTATACAGTCCTATAAAAATAGACATCGCAAATGACACTACAAAATACAACTCGCATAAAACGAACCAGTCCTGTGCGAAACAGAATTGCAGTGTTGTCCAATAAACAGCAACTAATCGATTCAATCAACATCAACAACTAGACGAATCGATCAATCGATATCGTTATAAAAACGTAACCAAGCTGTTTTTTTTATTTTTATTTATGGCTTGACGCTACTGCGTATTTAGCCAGGAACAAGTAATAAAAACGTGGGAAATTCTTTTTTCCTAACAAGTTACAATCAAAGGTTGGTGTAGGACTTTGATTGCTTTAAGCGAGCTTCTGGCGACAAATCTATACGAGTCCACTGGTTTTCATAGCCGATTGAGTGGCGGACGACGCCCGAAGACGCCCACACAGTCCGCGAAACAAATATCACTACAGCCGTACAAGACTGTCCACTTTAACTATTTCACATATTGTCCATGAGCATGAGCATTTATAACACCAAACAACACCAATTTCATATTATAAGGTCCACTAAAATCAATTTGCAAAATAATTTAAAGAAAACCCCAACCAAACACCTTGATTTCCCGCCAAAAACTCAACCAAGCTGTTTAAGCACTGGCTCTGTGTCTGGTTCATTCCTCACTAGGGGCGATTTGTACATCGAGTTTGTATCATGTAGGTAATTTTTAACCGACTTCAAAAAAGGAGGAGGTTATCAATTCGACTGTATATATTCTTTTTCATTATTCACTTCTGTGAAAGAAAACACCGTAAGGCAACCTGCGAATCAGTTCACTAGTGTGTAATAATGACTGTGGTGACTAGATAACAGTCATTGAGTTACGTCAAATGCCTTTAGACAGCTTGAAAAATCTGATCTGACCAGTGTTATCTATTAACCCACTTGATAAGAAGAAAAAGATCATGAACCAAACAAATGTAAAGAATAATCGATCTCCTTCGATCAGCGAGACGTTCGTGGAAGTCTACCATCTAATTATATTCCAACTATCTGCACTCGATGCTTGGTTCTGACAATGAACTTTTATCGAGTAAACAGCGGGCGGATCAGTCGACGCGACCTGGCGATTGCCTGTCGTCGCTCACCGAACTGGATCGTAAATCGATATCTACTAACCGTAGCACAACACTAGTCGTAGTGAGTAGAATTTTACGACATCAATTTGGTAACTTTCTGATTTAGAAATTGCTCGTAATTGCTGTACGATTTGTTCTTGTTCCGAATATTTTAATTAGTTGTCGGTTTGATCATCGTAAAATCGGAAATTGATCGGAAAGTTGCTATTTATCCAACATAAATAACAATCAAACAACTTTATTGTCTGTCAATTTACATATCTCATCGATTAAGAGGCTAACAGTAGATACATTCAAGTTTTTAACTGTTTTATTGCTAGAATACAATTAAAAATATTGTACTTATTCAAAATATAATATTGTATTCGCATATAAGCTTCTAATGGTAATAATATTCAATTATCAAAGAATATTATTAACACATACTTACTTTATTTATAACCAGCTGATGCGCGCGGCATTTTCCGCGTGTAAATTTTTTGTCAATCCCACGAGGTCTGGAATGGCCGAGAAATGATATAGACAATAAGCTATCTACATGCCAAATTTACCTAGACTCAGACCTAAATAATAACAGGCTATATATATAGTCATATATAGTGCTGCAGGATTTTTCTATAATTTCACCGTTTTAGTGGCCTTAAATTTGGATATGATTAAATGAATGTAGTATAAAACATTGTTTAGTACTTACTTTTTACTATAATCATATTTAATTTTTTTAAATGATTTTAGTGCTAATAATCATTTGTATATGTATAAGCTATCATCTCATACATTGTAGCAAACAATTCATACCTTCATAGGTAGCACTAAATTAACCTACATTCTACCTATCTGTATAAGCAACCTTACGATTAAGTAAACTATGTACTTATGTTAATAGAAAAATGATCTTAGCGTTTAGTTAAAATCGATAAGTCTAGTGTAAAGAAATCACTCGACGGGTTTGGTTATATCCTCTAGCTGGTCCAGTTTAACTCAGCTTAACTTAGCTCTGCGTGTGTGGTTATCCCATACACTATAAGTATTTCTAAAGTTAGGTATATAATTTGTACAGTTAGTGCTACAATTAAAAAATGCCATATGGCATTAGGTCCACCACTTGTACAATAGTTTTGTGCAATAAAGTATTTAAATATGTAAATAAATAATATAATAAATTATTTTATTTTTCGCTTATTTTTCTTTCGAAGGTTTCTTTTTAGTTGTCAATATAAAAAACATCGATTTGAGTCGCTAAAATTATTATTCAAACGTACAGACCGAGGATGTTCATAATTTTATCCACCGATAAAATGCTCAATGCTCATTTGTATTCCACCAGGGCGTCTGGCAGTGCTGTGATCCTGGACCCACGCATGGTCTGCAAGAAGAACCGTCGCACCAGGAGCAAGCTCTCCCAGATCTGTCGCAACGAGACCGGCCTGCTGAAGGAGATCTCGCGAGGAGTGACCCTTGGCGCCACGGAGTGCGCCCACCAGTTCCGGGGCAGGCGGTGGAACTGCACTACGCAGAGACGCAGCATGAGGAAAATACTCATGAGAGGTGAGGTTTAAGTATATTTTGCATCTCCTTGTAATCTAGATCAAGCTGTCTCAGATCTGCTGTACATAATTCAATAAAGGTATAGGTACAAACAAAAAGACTCCAAAAGGAGCAATTAAACGGTTTAATTTATCTTTCCTGTTTTTAGGTAACGTTTAGTAAGTAATTAATTAAAATAATGGCTACAACTGTCAAAGGTTGGAATTGACACTTTTTCTATAGACAGTGGCGCTTTTATTAATTTTTAGACCATCGGGAATAGTAATGTTCCGCTGGAAATATTCTAAATTTACGGGAATTTTCCTATTGTAAATTTTATTTAGGTATAGCCGTGTGGTTTTCGGCACAGTAGAAATGGACCACTCCAAGTCTTTTCGTAGATGTCGCAGAAGGTGACTTAGAAAACAAAAGCTAAACAAAGCTTATAAACATCAATGAGACCTCTCCAACCCGTCTAGCCAGCGGAGAGAGTTTAGGCCAAATCCTCTGGCTGCTCTGGTTAATACAACGTGGAAGGGACATACCCATAATAAATCGAACCACGGTCTATATTAGATCATTCTAGTATAATGAAATTGAAATAACAGCCAAAGAACAAAAAAAAATTGCCATTTTCATACAAAAGTGTGCAGCGGCCCGGGCGATTTGTATGGGAATGTCGAATTTTTATTGTATTTTTTACTGTTTTTTTATTGCATTATAATATAGTGATCTAGTATAGCTCGTGGTTCGATTTAGTACGGGTATGTCCCTTCCACGTTGTATATGGCTCTGGTAGATCCTGCAGTGGAGACTTAAAAAGACCAGATGATACATTTTTATTACCAATATTTCAGTAAATATTTCCCAAATTTTTTATTTTTACAAATGTTGCTGGGAATGTTTACGGGAATATTCCCAAAGTTTCCAGGGCCGGCACATCACTAATCAGGAGCTGAGCTCAGTAGATATTATATCTTCTCTACAAGAGTATGGAAGGGAGGAAACTTTATTTTTATTTTTAACTTTCTTTATCTAAAAGCTAAACGCGTTGGTCAACCTTTAGGTTACGCAGAGAGTCTGTTAACAGGAACGGAGCCTTGTCCCTTTGATTTTACAACCTTTAAATGAGTCTACCTCGTAAAATATGAAGACATGACGGTATGTTTGCATGTATAACAACCAGAAGAATTTTCGCACACATCCTACAAAACAATCTACAAAAACCCGTGAGGCAGGTCGTGGCACTACAGAACAAAAAAAGACAGCGTTTTGTTCGACAACAGCAAATAAATATAACAAAGAACGCATCGGAAACGATTATTTAATTGAGCCGAGCCACAATATTTTATAAATACCTGCTGCATGTTTTTATAACAGTTTCAATTTATTTTTCTTTATTTTAATAATGAATTAGGACAGTAATGGCTTGGGTCTCCAATTCATATTTTAATTCTTTTAGTTATGGATTTAATTTCCTGAGGTAATGAAGGAAAATATATTTTTAAGGCTATCGTCACCTTATAAAGGTTTAAATTCGTATTCATTCCAATGTGAGAAGATGAAAATTGCACCTAGCATGAATAATGACCAAATATTATAATAGAGTTGACATTTCAATCATCGAACATCGATGAAATAAATAAATGTCGATGACATCGATTAAACTCAGACGATAGGAGACTCGATCGAGTGATCTCATCATTGCGATATCATAAACTGTGGGCAGCGGTCGGCTACCTGCCACCTTTATTAGTCGAATAAAAGAATGCAAAACGTGTTAAATCGCACTGATGAATATCGAGGCCTAATTCGATTAGAGTAAAAGAGTTGATTTTATGTGGCTGCTCATTTATCTAAATGCTTTGTAGTGAGGTGACTCAATTCTTTTATCGATATTTGTTTGATTAATTAAATATTGCTTGAATATAGATAAGTAAAACAGAAAATATTAAATATTTTATTTTACTACGTTATAAATATTTTAGACATATAATTTTGTTTATACTTAAACATAATTAAAAAGTAAAATTTATTAAATATTAAGGTAATTAAGACTTCAGATTTTTTATCACTATGTAATATTATTACAATGTGGGCAGAATTTAATATAAGCGCAATACATATGTAAAGAAAAAATAAAACCACATATGTGCAAACACTTGAATTTGCCAGATTCCGTGTTGTTAGTAGTATTAATACTACTAATATGTACCCTCTATAATAGAGGATATTATATTATATAGTATAGAAGAGTTTTGAAGTGAAAGTTATGTTAAGGTGATGAGTAATAGATATGGATTGTGAATTTAAATAAAATATAATTTCCAGAAGAAGACGTGCCGTGCAGTAATGGAATAAAATTTAAATGTTGTTTCTTTGTTTAAAGGTAGTAGTTGTAGTAATTTATTTATTTGTGCGTTTAAATACTGAAATATAATTATTTCTAACAAAATAAAGTCTTTATTTACAAAGCAACACAATAATAATTTATATTATAAATAAATAATAAATAAATTATTTCCCCTTTTATAAAGATCTTGTATATACAATCATACATACGTAGATCATTATTTAATTTATTTAATATGAAAAGTTATTTTTTTTTAAACTTTTCTTCTTTGCTGGTCTGGGAGAAAAGAAAAAACACAGAATGTACCAGCTGCTTCTCTTCCCGTGCAGATCGTAAAAGCCGATCGAGGGAATGGGCGAGAATCTGAATCATATGAATAGGCGATGCGGTTAGCAACCCATCACTATTATGATTTCCCTTTTCACCTTCATGGCCACCAATACGCTAAAAGTGGCCTGGGCTTTACCGCCCTTGGCTCTGTCTACCCCGTTAGGGATAAAGACGTGATAGTGTATCTGTATCTGTATGAAAATTAATTTTTAAACCTATATCTTTATCGACTAAGGCAACAACACTAGTGACCTTACCATTAGTTGTCGTCGTGCATTTATTTTGGATTCATTAGCGTAAATTAAGTGGTATTTGTCAAAATCTCGACTGAATACAAAATATTTATAAACCGACCCAGCGCCCGTTTTTAGGACATTTACAATAAATTATCCAGCAGTGTGCCCACACCTTTGCAAAAAAATTTACAAAAATTAAAGTATTCTTAGGTCACGAACACATGACAATATTAAACGAGTTTTATAACATGAATTTATAAAATAATATAAAATACATTAATACTGTATTTTATTACTGAGCATGATAGCTTAATTCGATGCTTTTATTTCTCATTACGTTTTTTAGCGAAGTTTATCAGGTAATGAATTCTTAAGCTTCTAAATCCCGTGGAAGCATTTGGGAGATAAGGCGTCTCGATAGGAAATTAATTATTAAAAAAATGAGGCGAGGTTGGTAGTCGCGTGGGTGTGAGTCCCGGAGTGAGGTGGGGGGAGGGGTTCAACAAATTAGGTTAAAAGCCTATAAATTGATGCGAACAGCTCTGGGTGGCGCGGGCGCAACGGACAGCGGGCTGAATTAGCTTTGGATTCTTTATCACTTGGTGACAAGAAAAAATAATGGATACAGTGTGTTCTTTTTTTAATCCTGTAATTTAGGTGTCATATTTTATTGAAATATATAGATTTATTTTTTCTTTTTAATGTATGAATGATCAATATTTGGCTATATTAGGTAACTGTAGCTATTTTAGCAAAGATATTTGGATAAAACTGTATTACTGAAATAAATATTTCTTTTTATTAACATTAATTAAACATTTAATTAAATCCACAAAGCTATTTAAACCTTCATTGTTGTATTATTAAAATGTATTTATTCTAATTTTGTCTTTAATTTTAATATTAAGATTTTATTTTTACACCTATACCACAGAATACAGTAAGAGTAAACAGAAAGGAATCTCCTAAGGTACGCGCAATATGCGTCCCCGTTCCCCGCACCCGCAACTCTCCCCCGGTTTTTGACGGCCAACGTGAGTCATCGAGGCGAAAACGGGGGAGAGGTGCGGGGACGGGGAACGGGGACGCATATTGCGCGTACCTTAGGAGATTCCGGCCTGTGCCAATACATTAAAATTAACTTTGCTATCCGCGATTATAATAAATAAATTATAATAACAATAATAAATAAATAATTTATTTTCCCTTCACAATTTGTGGATGTAACAAACAGATATAAAGTATTAATTCTTAAATTCTAAGACAAAAGCTATGTTTGGATACTTATGTTGATTACATTTGCATTATAAAATTGTAAGAGAGTGGTGTCGGTGATAGGTTTTGTAAGAAACCTGTAATACAGATATATTATATAAGCATTTAAACAGTCTACTTAAATACATACGAGCAGTACGTAATTATACAATTATAATATGTTATAGTAAAATATAAATATCGTCTTATAATGTTTTTAATTTATAATGAACATCCTGTATATACAGTACACATGAGAAAAAATAATGATCGTTAATTGGACCCCTTTCATTAGTAAGTCCGTGCATTCTTGACTCGTCGTTTTTTCTGTGTCAAAGCTTTATCAATGAAAAGGATTTCATTCTTATTTAAATTTCTTTATCTGAAACGTACTGTCCAATGACTGGCGAGTGTTTAAATAATGTTTCACTTAGCTGTTACTTTATTTACAGTTTTGTTTGGTAAAGCAACAATGTTACATTTAAGTACTTCCTGTTTTACATTTTAAATACTCAAGTAAAATGTTTAAAAAAATAGGTATTGCGTAAAACACATTTAAATTCTTACCTTTCAAAAAAATATTTCATCAATATTTTTTTCAATAAAATGGTAGATTTTTATAAACGAAAAAAAAACCTTTTTAACTTATTTGATTTCCCAAAATACACATAGTAACTACAAATTTACCATACTAACTAAATTAACAAAATTCTTAACTCTCAATAGAGATGTGACATAAAACCCGATCAAAACAAAACTCATTGGAGGCGCGGGATATCGAATCGTAAATACCTCGACACCTTATCTGGCTAGACTCGACGCCAATGACGATTTCCATTTAAACAAAACAGCCTAATTAAGCTATAAACAAAGCCACAAACACGGACTCCCAAAATATTGAAGATCTCAGACCGTATACTAATCATGGAAGGCCATTAAGTGACGACAGGTCACCGAGTCCACGGAGGCTCGTAAAGATTACCACAAGATAACCTGACTACTGAGACCTCACACATACCCCGAGACCCAACATAAATACCCAAGGATGGCTTCATATCGACAAAAAACTCGGCGATAAATTTGGCGCCCTCAACACGTAAATGTTCTTAATTATAGTGTAATATCCGGGGCGCATTTCTTATATCTAATCTGTAACCCTTATGGTCAATCTCCATTCAACCTTGCATTTGGATGGGCGGCAGTCGTTATTTTATCGATATCGATTATTGATTTGGGCACAACACTTACGATAATTGTAAAGGTTTACTTGTTTTATTTGTAAGATTATTGGCTCAAGAACTTTAAATTCGAGTTTATTATCTCTTTCCGTAATGCTTTGGTGTGCTGTAATTTTGGTTATACTTTTATACCTTATTGAATACTTTTGATATGAATATATGTAGTTTATTCAGAGAAGTTTATTTCAAAATATAGTTTAGTTCGTTTTAATTACCATGAGGTAACGTTTTTAGGGTTTCGTACTCCAAGAGTGCCAACGGGACCATACTCGTATTACTGAGACTCTGTCCATCTGTCCGTATATCTGTCACAGGGCTCTATCTCTTGGACCGTGATAGCTAGACTCTTGAAAAATTTACCGATTATGTATTACCACAGGTATTATTGTAGCTGCTATAACAAAAAAATACCAATAATATTAGTATTTTGAGGAGTCATCATATAAGAAACGTGTTTTTTTCAGCATTTTAAAACATTGTACGGAGGTACGGAATCTTTCATGTACTAGTATGACTCGCACTTGACCGGTTTATTATCTTTACTCTCACTTTTAGTATAACTATAAGTACTTACATGTCAATATCAAATGGACCAACAAATGACCATACCTCTATTTACAGTTTAATTAATTCAATAAAAAAAAATAGGTATACGATTTTATATTAAAATACATCAAGTTTTTTTTATTTATAAAATGAATTATTCACATGTCTACAATCGTGCAGTTACAAATAAATATTCTTGTGGCACGGCACGACATACCTCATTTTATTAGAAACCTCACCTGACAAACAGTCTCGGTTGCCAAATAAAGGAGAGACTACATATTTATAAGCCTCGGTGTGCCATGACAGCCTGGCTCATGTGGAATAAACAAAAGCTCCTCGAACCATTTGAAAGTCAAACATCAGCTCACCAGTAATCGACGTCTCAAGCACGAAATAGTTGGTAGCACCCATATCTCGCCACCATCAGAAAACATACAGCATTGCTTGTTTCTTTTGACATTCTGAATTCTCGCTCCCGCGTACCGCTGCCCCTATTTCACCTCCTACTCACTCGTGAGATCTGGGTTATTCCATTTTACTTTTTTCACTCCTTAGGATAGGCCGTTCATCCGTCACCGGTGACAGGCTCGCGCGAGACTTCGACAATACGCGCTTGTCACCATCGTCTCTTCGCCCAATTAAAGGCAATGCCCCACCACAAAATAGGCGTTGGAAACGACTGCGGTAACTTACGTTTTTTACGCAAAATGTGACTTTTAAAGGAATTATAATACCAAGAAATAACTTTGTGTTAAAGAGTTCTTTTGCTCGATTTTAATGAGGGAAAATAAGGGAAGTCGTTTGTCGAGGTATTCAGGTTCGTCGATGTCCGTTCGTCACCGTGAGAAATGCGTTTACGGCTCACTATGACAGTTAACAGCTTGACTGATTGCGAAATGTTGCTGTCCTTATTATGTGGCGTGGCGAAGGTTCCGTTCGTGCGCGAGCATATCTACGGGGATATTAATGTGGCTTGCTGTTATGCAACCCGCGAGTGCGCTGCCGGCCGCATCTGTGCCGCTGAATGCACTCTGTTAATTATGAGCTAACTACGAGAACAAAAGTTAACTGCACGTCGTACGCACCAACAAAGATATTACGCCTGCTTACATCGTACGCTCTGAACGCATTAACGGAACTAATTATTCCCATTAAACGGGCGCAATCCATTCAAATTAGCCATCGGACGTTCGTTGAATAAAGTATTCGCGTTTTGTGCGCAACTGAATGACGCTCGGCCCCTTCCGGTGGGTGGTTGCTGTCACAACACCGAATGCGCGTCGCGGACGCACCGCACCGCATAATGAGACGCTTATTCGCATTAGCTAAAGAAATTGACAAGTGAACAATAGCAGGCCGAGGGAAAAAACGAACGCGAAACTGCAGAAAGAGCCGGACAGTGTCGTATCGTATTACTCGACGTAAAATATCTGGGGAAGGAATGAGAAACGATCGTTCCATTTAAATACGGGAACGAGTCGAGCGGGAGCGTTCGCGTGCGTTCGGTAGCGTGAGAATGCTCTTTATTCGGACGGCGACAGCGCGTCCTCGGGTGGATGTCGATAAATCAGGTGCGCGGGCGCGGATCCACGACGGTCATATATCGGCCAGGAGTCCACAATGGGCGAGGGTTGACACGCTGGCACTGACGCAATTGCTCGCATGCGCCGTCGCGTCGCCGTCACGCCATTGCGAGACAGCGGGACAGCCGTGACAACGTTACGAGCTCCCGCCCTCCCCCGGCCCTCGCAGCCGTATTTATTGCGCTAAATATTTGAATTAATCAGTTGAGATAAAATGCCCGTGTCCATTTGAGAATTCCGGTGCGGCCCCGGTGACAACTCGATGTATTGTGCCCGCATTATGGTGATTTAAAGAAGTCATCTCACTGTCTTTTCCCAGTAATTTACGTTGCTCACGAATTGAAAGTGGGCTCTTGAGGACCTATGAGAAGATTTAGAACCACTTATCGTTCAAGTTTATTTACGCTTGCGAAGTCTTAGATCAACGCAGTCGCCGATGCATGGAATAAACAAAAGTTCATATTGAACGCTCTTGTGTGAAGTAGCCTCATCAACTCGAGTCAAGAAGTCACACATATCTTAACATCCCAATGACATTTGAAATCATCATCAGCCAGAAACTTTGATTGGTAATACAGTTGAGTGAAGTGCGTGTGTAAGTTAAGGTGACGTTACAGTAGACATTTAAAATGTGCATATTGCTAGTAATAATAATAAGTAAACACGCAGGGCAGCTTGTGGCGAGCTGTCGGTGAGTAACGACACCACGGACCCGAGTGCTCCAGAGAGTTGATCAGAGCCCTCGTCCCCGACGTGCCTTCATCGGTCGAGGTGGAGACCCAAGAGGACTCGCAGGACTCTCAGCTCTTGCATTGTTTTGATTGGCCGTGTAGAAAGGAGTCGTAAGAGCTATTGGTTCAGGGGTGGAAGTGTTAATGGGGATCACGCCGTGAGTAACTAACGGAGAAAGCGCAGCACACCTCCCAACATCCTTGAGTCGCCCAAACCAGTGTTGCCCCTTTGCTGACAACAATCATCGGCTGGTTTAAGGGGTTCCATGAACGGCAGGCCACCACCTGCCACAAAAATAGTCAGTAATCATGATTATGGCAGGTGATCATGAATCATGATCATAGTCCATCCCAACATCATTCCATAAACCATAAACCTTTCTTGCAATAGATCTTTCTACCTACCGAAACCTATTCAAGGGTATTTATTCCATTTGTATATCCAAGAATGGGTTTTGACGAAAGCGCCACATTACATCCACTTCTCCAAAGGGCCTTAACGTGTTGGATCTGTATCTCTATGCAAGCCTCCCAAACGACCGGGGTGAAAAGACTTGTGATTCCAAAGGAGATAAAAATAATAAATAATAATAAATAGATAGGGAAAAATCACACTGATTGAGCTAGCCCCAAAGTAAGTTTAAACTTGTGTTATGGGATACTAACTCAACGATACTATATTTTATAATAAATGCATATAATAGTTAAACACCCAAGACCTAGAACTTTGAAAAAGGCCATTTTCTAACTTGTCCTGGCTGGGGATCGAACCCAGAATCTCCGGATTAGCGGATAAGTATTAAAAAGGAGTTTTTCATAGCGTTTTGGACTCTGACACATCCAAAGCAAAATAAACTCTTAGAAATTTATAATTGTATAGGAATTGAATCTGATGATGCTGCAACATTGCACTTACTAAGAGCTTTTAGCTCTTGCGCATATATATAACTCAATATATATATAATACTAAGCATTGGGTGTTGTTACTACAAATATTATAAAATGTGCCAAGATCATCCGTACTTAAAAAGGCAGGTTAACAACGCCCTCACCCTACTTTTCCATCCAAAATGTACCTACTTTAGCTTTTATTTTAAAACAACATGACTGATTTAGATAACATTTTGTAATTTTCATTACTAGCGCTTTCGCAATTTAACCGCACTTGGATGGGTGACCACAAGTGGCATACAAATTTCTTAAGCTCCTCCGTGCTTCGGAAGGCGCGTTAAGCCGTTGGTCTTGGCTGTCATCATTGCATAGCAGTCGCCAAACTGCCTTAAGGCAGCTTCTTCTTCTTCTATCGTGTCAATGGCAATGATCTAAAGTGTTTTGACCCCAAAATTCGCCACATCTATAGACCTTTGGTTCGCCTCCATTAGATCGTCGCTAGAACAAGATGCGTTGGACGTGGGGCATGACAGCAGATGTTCCATGGACTGGATGCATCCACAGGCACATCTGTCGTCGTCAGATTATTTCCACTTCTTCTTTAGCTCCTGACATCTACCGACGCCTACCCGGAGTCTATTTAGCGACTTCCAAATGCGCCAGGGTAGATTGTGGCCTGGTGGAAGCTTTTCACTTATGGGAAAGCTGCTGGGAAACTTTTTTTGCCACAAGTCTTTTTAGGCGCTCGGGGGATCGCTAGCAAGAGGTGCAGTATGTGTAATAAAGCTGCGTCGGCTTTTGAGTCGTGCAGGTTAAAAAAAAGTTAAGGCAGCTTGAAAAATCTGACACAAGTGTTGGCCACTTACATACACGAATAACAAACAAAACAAAAACAGCAGCTGACAGCAGTAATCACAAACATTTTGATACAACGAATGCGAATTCCTCCACGTAACATGTTCATCCCCATTTCTTAGCCTGAGTGAGACACGACGGTATCGTATGTCCCAGTCAGATGTCGTAAACTTGTATGTCATACTCGGCCCACCATTCGCGAATCATAAAACAATCATATCCGTGTGCTATTTAATAAACGGAGAGAGTTAGTGTTTGTTTCTGCTAGCTTTCTATGTTGTGGAATAAGTATTGTACAGTCAGCTGCAAAAGTATGATATGAAATATGATATAATATGTTATTAGATTTGTCAGGATTATAGATGGAACCTTAACAGTTGTCAGTGTCCATTTTTAGGGTTCCGTACCCAAAGGGTGCAAACGGGACCCTATTACTGTGACTCCGCTGTCTGTCCATCTGTCTATCCGTCTGTCTGTCTGTCCGTCAGTCACAGGGCTCTATCTCTTGAACCGTAATAGCTAGACACTTGAAATTTTCACCGATTATGTATTACTGTGGCGGCTATAACAACAAATACTAAAAATAAAAAATTGTCAAAAATTAAAGGGGGTCATCATACAAGAAACGTGATTTTTTCAGCGTTTTTAACTTGATATTTATAATGGCATTAACTAGATATTTGAAATTTTCACCAATTATGTATTACTATAACCACAATAACATCAAATACTAAAAATAAAATAAAGTTAAAAATTAAAGGGGGTCGTCATACAAGAAACGTGTTTCTTCAGTGTTTTAAAACATTGTACGGTGGTACGGAACCCTTCATGTACGAGTCCGACTCGCACTTGCCCATTTATTTGACCAAGTGAGCGAAGCAAACGAAGGTCTCTGTTTCAGCTTCGGCCAAAATTATTTCGTGTGCCCGAATTCCGGATGTCCAGCAAACGGCTATTTTTTACGTTTACAACCCCTATATTTCCGCCATTTTGAAAAATTTCGAAAAACTGTCTCGATCAAAAAGTTCTACATAATTATCAAACTTGCTCACAAAATTTCACAAGAATCAGTTGTGAAATGCGACCTGTGGGCGAGTCGGACATTAGGGCACACGGACGCTTCGCTCGCTTACACTTCGCCTGCTGAAAAATGTACCGTGTGTGCTTTGCGAAAATGAAAACACATACGGTGCGTTTTCAGCAGGCGAAGTGTCTCCCTCGGACAAATATATGGCTTCGAAGATATACGAGTATTATGTGTATATTTTTTTCTTTGCTAGTCTGGGAGAAAAGAAAAAACATAGAATGTACCAGCTGCTTCTCTTCCCGTGCAGATCGTAAAAGCCGATCGAGGGAATGGGCGAGAATCTGAATCATATGAATAGGCGATGCGGTTAGCAACCCATCACTATTATGATTTCCCCTTTTCCACCTTCATGCCCACCATTACGCTAAAAGTGGCCTGGGCTTTACCGCCCTTGGCTCTGTCTACCCCGTTAGGGATAAAGACGTGATAGTGTATCTGTATCTGTATGTGTATATACGTTAGATGTATTTTGCTAGAGTAACTTGACTTTTATGTTTACTTACTGTTATCAACGGACAGCGGACCCCAGGCTTGGCAGCGTTACAGCTGAGAATGCAACTGGTAATACGTTGAGATGGGAGAGAGACTTTCATCGACATAATTCTACGTAAGTAGTAATATTTTTGTAAGTACCTATTTAAAATATTTGTTTATTATAATGATAATCAACCACAGTTATCATTTTTTTTTAATTAACCCAAGAGATGCTGGATTGATAAAAAAAACTTAGGAAATTATATTGTCTACCTAGTTACAAAATTCTCGAGAGAACTTAAAACTCAGGAAAAACTAAAGGTTTTTCGATAAATAAATGGTATTTTGGAAAGGGGTTGGAGGGAAGTAGCTGAAGATTGAAGTATTTGGAAAAAAGGGTGAGATTTTGCTTAAAAACTGCGGGCCTGATTTTTTTTTTGGTCACAGCTTTTTCTATCTTTGATATAAAATTTAGAAAAAGTACATATATGTATCTAATACAAGCCAAGATATATTAAGCTGTAATAAACAACCAATTACGACATAAATCACTTGTAATAAGTACATAAATAACGTACAAACAGAGTGCGAATGCCTGAAGCAGCGTCACCGCGATAAGAACGTCCGCGCGATCATCTCACCAACCCATATGTGAAATTGTTGGCGATTTTGTAATTTTAATTTTATTTATAACAAAGTGGCCCACAACATGGGAGGAGAGAGGTAAAATGAGAGAAGTTTGAAGACGGCGAGCATTTTTTTGCCCAGAAAACAAAACAATATCGTCACTATGCCGCAGTCAACCACGTTTTCAGTTTCAATAACTCTACATCTACTCTTTTTCTATGCTGTTCTGGGTGAAAAGAGGAATCTTATAGTAAGAAAATAATGTACCAGCTGCTTCTCTTTCCAAGCAGATCTTTTATACCGATCGAGGGAAGCACTGGACTCCGTGTATCTGTGTATAGCAACACAACATTATTCTGATTCCCTTCTCCATGTTGAATGTGGTTTTTTGGTCTTGGGGCCCTATGTTCTGTCTGCTTAGAGCCACAAGACTCAAAATACTCTGTCTGCCCCATTAGGGATAAAGACGCGATAGTTGTTTGTTCTTTGTATCTTTTCCGTGGCTACTGGTGACAGATTTTTCAAACTGCCTAATGCCATACAGTGATGAAAGCCGGGACCAACGGCTTAAAGTGCCTTCCGAAGCACGGAGAAGCTCGAGAAGTTTGTATGCCACTTGTGGTCACCCATCCAAGTGTAGGTGGTCCTGGGGTTGCTTAGCTTGCTTGCAATCTGAACAATTTCTTTTCAATACTGGATTTTATGGTTCAAGACAAGTCCGCTAATGTTTTGCACCACACTTCACTCGGCCGGACGTTCCCGCTAGAAACTGATAACTGAAACCCGCCCCGATACGGATCGCAGTCGCATTGGCTCGTCGGAGCCTTAAATTAAGCTTCACGCGTTCCCAGGAATTTTAGATCCAAGATTGATGTCACGACACTTGTTCGCGCTTGCACTTAATAAACAGATGCTAGTTCGTTTGAAAATACTTCACCGACAAGAACGAAGTCCTTAAATAATAGATAATAAATAGATAAGGTCACACTGATAGGGCCTGACGCAAGTTTAAACTTATTAGGTACTTTGGGTAGCCCCAAAAGAAGGAACTTGCCTTGGGGCTACCCAAAGTAAGATGCCGTGTGGTTTCCCGCAGGTTTAATTTTCCCAAAGATCAACAGGGAGAGAATGCTTTAGCATTAAGTCTACCTATTATTTTTTTGGTTTAATAAAAGTTTAAATAAATAAATAAAATAAATGCAAAAGCTCCGAAAAGCTGAGGGTGTTTAGCTCAAAAAACCCTTAGTTCTAGGACGTCTAACTACTTAATATTGTATTGGTGTAGGGAAAAAAGGAGGTTTATTACCCTTACGGTTTCTCGTTAAGATATAAAACTAATCCAAAATAACATTATTGATGCGAAAGTGAGTTTGTATATTTGTTTGTTTGTTACCTCTTCACGCTTTATCTACTAAACCAACCTTCTTGATATTTCGCATACACATAGTTAGGAGTCCTGAGAAGGACATAGGGTACTTTTCATCCCGGAAAAATGTACTATTCCCTTAGGATTTGGGATACGCGAGCGAAGCCGCGGGTAAAAGCTAGTTTCATGTATATCAAAACTTTCCCAGCGATCTTAAATAGGAAATTGTTAAATCGTACTAACAAACATATTTTCTTTGTTGTACCATTACTAATGGTGTGTTTTATATCAAGTTATCAAACATTCGTTACGTGTAAGGTTGAGACTACACAAAGGAACAAATACGATCAGCGATTCAGTATCAAATAGAGAGCGATTATTAAGTTTTAGTTTGAAAGTAGTACAAATAACTTGGTATACTAACCATCTTATTATGACTGCCTTCGTGGTCCGGTAGTCAAGGCGTTTGCCTTGTGATCCGGAGGTCGTGGGTTCAAATCCCACTTGGAAGCATACTTTGTCAAAAGTTTTTTCTAGTCTGGTTAGGATACATCAGGCTTAAATCACCTGATTATCCGAAAAGAAAGATGATTCCGTGCTTCGGAAGGCATGTAAAGCTGTTGGGATTGGTCTACCCTTTGGGTTCCGGAGGTCATACGGCAGTCACTCTGTGTAAAAACCAGTAACATCGTCAAATCACCTAGGTATACGTTACTGCTGAGGATGCAATCAACCGGAAATACGCTTCTATTATTTATAAATAAAAGCTTGTCAAAATTAAATATGTATATCGCTCCGGCGTCTAACATGTCCCCAGTCTCTGTATCATAAGCTAAACGCGTTCTAATTGGACAGAATAAAATCAGACCTGTTCGTATGAAGTATTGGTTTGATAGCCATGTCCACAAGTAAGATAAAGCACGTTCAAATCGTGTTTTTCTGTCTGTCGGTTAGATTAATAACTCTTGGCGTATTGCTTTGATTATGTCTTCACTTATTTTATCTTGGATTTTAAAGTGTGTGACCACTAGTGTAAGAATTTGTTAAGTTACAACTTCCTTGGACATTTAATTCACTAGATTCATAATGGATCGGTAAATGGATCTACTTAAGTAAGGTCCTAAGGCCCCCAGTCAGGGCAGCAGTGCTTCGGCATTGCGATCGATCTTGGGCAAGCGCTTAACTTCCTTGAACACTGCAGCACGCAAATTGCTTTCGGTAAATCGACAATTTTGCAGATCCTATAAAATGAGCCTGTATAACAAAACAGGCAGGCATTCTTAAAAAAGGAGAGGTCATGAGAGTGATGAGTGTAGATGTAAATAGCGAGGTCTGTCAGGATCGTAGCAAGTGGAGGTCCATATATAGTCTCTGCCTACCCTTTTGTACATTTATAATATTAGTAGGATTCTGAAAACTACTTAGATGATCTTTTGGTACCTACTATACAGAATTATTATATAAATATATATACAGACAAATCACACAGATTGATCTAGCCCCAAAGTATGTTCGACTTGTGTTGTGAGATACTAACTCAACGATACAATATTTTATTATTATTATTATTTTAAGATCACTAACCCTTCTGCCCAGAGTGGTGATTATGGACATCCTTCCTTTATTGGGAGATGCCTTAAGTCCAGCAGTGGACTGATATAGGCTATAGAGAGGAGAACATACATGAGTAAGATGGTACGTACTTACACCGTATAAAAGAAAAGAAGTAACTGAAGAGACAATTTTATTTACATTTGCTGTAATAACTGAAAGGTTTTATACACAAGCTGTTATATCTTGATTCAAGACTCCATTTTACTTGCAAATTCCTCTTCGTCTTCACTATACATATTGTACATCACCATTGCAAACACTAAATAGTGAAATACCAAAGCGGCCTCCATATCATACGGTATGACTGCTAATTTGTACTCATGCTTAGCTTTTATGTTTAGTATATTGGTTCTTAGATATTTTCTTTGTAATATTCTGTTTTCATGGTCGTTTTGTCTGTTTTAAGCGATGGTTACTTAGGTTATTAATTTTGGATGACTTTACGGTGCGTATTGTTTGAAGTTTATTGTCACTTAAAACATCACTGATCACTGATAGTGGTCATAGATATTTGTTATGTACTTATGGTAAGCAATGAGGTCTTCCATACAATACATTTTAATTTATTTAATAGGATATATTACGCAATATCGGCGCAGATGGCAGTACTAGCACATACAGTAAACAATCAGCTGTCATTCTACACATCATACTTTTTCGCAACAAATAATACGTGGGGCGCACTATAAGTTTCCGGAATGAATATGAAAAAATACTATTAAAGGTACAAAATTAATTTATTGTTTTTCAAAATAATCTCCCTTGGCGTCTATGCACTTTTTCATTCGATGAAACCAGTTTTGAAAACTTTTGTGCCACTCCTCTGTGGTGACCTCTGAAACGTGTTTTTCATACTCCTCGACAGCCTCTTCTGGTGATGAAAATCGTTGACCGCGTAATTGGTTCTTAATTTTTGGGAACAGGAAAACGTCACAAGGTTCCAGGTCGGGACTGTATGCAGGATGACCATGAGTTCTACATTTTTCGCCTTCAAAAAGTCGTTTGTCTGTCTGGTTGTGTGAGAACTAGCATTGTCGTGGTGCAGGATGATACGGCGTTTACGGTTATTTTTACGGAGTTCGTCAATAACTTCCGGCAAACAAATGGTCGTGTACCAGTCACTATTCACTGTACGACGATTCTCTAAAGCAACAGTAGCCACGTGTCCAGTTTTATTAAAAAAAGGAGCAATCATCCGCTTAGATGCACTTTTCACGCGCGCCACTTTGGTTGGTTTCGGCTCATCTTGAAAGACCCATACGCTCGATTGCTGCTTTGTTTTGGGATCGTAGCAATAAATCCAAGTTTCGTCACCTGTTACTATGTCCCACACCAAATTTGACGCACCTTCGTTGAATCTGGTAAGCATGACACTGCACCAAGTGACGCGGTCCGTTTTTTGAGCCTCGGTCAAGTTGTGTGGGATCCACCGCGAGCACAGCTTTCTCTCACCCAAATGTTTGTGTAGGATTAATTGTATTTGACTCATGCCTATTTCTAAGGATGCGCGAATTTCATGGTAGGTCACATGCCTGTCTGTTTCAATCATACGGCGCACAGCATTGATGTTTTTGTTGGTCACAGCGGTGGACGGCCGACCATCGCGAGATTCGTCACTGAGATTGATACGACCACGCTTGAATTCTGCAAACCAGCTATAAACAGTTGTCTTGCATGGTGCTTCATTGCCAAAAGCTGTTTCAAGCCGAGCGATGCTCTGTTGAGCTGTCAAATTACACTTAAAATCGTAGAAAATCATACTACGAAAATTTTCCCGAGTTAAATCCATGTTGATGCACACACAATTTTTTAAATAGCGCCACAAGGTAAAAACAAAAGACAGTCAGATGAAACAAACTGCATTCTACAGCCAAAGAGTTCTATTTTCAAATGTTGCAATAAATTTTTAAATATTGTTTATGTAAGTGGCCAGTTCCGGAAACTTACAGTGCGCCCTATGTAATTATTAAGTTTTCTTATTATTTACTCATTCAAAATCTATGCTGTGGTGTAATGGTTTCTTGCGGCCATTTAAATACCTATAAAGTTTTACAAATTTACTGCAAGTTTGATGTATTTGTCATTGTCAAACATTTGTGTACGGTCTGCGCTAATGCGGCTCTCTGGTGGCAGAACATTGCAGTAATATCTCCTATTAATTAATCTTTAATCGATAACTATTAAAAAACTTTACGTGATGTATTTTTCTTATTCATAAAGCTATCTATTGAAGTCAAACCTACGGGTATTCTTACATTAATTCTTCAAAAATTAATAATGACATAAATTCAATTTAAAATGAATGATCGCAATAAGTTTTTTAAATGAAAACGCGCGTCGATTTTCATGCGTGTCTGTCAGCGCACGCGCCATGATTGAGAGGACGAGAGCGCGGAACGACTCCCAAGCATGTTGACGCTGCAAAAACAGTATCGACGCGTTATGGTACCAATACCTATACGTGTGAATCAATTTCATTCAATCGTTTTATTGATCGATCGAAAATTCCCCTGAATTATTCAGGGGACACGAATACCGACATTCCGCAAACTCGTGGCACCAACAAAAAGGCAACGCGTCCCCGAATAAGCGTCGCGTCGTGGGAGTGGTTCGTAAGGAGACATATTTCCAAGCCGGAGACGGTCGAAAAAAGCGTTTGGTGATGAGAATGTCATGTCGCTCGTCTCAACGACATATTTGCGAGTCGGGGTCGCGTTTTGTTATAATTAAAGCGCATAACGCGGCAGGAATGGCAGGCATTCGCGGCTCAGAGCTCGCCGGCTTATAATGACGAGTGAGTGTCGCAGTGGCAGGGTTATTCGGAAAAAGCGGCGTCTGCGGCATGCGCGGGGCGGACCTGTTCCCATGCACCTTCCCCCTTTTTTCCCCACGGCTAAACGACTAGCGAAATATTTCGAAATTGACATTCCTCTCATAATTCCAGTCGAGGACGCATCCTCGGTTGTATTTTTCGGCGTAGTGTACACTCTCGCTTTTTTGTCGCTTGTCAATTATTTATATTTTTCGTGCAATAAATTTTGCAGTATCGGGCAGGCAGGGAATGCGGCCGATACGGCCCCGCCAATTAGCATGGGATCGATAGGCGCGCGATGCCATCCAACGTCACTTCTGCATTGCGCTTCTTATCTAATCTGAACTTAATGAACGAAATGCTACTATTGCTGATCTCAAATTTACTGCACTTAGTTGCAGGGGAACAAGAATTTCGAATAATTAAACAACTTTCTTTCATACTTTCTTCTGTTCAGGTAGATTTACTTGACTTATGTAGAATGGACTTTACTAACGCGAATTTCTCCAAAAACTCTGTCGTTTGTTTTCTGAGCAACATAATCTGACACAGTTGGCTTTGTACAGGGACAGCAATGACACCAGTTAATAAATAAGCTTCTTTGTAAAAGCACATGCTACGATTTCGTAGCAAGCAAAGTAGAAATTTTCCACAGCGAACGTAATGTAACGAAATCTAAGAAACATATCTACACTAATATTATAAAGAGGAAAGATTTGTACCTATTTTTGTATGTTTGTAATGAATAGGCTCAAAAAGTACTGGGCCGATTTAAAAAATTCTTTCACCGTTGGAAAGCTACACTATCCCCGAGTGACATAGGCTATGTGTGTACCACGGGCGAAGCCGGGGTGGACTGCTAGTAGTTAATATATTGCTTGGATATGAATGGAGCAGACGTAAAAACTAGCTAGTACTGAATTATCTTTTTTTTGGACCAATCACACTAATTGAGCTTGCCCCAAATTAAGTTTAAACTTCTATTACGTGATACTAACTCAAGTATACCTACTATATTTTATAATAAATACATAAATAGACAGACAAGACCCAGGACAATTTGAAAAAGGCCTTTTTCAACTTGGCCTGCCTAGAAATCAAACTCAGAACCTCCGATTTGGCGGATTGGCATGTTAACCAGTACGCTACGGATATCATCGAATGAAATGAACAGACGTAGGTAAAAACTACCTAGTACTGATATAATGTTTCGTAGGTTTTTTGCGTATACGCTAGGCTCCTGCCTTTGTTTTAGTAGCTGATCTGAAAAAAACTTACATGATTTCGAATCAGCTTATCTGGAGTTTAAAAGAATAATTTCGTGATATTGAAGTATTCAATGGTAACAAAGTATTTTGAGTTTAAGTTGTAAGCTTCCCTAAAAATTTTATTGAAGATTCAAAAAAGAAATGCTTATTAAAACTACGACAGAGCTTTTATTCGATAAAGGATGATTTTTATAAGTAAGATATATATTGCTAAGACTCTAATTGCTAATGCCTGGGCAAATATTTCTACCAATCTTAATAAAAATCGCGGATCTGTTAAGCATTTACATTCAAATCACACATAGTAAAATCGCCACAAGCCAAAGTAAGCAAGAAGTCATAAACGCTGTATTCACGCATATAAGCCTATTGAAAGGCATCGTATAAAGTCATCGACCCTAACAAAAACCCAGTGGAGTTGATGTCCGCCGCATATTCAGTGGATGCAGCAATTTTCACATTATTCATGAGGTGAATAGTGAATATTCATTCAACATCGGTTGACCTGCCATTAATTGTTATAGCTAAGAGTCTTGGCGTGTGACACACGGGTTTGCAGATGGACGAGCATCGAGCTTTTAGCGCGAAACACATATTTCATTTACCGGTCCTAATGGACGCAGTTCAACGCAATATTAACCAACGTAATATTCACAACTATTTGCCGGCAGAAATTCGGTGTGTACCTATGTCAACGCGCTTTAATTTGGTTTACGTTTAATTTTTATTCAATCGTTTGAGCTCGGCAACTACTTGACTGATTTGACTCATGTCAAAGAATTCATACACTACGCGAACTCATGTTCAGACCTAGAAATTCTATCGACTACATCTTCACCTACCAATTTTCATAAAGCTCCAATCAAAGACATTTGAGTTATCGTCGGACAAACATACCCACATACAAACATTAGATTGTTCAAGTATACATTCATAATCTCGCTCGCTCTTTCAATCAAACTCACTTTGAACCAAACTCTTGTTAATTCAGAAGAAAGTAAACTTAATGTTAAATTTTTTTATTTACAAAATCCATGTACTTACACAAAAGACAAACACAGAAACAATCGAAGTAAGAAAAATGAGTACATGCCTATTTCATAAGAATTTTTTTCAGCAGACCTAGGAGAGGAATAGAGAAAGAAACAGATATTTGTCACTTTTAACAAAGTTTTGCCAGTCTCGCTGGACGTCCACCAACGACGTATGTCCCCCACGAATGTTTTATGGATGGGACCTTCGATTCGTGAAGCCCATCGGCATTTATTACAAGGCTCGTGTGAATATTTGTGAATATTGATTTTTGGGTCAGCTCTCCACTAGTATACCTCCTATCATTGAACGTCAAGCAGTGCTGTAGGCCTATGGTTCAGACACGGCGATAAAATTCTATGAGGTGTAAATTGCGAGAACATGGGCCGGGTATTACTTGTAATTTTACTGCTTATTCTATGATGTAATGATGTGAATTTAAGTAATCGCCCACCATGACTGCTTGTGAGGTACGTAACAAATGGAAAATACTACTTAGTAGGTAGGTGGTAATTTTATCACGCCTATTTCCCACAGAGACTATGAACCTTCACCTCCACATTATTTGCTTATGGTACTTTTTTAAAATAAATAACAGATTTTCTGGTTATGGTAACGGAGTAAATATAAATATGGTATCTCTCTCTTCCATCTCAGCGTATTCCCAGTTGCATCCTTAGCTGTAATGCTGTGAATCCCCACTTGGCTTGACGTCGGTCAAGCCAACATTTCTTGGGTCTACCGCTATTGCCGCACCCCGGGAGGGGGCGGCATGGCTATACATTTGTTTCCTACGTAACTTGCCGGTTTCCGCAAGACATGACCATACCAGCGTAGGCGACTTTCTTGCAGAAAGCAAGCTTATTTAAATTGCTTAAATAGAAATATGGTACAGTAGTAGATAATTTTTATAATAAAATAATATCTACTTTTTGAAAGCCAGATTTTTTCTACCGATTACAAATTTTCACCTCAAACAACCAAAGGTTGACAGTGGTGGTGGAAAACTCCCTACACTTTCGCCCGTCATGTGTAGGTATAGGGTTCTATTGTTTTCTGTAATATTATTTTTACAAGCTATTATTAAGCTTTCCCTGTTTCTTGTTGTTTGTTTCTTTGGTCAAACACTACCCGGTTTCCGATTGAAATTAAATTTTATCTGCTAATATATATCAGATGACAATCCAATATTATTATTATATAACAAGAAGCTGATCTGAGGAGCACCAAAGGTGGTTATAGGAACCTGGTAATAAAACTAAGCAACCCCATGGAATTTGGGCTTATTATAATACATTTGTCTTGATATGGACTTATGAGTCTCCTTACCCTAGACAGAATCAGAGAAACGTAGTCTTGTCTGGTTTTCACAGTCAAAATTATATAATACACTATATTCTCTTTCAAGTTCATATTTTGACTGTGAAAACCAATTATAACCCTAGATATATGCAATTTCTTTAAAGTTACACATTTTTACCGAAATCTGACATGTCGTTTCAAAATAAAACGTAGACTACGTTTGTGTGGGAAAGTCTAGGGTAAGGGGATTCTTTAGCCTCACAAAGCTTGTACGAAAATTTGTTTTTTTTTTTCGAAAAACTTATTTTAAAATAAAGTAAAATCTAATAGCTGTATTATTGTTAACAGATACGAGGGAAACCGGTTTCGTGAACGCCATCACGGCTGCCGGTGTCACATACGCAATAACCAGAGCCTGCACAGCTGGATCGCTGTTGGAGTGCTCTTGCGAAAAGGTGACACGTTTTTTTTTTGTTTCATCTTTCATCACCAAGGTGTCGTCTCCACGAGTTAGAAAATCGCGACGAATTGACAACAAATCAACTCTCCGCAATGATTTTCAATGTAGAGACCCGTTCATACGTCAGAATATAATTAGGTCGCCCATGGAGTGGTAGTGGGTATTTTTTCACCAGGCTCTGTCTACTCCATTAGGGATAAAGACGTGGTCGTATATCTGGTTGGTCGCATGGATGTAGACTAAGAGGCAAACCAACAATTCGAAGTACTGACTCTATCCTAAATGCAAATGGCCCAGAATTAAATAGATCGGTCTGAAAAATCCACTTAAGGCCATACATAAATTTTCCGGGGTCCAGTGCTGCTCTCATTTGAAATAAATCATTTAAAAGGAAACGGAGATATCATTTAAATTTTGTCTCTACGAATACCAAGAACTAGATAACCCTTCAAACTATGTTATGAACTACTGAACGTGAAGCTTTTCTTCGCACATTTGCGAAAAACGGCTACTTTTGGCAAATGTGCGAAGAAAAGCTTCACGTTCTCACTTTAAACTGTAAACAGTAGTTCATGATATAGTTTTAAGGGTTAATTAGGGCTTGGTAGAGAATTTTTTTAAAAAGATATTTTCGATTCCTTTCAAATAATTTATTTCAAATGGGGGCAGCACTGGACCCCGGAAAATTCATGTATGGCCTTAACATAGACTCATGTCAACATAGTCAACGGCTTTTTTCAACTTTTGCAATTAAAATCTAGTCAATAGGTTTTTTAATATTTTTTTTATAAACTAGGGAGCTCCAAAACCCCGTCGCGGGCGCAGTGGCCAAGTTACTGTCCCACCATCACCGGTGTCGACCGAGAGGTGGCAATGGGGAGGCTGCAGCGACAACGTCCGCTTCGGCCTTAAGAAGTCAAGAGAATTCATGGATAGCCGCTACAGGAAACGTAGCGACATAAAGACGTTGATCAAACTGCATAATCATAACGCTGGGAGGTTGGTTAGTAAGAATTTTGTTTTGGATGTGGTTGATTTAACTACCTATTTGATTTTGATACTGAACTAATGTGCAGGTGGAAATTTGCAGTAGATCCCACTTGCTGCTGCGGTATACAGTCTATGTCCCACCTTACTGACTCTTATCCAATCTTGTCTATTGGGGGAGGCATAAGAAAAATACACGAAGCCGATGGCGACGTTACTAAATGGATTGACAGCCTTTCAATTACCCTTTGCTGCACTTTTTAAAAACCATTCGCAAATAATTGCAACTTTAAATCGAGTTGGGGGCGAAAACACATTATTTGTATGTATGTATGTTTGTACCGCAATAACTGCCGAACCGATGGTCAGATTTTAATGAAAATTGGTAGACATATAGGAAATATCGATAGAATTTTCAAGTTTGTTGGGCATCAAAATCGGTTCAGTAGTTTTCGAAATATTAATAAAAATGTCCGCGAGGTCCAAGTTCGCGGCGAACTACTAGTAATACTCGTAATAGTTTGGATACCTATTTACCTTCTTGAAGTAACATAAATATGTCCTACGATTTCAGGCTTTTGCGGTCACCATGACTATTATTGTCATTACGGGACTTACCGTACTTAATGAGTTGGGCCTGCTGTTCTGTTCCTCTTATTACTGATTCTGAACCTCTTTAGTAAAGATAATTATGATGAACTGAATACTTGGCACCCCTAATGGGAGGAGCGTGAGTTCGAATCACACTCGTAGCGAAAATTTTTCATCACATATTATTAATTTAGAAACTCTTTTTGTTATTATGACAAAAAGTTTAACTTATGAAGTTTCACGCAGTGAAGACCAGGCACCATCTGTGCGGTATTTTAACAACAATGGAATTTTTATTACTGGACAAATACCCTATATCTATCTTTTCGATGTGTTAATAACAAAATCTTATTGGTTTTACCTTCTTACAAAAGCACCGCTTAACTTCGGTGGAGCCTTACCCATCTGCGCTGTGGCATCTTGCCATCAGCATACAATTAAATATGTCACTATAATAGTTACATTACCTACCTTGTTACAATTTTGTAAGTGGCCGAATAAAGCTTTTCTTTCTTTCTAATGCTTGTTCATTCTTTAGGTTATCCGAAATAATATGAGGGTGGAATGCAAGTGCCATGGCGTGTCTGGTTCCTGCACGCTTAAGACTTGCTGGTGGCGGATGCCTACCTTTAGAGAAGTTGGGGACAAGCTAAGGGATAGGTTCGAAGGTGCTGCAAAGGTAAATGAGAAATAATTTGAGTAGTTTTTTCTAGTGACCATTTTAGTGTTGTAACTCTAAAACTAAGTTGAAAAAAACACAGTCGGTGTTTTTAACACATTATATTTTTCTTTCTTTTTCCAAAATGGCATTTAATAAAAGAGGCCTATTCCTAAAGGTGGGAGGTTGAATGCTGCTCTTGCCGTATTATTGGACACTTAAGTCAATAATGATAAATAATATTTGTTTGATTTAGGCACTGTAAAATAACAAAATCGACAATTATTAATAATTAATAATTGTCAATTTTATTATTTCACATTGGTCTTTTATAAACAGCTAAGTTTAGGACCGTCAGTTTCTTTTCGTTATACGGATAAGTTCGAGATATCAAGCCCCTATCACACAGACTTTATCACATTTACCCCTATCACATAACTTTTAACCACATAACTTTTTCTAGGTGATCTCTAGCAACGACGGCGAAAGCTTTATGCCAGAGAGTCCGACCTTAAAACGGCCTGGAAAGAAAGACATTATCTACTCCGAAGAATCGCCAGACTTCTGCTCTCCAAACATGAAGACTGGATCTCTCGGGACCCAAGGTCGACGGTGTAACTCCAGCTCCGCTGGGACCGACAGCTGCGACCAGCTATGCTGTAGGAGAGGTTACAAGAAGACCACCGTCAAAGAGACTGCCAACTGCAACTGCCAGTTCAAATGGTGTTGCGAAGTGAAGTGTGACACGTGCCTTGTGAAACGAGATATACAAACATGCCTTTAATGTGATAGACAATGTATTAAATGTTATTAAACTACTAACAGTACACTTTTAAATTTATTTACCACTAACTGCTAGCCACGCCGTTGTCCGCGGGGACAAACTAAGTTAGAGCGCATACAGACGAGCAGCATGACTGCAGGTCGTATGGACAAACGCGTGGATAAACTGAGTTCAACTGCAGGTTGGCGGCTGCCGTCGACTTTCCGTAGGCTTGCGTCGAGCGGTATGTCGACGGCTGTCGTCGACCTTTAGTCGAGCTGCCGTTGACAACGTGCCTTTCGTCTGTATGTCATGTTGTTCGTTATTGGACAAAATCTCAGAGGAACATCAAATTTAATCTAGATGAAAGTATGTTGATTCAGGTAATAAGTTTCTACAAGCAAAATTTAATTTCAATCCGTTCAGTCGTTTTTGGGTGATTAGTGGTTACAAACTAATGATACTTAGGCACTTTAAGTATAGTCATCATCATCTGAGCGTACCTATTGCCGGTTACTTCGTCAGCGGTTACGAACAAATAATACTAACGTACAGAAGTCTCACTCACTAAAAACTCAATGTGGCTAGCGATATGGTTTAATTTAGCTCACGTCAGAACTCAGCACCTTTTCGTATAGATACCTAGACATCCGTTGCAAGCCAATTTCATTCTTTTTACTCTTGACAAACGATTCGTATAACTGAATTTACCACCCGGAGGGGCCGCCTGCGCTCATAGTAATAATGTAGGTATATTTCCAATACCTAAACGGGGAGTGACACAGGCCTGCTCATAGGTACCTAATAACAATAGGGATGTTGCTGAAAGTTAAAAGAATGTAATGTTTCAGGGCTCTGTCTTTCTTGATACATTTGCGATACCTAAACGGGGAGTGACACAGGCCTGGTTACGCTTCAAAGCCCGGGGTCTGCTACCTACCCCAGGTGATTTGACGAGGTTACAGGTTTTTACACAGGGCGACTGCTATCTGACCTCTGTAACCCAAAGGGTAGACCAGAATCAATCCTAGTATAGATACGATTGCGTTCGGGACCAACAGCTTTACGTGCCTTCCGAAGCACGGAATCATCTTTCTTTTTGGATAATCAGGTGACTCAAGCCTGCAATATCCTAACCAGACTGGGAACAACTTTTCACAAAGTATGCTTCCGAGTGGGATTTGAACACACGACCTCCGGATCACAAGGCAGACGCCTTGACCACTGGACCACGGAGGCAGTCAAAGCACTGTAAGTATAGTGTATGACGGTTTTTATAGAAAAAATACTCGTAACTTGCCAGGAGATGAAGATTACACCGAGCAATAGAAGGCCTAAAATTGCTGAGTCACTCATGTTGAGACTACGTTTGGTGCAACCCGATACGTTAAGCGAAATTAAATAAAAAAGTTATATTTCGCGTTAATTCTCGTAATCATTAACTTGCATACTAGTGTGTGATCAAAATTAAAATTATTGTTGTCACTTGATGACAGGTCAGTACCTTTAAGCAGCTCGAGAATCTGATACCAGCGTTTTCTATAATCCCATTAGATAAGAAAGAAATAATGAAGGTAGTACCTAAGTTATTATTTATATGCAGTAAGCTAAATTCAAAATTTTAATATATTTATGTAGTATTTTATGAACATATTAACATGCCAGTTACATAAGTGACATACATATTTAAGTACCTATCTTTTGAAACGTATATCTTGTAAAATCTAGTTCTGATTGCGATTATGTTGCATGGATAATTACATTAATGTAGCTTGTTTTATTTATCTTCTGGCTCATCTGGTGTGTTTTCTTCAGGTTCTTCCGCTTCTTGAGATATTTCCGTTCCTTCATTATCGTCGTTTTTATTATCATCGTTTTTACCTATGTTAATTTCCATTCCATTTAAATCTATATCAATATTTGAATCAATGTCAATTAAACTTCCATCATTTTTTGATTTTTCTGTTGTCGGTTTCGTTTCTTTCGGCTTCTTTGTGTTTTTTTTTGGTGTCTTTGTACTTTTTGGTTTCTTTGTAGTCTTTATTTTTTTTTTTGGTGGTTTTGTTATTCTTTTCCATTTTCTCTTTAATTTTCCTTTATTCGAGTTTGAGTCCTGTGATTCAGAATCAAGATCAGTCTCAGGTGGTTGGTTTTCATCAGAGCTTTCGTCTTGAACATCGTCAGGTTTACCCAAATACTTGTTAGGTTTACGTCGTGGTTTAAGTAAATTTGATTTGTCTGGCTTGAACTTTTTGAATTTTGGTCCTGGTTGGAACATTTTTTGACAGTCGGTTTTTCTTATTAGTTTTGAACGGGACTTTGATATGAAATTATAGAGCATTCTAATTTTCCAAGTATCTATGTAGCTAAATCCTTGTCCATCCCCAATCCCATCAACTTCTTTCTTAGTTTCGATGGTTGCAAACCCGCCAACTGAGTGTTTGTGTAATCCATAGTGCCCAGCACTGAGATAGTCGTAGTCGATATCGTGGAACAACCATTCATCGTCTTTTAGTTTATCAAATAATTGTTTTTTGCCTGAAACAAATAAGCGTCTAATACACCTATTACAATAAAAAAATGTAATAGCTAATTTCCTTAGGGCCGAAGCAAACAAATATATTTTTTTTGTGTCGTGAGCCACGCAAAATGAGCTGTGCAATTTACATTGCATTCAGTTTTCTTGACGAAGCAAGTTGCGGATATTTTATTACATTATACATACAGATTTTTAATTCTCTTCAACACAAAATAAATTAAAAATAATAAAAAAAAAACTTGGTATAATATGACTTGAAAAAAAATTACAAATACCTGGCATTATATTATTAAACTTGACGGTGATATGTTCATCACGGTTAGGAGCATTATGTTGTGGAGGAACCCCAAGTATGGCTAGTGTAGTCTCAAACAACTCGCCATTGTACGGGCTGTTATAACCCAATACTACTTTCTGGAACGAAAAAGTATATTAGATTTTGTGTCGGTTAAGAAGTATATCTAAGGCGGTGATCCCACTGCACCGCGCACCGTCGTGGAGCGCGGGGTGGCAGATTTAACATTGTACGCAAGTATCTCAGTTTGTAAAGAAAACACGCCTAGTCGAACCCACTGACAACACGTCAACGCGCGGGAGCACGTCCCGCGCGCAGATTCTGCCAGTCTGCGGGGGGGCGCGGTGCTAGCCGCAAGGTAACACATTGCTCCGCAGTACCGCCCGTGTTTTTATGTATAAAGGTCAAAGAAAAAAGAACTCTATGGCAATCATTCAAGATGTTTCTTGAATGAGTTCGGTATCCATTCTCCACGACTATCGACTGAAGTGAATATTTGGCACGGGGCCGTCGAGCTCAAGGCAGATCTGCGCCTCCGTCGCCGCGCGCGGAATCTGCCAATCAGCGCACCGCAGCGAGGCGCGTTTTCAATGGGGAAATCGTCTAACCGATGTATTTAATAAACTACACACTCTGAGTTTAGGGGTAACTACGCTTTTTTTGGCAAATTACATAAAATCTAGAAGGATTTTTGCTGGTCTGAGAGAAAAGAAAAAACTTAGAATGTACCAGCTGCTTCTCTTTCCACGCAGATCGTAGAAGCAGATCGAGAGAATGGGCAAAAATACAATTCATGCAGCTACCACTACGAACAATAATTCTCTAGAATCGTAAGTAATCCCGAAAAATCATTCCACGCGATATGTACCGCGGCGGGCGGGGCTAAAAATATGAACAGCGCGGCGCGACAGTTCGCCGTGACACTCGAGTCGTGCGGTTGCGTCGCAAGAAGTTTCCTTTGAGAATATTGCTGTGTTTTTGCGATAATCGATTCATTAAAAATGCTGCCATGTGCCGTGTAGTGGTGTAGACGCCATACAAACATGAAAATTAGTTATTAAAAAAAAGTAACACATAAACAAGGTTATTTATTTTAGCGTAGCGTACTGCATAATAGGGACCGCGGTCTCACCGCTCATTGCGTTGACTGCCCCACCCGACTGACGAAGACGCGTGACCTTATCGCGACCAATCGCATGCATCTTTGTCTATGTATGCGTTCTAGTGTTTCGTTGTAATTACTGTTCGTTTATTTGCGTAAATGGAATCAGAATCGAAGCGGTGAATGTAGGAGCGTTAGGTTTCTAGAGAATATATTTCGATGGGCTACCATCACTATTTTGATTCCTTTTTCCATCTTCTCGCCCACCATCACGCTAAAAGTGCCTTTAAGTTTTGTGGCCCTAGGCTCTGTCTGCTTAGAGATCCAAAATGCTCTGTCTGCCCCATTAGGGATAAATACGTGATACTATGTATGTATTTTGAAACGCAATATAATAATGAAAGGATCCAGAAAATGGCAGTAGGAACGTTTAACGTGGCCCCGCAATTGAATAAATTATTTGGTACTGTTAAGACAATAAAACGTCACAAAATAGTGTCACTTGTCATTGATCATATACATTTTTAACGTGATTTTAGATTTTTTAATCCAGAAAAACTGATATTAAGAGCGCTATTTGACTCCAAATATCTATGACGTCACGGTTTTGTATTTCATACAAATCCCATAGAAAATGTTTGTTTTGACATTTAGAAAAAAGTGTCTGATTCAACTATTATCATCTAGTGGATTCCAAAAGCCACATATATTTACAACCCTAACTACCTTACTCTATTTCTTAATATCACAATGATGTAAACAGATCTGTACCTGATGATTTTAAGCAGGAAAATGGAAGAAATAGTAGGGGAAAGAGATGAAGAACTAAACAGAAGTAAGAAAGTGATTTTTAGTTAGGGTTTTAAATTTATTCAAAGTTTTGGCGAATCGAATGGAAAGGGGTAGAGTGTTCCAGAGATGAATAGCATAGACAGTAAAAGAATATTTGTAGAAATTGGTCGAGTGGACTGGAATATTGAGAAGAAGTTTATCTGTACTGCGTAGAGGCCTTGAAAAGGTTCTAAAAAAAAACGTTCCTTGAGGTACTCAGGATATGTGGGACTAAAAAGGATGGAGTATAGGTGAGAAAGGATATTAAATTCATCATCATCATTTCAGCCGCATAAGGTCCACTGCTGGACATAGGCCTCTCCCAAGGATTTCCAAAATGACCGATCTAGAGCGGCCTGCGTCCAGCGCTTTCCAGCGAACTTAGTCAGATCGTCTGACCACCTTGTGGGTGGGTGTCCAACACTTCGCTTGCCAGTACGTGGTCGCCATTCGAAAACCTTTCTGCCCCATCGGCCATCGGTTCGTCGCGCTATCTGTCCCGCCCACTGCCACTTCAACGAGCTTATCCGCTGGGCTATATCAGTGGCTTTTGTTCTCCTATGAATTTCCTCATTTCTGATTCGATCACGTAGAGAAACACCGAGCATAGCCCTCTCCATAGCGCGCTGAGCGACCTTGAGCCTTCTTATGAGACCCATAGTAAGGGACCACGTTTCAGAGCCGTAAGTCATCACTGGTAACACACATAGATTATACACTTTAGTCTTGAGGCACTGAGGTATTTAGGATGAGAAGACGCTGCTTAGCTTCCCGAACGCTGCCCAACCGAGTCGGATTCGTCGAAAGACCTCTTCCTCGAAGCTGGAACTTCCTGTCTGAATCAATTGACCGAGGTAGATATATTGGTCTACAACTTCGAGGGTGGAGCTCCCAACACAAACAGGTAGGGGCGCGACATGGATATTCAACATTACTTTCGTTTTGTCCATGTTCATTTTGAGGCCCACCTGTTGGGAAACTCGATTAAGGTCTCCGAGCATGGTGCTTAAGTCTTCCATGGATTCTGCCATGACAACGATATCGTCGGCAAATCGAAGGTGAGTGATATACTCGCCATTGATGTTGATGCCAAGTCCTTCCCATTCCAGAAGCTTGAAGGCATCTTCCAGTGCAGCGGTGAACAGTTTCGGAGATATAACGTCTCCCTGTCTCACACCCCTTTGCAGTGGAATAGCCCTCGTGCACTGCTCCTGTACTCGGACTGACATAGTGGCGTTACTGTACAAACACTTCAACACTTCGATATACCGATAGTCAATACGGCATCGCTGGAGAGACTGAAGCACGGCCCATATTTCGATCGAATCGAAGGCTTTTTCATAGTCCACAAACCCCAAGCATAACGGCCGGTTATACTCCCTCGTCTTCTCTATAATCTGCCGCAGTGTGGATGTGGTCCATGGTACTAAAGCCTTTACGGAAACCGGCTTGTTCGGGAGGCTGGAAGGTATCAAACCTGTTTGCAAGACGATTCGTGATGACCCTCGAAAATAACTTATATATATGACTCAGAAGCGTGATAGGCCTATAGTTCTTCAATAGAGCGTTATCTCCCTTTTTGAAGAACAGGACCACCACGCCCCTGTGCCACGCTTCTGGCGTTACGCCCTCGAGCAGAACGGAATTAAAGAGCCTCTGAAGGACTTTATGTACCGGCGTTCCGCCCGCTTTCAGAAGCTCTGCTGTGATTCCATCCTCGTCCGGCGCCTTGTTGTTTTTTAACTGTTTGAGGGCCATCCTAATCTCGTACAGGCTGATGTCCAGGATATCTTCAGTATAGTGTCGGGTCAGCTTGGCTCTTGGGTCTTTAGCCAATTGTCCGCTGGGTTGTGCAACTGAGGTGTATAACTGTCCATAAAACCTCTCGATCTCTGCCAAAACCCCTTCCTTTGTCGACACCACGCCACCGGCCTCTGTCTTCAGCTTCATCAATCGGCTTTGCCCAACCGACGTAGCTCTTGCGAACACTTTGGAGCCTTTATTTTGCTCTATCGTCTCCTTAATACATTTGGTATTAAAGGAGCGGATGTCGTGTCGCAAGGACTTTTGTATACGTCTGTTGAGCTGCCGATATGATTTAGCGTCTTCAGAGGTGTGCAGCGGCCTGGATCGTCGTTCTGCCATCAAGTCTAGGGTCTGTGCAGAAATTTTTTGAGGTTTGCGTTTGGGGTGGGACTCACCTTCGATCCCACCGCTTGGACAGCTTCTACAAACCCTTGGTTTATCTCGTCCACTGTAACGCAATCCTGTAGGCCTTCAAAGCGATTGGATAGTTCAAGCCGGAAGCTTTCGGAGTTTTCAATTTCGACCTGTGACGGTCGGACGACTTCATCAGTCGCGACCTTTCGACTTTAAGACAAATATTCACGATGCCTCTTAATATTCGGTGATCGCTCCCGGTTTTAATCCGATTGATCACTGAAACATCGTTGAATATTCGTCTCTTCGTCGTTAGGATGAAGTCGATTTCGTTTTTAACAGGGGGCTGGTTCTTCTTTCCTGGACCCATCCAGGTCCATTTTCTTTGCGGTGGCTTTTGGAAGAAAGAGTTCATCGCAAAGAGTCCCTCTTTCTCCAGAAAATCAGCCAGCCTACGTCCCCTCCCCTGTCATTTCGCACTCCGTATCCGAAGTTTCCCAGCCTAAACTCTCCATCGCCTCGCTTGCCCAGTTTTGCGTTGAAGTCCCCCATAACAACCGTTAAATAGGTTTCAGAAGAATGTATGGCCCTACTAATGTCCTCATACACCTCATCCACCTCTTCATCGGAGTGATCCTTAGTTGGCATATATACCTGGATGACCTTCAGCGAGTATTTTTTCGATACTCTGAGTATCAGGTATATTACCCTGCTAGAAACACTCTCGATGGTTATGACGTTGTTTATGAGGGACCTGTGGACGAGAAACCCGACACCATGCTGGGACTTTTTTTTGTCTCCTTCTCGGTGATAGAGTAGGTTACCAGATTCAAGGGTTGTCGTACCCTAACCCTCTCTACGGACTTCAGACAACCCCACTATGTCCCACCGTAACCTACTCATTTCCTCTTCCATCTCAGCTAGTTTCTCGTCTGTCCTCAGAGTGCGTACGTTGTATGTTACCAGGGCCAGTCGTTGACGGGAGTGGTAGCCGGATCTCTGCCGGAGATTCTTCGCACCCCCTGCCCCGCCGTTACCATGACCGCTACCGGAGCCAGGAATAGCGGGGCTGCCGGGGACTGGGGGCCTGGGTTTTTTTGAATTTTCCATTAGGAGGTAATTGGCCTTAAAACGCCGCGCTGGCCATTGCGAGTTGGCGAGTCCACGCTTTCTAAGGGTATTTAGTCCCTTATAGCTTGCGGTAGCCACTTGGATCGGGTTGTTGCCGCCCGATATTCGGCATAAACATTTTACGACTGGGTAGGTCACTTCCAGCCAACCCTCCTCCTTTCTCATCCGGGCTTGGGACCGGCAACGGCGGAGTTTGGACCGGCAACGGCGGAGATATTAAATTAAATTAAGGTTATTGTAGGTTTATATTACCTGAACCCCTTCACTGGTAAAATCTTTGGTGGTGTATCCGTCTGAACTTAGGACTCCCCGTCGGTTGATGAAGAAAACCCAACGGTTGTTCTCATCGGTGGGAGGCCTGACCAACTTCATGAACTGTACGCCGACCGTCCTGCCCACGGTTTCGAGGAACAAATTCAGTCCTTTGCGATATTCTGAGTCTGAGAGCAAGATAAAGTCAAAAAGTCAAATGAAAATCATTTATTTATTGTCAATTTTTAGGGTTCAGAGACTCCGCTGTCTGTCCGTCTGTCACAGACCTCTATCTCTGGAACCGTAATAGCTAGATACTTAAAATTTTACCGATTATGTATTGCTGTAGCCGCTATAACAACAAATACTAAAAATAAAATAAAATTAAAAAATAAAAAGGGGTCTTTATAAAAGAAACGTTTTTTTAGCGTTTTTAACTGGATATTTATAATGATATTAACTAGATACTTGAAATTTTCACATATATTGCTATTTGTACAGAGGTATGGAACCTTTTATTTACGAGTTCGACTCGCACTTGAACGGTTTTTCTTTTGATTTCATAAAAGTTGTTGACGTCAGATCAAATCATTTACTTATTTTTCTTCTGATACAATATTGCAAAACTCTATGATTTTCTTACAGCATTAGTACGCCTTCGTAGACAAGGAATCCATATAACAAAATAATAAAAAATCTTACCAAAAGACAATATATCAATATAGTACGGGATAATTGCTCCAGGCCAAATTTTTAATTTAGCCATTTCTTCTTCAGTTAAATTGAAACCAGGTTCAGAATACGCCAAGGAACTAACGTCTTGTCCATGTTGTCCGTTCTCTTGCTTCAACATTAGTTTTGATACTAAAATTATATAAGGAGAAAATTATCACACTAGAAACCATTTTTAATAAAGTCAATAGTCTCTCTCTTCTTATTCGAAACAGCAGCCAAGCAGTAAAGGCGCGTCTGTAAGGGACAATTTCAGTCCTTACCAGACGCAACTTATACCTCTAAGGTTGTACTCCTTTACTGTTCTTGTCTACTACCACCCCTTTGCTTCCGGTGAGGAAAATATGACGAAACCTGCAGACTACCTCACTAGTGTGTAATAATTACTTCTGTCACTAGATGAGTCATTGAGCTACTTCAGATAGATAAATAAATATATATATACGGACAAATCACACAGATTAAGCTCGGCCCTAAAGTAAGTTTGAGATTTGTGTTATGGGATACCAACTCAACGATACTATATTTTATAACAAATACATATATACATAAACATTCAAGACCCCGGTTTTCAATTTAAAAAAGATCATTTTCCATTTTGACCTGACCGGGGTCGAACCTGGGACCTTTGGTATGTCAGCTGGGCATGATGATCATCACGACTAGGCCACAGAAGTCATCCAATGCCTTTAGGCAGCTAAAATTTGAGACCAGTAGCTAACACGTTCGACAAGAGGAATACTATTATTTCTGTTTTACTAGCCTTAATCAGTCCACTGCCTGACTAAAGGCCTCCCACAATTTAGGAGGAGTTGCCCATAGTTAGGCACTACGGCAGACAAGTTGGTGATACAATAATACAATACAATACCCAACTCCAATGTAATCCAATACAATAGGTAACTATTGCACAAAAAAGTACAGGACATAATTATCTTAAGGTGAAATGGTAGCACAAGTGGCGCCCTCATTTGAAATAAATTGTAATTGTGTATAATTAAACAATTCATTTCAAATGAGGGCGCCACTTATGATACCACTTCACCTTAAAAACTAGGAAACGCGCAAAAGGCGGCTTTATCGCTAACCAATTTCTTTCAGGCAACCTCGCTCAAATAGAAAAAGTGATGGGAAAATAGGTAGTGCGGGGTAGTCGATATAATAAACATACATATACATCATACTTACAACCACTTACACAAAGAAAATATAACAGACAGGACAAACTAAGTGGAAACAAGGGAAGGAGATTTACCTTTCATAAGGATACAAAATGAGATTTTAGCTAGCGTTTGGGCGCGAAGTCGGTGGAGTGAGCAGGATCGAATTCTTCAAAGGTTTTCAGCTGCGTAGCGGACGACGGTGATCGCAGTAGATGGTATGAAGTCTACACAAGAAGGTCCCTGCTTTTCGTTCTCTGTTACCTATCTCCCTTAGTCACCTCTGACGACAGCCGTGGGAGAGGGAAACGGTGGTGATATATGGTATCTGCTCTGCCGTCACTGCACAGCAGATATGTATTTAGGTTGCTTGTAACGTCTGACGCCTTAGCCACTGACACATCATAAGGAACGATTGATCAAAATTTAAGCCGTGTGGTCTCCGGCAGAGTAGAATAGGACCACTCCAATTCTTTCCGTGGATGACCTAGAAGGCGACTTAGGAAACACAAGCTAAACAAAGCTTATAAACATCAATGACACCTCTCTAACCTGTCTGGCCAGCGAAGAAAGTGTAGGCCAAATCATCTGGCTGCTCTGGCCAAGTATGGCTCTGGTAGTACAGAGGGTCATGCGGTGAAGACTTAAAAAAAAGAAGACCTAATTGTCATTTAAAGAAATGTGACTAAAAACGGCAACTGCCAAAATCAGTTTGGTACCTACAGTTCTCTGAGATAGTATGTGTGGCTTTGCTTTCTTCTTCGGAACCATTTATTACTGTAAAAAGCAATTAAAATGTTGTATTTTTAAGTTATACGTTAAGTTATAAGGTTAGGGCATGTATGTACATGCCCTAACCTTATACCTAGTATATTTATTTCCATGTATATGCCCTTATAACTTACTTACGTGAACCGTCAAAAGAAGACACTACGAGTAAGTGCAAATATTGAAGAAAAGCTATGGCTGTGTACCTATATTTTCTTTTAATAATATTATCTCGTCAAATTTGTTTGCTTTATATTTGAATTTAGTAAAATATATGATATCTCTTTTAATAATTATATTATGAGAAACGAAAACATAGGGACATGCCAATAAATCCAGTTTTTTTTTCATTGCTGTACTGGCACTATCCGGCGAGGAATCGGAGGACTACGCTTGTATGGAAATACGGTCCATCGATATCCGCTTAAACTAGTGATGTAGCTATACGTCTTTTAAGATCCCTTACTCTTACTTATCTCGACTACCCCCCAAAAGATTTAGATCACGTTTGAACCTAAACATTCATTTTATTGATTGCACCAATTTATTTAATTAAAGGCTAAGAATATGGATAAGTTATTTGGTGACAGCTAGGTCTAGCGGGCAACGGTTTGCCGATTAACCGTTGTACGAGTTACACCTCTAGAATAATTCTCAAAAAATAGCAAAGGGAGTGAAGCTTTTCAGCCCTAAAAAACTTTGTTTTTTTATAGTTATATAAGTTTTAGAATACACACTATCACGTCATTATCCAAAACGAGGTATTCAGAGCCCAGGGCCGCAAGTCCCAAAGGCCAGCCCTATAGGTGGGCGTAAAAGTAGATGAGGAAATCAAAATAGTGACGGGTTGCTTGCGGTATTACCTATTCACTCAAATTCTCACCTATACCCTCGATCGGCTTCTACAATCTGCTCGGGACGAGAAGCAGCTGGTAATTTCTGTACTTTTTCTTTTCTCACAGACTAGCATAGAAGAATGTCCACAGTTCGTATTTATTTATTCGACGACACCTGAAGTTAATTTGGTTGGGACCTCGTATTTGGGACCTACCTAAGCAATATAGGTAGATGAAAAAATAATAAATGGGCAAGTGCGAGTTGGACTCGTACATGAAGGGTTCCGTACCACCGTACAATGTTTTAAAACGCTGAAGAATCACGTTTCTTGTATGACGACCCCCTTTAATTTTTAAATGTATCTTATATTTAGTATTTGTTGTTATAGCGGCCACAGTAATACATAACCGGTGAAAATTTCAAGTGTCTAGCTATTACGGTTTAAGAGATAGAGCCCTGTGACAGACGGACAGACAGCGGAGTCTCAGTAATTGGGTCCCGTTTGTGCCCTTTGGGTACGGAACCCTAAAAAATAAGCCAAATCGGTCAAGTGGCTGCCAAGTTATGGATTTGTCAATAAGACACGGGTTCACAGTTCGGGGTTAACTACAAGTTTAATATTATACTTTAAAAATAATTTACCATTTATATCCATTATCAACAAAAATATTTGTAGACATGTTATCCGAATGGATTTCCACATGTTTATATTGTTAAGGAATAACACTATTTCAATTTTACATTCAGCCCATAAAATTATTTTTAAATTGAGTCAATACCTTACTAGGTACGATTTACATTTTCACAGGTATAGAATTGGTATGGTTAAATACAGATACTGTATTGTGAATGTATATACCTGTGCCGTATATAAAAATTGATTTGATTTGATTGATATGATATGATATGCCATTACATTAACTACATAGTGAGAACTTTTACAAATCATTGCAAAAAAAATTAAATTTACAACGGCTTGCTTATCTCAGTGAGGGATTTACTCTTTAATTTTATTTAAACTTATGTCAAAACAATTTACCGTGTGGTTCCCGGCAGAGTAGAATGGGACCACTCCAAGTCTTCTCGTGGATGTCGTGGAATGCGACTTAAGAAACACCAGCTGAACAAACCTCATAAACATCAATGAGACCTCTCCAACCCGTCTGGCCAGCGCTGAGAGTGTACGAGTAGGCCAAATCCTCTGACTGTTCTGGCTGATATATGGCTCTGGTAGTACAGATTGGGTCGTACTCCTGCAGTGGAGACTAAAATCTTTTTAGTTCCTTAGTTTTCCTGATGATGATGTCAAAATGCCGAACGGCCGACCGCAAATCTGTAGACCAACTGTGTGACAGACCAGATGTATCATCAAATACATTTGACATTCAGCTCTCTTTACAATGACAGAAGGTACCCGGATTGATCGCACGATTAGTTGATAGATTAGAGCGAATACGAATATAAATCAAAGCAAAATTTCCGCACGCACTTAATTTAAATGTTATAATGAGTATTTACTCCTTAACTTTGATTGAAATATCTATACTAATATTATAAAGCGGAAGAGTTTGTTTGTTTGTTTGTTTAAACGCGCTAATCTCAGGAACTAATGGTCCGATTTGAAAAATTCTTTTTTTGTTGGGTAGTCCATTTATAGAGGAAGCCTTAAGGCTATATAACATTACGTTCCGACAACCACGCGAACGAAGTCGCGGGCACAGCTAGTAGTTTATAAAATTAGTGAAGGGGCGTTCATTCTTGGGCTTGGCGTTGCTACTTTTGTTAGGTATATTACGTCAGCGCCAGAGCATAATTTAGAGACGAATTTGCTGCCTACAATGCATGCTGCTGTAATTCCTTATGCTACAAGTTTAAAAATGTAATCGTGCTAAAAGAGCAATGACAATACTTCTTAAAAGTGATCTATGCTTTGCTACCTCGCTGCTTTGTGATTTCAGTGGAGGTTATTATTTAAAATTGGTGTAGATTTGTGTTATAAATACTCATGCTCATGGACAATATTTGAAATAGTTCTGTTTATTTATTTATTTATTGTCACAAAATTCACAGCTCTTAAATAATTTACAATATTAACCTTAGTAAGTACAGCACTGACAGCCAATAACGGATTTACATTTTTAGATTTTTTCTTAAATACAAAAAACAAACATTTTTGTATCTGTTTCTCTCTTGTGTACAAACTTTATAAACATACAAACAAACAAATAGTTTAAGGCCGCGTCCACGGACACGCGGCGCGGTGTGCGACGTGAGCTGCCACGCGGACCGCCGTAAAATTTCCATAGTTTGTAATCCTGGCGGGCAATCAAAACAGACTATGGAAACTTTACGGGGGTCCGCGTGGCAGCCCGCGTCGCACACCGCGCCGCGTGTCCGTGGACGCGGCCTAAGTCGACAGTCATAGTACGGGTGTAGTGATATTTGAATAGCGGATTTTGATGGATCTTTAATCGCCGTCCGCCACTCAATCGGCTATGAAACCCAGTGAACTCGTATAGATTTGTCGCCAGAAGTTTTCTTGAAGCAATCAAAGGACGTACGAGTATACGAACCTTTAATTGAAATTTGTTAGAAATAAAGAAACGAAAACCTAAAAATAAGCTCTAAAGGACTTGTATCCAGGGCCGTAAGATAATTCTTAAGAACAAAGTATTTAAGTAACAATAATTAACTACCTAGGTATCAACCCCGTGCATCTGTATAATAGAGCTGAGGTGTCCCGCATCACAACCAATTGTTTCATGGAATTTGATTTCAGATGGTAGATTGGTTTTAGCTTCTTGGAAATTTGCGGGTAGTTGAAATCTTTTTCTGTCACCTTATTGCGTTCTCAGTTGCATCCTTAGCCGTAATATTTTAGAGCCCGAAGTCTGCTAGGAATATTAAAATAAAATATATATTTTTTATGTATTTTATTAATATTTAAACATTCAGTTATATAGAAGTTATCCTGCTTTCTTCCATCTAGGCCTAGGAAGGTTAGATTTCGGATTTATTTTAAACAATAACCCTTCTGCAGAATCTTTTTCTTCTGGCTTATCAACAGTTTCATTTAATTGTTCCGTATCTAATAGACCTTTATTTTGTGGTCTATAATTTGTATCTAATTCTTCGTCCGTCTGTTCAAATGTTTCTCTTTTTTTTTCATTATCATACATATCATTGTCATCATTTGTCTCTAAATATTTTTCAGGTTTCTTTCTTGGAGATCTTGATTTAATTTTTTTCGAATATTTATTAAGTTTAGGCCCTGGCACGAATATTTTCTGGCAAAATTCCTTTTCTGATCTTCTTTCTTTATTTGCTATAAAATTATACAACATTCGCATTTTAAAAATGTCGTTAAAAGTAAATCCATGGCCTCGGCCTTCAGTATCTGGCATTCCCTCCTAAAAATAAAAGAAATTTCTATGAAAAAGTTATTTGTTAAGTATTTATGTTTAAATGTCGTTTATGACGGAATGTGTTTTATCTTATGTACTACATGATATACAGGGTGAATTTGAAATCATTGGCATTAATTTAACTTGTTAACATACTCACTTCAAGGTTATTTTTAGGGTAACAATACTGCAATTAATGCAGTAATTAAAAAGTATCGAAAAGTAAAAAAAATAAACAAACTATCAAAACATCATGCGTCGCGCTCGCGAGATTGCCTACCAGCACTGGAGTTCTACCCCAGCGCTGGTAGGTACACTCATCAGCTGTGGCGCGGGCGGCTAGCATACAAAAACAAGACTTTAACTTCCGTGGATAAGGTTTTAGTCGACTGGGGAAAAGCATGCCACGCGACCAATTGAGAAAAGCAGATAATTCTGTACTACCACTATAATAATTAATTTGTTTTTCGCGAGTTTTATGATGATTAGTTTTTTTATTTATAATTGCGGTAATGGTGTCTATCAAGGAGTCTAACGCATGTTTAAAGGTATTCTTTAATATAAAAATGACGACTTTTCATTGACGTTTTGTTAGTCTCTAGTATACATTTAAAGAAGTCCATTATACTAGACAAAAATGTGCATTTTTCCTAAGGTCATTTATTAAGTTTTATATCTTAAGGATATGATTTGCAAGGATCGCAACTACTCTCTGCTTACCCCCGTGGAAAACACGCGTGATAATATGTATGTATGTCTTTAAGAGTTTTGCTTCTTAGTACTCGTATATCTACTTATTTTAGCTTCCTGTTAGTACCGGATATAGACTTAAAAAATGTCGGTGGTAGCGGGGGTGGCAAGGAGTGCACATTCTGATTTTGCCGCCCGGGGCTTGGGCCCTGGCTTGCGCACCCCCCCTCCCCTAGATCCGGGGCTGCTGTTAGTACAATACTGAAATTTAAGATCCTCTCTAGGATAGTCTGTCGCTCGGAGATTCTGGTTTTTATGATTGTAGATTAACTCTGTATGTTGAAGACATTTTACAGCTCACCGGACCTGATGGATCAAGGCGGGACTAACATTTCCTAAATCGGCATGTTATCCGTGCCGGAAGAGTGACAGCGGAAAGGGCTCCTACAGGTTGCATAGCAACTACGCTCAACTTTTGGGCGTCACTTGAGATCGACATTTACAAAGTGCAAGCGCCTGAAAGGTTGGCGATAACCGTCCGGGTACCGTTCGGTACAGGTCGCGCCAAACTTCTAGATCGCTCTAAAGTTGCCTCACTTAGGTTACAAATAGGGACAGAATATTTACCATAATAATATTTTTTTCAGAATGATTACAAGAATTTAGATATGATATATATACACAATAAACAAAAATAAAACAAATTCTATCTGCTACGAGTATAGGTATCGCGAATCGCCTTAACTTCAGAGCGATCTAGAACTTTTGGCGCGTCCTGTACCCGTAAACGCAGATATCCTATTTCTGATCCGCACTAGCCGGCGAGCGGGATTCATAATCGAACTGTGTATTCCGTGTCTGCGTAGCGCAGGTGACTTTATGGAGGGGAGAGTGGTAAATTGCATTTTTCATTCGGACGGGAGAGTGGTAAATTGCATTTTTCATTCGGAGGGGAAAGTGGTAAATTGCATTTTTCATTCGGAGGGGAGAGTAGTAAATTGCATTTTCCATTCGGAGGGGACAGTGGTAAATTGCATTTTTCATTCGGAGGGGAGAGTGGTAAATTGGATTTTTCATTCGGAGGGGAAAGTGGTAAATCGCGTTTTTCATTCGGAGGGGAGAGTGGTAAATTGCATTGTGAGAAGCCTTTTCCCAGCATCGGGAAGTTCAAGGCTGCGAATGTTGATGATGATGATGCCAATCAATTTTTACTTTAAATGATGTAGCATAGTTTAGAAAACCTCATAATGTGATTTATATATATTTTTAGTACCTTTTAGGCTTCGAACTGCGATACGCGGACGCACTCGCGGTTCGATAAAAAAGTGCCCGACGCGGTGTCCGCCAGCGGCTCAGGCTTGTTCAGCATAGACTATCTACATATAATTATAAACATACGACCGATATGCGTAATGCCATACATATTTCTACGTAGTAATATATTAAATTCTCCATCGATACGACTGTAAATGTACGCGTTAAAATTGAACAAGCTGACAATCCATAATCCGGTCTTCGCGAAGGGTACCAGCGCGGGCGTGTCTTTTTGACATAGTTTCAAGCCTTAGAGTTGTTCTTACTAATGTCAAATTGTATATAAATACCAAACCTGAGGCATAATACTAGCATGTCCGGTTACAGAATATCTGTAATAATCGAAGTGGCCAGCACTCATAAAATCATATGGCAGATCATGAAACAACCACTCGTTGTTCTTTAAAATGTGAAATAGGTGTAGCTTTTCTGAAACAGGGCAAATTGAAAAAGGAGTCAAATTGAACACAGTAGAATAAAAGGCGACTTACTTCTATCCCCAGAGAACTATAACATTCCTCAAAATAAAAGGCTAAACTAAACTTTCCACGTTATTTAATGCAGCAGCTGCTTTTAATCCCGCGCAGACTGTTAAAGTCAATGTGGACATCTATTCGAAATATGATATTAAAAGCTAACAACCTGTCAAAAATTCTTTTACCCATTTTCTATCTATTTGCAAACCCTGGTTCTGTCTTCATCATTATATCCACCACAAGAAGTCCATAGCTGGACGGGCACATGCGTTCCCCCAAGAATTTCCAAAACGGCTGATTGAAAATTCCTACATCGTTAGGAATAAAGACGTGAAACGTCGTTGATCAATGGGCATAGATAATAGAAAACGGGAAGGAGCATTTTCTGTGCAACGTCCTATACCATGGAATCTACTATAAATCAATCAAAAACCCGCCTGTTCAGAGTGGTGGTTTTATGTATATATGTAATTTCTTTATTAGGAAAGGCCTTTGGCCCAGCAGTGGACTGATAAGGCTGTTATAAAACAACTAATTATTTAAAAAAAAACCCGTCTGCCTGATACACAATATGAGCGAGATAATATTATGTTGTTTTTTCAGCATTTTTCGTTCCAAATTACATTTAAACACTAAGTTATGTACACAATTTTGTAATCCTTATATAAAATCTTTTCTTTGGATAACCCACTCGACAGGTTTTAAATAAAATAAAAATAAAGACATCATTTTGAGCCAAAAATTCGCCATTTTGATTTTTTAAATTTATTTTTAATATACCCAGTGTCACTCTCACAATTTAGACGACTCTAACGACACAGGCAACAGGCTGCGGAGCGTGCTAAAGAAGAATTTACATACATAACGTACATACACTTGAAAAAACATAACCCTCCTTCTGGCGCAGTCGGGTAAAAATAACTAAGATCATACATATACCAGGCATTATGTGTGGTTCGATTACGTATATGTAGTCATTTCGGTTGGGTGCGTTGTGCTGAGGTGGTACGCCAGCCGCGGCCAGCACGAATTCAAACAGCTCCCCATTCATAAAGCTATTGTATCCAAGTACCACTCTCTGTTTACAAAAAATATATATATGTGAATTGTCAAAGAAGGTAAAACGCGATTGGTGCTTTTGATTTGTTAAAGGATATTGCTAATAGCCCGATTACACCCCACCGAGTAGAGTGGCGAGACAGTGCCCTCGGCCGAGCGTATGTTTAAACACCAAAACCGCGTGCTAGGCCTATTAAGAGGCGAAACAGTCATTCGGAAGTCGGACCCCAATCTATTTACTAGGCCGTGTACCCATCCCCCCACTTCCCCGTACTGTCGCGCCTGCTCAATCGGTAAGCCGGAACACGCACTCGGCGACTAGACTAGTCGCCACTCTCTTTTTCTGCTTCCACGATTTTTAGGGTTCCGTACCCAGAGGGTGCAAACGGGACCCTATTACTGAGACTCCGCTGTCTGTCCGTCTGTCTGTCTGTCTGTCCGTCAGTCACAGGGCTCTATCTCTTGAACCGTAATAGCTAGACACTTGAAATTTTCACCGATTATGTATTACTGTGGCGGATATAACAACAAATACTAATAATAAAAAATAGTTAAAAATTAAAGTGGGTCGTCATACAAGAAACGTGTTTTTTTTCAGCGTATTTAACTTGATCTTCATAATGGCATTAACTAGATACTTGAAATTTTCACCAATTATGTATTACTATGACCACAATAACAACAAATACTAAAAATAAAAAAAAGTTAAAGATTAAAGGGGGTCGTCAAACAAAAAACGTGTTTTTAGCGTTTTAAAACATTGTACGGTGGTACGAAACCCTTCATGTACGAGTCCGACTCGCACTTGCCCGTTTATTCTTTAGTTGTCAGAGTTCTTTGCGAAAAAATTCTGGAAAATCATAAATACATACATACTCACTCGGCCACGGCACTATCTCGGCCCAGTGACGTTTTACTGCCTCGCCACTCTACTCGGTAGCTGTAATTAGGCTATAAGGTTAGCATTAATTGAGAAAGGCAACAAAAGACAGAATATTATATACTAGCTGTGCCCGCGACTTCGTTCGCGTGGTTGTCGGAATGTTATATCGGAATAGCCTAAAGCCTTCCTCTATAAATGGACTACCCAACAAAAAAATAATTTTTCAAATCGGACCATTAATTAATGAGATTAGCGCGTTTAAACAAACAAACTCTTCCGCTTTATAATATTAGTATAGATTAGTGAAAGGTTGTAGGCTGGCCCCCGTGACAAGTTTTTTGACATCTAGGACTTCAGCCTGCGGGGAAAATAGTGCGAACGAACAAGTGAAGTTAGCTACGAATAACTGTCAAATTATTGTCAGATTTTTTCTAACAACTTAGATACTTTGTTAACCCTCTCAATCTCAATTTACTTATTAAAATAAAAGAAGAAAAATGACCTGTACGCCTTCATTAGTGAAGTCGTTTGTTGTACATCCACCGCTACTGAGTAACCCTCTTCTATTGAGTAACAGAATCCATCGACTATTTTCATCTTCAGGCGGTTTGTACAGTTCTTCAAACTGCGCGCCACTCAAATGATTAACATCTTCCAGGAAAATTCTTAATTTGTCGCGAAAAACTTTATCTAAAACGATAACAGAAACTTAACGAGATAAATATTATAATCATTATCTCAGCCCTTCGTCTGTCCACATTTGTGCAATCGTTTACCGACATCGATTTCTTCGTGGTATCATTCGCCGAAATAACCCACTGTTGAGCAGGGCCTCTCTTTGTTGACGCTCTGTCTCTGTCTGATCTCGGTCCTGTGTTTTATTTTTTATTTATTTATTAAAACTTTATTGTACAAAATACAGTTTGTATAGCACAATAGACTTTATTTAAGCTTAATATTTTTTTTGGACAAATCACACTGGTTAAGCTAGCCATAATATAAATACATGTATAGATAAACACCGAAGACCCAGGACAATTTGAAAAAGGGCATTTTTCAACTTGCCCTGGCGGAGGATCGAACCCAGAATCTCCGGATTAGCGGTCTAGCGTATTAACCATTACGCCATGGAGGTCGTCAAACAAAAACCGCTTAATTTTATCTCCCTAGTTCTCCTTCTTTTAGTGCTAACACTCTAGGGCGCTGTTGGTTCACAGCTCACAATGTTGCGAATATTTTTGAAAAATTGTTGTAATAAAACTACTACAAATTATTTTTCAAAAATTTTACATAGTCATCTTAAGGCTTTTTACAGACACACACAATATCCAAAACATGATTTAAACATTTTTGACTTGATAGAAAAAAATCTAAACCCACAGCGCCCTAACCTGCCGAAAAGAACATAGCGAGGGCTTGTGTCCACGAACACGGTTTCTACAAGGCACGGTGCCGCGCCGGCTCAACTTGCGCCGGATTCATGTATAGATCTGTATGGAGCTCCATACATAACTGGTACTGACGGACGGCGCCGTGCCGTGTAGAAATTGTGCTCGTCGGCACAGGCTCTTACTTCCATATAGTAGTTATATACAAAGTGGAAGGGACATACCCGTAGTAAATAGAACCACGGGCTATACTATATGACTCCAGTATAATGAAATTAAAATAACAGTCTAAAAACCAAAAAAAAATCGACATTCCCATATAAATCGCCCGGGCGGCCGCACACTTTTGTATGGAAATGCCGAAAATTATTTTTGTTTTTTGGCTGTTATTTTAATTTTATTATACTATAATGGTCTAGCATAGACCGTGGTTTGATTTATTACGGGTATGTCCATTCCACGTTGTATAGTATGGAAATAGCTTCGTCATCTATATAGCTATAAAATAAAATAATTTTATTTTATAGCACCAAATTTGAAATTTTTAAAAGATAATACGTAATATTCTCACCAAAAGAAAAAGTGTCAATGTAATATGGAATTACTCCTTGTGGCCAAAGTTTGAATTTGACCATTTCATGTTCGTCAAAGTCGAAGCCTGGCTCGGTATCCTCTGGGATACTCTTTAAGCTTTTATTGCTTAAAACTACAACAACATTTTGATTAAGACATTGATTTAGATTCAACAAATAAATAAATACATCATGAGCATCAATATATTATATACCTGAATCCACGGAAGAGTCTTTTGCATTAAATATGTCGTAATCTGTAATAATAAAATTTAATTTGATGACTTACAAAAATGCCTTGTTACATGCCATTACACATATAGTCCTCTTTTACTATTTAGGTCTCATAGTTGGGAAAAAGCCTCTCCTTTTTTGTTTCCAATTATTTCTATCTCCAGCTGTTTCCCTCTATTTTTTATCAAATGCGAACAACTCTTGTCGGTTTTCCTCTGGACCTCTTTAACATTACCTATAGTCCTACCTACTTCTTCTTCGTCTAAGCGCGTTCCCGGTTGCTTCCTCAACTGTGCTGCTTCGGAGCCCGTGGTGCATTTTCTCGCTTTTTCTTCTCTAAATGTAACATGCATGTCAATGGTCACCCAAGGAGGCCAAAGATCTTGCAAAATGGAGAAGAAATAGCCGGAACAGTTTAAATGATTTGACTATAGTTTTACGACCGACCGCCTGCCTGACGTCAACCCACTTTGGGAATGTATTTGTGCGAAAAGTTTTACAACCGGCTGCCGCCCGACGTTAACCCTCCTTGGGAATGCAATTGTAGCACGAGATGTTAGTGCTTAGTCCTTTAGTCGCCTCTTACGACATCCTATGGTCCTATTCTGACCCGGAACCACACGGGTTTACACACCTATGTAGCATTGTAAGTATGAAAGATGAGTAAGAGTTTATATTGTAAGGAGAGATTGTGTACCCAATGATTCCTACATAGAATTTGTTTTTAAAGTGAATCATACAAAAGCTTACTTATATACTATAGATTTAAATAGAAACACTGATTTCTTAATGCAACTTACTCCAGAAAGCTTTTATGCCTGCAAAACAATATCATGTCTATAATAAATGTAGTTAGTCACAATACATTAAACTCAAAAAACGCAGTTCACATTTTTAATATATGAATAACACATTTTAATTTGGAAAATGATTATTGGCATAAGCGAAGTGGTCCAAAATTAGACAGTTAAATTAGATAGCTGTCATCAAGCTATATCAGATCATCAGATGTCGTTATAAAGCTTGAAAATTCTGACATTGATTTGCCCACACTCACTTAATAAACAAAAAGTACAACAAGTGTAAATAGAATATGATTAAGGCAGTCAAGTAACTCACCAATAATACGAATTGTTAAAAGATAAACTTTTAAACACGTTTTTATTACGTCTTTCTTCATGTTTGAATAATATTATATTACGTTTTAGAACCCTTGTGCCAACAACATAAATCTAAATCGAATGACGATAACGTATTACACAAATTTACACAGAGCAAATTCTTTAAAAAAAACAAGATCTACCTAATAATTTTATTATTCTATAAGAGTTCAGCACAGAACCGAGATTGCTCAGTAGTGGACGGAAGAAGGGCTGGGGTGATGATGATAATGGTGATGATAATTATTTGAGAAATTAATGAGAAAGCAAGTAGACTAAAAACGATGCGAACAGTCTTAGTCAATCAATACTCAGAAGAACTAGTGAGTCAACCGAATAAAATAAACATACTTAAGTTACCTCACGTCAGTTTTAATAATACCTCTCTTTCCATGGTCTAATTTTGTGTCAAGGAACCTGTATTTTTATGTTAATGTAATAAGGTTGTGATTCGTCTGTGTTAGAGCGGCCCGATTAGGCCGCTATGGAGTTGACGATGTATTATAATACCCAGAAGTTTGGCTGCATATAAAGTTTTCATTGATCATTACTTTGATGTGCAGAGTCTCGCGGAGAGAGGTAAAGACGTAAGGAACATCTGCATTAGCGGCAGCCTTCATGTCTGTGACATAGCAGAGAAACTGCAAGACTGCCTAGCCTACGCTGATACGGTCATGTCTTGCGGAAACCGGCAATAGGCATGACGACTAGAAACTAGAAGAATATTTTTGGCCCATCGGTTAGATTATTTAGAAATTGTACACATTCTTTTTTTTTCGCATGACGTCATGGTTTTTACATAGCAGTGACGTCACAAGCCCCCACTCTGGTACCTACTAATATTTAAATTATTAAAATTAAAAAAGTAATTATACTTTTTTGATGATCTGAATAATGTTGGTCCATTATTTTTGGATAATCTACAAGACGGACAAATTAGAATAATTATTTCTGACACTGTCGTCAAATATTATTAAATGTATTGTCATGCCGCCATCGCCGGGCCTACCTAGGCACTTAACATAAAGTGCCCCGGAGACGATCATTCGCAATTGTCAATTTTTACGTGATTGAAGGACGAAGGCATTGTCATTTGCAACTACGTGATTGACGGCGAATGACAGAAGTTTTGTTTGAAGCCCATTGACAATCGCGAGTAACGCGATATTGAACGTCTTGTTGTGCGATTGACAATCGTTTGGTCATTCGCTCGCTAGTCTAAAATATGGCGGACAATGCCGCGAGCAATTGAAGCATCGAAAAACTCCATCATTTGCACCTCCAATTGAAACGGTCAATCACGTATCAATTGACAAATGACGAATGATCGTCTCCGAGGTACTTAAGAGTGAATTCATTTCATGATACTGAACATCTTTAAGGAATATATAACAAATATTTATAAAGGTGATTTAGTTATTCATGTTGAATAAATTTTTCCAATACGAAATAAAAGTTTCGATTCGATTCGAAAATTTCGATAGGTATATAATTATATATCAAAATTCGAAGTTACCTCATGTCCCATAATAACTAAAAACTTTTATTATTTAACTTTTATTATCGGGAAAAGTTTTTCAAAATAATTAACCAATTTCCCCTTATAATTGTCTGGTCGTATTGTTCTTAATTGAAAAGCATCTTGTATATTTAGAAACTTACGTACAGAAATCTTTGGTCCTTCATATAAGTTGACTAATCAGCTGATCAGAGTTTCTATAGAAAGCAAACTTTTTTTCATATTTCGATAAAATATGTTCCTTGTGGAAAGTTGTTCAGAATTATGGAATGAATCTACCCTTTAAATAGTTTCACTATATTTAATTTTTCTGGTTCTCTAGAAATAATTTTTTTAAACCGGTCAAGTGCGAGTCGGAGTCGTACATAAAGGGTTCGTATCTCCGTACAATGATTTTAAACGCTGAAAACATCACGTTTTTTGTATGACGACCCCCTTTAGTTTTTAATTTCATCTTATTTTTAGTATGTAATGTTATAGCGGCCATAGATAAACATAATCATAAACATAAAATTTTAAGTGTCTCGCTATTACGGTTTAAGAGACCCTATGTCAGACGAACGGACAGACGGACAGACAGCGGAGTCTCATTAATATGGTCCTGTTGGCACCCTTTGGGTACGGAACCCTAAAAAGGCTGTGAAAATTTATGGTCCGTCGCAAGTCTGTTTACAAATTTTGTTGTATAAAAAAGATGTAAAAGTGCCTCGAATAAGGTAGTAGATGAAACTTAAATAATATTTATCAAAGAATTTATACTCAATTATTCAATTATCTCTGAGCAGAAAATAATTTACTACAAAATATGATTGCTTACGTAGTGTTGGGATAACAGGAAAGATTTAAAATAAAATTGAAAACTACGTGTGGTATTTTTATTTCCATTTCTTGATCTTAAATATTTATATTAACCCCCTTAGTACTACGCATTATGTGTTTAACTTTTGCTCGCTTAATTCTTCTAATACTTTCAACCGTTTCTTCTGATGTGTCACTAAAATACACATCAATATCTTCACTTATATCTTCACTTTTCATTTCATTTTCTTTTTTTTTCTTATCTTCATGCTTTGAATGTCTAGGTATTCCTAAATATTTATTGGGTTTCTTCAGAGGTTTAAAAAGTGTCTTGACAACTTTACCTTTCTTTTTTTGTTTCTGATCTAGTTTTCCTTTTTTTTCCCTTATGCTGATTCCAAAATCCTCATTATGTCTATCCCGTTGAGGCCGGAACATTATTTTTTTTGCCTTAGCAAGTTTATGTTTGGATTTTGATCTATGCCTCTTTTTATTTTCAAGATATACAGTGTTCTCGTCATCAAGTCTATCTTCATGCTTTGATTTGTTATCATCAGGATTTCCAAACTTAATTTCATATGACTCAATCTCGTCAGATAAATTTGTTGTTGTTGTTAATATTGGTTTTAGTTCAGTCGGATTTAGTTCAAAATCTTTACCTGATAGTACATCATAAGTCATTCTAATTTTCTGAATATCATAGAAAGTAAATCCTTGAATCTTAGCAGGCGGTACCTCGAACTGAGGAGAAAAATAAGCTTATGATTTATAAATATAAGATGTGTTGCAACAGCCTGAAATAGAGTACGAGTTAGATCTTATGCAACTATTATTCACATTTATTGCTGTTAAACAATTCAGTTTTAATCATATTCTGTGTTGTATCTTGTTTCATAATAAAAACTATTAATTTTCATCCGACTTAAAAAGGATTAATTCGGCTTTTTATTAGCTGATTTCAGAGAATTCAGCATTTCTCTGAAATCAGCTAATAAAAAGCCGAATCATCTTAGAAATGTTGTCAATGTTTTTCAGAAATGTTTACATCAATAAAAAATTGCCTTAAACGAAACGGAATCTCCATGATAAAAAACGCAAAGGTTTATTTTAATATGTACTCGTAGCGCAAAACAGTTGTCAAGACCACTCGCTGCTCGCTGCAAATCCTTCATATTAGAGCGATTCAAAAATGCGCCAGTTGAAAATGCTTGCGCAAATCATTCATTGTATGAGTCCCGCTTTTAATAATTGATCTCCTGATAGATATAACGTGACATAATGACATTTCATAGAAAATTTTATTAAAATTGGTTTAGTAGTTTGGTTTTTAAACCAAAGTTACTGGAAAAAATATGTCATCTTGTTTGTTTAGATCAGGTTTAGATGACATATTTGTTTTTTGTAATTTTAGTTTATTGCGTAGGTATTGAGCTTTTCTGTGACTGTCACCGGCATTGAAGTTAATATATTATTTTGAAAAATTATTATTTAAAGAAAACTAAACATATAAATATGGTTCTGCTCTGGCTCCGTGGTTCATTGGTCAAGGCGTTTACCTTGTGATTCGGATGTGGTGGGTTCGAATCCCACTGGGAAGCATACTTTGTGAAAAGTTGTTTTTAGTCTAGTTAGGATATTGCAGGCTTGAATCACCTGATTATCCGAAAAGGAAGATGATCTTAAATAAAATAGGGTAGTATTTAAACGCAAATCAAAATTATGATTGCACAGCAAAATACTCAACTGAAAATATTACTAAACAAACTGCAATTTATGTTCGTGGCGTAGTAAAATAGATAGAACTTTCCAATGAAAATTTCCAAAATGGATAGATGAAAAATTTTCATCACATATTTTTATTTTAGATATTGATCCGAGCATTTTTTTAGCAACTTGATAAGCTTGAGCGTCTCCAGAACATGTTTATTCGATACATATATGGCCTTCGTAAATATGACCATATTTCTCATTTTCGCAATGAACTCAAGTGGCTTCCGATCCGACGTCGCCGTGACTGGCATACCCTATCAATGTTATACACAACTCTTTTCAATCCTAACTCTCCTAACTATCTACGAGAATTATTTATTCTATTTAGTGAGTCTCATGGGCGTCCACTACGCAGCGCTGAAAACCTTCTTTTAAGAATTCCTGCTCACTCCACCAACTTTTACTCGCGGTCTTTGTCTGTTCGAGCCGTCTATGGAACTCACTACCACTTACTATCCGACGCGCCCAAACGCTAGCCAGCTTTAAATCCCAAGTAAAATCGCATTTTCTATCCTTATGAAAGGTAATTTCCTTCCCTTGTTTCCACTTAGTTTCTTCATTTTGTCTTGTTATGTTTTCTTTGTGTAAGTTGTATGTATGTATTTAAGTATTAGATGTATGTATGTTTATTATAATTATTGTATATAAGTATGTTTATTATATTGACCACCCCGCACTACCTAATTTCCCATCATTTTTTTCTATATAAACGAGGTTGCCTGGAAGAAATTGCTTAGCGATAAGGCCGCCTTTTGCGCATTTCCTAATTTTTAAGATAATTATGTTCTGTTTTTTACTTTTGTGCAATAAAGGGTATTGTATTGTATTGTATTGTATTTTAATGCTGTATAAATCGGTAATTAAAAAAAGATTATTCCGTGATTCAGAAGGCACACAAAGCTGCAATGTGGGTTCCAAACGGGGTGCCCCTTATTTCACAGACTGAAATTTCATAGAATTTCGATTCACAGAATTTTTTTCATAGAATATTTAATTCTTATGTTTTTATTTCAAATATTATTGTTTCAAAGACTATTTACTTGAATGAAACACAATTTATAGAAACACAGTTTAATGAATTTTAGAATCTCATATTTACATTTAACAAACTAATCAAACAGTAGAATATTTCTTTAAAGAATATTGTTTGTTCGGTATAATCTTTCATGGAATTTTATTTTACTGAAAATTATTATTTAAGGAAGTATTAAGTGAAAACATTGTTTAATCAAGTTAAATACCATTTAATAAGTTAGAATATATTATAAATCGCTACCACAATATAGGTATAATATAATAGTTTAATATTATAGCCAATCGACTCGAAAGAAGAAGAAAGAATATAGGTTAGGGCAAACTTATAGGTTAGGTTAGGTTAGAACTGCGACCAACACACGCTGGGAAAGTTTTATCCATTTTACTAGAATAGGGCAAACTTGGTTATAAATATTATATTAACTAAACTTATTAAAAATAATAATATTTAATTTTATATTCTGATATTAGAAACATCGCAAAAGTAAATGTTATTTGTAATAAAATTCTATGATTTCAAATTATTCATAAAAAACATTCGAATTATTGAATTTCTGTGCAACGAAAATATATTATTAAAAATTCTTTATACTGAGTAACCTACATATTGATTATTCTATGACATGATAATTGCACGCCTCATAAGCGAAGCGCATGAGGTAGTGCTCTACTCTCGCCTTACAAAAATCAAGTGATTTTTTTAACTAAATGTGTCTCTATTTATTTTCTATCGCACTTGTACAATAATATTTACACTTAAATGTCAAGGAAAAACACTAGTTTCAACACTTATGACATTTTTAAAAGACATTTTGCCTTTTAAATAAATAAAAACAATGTTTAATAAAATCATTTTGTGGACGTCCGTGTGTCGGTATGTATGGAAACTGGCGTGGTCACGATAACTCCCGAAAAACTTATCTGATCAAGTCCATTTTTTTTATACGCTTCAGTGTTATCCAAAACTAAGTCCTTTCGAAGATCACGGTCTAATTCAATGTAGTTTAATCGTAATTATTATTATAAAAATACAGGTGACATTTTTTGTTAATGTTATTGGTATGATGAGTACGAATGTGTAACTGGCAAGTAAGAAAAGAAGTAAAAAGAAATTTGAATAAAGAATGTTGTGATTTTGTTTGTTTTATTAAATATGAAAGACGAATAAATGTAAAAGAAGCGATAAGTTAGTTAATATTTTATTTAATTTGCATTAACTAATTGAGAATGAAAAGAACAATCAGTGGTAACACTTTTCTTGACATTCGTGACGTATTCTTGTTTCTTGTGCTACCGCCAGGAAAGAATACCTTGTTTTGTTATACTATGGTATTGCACGCCTCATAAGCGAAGCGCATGAGGTAGTGCTCTACTCTCGCCTTACAAAAATCAAGTGATTTTTTTAACTAAATGTGCCTCTATTTATTTTCTATCGCACTTGTACAATAATATTTACACATAAATGTCAAGGAAAAACACTAGTTTCAACACTTATGATATTTTTAAAAGACCTTTTGCCTTTTAAATAAATAAAAACAATGTTTAATAAAATCATTTTGTGGACGTCCGTGTGTCTGTAGGTATGGAAACTGGCGTGGTCACGATAACTCCCGAAAAACTTATCTGATCAAGTCCATTTTTTTTTATACGCTTCAGTATTATCCAAAAGTCCTTTCGAAGATCACGGTCTAATTCAATGTAGTTTAATCGTAATTATTATTATAAAAATACAGGTGACATATTAAAAATAATTTTGGATGTGAGGTTTGTTGAAAGAGTTAATACCTATGTATGATGAGTACGAATGTGTAACTGGCAAGTAAGAAAAGAAGTAAAATGGAATTTGAATAAAGAATGTTGTGATTTTGTTTGTTTTATTAAATATGAAAGACGAATAAATGTAAAAGAAGCGATAAGTGAGTTAATATTTTATTTAATTTGCATTAACTAATTGAGAATGAAAAGACCAATCAGTGGTAACACTTTTCTTGACATTCGTGACGTAGTCTTGTGTCTTTTTTCTTGTTTTAGCTTAGTTTTTTTGAGATTTCTCAAAATCTACCGGTCTGAATCGGTTTAAATTCACAGGAAATCTGAGTTGTATACAACTCTTTGGAAAGCTACTTGTTTGGTTCCGATCGGTTTAGTTGTTCAAGAGTTATAAGCGGGTCACATACACACCCACCCACGCATACGGATAGGGTGCATGACACTTGCTCGTGAGTGGTCAGGGAAGATTCCTGAGACCTTTAAACGTCGAGATCTGATGAAAACTCGACTTTTTAAAAAGGGAGTGAAACGAATAACGTCCCGAATTTTGAAAATTTGAATTTTCTCAGCGGGAAGTTAAAAATAAAAGTTAAAAATAATCTCCAGTCGTGCGTTAAAGCCGACACATACTTTTCTTCGTTTTAAGTTAGCAATAAAACAATCAAAATCAATTTAATTGTGAAAAATGAGATTATGAGGCGTGCACTTTTGGATTTTCCAAACTATCTTCAAAATTTTCTAAATAACGAAAATCTGTTAAACTTTTGTCTGTATAAGAAAGTACACCCGGGTTCCAAACGCCATCTAGCGTTTGTATCCTATCACGTGTTTGCCTATCACCATACCATCCTATCCTAGGATTGGTTTTGGTGTTCGGTACCCTTTGGTACCCTTCGGGTTGCAGGGGTCAGACGGCAGTCTCTGTATAAAAACCGGGCTCTGAAGATGCAACCGGGAATACGCTCGGATGATGATGAAGCATATAAATATAGTTGCGCAATTTCGAGTGAGCCATGATAAATGTATTCATCAAATGGTCTCTCTTTGAACACGCACTACTGCATTTGTTATAGATATACAGGGTTAAAACCTTAGCTTGTGTAGTAGGGAATCCGCTTTTAGTATATTGGATAGAACCAAAGTGGCTAGCACTGTAAAAGTCATATGGTAGATCATGATACAGCCAATCTGAGTCCTTCAAAGCTTCAAATAGATGTACTTTATCTGGAAAAGAAGGATAATATTTGTTCAGTAATATCATTAAAGTTATACACACGCGGTATGATGGTGCGTCACGTCTTTCTCCCTAATGGGGCAGACCTGGGGCAGACAGACAATGATGATAAAAAAAAATACAGTTTGGAGACCTATTTTTCAATGCGAGAGTCAGCGAAACACAAAACCTGAAGTTTTCCAAGTCTTAGTAATAATTTTCTTTTACGCAGAAATCTTAGAAATTTTGTCAATGGTTTTAGAAAAAAAAACAATTTTGACAAAAATTCTAATTTGGAACTTAATCGAAACAACGCGAAGGTTTGTTTACTTTAATATGTAGCGCAAAACAGTGGTCAAGATCACTCGCTGCAAATCCTTCGCGTTTGAGTGATTCAAAAATGCGCCAGTTTGGAAATACTTGCGCAAATCATTCGTTGTATGACATTTGCTTTCAAAAATTAATTATCTGATAGCTATAACGTAACATAATGACATTCTTTAGGAGTTTATTCCGTCTATCAATACAAAAAAAACCGGCCAAGTGCGAGTCGGACTCGCGCACCGAGGGTTCCGTACAAACCTGCAAGGTTTAATTTGGTATGAATTTCAATTTAATACCTCTACGCGTTTATGAGGAAATGGGTAGTAAGTTTAAAATTATTAAAAAAAAATATATTATGTGATGTAACTAAAAATTTATGGTTTTCGTAATTTTTCCTTTATCTATGCTATAAGACGTTGCTTCGTACCAAATTTCAAGATTCTGAGTTCACGGGAAGCACCCTGTAGGTTTTGATTCCCTTGCAAGTGTCGAAAATTTGCGGCATAAACGGCTGTATCTTTTGATTGCGTTGGCTTAGAAGTTTGATTTTTTCACAGCTTCAAGGGACAGTAGACCTGAGTAATTGATATAAATTTCAGCTTCATACCTCCACGCGTTCCTGAGAAAAAGGGTCTTGACAGACGGACGGACGGACGGACAGACGGACAACAAAGTGATCCTATAAGGGTTCCGTTTCTTCCTTTTGAGGTACGGAACCCTAAAAATCTACAATTCTGAGGTTCTCAGAACCTCAGAATTGTAGGGCAAGTTGGGAAATGGCCTTTTTCAAATAGTTCTGGGTCTTGGGTGTTTATCTATATACAGAATGATTTTGACCCCCTGAACTATATTCAAGGAAAGTACTCTATGCGCTAAATAAAAAATACATGTTCTCTTACAATTACCTTATTTCATAATAAAGACCAAAGATAAAAGCCCTCAAAGTTGTACGGCAAATTCCCAATCGCAGTGATACCGACCGCCATATGATCGCTCGCCCCGCGCGCCGTCGGCAGGAAGAGTGCGGGGCGTCATACGGAGGAATCGAGTGACAGAGAGGTCATTGACACTAATAATAATATGTTAGCCATGTATTGTAAATGTGGGGATGTTTCCTAATGAAAAATAGTAAAAAGAGTGTTCTTTTTCTTGCTATTTTGTGTTCTATTAGTGATTCTGATTCCAAGGTTTCAATATAGCTCAGTGTTTTAAAATCAACCTGTATGTATTTATTAAAAAAATATAGTATCATTGAGTTAGTATCCCATCATAAAATAAGTTTAAACATAGGTATGTACATTGGGGGTAGCTTCAGTGTGATTTGTGACCTATCTATTTATTACTTATTTAATTATGGTTAATTAGAAATTAATGAACAGATGTTTGATTATGTTTGCCCCATCAGGGATAAATACGTGATAGTGTTGTATGTACGTATGTATTGAGAAATGATGTGGCAGTCATACCAGGAAGAATGTTTTCTTCTTTCACTGTAACGAATTCATCACGATCGGGCGCGTTGCTTTGTGGCGGAATACCAGCTACTGCCAAAACAAATGAATACAAATCCCCATTCGAAAAGGTGTTGTATCCTAATTTCACTTCCTGCAAAATAAAATCAAAATGAAAAGTGTGCCGTGTGACTTCTGGCATTAGAATAGGACCACTGCAAGTCTTCCCGTCGTTCAAGTCATCGTATAAGGCGACTTAGGAAACAAAAGCTAAATAAAAGCTTATTAACATCAGTGAGACCTCTTCAACCCGTCTGGCCAACGTGGAGAGTGTAGGCAAAATCCTCTGACTGCTCTGGCTAATAATTGGCTATATGGTAGTACAGAGAGGGTCATGCTCCTGCAGTGGAAACTAAAAAAATCTGATGATTATGATACCATCTCTACTCTACCTGTGGATGTCGTAAGAGACAATTAAACGACTAAGACTAATACATCTCGTAGCACAACTGTTACCAAGGAGGGTTGACATCAGGCAGGCGACCGCAAAACTAAAGACAAATCATTTAAACTGTTTCGGCTATTTCTTATCGGCTTTGCATGATCTTCTGCATCCTTGGGTGCCCATTGACAGATAACATATTTGGATATGAAAAGCGGGAAAGCGCACCCCGAGCTCCGAAACAGCACAGCTGAGGTTGTAACCTGGAATGCGTTAAGATGAAGAAGAAAAAAATGCTAAAATGTTAGAAAAATACCACAGTGGTACGCGATACGTAACGGAAGACAGCTACCGACTTCGTGAATAGTGTATACCGCTATGGTTTGAACAAAACAGCTTGGAATATATCTTCTTATAGTGAGAACCTGACTTTAAACCCTCTTGTATCCCTTTCCCTCTTATCGGCATTTACTATTGCATGAGACTTCGCCAAACGTCAAAAGTAAAAATGCTACGACAAGATTTAAATGACATTGACTTCTTGACGACGCTACTAAATAGAACAGTCCTGGCGTACACAAAATGTGACCACTACGTTTTACAACAGGCTACGTAATCGCGTTATCTATTTACCTTCAATATCTCTGGTTTGAACAGCGCATTATTTGCGTACTCATTGGGATACACTACTTACGGCAGTAGCGAATACCGCTTCCGTTTGAATAGGCCTTTAGTAACGGAAAACACTTTTCAACCTAGCGTTTACAATTGTTCATAAGATAAATACTTACTTGAACACCTTTATGTGTGAATTGTTTATTTGTGAACCCACCGGTACAGAGAATTCTAACTCTATTTGTAAAGTAAACAAATCGATAGTTATCATCTTCAGGAGGGTTTAAAAGCTCCTTGAAATACAACCCACTCAAAGTGCTGACTTCTTTCAAAGCGTGTCTCAAGTTATCTCGAAAATCTTCCTCTGAAAAACAAAAATACTATTTCACTGTTTTTGTTTTATCCTGAAAATCTGAAAGTTGTTAAAAAACCGGCCAAGTGCGAGTCGGACTCGCGCACCGAGGGTTCCGTACAAACCTGCAAGGTTTAGTATTTGGTATGAATTTCAATTTAATACCTCTACGCGTTTATGAGGAAATGGGTAGTAAGTTTAAAATTATTAAAAAAAAATATGTGATGTAACTAAAAATTTATGGTTTTCGTAATTTTTCCTTTATCTATGCTATAAGACGTTGCTTCGTACCAAATTTCAAGATTCTGAGTTCACGGGAAGCACCCTGTAGGTTTTGATTCCCTTGCAAGTGTCGAAAATTTGCGGCATAAACGGCTGTATCTTTTGATTGCGTTGGCTTAGAAGTTTGATTTTTTCACAGCTTCAAGGGACAGTAGACCTGAGTAATTGATATAAATTTCAGCTTCATACCTCCACGCGTTCCTGAGAAAAAGGGTCTTGACAGACGGACGGACGGACGGACAGACGGACAACAAAGTGATCCTATAAGGGTTCCGTTTTTTCCTTTTGAGGTACGGAACCCTAAAAACTAACCTAAATATTATTTTTTTAGTCAAATGTACTTTTTTAATTATCCACATGATTAATGTAACTTGTTTGTTTCTTTTTCGGGTATGTAAGTGGCTTACATTGGTGTCATTTCAAGCTGTATAATATAATTAAGAGGAAGAAAGAAAGAAAATTTCGATTATTTGGTAGACATCAAATTCACATTACACACATTAAACTTAATTCTATCTACCAAAATGGTCTCCGTTGAGCATATTTCGGGCGTGAGCCGCGACACTGGTCTACCGCGGACGCCATTTAAATATAAAAATGCAATCAAATATAAAATAAAAAACAAAGAATAAAGATTTATAAAAGCGATGGTAATTTATACGCATGCTTTAAATGCGTAATAAGTAATAAAGCAGAGATCAGAATTAAGTAGATAGTTATTTATGTACTTGCATCGAAATGTTAATATAATATTAATATGGATCTTCCCGAGATTTCTAATTTATTTATTTATGCTTATTTCTAAACACCCGTGAAACCAAAGGAGACATAAATAATAACTGTTTTATTTAAAAAATCACGGGATTTTTGTTCTCTTTGAAATTAATCTCGGGATTTCATTTCATTTATTTAATCACAAACAATTTTTACATTGTGTCTGATGTCTGACATAGGTATCTATGTCATAATAATAAATTAAAGTCCATACGATTACATATTAAAAAAATTACACTAGTCAATATAATTAAATTTGGGGCATATCCATTTTATTCTTTCGCTGTATGAAATCAGTGTAAGTACATAAATAACTTACTTCATTCTGATCTCTGGTAATATGTGACGAGGAAATTCGTCGGGGTGATTCGAAGTCACGGTAGCACACATGGAAACGCACGCACAGTACAGATGTGAGGGGCGTGAGTTCGAATCTCACTAGTGGCGAAATTTTACATCACATATTTAATTTAGATATAGTTCTGAGCATCATAATGCTGTATAAATCAATCATCATCATCATATCAGCCACAGGAAGTCCACTGCTGGACATAGGCCTCCCCCAAGGATTTCCAAAACGTCCGATCGGAAGCGGCCTGCATTCAACGTTTTCCTGCAACCCTGCTCAGGTCGTCTGACCACTTAGTAGGTGGGTGTCCTACGTTGCGCCTGCGCGTACGTGCGGCCGCCATTCGAGAACCTTTCTACCCCATCGGCCATCGGTTCTTCGCGCTATGTGCCCCGCCCACTGCCACTTCAATGAGCTAATCCGCTGGGCTATGTTCGTGACCTTAGTTCTTTTACGAATCTCCTCATTTCTGATTCGATCACGTAAAGAAACACCTAGCATAGCCCTCTCCACAGCCCGTTGAGCGACCTTGAGCCTTCTAATGAGACCCATAGTAAGGGACCACATTTCCGAGCCATAAGTCATCACTGGTAACACACATAATATATGGTATTAATCAATAAATACATGTATATTGTAATAAAAGTGTTGACACGTACCATAAGAAACAGTATCTATGTAGTACGGAACGATTCCTTGCGGCCAAAGGTTTAATTTGTGAATTTCCTTTTCGTCAAACTCAAAACCGACTTCGTGTTTCTCTAATATTTCTAAAAGCTTTTCTTTTTCTTCATCTGAGACTAAGTAGAATATGAAAACAAAACACATATCTATATCTATACTTCTATATCTATACTAATCTATACTAATATTATAAAGAGGAAAGATTTGTACCTATTTTTGTATGTTTGTATGTTTGTAATGAATAGGCTCAAAAAGTACTGGGCCGATTTAAAAAATTCTTTCACCGTTGAAAAGCTACACTATTCCCGAGTGACATAGGCTATGTGTGTACCACGGGCGAAGCCGGGGTGGACTGCTAATACTCGATATATATGTAACTGTAATGAGGAGGAGAGAGGACATCCAAGTTACTAAAAGGGTGCTTAACAGGAACAGAGGAAGGTTAAAGTAAAGGTAGTAGCGTTTAAGGATCTTCTTCTTCATCTAAGCGCGTTACCGCTTGCATCCTCAGCTGTGCTGCATCGGAGCCCGGGGTGCGCTTTCCCGCTTTTTCTTCTCCAAATATAACATGTATGTCAATGGTCACCCAAGGATGCCAAAAACCCTGCAAAATAGAGAAGAAATAAAAGTTTAAATGATTTGGCTATAGTTTTACGACCGGCCGCCTGCCTGACGTCAACCCTCTTTGGGCATGTATTTGTGCGAAAAGTTTTACAACCGGCCGCCGCTCGACGTTAACCCTCCTTGGGAATGCAATTATAGCACCAGATGTTTGTGCTTAGTCCTTTAGTCGCCTCTTACGACATCCACAGGAAGAGATGGAGTAGTCATATTCTTTATTTCTTACCCGGCACCACCCGGGTAATAGGATGATGTAGATAAAATAAACTAGTGGTTCTGTAAAAACTGTAGACCTCACTTTCCCCTGGCTTAGCTAAGCCATTTTAGTGAAATCCGTCTATATTCAGGGTCTAACAAAATATACTGAAACTATTTAAAGGGTGAATTCAGTCCATGATAGTGAACAAATTTCCCCAACAAACATATATCGAAATATGAAAAATATTTTTTGACCTCCCATACATGTTTACCGAGCAGCTGATCTGAGTTTGTATAGTAAGCCAAAAATTATTTCTCATATTTCGACATATGTTCGGTGGGGAAAGTTGTTCAGTATCATGGACTGAATTCACCCTTAAAATAACTTCAATATATTTTGTTAGACGGTAAATAACGTCTAACAAAATATACTAAACATATTTTAATGGTGGATTCAGTCTATGATACTGAACAACTTTCCCCTAGGGACATATATTGAAATATGAAATTTAATTTTTGACTTTCCATACAAACTTGGACCAGCTGATCGGTCAACTTGTATGGGAGGCTAAAAAATATTTTTCATATTTCGATATTTGTTTCTTGGGGAAAGTTGTTCAGTATCATGGACTGAATTCAGCCTTAAAATAGTTTCAGTATATTTTTTTAGACCCTATATAACGCTACAGCAAACTTCCCACCATTCACTTCTTTTTAGATTTTTTTTGCAACATCTTGTGTAGAATGAAATCATAAGTGTGCCTCTTAAATTTGTTTAAATTCGTCAATAAATAAAAGGAAGGATGATGTAGATAAAATAAATAAATAAATAGATATGGACAAAACACACTGATTAAGCTAGCTCAATCAGTGTGATTATATCGCAAATCGAAACCTTGGGAAAAGTTTTTTAGCATCATGGACTGAATTCGCTCTTAAAATAGTTTCAGTACATTATGTTAGACATTAAAGGTACATATACATATTATATAACAAAGTCATACTGCGAATATCAGCAATGTTAAATCAAATTTTATAACGTTTTTGTACTTACCTGCTTTAATCATACTCATACTTCTGTTGTCACTGGTAATACCGACATAAAGGTCTGTAAAAAAAAATATATTATTGAAAAATTTTTTGAATAACTTTATCTACGGCTGTTTAATTATCCACAAACTTACCGGTCGTAGCATAGGAGCCTTTAAGTTTAGATATGTCGAAGCCTAAAACCAAAAATGCGTTTAATTTTAGACAAAGAACAGTGTTATTCCGAGAGCCAGTAGCTGAAAACTTGTATTAAACTTTTTCTATAATACCCTAACTCAGAATTGGAGACCGGGTTCAAAAGCTGGGCTAAATCAACTCACAAATTTTCTAAGATTTTTATTTTAACTCTTCTAACATTTTTTATCTATTTACAGCTGCAAAAAAAAAACATCGCACCACATATTTTCAGTTAAAATAGCTAAATAATTAAAGAATTTTGATCTTCATATTCGTGAAAATAATTAGTTGTAATTTAATAAATAAGGACTTAAGTGTGGTTCCCGGCAAAGTAGAATAGGACCAATCCAAATCTTCCCGTGGATGTCATAGAAGACGAGTTAGGAAACACAAGCTAAGCAAAGCTTATAAATCAATAAGTTCTCTCCAACCCATCTGTGCAGCGTGAAGAGTGTAGGCCGAATCCTCAGACTGCTCTGGCTCAGCACGGCTTTGGTAGTACAGAGAGGGCCTTGCTCCTGCAGTGGAGACTAAAAAAGACCTGTTTATGAAATGAGGACTGTCTGTATTTCATGCCAACACTGGTGTTAGATTTTTCAAGCTACCTAAAGGCATCTCTTGACGACTGCCATTCAAAACGGCTTAACGTGTTTCCCGAAGCACGGAGGAGGTTAAATTTTTTTAATGGCACTTATGGTCCATCCATCGTAGTGCAGACCATACACAGTGCCATTAAGCTAGCGAAAAACTGCATGCTCCCACTGAGCCGCAGTGCTTCTCAATCCTGAAATTCTTCCTTTGAGGTTCATACCTAAATTCGTAACATTATTACAGTCATTGAACAAAATAGTTTTGTATGCCTTCACCAAAATCTCTAGCCTTGACATGAACATTTTTGTAAATGTCTGGTGACCTCATTTAGTAAAACTTACTCCAAATTATTGCTCTGATTCCTGCAAGAAAACATTCATATTTTATATTGAATTGCCTCTTGTATTAAACAGGATACATATTACATATATAGTTGTCAGATTTGTATACATGCGCACTCTATATAAATCAATTAATCTGTTTGTTTGTCTGTCGAGTCGACGTATACTTCAGATACTGGAATTAGTAATGAACTAGGGGTAATAGGTAGGTACCTTAGTTTGAACTACAAACTCAAGTTCTTAAAAGATGCATAAAGCATCTAAGTAATTGCTTATTAATAAATAAAAAAATACTCACCATTTAAATGAAATACTAATAGGAAACATTGTAAAAACGTTTTTATAACATTAACCATGTTTCAATATTGTAAAGAAAAAAATATTGTATTTTAATCGTCAAATAAATTGAAATTGAAAGCCGATAACGTAGTGTACCTATAGCCGTCAAATAATAATAATACATAATCCATTTTTGTATAGTTTTGATGATAGTACAAAACCATTTGTGCTTATATTCATTCTGTGACATAACTTCAATTTCTAAATAATGTTTATTAATTAAAAATATGTGATACAAAAATTTCAACTCTACCCAATTTTTAATATACGTAATTGAAGAAAAAATATTTATATCTTCAAACCAAATTCTACCCAAATTGTATGCTAATTTAATTTTGAAAATCAGGGAATGACAGAAGGGTAAAAAGAAAAAATAGCGAAGGAAAGTAAAACCTATGAAGTATTCGGATGAGTAAGGACATTTAAAAAATGTTTGGAAAGAATAATCAATTTTGATGCATAATTATATTTAGATTTTTAGGGTTCCTTATTGCCAGCAGTGAAACGCAGATAGCTTGTCAAATAATGTACAACTTTATTAAATTTTCAAATTAAAACTTACTTTAGGCAAGCGTTCTGGGCACCTTTGCACCGAAAACGCTAAAGAGCGGGTTGTAATTTTAATTTAGTTATTTTTTTTATATTATTTTATATTTATATTATTTTGTTAGCTTTTGACCAAGATGATGTAATTTTGACATGTTTCGTAAAATTTATTTCGTGACCAATAAAGAAAAATATAATTTTTAAGATTCGTGTCAAACCAAACAAGAAATCAAACTCAACCTGTGAAATCATTCAAAATTTATGTCTTCTTATTCTTCTAGTAAATTTCACTAGTTTATAAGGAGTTATTGTAACATTTTCAACTTTCGTGACACTTATAGTAGCATTATCTTTTTTATTGGTCTGAGCTTTTTTAGTATTTTCTAATTTTTCAATATGTTCTCCTTTAGCGTCGTTAGTGCTATTAACATCTGTTTTCACTTGATTTATTTGGACCTTGCCTGCGGTAGTATTTTCAAGCTTTAGTTTTATGTTAGTATCATTAGTTTGTGTTTTGTTTTCAACATTTTCAGACAGTTCTAAGTATTTATTAGGTTTTTTACGTAGCTTCAATTTTGGCTTATGTTTGTCACATTTCTTCGTCCTCAATTTTTTTGGTTCGCCATCTTTATAAATTTTCGATCCTGACTTTAAAGCATTTTTGAAATTCGATTTGCTTACTTGCATTGGATAGGTATGAGTTATAAAATGATATAGCATCCTAATTTTTAAAACATCAAGGCGGCTGAGTTTTTTAGCTTGACCCACGTTTGCGATCGTACTTTTATTCGCAGACTGAAACAAAAAGCTAATTGACTCAAGGAAAACATTGTGATAACTGATAGAATTAGGTGCATTTTCTTAAAGCTCGTCTGCTCAAAACTTTGAATCATTAGGGTCAAGCCAAACAAACAATTTTTTGGGTTTTGAGAGCTCAAATATGGGTTGCACAATTTCTGCTGCATTCGATTTCATACAAAAGTTTTGTTTGTGCCACACTGACAACAGAAAATAAGTTGTTAATCTTTATAGAACAAAAATTGCGCCATTTCATTTGACTGAGTCAATAACCAACCTTAGGCTCTATCGTAGCAAAGCCGTTTTGAGTATATTTGTGAAAATCAAAATGGCCGGCACTTTGAAAATCATACTCTAGATCTTGAAAAAGCCATTCTTTTTCACTCAGAACATCAAACAAATGTAGTTTATCTGTAACAATACATTAAGAAAAGTAAGGAAGAGATTTAACGATGAAACATTAATATTTTAAAGTGTATTTACCTATAACAAATACTCTATGTCAACGCAGTTGCTTAATTTTAAGTCAGTTAGAGCATCTATGCTACGAAGATATTTCATTGAAACATCGAGACCATTTTCTTCTACGACAAAAAACAATTACCCGGCACAATATTCTCCTTCTTCACAATGATATACTGATCCCTGTTTGGGGCGTTGTGTTGAGATGGCACACCGACTATTGCTAACACCACTTTAAAGAGATCTCCGTTCTTCAGGCAGTCATAGCCCAACACTACTTTCTGTAACAACATTGTAATTAGTTTTTGCAGTCAGCTCTTTCACCAGAGTCAAGGAGTACCTAATATGAGTGATGTGACAAGAAAAAGTCTTCTTATAAAGAACTGTGTGCTGGAAGAAACCGAAAAAATATCTAGAGACAAGAAGGTCCTAAAATTAGGAAAGCTACTTTGCTACTGAATATAAAAATTATGATTAACTTTAGGTATATCAGTAAGTACTCCTGAATGTATGTTCAGCATCCTGAACCAGATGAAGTGGAGGTGGAATGAGGCAGATTATGTGGAAGTAGCAGAGATGTGTGAAGAATTTGAAAATGGAATTAGGAGATGAAATTTGAAATGTCGTTTCTAACAAAGGTGGACAGGATGAGATAGACAAATGAGGTGAAATAATAAGACGCAGCATGCACGTAGCATGCAGTACAGTTACACAATGAAACAGCAACCTTTCAGAATCCTATCCCTCAACTAGGTTTATTGCATATTTCTGGGAAAAATACTATTTTATGCGTCCCTTTCATTTCACACATCTGTTACCCGCTGCTACCCACATGAGTGTGATTTTCCTCTCGCACACTTTCCATTATAATTCATACCTGGGCTCCTTCATTGGTAAAGTTTTTGGTAGAATAATCATCAGTGTTAAGCACTCCTCGACGATTTATAAAGAAAACCCATCTCGTCTTTTCATCGGCAGGTGGTTTAGGGAGTTCTATAAACCGCACACCACACACTTTATTGATATTCTCCAATAAAAGCCTTAAATTGTCACGGAAAACTTTATCTGCAAGAAAATATTATTTTGCGTCAGTGGTAGGAAACAATAATTATAAAATTTTTGGCTATATACTTGTAATTTCTGGCCAAAATAATAACGTCGACCATCATCATTATCATCTATACTTCTATATCTATACTAATATTATAAAGAGGAAAGATTTGTACCTATTTTTGTATGTTTGTATGTTTGTAATGAATAGGCTCAAAAAGTACTGGGCCGATTAAAAAATTCTTTCACCGTTGGAAAGCTACACTATTCCCGAGTGACATAGGCTATGTGTGTACCACGGGCGAAGCCGGGGTGGACTGCTAGTTATTTATATTAGGTTAAGTTTTTCTAATATACAAACTGGTAACGAAATAACGCAAAACCTTTCAGATGGTACCTAAGCCCATGAAACTAAACAACTTTCACGAAACCCAAAAAAACTTTGAATTTGAATTTTGGCATTTTGGGAATATTGTAGAACAAAAGTTGTTCAGTTTCATGGACTGAGTTACAACCTCAAGGGTTTTGCGTTATTTCATTAACTCGTTGTATTTTAGTGTGTTATAGATGCAATTAATAATTTATCTATCTATCTACATATATATCCCATACAGCAAGTACAACAACAGCATACCGGAGACTTGTCATTTGTCGTCAGGATTAAATTGGAAAGAAGCGCATTTGCATCGCCTGATTGACATGATTAGCCATTTTGCCCATTTCCTCGATTGGCTTCTACGATCTGCGCCGGAAAAGAAGCAGCTTGTACATTCTTAGTTTTTTTCGTTTCTTCTAGACCAGCAGAAGAAGTATATAACAAACTCACCATAAGAAACTTTGTCAATGTAGAATGGAATGGTCCCTTCGGGCCAGAGCTTCAGCCTGGCTATTTCTTTATTGTTTAAATCAAATCCCGTTAGATTGCGAACGTCATCCCATTCTTTAAAGAACAAATAAATACGCTTGTCTAAAAATCATGGTTTAATAAAGCAAGATATTATCTTCCCGTGACAGCTGAGTCACGTGATTGGCCTAAGATTACGTCATCAGTTGAGAGTGTTGCCACTGTGCATGATTGAATGCAGCAAAATGCATTTTTTAACTTATAATAAACCAATTATGAGTTCATAATTCAATATATAAATTTATTATAAATTAAAGTCAAAGTCAAAAGTTTTTATTCAATGTAGGATAAATATATCACTTATTGAAGGTCATTATTTTTATTTATTTTTAGTGCAAAAGCTACCGATACTAGCGTTTCGCAACGACCACTGCTGAGAAGAAACGCCGAAAGAAACTCATTTACACAGTATTGGTCGCCTACGCGCTACGGCTTTGTCAGTTTACAAAGATATTATGCCTAATACAATGTTATCACAATGTAACATGTAAAGCTTGTGAACGAGTGCCAAATCCAATTTACAGAAATAAGTAACACTGAGTAGTCCGAGCTGACCAGTCCCTACTGGCGGCACCCGTTCACGAGTTGACGCGTGGATCAGCCATCGCTGAACTCAACCATATTAGAGGGAATCCAGTGACCCGACCCACGACGCCACCACCAGTCTGGACATTTTAGTGAGCATGTCAGGCATTAAACAGATGAATCCCACGAAATACGTAGTATTTTATTTTATATTAATTAAATAATTGAAAAAGTCCTTAAAGTCCTTTCTACCATTCGCAGTGGAGACGATGGGAACTTGGGGCCCTGACGCAAAGTTATTTTTTAAGGACGTCACAACGCGCCTCATCGAGGCAACTGGTGACCCTAGAGCTGACGGCTTTTTTGCTCAAAGAATAAGTCTCGCTATACAGCAAGGAAATGCTAGCATATTGGGTACGTTGCGTCGATGTGGCGCGTTGGAAGAGATATTTTATTTGTAAAAATGTTTCTGTATAATTTTGTTTGTATAATTTGTTTTGAATAAAGACAATATCAAGTCCTAATGGGGCAGACATAATATACCGGTCTAGCGGTTCTTAGCAGATGGTGCTTAAGTCCGAAAGACCCAAAGGCCACTTTTAGCATGATGGTGGGCGAAAAGATGGAAAAAAGTAATCAAAATAGTGATGAGTTTCTAGCCACATCGCTTTTAAAATGATTCGCATTTTCGCCCATTCCCTCAATCGGCTTTTACGATCTGCGCAGGCAGAGAAGCCAGCATAATTAGTATAACACAAAGATTTATCTGACCTTGAGGTGTATTTAATAAAGCATTTGCTTGTATAAAAGCATCTGGAATAGAAATAAAAACATTAACCAACATTCTATCCACACATGATCCACACCCAAAGAATTGCACAGGTCGTATAATAAAAAAATAACAACATTAAACTAAAATTAATCTATAACTACATACGTATATAAAACTAAACTGAATAAAAATACTTAAATAACATTAAATATTATAAAAAGTGGAACCCAAATCACTGCGCTCGCAGGGTAGGGTACCCAAGAGGCTGGCGGCATTCCCACGTTGAATGGCCAGGCTCAGCCTTTGGCCAAAATGCGCGCCAGCCCTTGGATCCCCTAATAAAAAATATAATTTTGTAATTATAATTGTGTCGTGTAGATGTCGTAAGAGGCGACTAAATCATAAATGTCTACACAAAAACATCTCATGCTACAACTGCATTTGATTGACGTCGGGCGACGGCCGGCAAAGAGGGTTGATTGCCAAATAGCCAAATTGTTTGAAGTGTTCCGGCTATTTCTTCTTGATTTCGTATTCTTCTGAATCTTGGGTGACCATTGACAGCATATTATATTTGAAGAAGAAAAAGCGGGAAAGCGCACTCCGGGCTTCGAAGCAGTACAGCTAAACCGGCGTAGAGAAGGTTGTATAATAAAAAAAAAGGACCTGACAGTTGATATTGGCACAATCTAAACTACGGGGGCACGTTGGCCAGGGTCGTCACGGAATGGGGGGCTAACAGCTTGAAACGCAGAACCTATGGTCGATGCCTTAACCAAGATCACACAAGAGCTCGGTGGCCCATTAGGTTTATTGATGGGTGGCATTATTAGCACTTTCACAAGTTAAGTGACACTGGGCGTGGTCCGAACTTGGATGGGAGAAGTGGCATAAAAAATTTTCAAGCTCCTCCGTGTTTTGGGAGTCACGCTAACCGTTGGTCCCCGGCTGTCATTATGGGACAGACAGAGCCCAGCATCGCAAAACCCAAAGGCCACTTTTAGCGTGATGGTGAGCGAAAAGGCAGAAAAAGGAATCAAAACAGTGATGGGTTGCTAGCCGCATCATCTATTATATGGATTGTATAGACTGAAGTGATGGTGATGATAATATAAATCTTACCATGATTAATATAAATGCTGTTTGATTTAAAGGTTTCCCAATCTGCAAATAAATAAAGGAGTCGTTGCACAAATGTATGAGCCAGCTAGGTCAGTGAACACCTACCTGAAATTTGCATTTTTGGGTCGGTATTCGTAGCCTTTCTATGGTACATTTGGATAAAAATATTGTAATGTAAGGTTTGGTAAGTTCCGCCAAAATGGCCGACACCCATTATGTCAACTGACCTGACATTGACAGTAACTGCGAGTGACGTTAAAATCAGGTTGCGTACGTATAGGCGCCATGTCAGTATCGCCATTATACGATAATAAGTGATTTTAAATGTATTTTTGTACACTACTAAGATCACGAAAAAAAAATATGATGGTCTTAATCGGTTTATAATATTTTTTCTGATTTTTGGGGAAGTGTTCATGACCTAGCCCGTTGTGCAACATCCCCTAGACAGTAGTCTAGGTACTCAAAAAGGCAATTACGTACAATTGAAATTACATGAAGAATGTGAATTATGCTGAAATATTTATTATTCACACCAGCATAGATCATATATGGTGATATAGGTGATGAAATTATTACCCTATAGTACCTATGCTTCCTCTGTCACTATAGGCAGCAGTGGTGACAGCGGGATCTGGAAGGGTTTCTGTCAAACCCAAGCACTGCGGTACGGAAGGCAAATAGGGCAACCACCGTACTACATTTCCTTAATAAAGGAGTTAAAGGAGATAAGTAGGTAACTATGCTGGTTTAGGTACTGATCACTTTAAAAAAAAATGCTTTCAATCCAAAATTGGATAAACTTAACAATAACTCACCCCAGGCAGCTATAAATCCTGAAAAATTCAAATTAGTTTTATTCAAGGTGACTTTATAACCACCACAGGTTAATTATTGGAATAAAGATAAAAATTGTCCTCCTCATACAAAATTCCGCTCAGGCCGTCGTCATCGCAACTAAGGACTAGTTGCTATTCAAGAATTTTTATTCCTTATACACTACTGGTTGTGGTAAAAGTAATCTATTCGTTTGGCTGAGCGCTGATTTGTATGGAAAGGATTTTTTTGCATTTTTCGTTAATAGTTTTTTTGGAAAGTAGTTTAGTATCATGGACTTGCTCTGAAAATTTGACTGGTGGTTAAAAAGTCATTCTACATAAATACTACTAGTTAGTCCGCGGACAGTTGTCCGCAACTTCGTCCTCGTGTATCTAATATCTATCAAGACAAGAACCTTATCCCGGATGAATGTTGCCTCGTCGATGCTCCAGTGTCATGCAAAACATTTGATGGGAAAACAAACACACTTTTATACAAGGTACTTTTTAATTTAGTATACAACTATTTTAAGGTGTGATTCACCATCATTCATCATCAGGTCTTTTTTAGTCTCCACTGCAGGAGCACGACCCTCTCTGTACTACCAGAGCTATATATTAGCCAGAGCAGTCGGAGGATTTGGCCTACAATCTCCACGCTGGCCAGACGGGTTGGAGAGGTCTCATTGATGTTTATAAGCTTTGTTTAGCTTGTGTTTCCTAAGTCGCCTTCTAAGACATCCACGGGAAGACTTGAAGTGGTCCTGTTCTTCTCTGCTAGGAACCACACGGCTAAGGTGTGATTCCGTCCATCATTTGATTAACTTTTCCTACATTAATGTACATCGATATAAGAAAATATATTTCACTTTCCATTAACTAGATCATGTGACTAGTACTTAGATTTCTATTAGCACCTAAATTTTTCTTTCGGATACATTCATTGGAAAAAGTTGCTCAAAATGACGGACTGAATTACCCCTTAATATATTTGAACCTAATTTAGAATTACCTTGTATACCTATTGTATTATGTAGTTGTTTTAGCTAGGAAAATTACATACGGGATAAGTAGTACACAAATAGTTGTTTACGAGTATTTAGATAAATAGATAAGGAAAATCACACTGATTGAGCTAACCAGTTTAAATTTGTATTATGGGACTGTACTGTAACTCAACGATACTATCTCTAAATCGAGTTGGGGGCGAAAACACATTGTTTGTATGTATGTATGTTTGTACCGCGATAACTGCCGAACTGATGGTCTGATTTTGATGAAATTTGGTAGGCATATAGAAAACATCAATAGAATTTTCAAGTTCGTTGGGCATAAAAATCGGTTCAATAGTTTATTAATAAAAATTTCCGAGATTATGTAGCAAACGAAACCATAGCACGTTCTAACTTTGGATAGCGCCATCTGGGTGTTACTTAGGGAACTATAAACGCGAGGTCTAAGTTGGCGGCAAACAACTAGTTTCAAATTAATACATGAACACCTAAGACAATTTAAAAAAGGCCATTTTCCTACTTGCCCTAGCTAAGCATCGAACCCAGAACCTCCGGAGTGGCGGACAGGCGTGTTATTTACCTAGATATTACTTATGAACTTATTCAAATAAAATGCACTTAATAAATTAATTATAACTCAATAATAATTACTATGTAATTGCAGGGCTTGTATTATTATGAAACATGTCGACAAATCACTGATCGACATTACTTCAACTACCTGTGCAGCGATTTCAATACTGATTTATAAAATTCCAACCATACGCGATAACAGAAAATAGTAAAATATTTTATTTATTACTCCAGTATGTACTAGTAAAACTTTAAATACATGTAGTTTTACTTGACTGCTTCCGTGGTCCAGTGGTCAAGGCGTTTGCCTTGTGATCAGGAGGTCGTGGGTTCAAATCCTACTGGGAGCATACTTTGTGAAAGTTGTTTGCAGCCTGGTTAGGATATTGCAAGTTTGAATCATCTGATTATCCGAAAAGAAAAATGATTTAGTGCTTCGGAAGGCACGCAAAACTGTGGGTCTCGAACGCCTTTTAGCGTTTGTTTAAACCTATCCTAGGATTGGTTCTGGACAGTCCTGGTCTACCCTTTGGGTAGCGGTGGTAGCCTCGTCAAATCACCTAGCGGACTCCGGGGCTCTGAAGCATTACTGCTGAGGATGCAACCGGGAATACGCTCGGATGATGACGATGAAGTCTCGAACAAAACCGAAAAAACTTATTTCCAATCCAAAAAATGCATGTTTTTTTATTACATATCAAATAGCAAGGCGCATATTAGGTATCAAAATATGAATACTTTTAATCGTGTTCAATTTAAATAAAACCTCATGTAACATCACAACTCGTACTGACATTCTCCAAATGCATCACATGGAATTTAGCATCGACATGTTATATGCAAAAATGTTCGCGTGAAAAATTATTCACGCTCTTTCAGATTCAGCCACGCCGTCCGTATTGCTTATGACAGATTTCTCAGTTCATAAACATAAATTTTCCAGCGTGAGCGATACCCGTGGGAATGTGCCTGCGGCTGCCCGACCACCAACACCGATCGACTTTTCACTTTCAACGCACCGTGTCAACCAAAAATAAACCTTAAAACAAAACCAGTTACGTATTTTTCACGGCAGCCGCCACCCTTTGCTAGAAAATAAAGCTGTTTCAGAAAATTGCGAGCTATCAAAAGTAACCTCAACGGTTGCGCAATAAAACAAAATGGCTGAGATTATGACAGTTGCATTACCAACATTACGCTGCGCGCGCATAAATAATGAAATGAAAACATCATCATATATTGAACAGTGGACATCTCGGGGTTGTAACTGCGAGTCTTACTACGTATCGGAATGTGGCTGAGATAAATTAAATAACTTGGATTTGTTCGGGCTGTTGTGTAAAAGAGATGGGAATAGCAGATTGTTGATAGCGATGGCCTTTCGATACGTAATAAGCGAGAAGAGGTTCATACTACAAGAAACTGAGACATAAACGTTCTAATGGAGATGTTTTTCGACGTGTACGAGAATATTTTGCGATTATGGTATGTCATATCATATTACACTGGTCTTATTTATTTATATTAGGTACGTTATCTGATCATAAATAATCAAAACTTTAGGAATATCTACGAGTACTTACTTGTTTCGTACTAACATGATGCATAATGTTTTTTTTTTAATTTGATATACGAGTAGGTTTCATGAAGAATAAACGACGGTTTTAAAATACGAGTATGTAATTAAAAACTTGTGTAGATTTACAGAGAGGAAATAAGGAAGACATGAAACGCAATCGAGTTATAAGAGCCGGACTTTATAATATAAAAAGACATTTTATGTGTGTGTCTGATAGATAACAGTAGAGCCCTACTACTCGTACTACTTACTGGGTGTTAAGTTACCGTCTATATCATATTTTAGAAAAAAAATATAAGTATTATATTTATTTATAGATATGTATTCGCGCTATTATTGCCGATTATTTAAAAGTTTTTTATTTCTTTTGCACGCCTCATTAGTGAAGCGCATATGAGGTAGTGCTCTACTCTCGCCTTACAAAAATCAAGTGATTTTTTTAACTAAATGTGTCTCTATTTATTTTCTATCGCACTTGTACAATATTTACACATAAATGTCAAGGAAAAACAATAGTTTCAACACTTATGATATTTTCAAAAGACATTTTGCCTTTTAAATAAATAAAAACAATGTTTAATAAAATCATTTTGTGGACGTCCGTTTGTCGGGACGTATGGAAACTGGCGTGGTCACGATAACTCCCGAAAAACTTATCTGATCAAGTCCATTTCTTTTATACGCTTCAGTATTATCCAAAACTAAGTCCTTTCGAAGATCACGGTCTAATTCAATGTAGTTTAATTGTAATTAGCAATAAACTGAAATCCACCTATCGTTGGTATATCTAAATCTATGTAAATAAGGTTCGTTGACATTTTTTTTTTTACGGCGTTTAGCATCTGCCTTTTAGCCATTCTTAATTTCCATTCTTTTTCTGGATACAATGTTAATCTTTTCATTTTTCTTTTCTTCTTGACAATGACAATACATGCGCAGTACCTTTCTTTTCTGTGTGGGCAATGGCGCGAAGATTTAAAAGTAAATTTTTTATTTTGTTCATAATACACCGATAAATATGCAATATTCAAGTTCGGTTTTTTTTGTGAAAATTGAGTGACCGCTATGAGGCGTGCACTTTTGGATTTTCCAAACTTATTTAAATTTTGGCCTTTCTTATACTTCTTACATTTGGTCATAGAACTGTTCAAGTCCATGTAAGTAAGATGGTGTAATGAAACAATAAAACACATCATTTTGATCAATTTTGTATTTTTAGTAACAACTAATCAATATTTTAATTATAAATAGATACTGCTAATGTACAACCAATATTAATATAATTGTGTCAACCCCAAAAGCGGTCAGTGGACGAAATATCATTTCAAAAAGGTACATTACGAGTAATTTATACAACAAGCTTTGAGATTCAGTTAAGTTCAGCTGATTTCAATAGTATTGTTCACTAATATTAACAATAAAATGCTACATTCACATAAATAACTTAAAAAATACTAATTGACATTATTTACACATTTTTAAAATTTTTGATTGATGGAAAATTTTATTGGTTGAGTGGAATTACTGTCAGGCATAAAATGATTAAAATGGCACCAAAATCAACATAAGAATTTACACACTGGTTTAAATTAAGTTAAAATACGTTTTTATCACATTCGCTTTCGTTCTAAAACTCAAACATGGCTAAAGCCTGACACACAGAGGAGCGGAAGCGATGCGATGTAGCGAGGTCCGCGAAACAACCGAGAAAAGGCGGATTTTTATTCAAAGTTTTACAAAATTAACTGATGCTATTTAACAATCGCTGTTTCAGGGGAACAATTTTATTTTCACATTTAACTAAACGTTCCTTGAGAAAAGTGTTTAGCAGTTAGGGCTTAACCTACTTCTAAAATAAATTCAATTATATAAATAAAGTAAATATATAGGGACAAATCACACTAATTGAGCTAGCCCCAAAGTAAGTTTTTAACTTGTGTATAGGATACTAACTCAACGATAGTATATTTTAAAATAAATATGAATTGTAATAGTTAATTCAAAATAGTTATTTTGTTAGACCTTACCATAGATCGATAAATTTCGCGTCGCACCGCGCCGCTCCGCACCGCTTTCGCTTTCGATGTGGTTTAGGCTTAAAGGCTTAATGCAGTCATGGACATTAAATCTACGTTTATAAAAAAAAACTTCAGTCTTTTATCCGACGCTATGGCTGGACACACATGCTTAAATTCAGATGCTGATTTCATATACATTGCTGGTTTTGTAAAGTTAAAAATTTAATTGGTCATTACAAAATAGGTAATGTCTACAAAATTAGCATTTGAAATTCAGGCCAGTTTGAGGCCGCCTATCAGTTCTGCAGTACTAACACTGTCACAGTTTTTTATAACCAATGTCTATTTACAGAGATCCAATACAGATTAAATAAAGGTAAGTACAAATACCTGCTTTAAAAAAACACCGATTGTTTTAACATCGGATTTGTGTACTAAAACTAAAATTACTTTACTTTAGGATGGCAATTTCCGAAGTAAAGTAAAATAAATTAAACAAGTTTAATAAATATTTGTTTTTATAAAAACATACCTACATTGAGTTTATACGTTCTTCGAAGTATATGTTACAAGTTAAGCTCATAGGTAGGCTATCTATAATACTTATTTGCTAAAACTATTTTATATCACATATGAAATATCATTCACGTTGATATAAGTACCTTCATAATAAAGCTATTATTAATTGATTGGCAAGTCTATAGATATAGATGTCTATGATATACAGTGTTAGAATTAGTAATTTTTTAAAGGTTTCATTCCAATATTATTTTAAAAAAAGAATTGTGAGTCAAAGTTTTTGAGTCCAAAGTTTTTAATGAAAATTAATTATTATAAAAAAGTGGTCGGTTAATAACATTCCAAATTCCGCTAGGTTGATGTATATCATTCCTTAAATTCAATACTACTTAAAAGTTAATAGAATTCGGGATCACAAGCATTCTAAATGTATATAAAGTAGTTTACGAGTTACCGTAGCATGCTTTTAAATGGACGAGCAAAGTATAAATTCTAAAACATTGTCAAGAGTTTGCGTGCTACCTTATCTGGATACATCAGACTCAACACGCATACAAATATAATACGTATAATACTGATTATTTAATTCGTTTAATATTTAATTAAAACTCTCCTCGAGAGCGGTTATCTCGTAATGTGGGACACTTTTACGATGGTGCTACTTACTCACTGATAAGTCAGAATGCAGCTTGCGAGCGGACACCCAAGAAGATACTTTAAGCAAATGCCATTAAGCCACAATTTCCATTAACTGGCTTAATTATAATATGAAATTATAATTACAAGATAATTTTGCTCTTGGAACTTAAAACAGTTATGCGTCGGCGCAGCGACGCGATGTCTAAATAAAATGTATGTAAAATACATATCATTATTACTCATTACAATGACCGCTCCATCGAAACTCGATATTTGAACTTTGAAGACGATATTAAGAAATATCATATAAAGTCGCGACGAGCATTCGCAAAGCGTCTTCACTGGGCGCGGCGGATCGTAGAACGATACCTAACTACAAATAAATAACAGCTAACCGCGTAAGGAAACCAATAAACCCAATTTCATTTATAAAACAGGGATGACAGGCTGACAAGAATAAATAGTCGATAAACTGGTCTCATTAATTTCCCAACTTCAGTGTCCACCAAAAAAAGAAAATAACATTACTAGATCACATGTTCGCACTTAATAGCCAAATAAATTAACCGAACGAGTAGCTTATTTTAATTTCACGCCGTATCAATTATCGTACATAAAGAAGAAATAAACAGTGATACAGAACTATTTACATGAGTCAACTTGAAAAACGATATCGACTGCTTCGATAGATGAAAAAGTGGAGTGATTATATACAAGGTCCGTTATCTGCCCTCGAGTACTTAAACAGGTCCACTCTCGTTCGAGTCACAATCACAACCGTCCAGCACTATAGTTACTTTGATCACAAATGTACCAGTCATTAGCGTCCGGGCGCCTATAAACACGTGTGAACCACTTTTTCTGTACGACAGAGTTTGCACTTGACTTCGCAGCACCAGTGAAACGTGCAGTTGCAGCGTTCCACCACGAACATTGTCTCCGTTCTGTAGCCTCGACCACAACACATGAGGTCGCAGCCGTCGACCCCGATACTGGTGTCGTTGCAAGCTCTCCCGTGCGTCCCGGGGATGCCCAACTTTGTATTCTTTTCACAGAAACCTGGCGATGAGTCCAGGTATACGAGGTCCTTGGCCCCTGGATACTTATGGTCTGGATTGTGTGGTCGTAATTTAAATCTGTATCTGTCCTTTCGCGGAACTCTGTGCGGTGCTGCATCGTTCCGCTGTGCAGGAGACTCCAGGTCTGTGTTTGGCATCATTACTCGCGACGCTCCATCGAAGCGGTCCTTTAACGCGTCGCCAACGGAGCGAAAACTCGGCAACCTCATCCAGCAAGTCTTTACAGTGCACGAGCCTGACATGCCATGGCACTTGCACTCTTGACGCATCTCTGTTTGCACATGCTGTGGACAAAAATAAACACCATAAGCATCGAAGAATTAAGTAAATCTATTCTAACTTAACAGGAGGTCTGTAATGTCCAAATATCTTTAAATTCCTACGATAAGCGTCGATACGAGTGATCGATGATCTCTCATAGGCGCACTCCATCGATCGCATCTCACGATCGAGCAAATTGTTACAAATCGTGAGGAGGTGGGCCGGTCGTCACCGCGTGTGGACTGATCATAAATCATGATCTAGGGACATTCATCATTCTTAGAAGGTAGATAAATGATGTGAGGAATGGAGACAGTAAATATTTTCCTATCCACAAGCGCAGGCGCTTCGGAGAACGTGCTAGACAGTATTTATTCATTCTCATGTAGATAGCTGGATATTTTGTACGGCTAGTGTCCAAATATGTGTTAAAGAGCCGGTGCGGAATGTTGTGAATATTCATCAGGTGGACACCCAGTGCGTCTGCCGTGACAGGAATTAAGCGAGAGGCTTAATGATGCGTCTGGGTGGCTCAGGGCGCCTGCACTCCCTTTTTGATGAATTTTGGAAGGAACGACAGTGAGTATGCAAATGTGGGTGTGCAGTGGGAGGGAGATGCGCGAGCGCAACGAATGGGTGCCTGTTGCGCAGTCGTCGCGCGATGGGCCGAGCCAGCCGCCGCATAATTAATATTACACTTAGCAACATGTCAAGTAGCCGACGATCGATCGTTACCCGTAATGGTAATGTAAACACGTACGTTGACAAAGGCCGTCGTCTCACTGTTTCGTTTAATGGATGTTTATGAGGTGCTACTGTGGAGTGGCGATTGGATAAGTGGTATTGATGGATGGGAATGTCAACAAGTCGGGAGCCAATCGTCGCCAGATACTCACACTACAAATCGGAGAGATCAAGATAATATGCATTCTAGTAATGTACACAGACATACTCGTTACATGGAATCTTATCATAGGAAAACAACGTTTTAGATCAGCCAACGACCTATGTTTTACTACTCAGGCACTGTTTGCTTGTCACTCAAAATACGAGATAATATGACTATACAACAGAATACCTAATAGTCTACAATATCAACTAATATAATATGTGAATTGTTTGTTTGACAATGAAATAAGAAATGGTGAAAAAATTCCACGTGAGCAGGACTTGAACCCGCGACCTTAGTCTCAATACGACTATGCTATTACCATCTAAGCCATCACGTGTTCAACCCCGCACGCCGAACTTCGCCACCATTTGATATTCCTACACGCATTATGCTTGCGTCACCTAACACTACTACCCACTATTACAAGTAAGGTATCTGATTTAACCCATGTTACAAGTTGCAAATCAATTAGAGTGTAGGAAAGCCAAACAATATTTTTATGGGGTTTTTTAGACTAAGGTCGCGGGTTCAAGTCCTGCTCACGTGGTATTTTTTCACCATTTCTTATTTCATTATTTAATTTGAGTACTTTAGTACTGCATCTTGAATGCCTAAAAAACCCCTTCGGCCACTTCCGAAACCAAAGTTCGAAACCGGTTTCTAAATAAGAAATATTGTTTGTTTGACATTCTGAGGCGCAACTTTTGTCGATCTCAGATGAATAAGATTTTAAGATGTGATTAGTTTCATCTACAAGCCATCGAGCCATTAAGTCTTTTCTGTCACGCCAATCCTTTCGAAGTATAAGATTTTGAGCTCAACTTACCGCTCTGCCAGCTTCATTGTTATGTAGATTCATCTTCTCCCTCAACGTTTTGCCTCGTTCGCCAGTATCGACGAACTCCCGGCTGAACCTGAAGCCGAAGCCAATGTTATCGCTACATCCTCCCCACTTCCAAACGCGGACGTTGGCAGCGGTGGCGGCGCGGGAGCGATGCGGCTGGCGGTCTACGTGGGAGTAGTCGCAGGTGCAAGACTCGATGGATCCCTCAGCGCACGCGCGGGCGACGGCGTGCGTCACACCAGCGCTCGTGATAGCGTAGATGAAGGCTGTTTCTCGACAACCTGCGACAAGAGAAATTTTTGTTAAGACGTGACTATGGAAATAGAGAATATGGATGTGGACTAAAAGAAATATTTTTAGCTCATTTTCAGCTCACGTATACATTATTTTTTAATAATCTACCTGAGATTATAAAAAATAATGTATACGTATTTTTTCTTTTTTCTGATTGACAGATAGGTAATAAAAAAGATACAGCGCATTTAAATTCCGCATGACGTCAGATCAAGTACGATTTACCACTTTGAAACATCGACGCGCTGTATCTTTGTAAATTTTCACTACTTAATAATTTAACTGACGGACCCAGTCCAAATCCTTATTCTGGTGGATCCATCAAGGGAGTTCAAGGTACCTAGGTGGAGATGGTAGATTTAAAGAGTTTTTAGAAATGCTGACTATAACATGATGATACAAAAGCCTATTGTTCTGTCCTGACAGATTTGGAATAGGACTATAAAGAAGAGCTAGTGATTAACTTTTGAACATACTCGTAGTACATAAGTATTTACACTTCGCATTCAAATAAATAATTCTTCAGAACGGAAGGGTCCAAAATTTAATAAATGTGCATTGATCTGAAAAATCTCATAACGTGTTGAGTTTTGGTAGTTATTAAAATGTATACAATTATGCAAAACACTCGTGGCCATTAGCAAGGTGTATTTGGTGAGGGATTGGTTTCATTAATTCAAAACCGTTTGAATTCTATTGTTTCTTTTCTCTAAACAAAAAAAAACACTGGCTGGCAAAGTAAATTATTTAATTGTTATCTAGTTAGAAGAAACTTTTAGCAAAAACCAATCATTGCACAATCTCATTCATCTCACCCGTACGAAAACATAAATCGATGCTCCCATCCCGTATCGAATACTATAAATAATTAATGGCCCGACATTAGAATCAAATACTCATAAAATACAATTAAAAGAGAGAGGGTATATCTCGACGATTGAAAATAAAAGAAATGCCTCTTACCTACCCGAGAGATTATAAATTTGATCATTACAAGTGGTACGGCGCGCATCGAATTCTCTCTCTTAATATCGATTTAATAGCTCTCGTACTTTTATCGATTAATACCATACCAACTCATTGTCTACGCGAGAGCAGCACGGTGCGACGATATTATTAACGGATAATGCTGGACATCGATGAATAATGAATGCCTCACTGGACTCGATTAAAAAAACCGTGCATAAACTTTCTCGATTGTCGTGTACGGCCATTATCTCGTTATTAATTCACGTGCGTAGACATTGTAATTTTACGGCATAATACGCTTTAATAACTGAGCTATTGTTGCTGGAAGTCTCATTAAAGGCTTTCGCTCGTGCAGCATCAAGGTTATGATGGAATTCCTCCAGGGTCGTAAAACTGCGGGGCTCGATAGCGATCGCTGAATAAAAATAAACGGGTAATTAACGCCGTCCTAATATATGTGTAATCACATGTCACCACTCGGGCTGGTGCCATCCGTTTGGGAGTATACTGCGCCCGCGCGCGCCTTTGGTGGCCTTCTGGCCACCTCGGTCACAATAAAATCCAATCGGAAAAAACTCCACGTAAAAATAATAAGGAACGCGTTTTTGTTGTTATTTATAATAATAATATGTGGAACGGCGAACGGACCGCGCCAGCTTTATTAAGGGCTCAATAAGCAAATGAAATCATTTTTTTATTGAGTTGTCATCATGCACGGATATAAATTACGGGCCGCGCACACAGCGGCATTCAGCCTCGCATTCGCTTTTTGTGATTCCCTTTGGGATGTTATACAAAAGTATTTTATTCAGCAATTACTTGAGACGTTCGACCGGGAATTTTAATGTCAATTTCGCCATCATTCAATGCTCGGACGAAATTAATTCAAGATACGAATACGAACGGGCTGAGTCGAGCATTTATCTTCTGTAATGTCTTGGAAACGTTCTCTCGCATTAACTATAACGAATAGGTGGGGGCCAATTAAATATGGCACACGTAAATAACCCTCGTTAAATAATAGCTTTCGGCTAATCCGATTTACAGTTGACAAGTTAAAGGTAATGTGCAAATAAAAGTGAAGGTTGGAGACGGACCTTTTTGTCAACTAAGTACCTTGAGCGGGGAGTTATGTGCAAATAAATTTAAAACAGCGAGTAACTCTTGTGTCATTGTTTACAATGAACACACGTAAGTTAATATTGATATTGCTTCTACTCGTAGAATCGTAAAACATATACCTACAATACAGGAAGGTAATTTCCAGTGCACCATTGTTGGTGCGGTACTTCACCGTAAGTTTATTTAAAAATATAGCCAGAGTCATGGATTAAAAACTTTTTAGACCCTGTGTACCAAACACAGGGTCTAAAAAAATATAAGAAAACTATTTTAAGGCTTTTAGTTCATGATACTGAACAACTTTCCCCAAGAAACTTATACCAAAATACGAAAAAGAAATTGCGTTCCATACATGTTTACCGATCAGCTGATCCAAGTTTCTATGAAAAAAAACATATTTCGAGATATTATTATGTTCCTTGGGGAAAGTTGTTCACTATCATGAACTGAATCTACCCTTATAATAGTTATAGTATATTTTGTAAGATGTTATACTTATATAAAATGTGTACATACTTGATAGAAAATCAACGGGCAAGTGCGAGTCGGACTCGTACATGAAGGGTTCCGTACCACCGTACTAAAGATCTAGTTAAAAACGCTGAAAAAAACACGTTTCATGTATGACGACCACCTTTAATTTTTGACTTTTTTTATTTTCAGTATTTGTTGTTATAGCGGCCACAGTAATACATACTCGGTGAAAATTTCAAGTGTCTATTACGGTTCAAGAGATAGAGCCCTGTGACAGACGGACAGACGGACAGACAGCGGAGTCTCAGTAATAGGGTCCCGTTTGCAGCCTTTGGGTACGAAACCCTAAAAAGACTATTCTGACTCGACAAGAAGAAGAAAAAAATAGTGTCTCATTTACGGTTCAATAAATATCTTTTAAATGTAAAAAATACATATGAATGTTTAAAGATATACCTACACTAAAACCATTCACAAACTTAATTTAATTTAAAATAAACCCTATAATAACTATTAAGGCCCTAAGAAATGCATTAAAAAGCTCGTATAGTTCACGGATATCCCACGTCATCGACGGGGCGTCCAGCCAGGTGGCCACGTGCTGTGAACAGCATCTCTCAATCGAGGCCCTCCACATCTGCTCCAACAGATGTCATTCCAGTCCACACTCTCCACCTAACGGAACCACTATCACGCCAATTACAAATAAACTGGAAATAATTTTTAATTGACCGGCGAGAATTTTAAGGCTTGTCTAACCGATGACTCACTGTTAACTAGTTTGACTCCATTCGGTAGTGAAATCTTCGGCTGACGCACTTTAACTATAAATAAATCGAACAATTTATAATCGGGGACTTTGCGAATAATCGCGACGTAGAAAAATTATGACAGATGTAAATACGCTTCGTCCATAAAGACGCATTAGTCACGGAATTTATAAATGTAAATTTCCTTTATTAAAACAACCTAAACCTAATCCGACAACATGCACCAATACAAACAACCATTAGTTTCCGTCTACGATAAAATACAAGTAATTAAGGCACGCTATTATTTTATTATGGCAATTTCGCCCCATCAAATACCAGTCAAATAAGAACAAACATGAGTAATGTGGATCTATAAAAGTAAATTATTATTATAACTGATAATAAAGTGGTGTCCGTGGATTATCTGTGCGGATAATAAATGGGCCCGAAGTGGGTTTACAGGCGGGCAGCCCGCGATAATTCCTTCTCGGCCGGTTAAGGTGAGGCGTTGAAAATTTATAAAAGCCAAAAAGTCGTAAATTCGGCCGCGTGTCCACTCGTCCGCCAGCAAAATAAAACTTAATCACTGTTGACGTTTGACGAACACCTGGCCTCACAGAACGAACCATTAAATAATTCAAAATTAATGCACTAATTAAATATGTTCCTGTCCGCATTAAGTCATCACGGCCGGCGTTTCTACAAGATTAATTTGAAGGATTGACTTATGACGGTTTCGCGCGTCGCGCCGCTCCAACCTTCTTTGTGACGACTTTATATTATTCAAATTTGATGAGACGTAATTACTCAAAACAACCATAAATCACTCGTTTTATAATAAGACGTTTGGCCGGTTTAGAAATCGCTCTATCGGACAGCTTTATCGACGAATGATGAAGTCATTGAAGGGTTATTTGTATCTAAACTCTCTTTTACGAGACCATAATGCCATTTTATTTATCTATAAGGCAAATAGACGTCTAACGTCGTTCGGCAAACTAGCAAGCCGCTGGGACTATTTCTGAAGTTATTCATTACTGTAATGAGATCGTAATTTCTCTCTCATTGAAACAGAAATGGAATAGCAAAGATAATTTTTGCTGCAAAGTCACATCGACAAGGGGCAATAAAGAGCAATAATTCATTTTCGTTATGCCGTGTATGGGTGATAATTTCACATTGAGTCCGCGTTCGAGGCCTCTCTGCGACAATTCAAAATTACGTCGGTCGTATATCACTCATTGTGTGAGGCACAAAGCGCTCGGGCTACCATTGCTACCATCCTCCACCACTCCACCGCTCGCACAATGAACATTTGTTTTCAAACTTGAGAAAAAAAAAACGGTAATGCCGCTTTAAGTGAAACAATAAATTCGAAAATCATGCGAGTCACAATCTTTCAATAAAAACGGGAAACATGCCGATCGTCACCGCAGCTACATCGAAATTTAATCGTCTCATTTCAGTTGCACAAAACGTGTGTTATCTCGAAAACAATTCAAACGCCACAAAACCCAAAACGCTTATCTAATTGAGCATTAAATATTTCGTCGAGGGCATTTTATATCCGTTTTATTTTCGGTGTCGATCGTTTTATACGTTTTATCCACCCACGACGTTGGAATCTCGGAGGCTAACAGAGATACACCAAAACAGGAAATATTTTAAAAAAGGTCGGCTTTATTGGCTGAGTTACCTGCTATTAGAAGTCGTGTTAGGTGTAAACCTGGCTTCCGTGGCCTCTTGTCCAGCGAGCAGTGCGTCGCTAAACTACTCCGCGGGGGGCTCGCCACGGGGCCTCGGGCCATATATTTTTCTATTCTCCCCTCGACAAAGCCGAGGCGAATAAAGGTTGGGCCATTGTGCTGTTGTCATCATTTGTGTTAATACGATCCTTGAGGTTTAAACCACAATGCGATGAAGTTGTCCCGTCGACGTGTCAATGGCGTGTCAACGTGTAAATTAGTAATTATTCGTGTCTCATCCGGGGGTCTTTGTGATCGCGAGTTGTAATTATGTCTCACAACAGTATTCATAATTCAGCTGTATTTTGATGAGCTGGAGTTTGCTACTTTTTTAATGAGTAGCGTTATGGGCCCCCGTCGCGGCCGTTGTCAGTTTTTATGCGTTTCTCAAACGACGTAATTGCAATGTATTAAAAAGTTTATCGTGTACACTTGCGTCTGGCTGGGTGAGCCGCGATTCGCTGCCCGCTTGCCCTTAATAAAGTAATATGCTCTAAATGGACACGCATATAACATAAATTTCGTAATCTTTGCTCTTTTTATCAAGTGAAATTATTACGATGGTGGTCCGACCTCGTGCTATATCTGGCTTTTAATTTAGAAAAATGATACTTAGTCTTTATACTGCGTTCGATTAACAGTATTTAAGTATATTTGCTCCTTTTTACGATGGTAGAATGCATATTTTTTGTGTTATTGTTTTCCTTTAATTACTTCACCGTAATTAGTCGAGTTCTGAATGGTAATAAAGAATATCTGTATTCAAGTCGTTATTAAATAGATACATGTATATAACAAATTGAGTAAATTTCCACATATTTAGTAAGGTTATTCACCAAAATATATAGCTACAATTAAAATATTTCACTTTTTGTTCTAATTAACACAAAAACGTATTAAGTTGATCGTTTAGCTAATAATTCTTTTAATATACCTGCCCATTCAAGCCACATTCAGGTTGATTCGCCCGAGGCGAGTGCGGACGAAGCGGTTTTTTATTTAGTAAAAACATTAATGTTGAGTAAACATATAAATCTAATTGCGATTTGTTACCAATTTACTTTTCCATGAATATTTAATGTTTATTGCGTCTCGTCCAACTGGGACGTAATTAAAAAATATGGTGACACTTGTATTGGGGAAATATTGCACTATATTTTATTACAGGTAAGCCTGTGTTGGCGACGATTTACGTCCTAATCAAGTCATCGGTGCATTATTTATTGTTGTATTTGGAGTTTGTCATATTTCAACATATTTTATTTACAAAACTGGTTATATTTCCTTCCTCAGAATACCTCTGTCAATATTTGTTTATTTTTAACAATATATGATTTAGGTTAGTAATTATATTATCTGTGATATGAGGAAAGGAAAATATGTAAGTGGATATCTAAAATAAACTTATTAATCATTCTTAACGCATAAAAATAGAAGGCAAAAACTATTTTAAACTAAAAATAGAGCAAGGGGCTTCAAAGGGCACCAAAACTAATAGAAACATCTTACCGAAAGCGCTTGCACAATTCATTAACGTATTGGAAGCGAGGTCAATAACCGGGCCGCTCGGACAACCAGTCGTATTCGAAAAGCGATCGAATTAAACCATCCGAGTCCAAGATAACCCCCTAATGCAGCGCGCTGAACTCGCACTATCTAAATTTTTATTAGCACTCACGCGTGTTACGTAATACGAATTACACTTTCATTGTTAAAAAACGAAATTGAATAACAAAACTTTTTGCTAAAAGGCCAGATGTTCGATCTCATAATAAGCCGTATCTCACAATGAATCGAAATCGGACACCGGAGATAGCAAAGCCTGATGCGAATCTTTCTTCTCCAAAATGTCAGACAAATTTCAACCTTGATTGTACTTTAATAAGTGTCATCAATCTCTTTAAATTTAAATATTTTTTTAACAAAACCTACGCTCATTCAAAGCTGACGAAAATTTATTTTTTCAAATGTTTACAATGACGAAAGTAGTAATTTACAACTTTCCATAAAAGCTCTAAATCAATAACAACCTATTTTAAATCTGTTGAGTATAGTTGTGTGACCAGTATTGTGAAGCTAATGGGTATCTATTTGCTGATTTGAATCTATTGATTACAATCTACATCCATTCAAATCAACTGAATGTATTCACGCTGGCGCGATTTTGAACCGGTGTTTATGGCATAAACATGTTTTTTTTCATTCATTCTTATCAGAGGCAATGAAGCGTAGTTAAAATTAGACTTACACGGTTAATCCATAGATGGCATAAGATAAACATACTTATTGTTGTAATGTTTGTACATTAATGTTAGTCCAAATTTTACACTAAATATTTTTATACCGATAAGTTATAGAATTTAAGTACAAGTATTAAACCACTAGATTCAAAAGACATTTGAGAAGTGACAAATTTTTGTGTAGAGTAGACTTACATAACTTGAAAATATTTATAAATATATATATATTTATTTATGTAACAATGTACATTGTGTATTTTATGTATACTACACTTTATCTTGCAACCCACATTTAGACTTTCTGTATAACCCAAAGGTTAACTGGTAGACAACGCTTTTAGCGTTTAGTTCGCCTATTGTTCTGTACAATTTGTATTTGATGGACAATAAAGATTAAATAAATAAATAAATAATATTTTCTAGTAATGCTTATGGAATAGCATAAATGTACGAAATTATTTTTAATTACTAACTATACTAAGTAGGTACCTACTTTATTTCTTTTCAATTTCAATCACAGCTGTTTCAATTATTTAAAACAACATCCAATAAAGAATTCTCAAAGAGAATTCAAAAAAGGCATACATTCGACGGACAAAAAGAGAAACGGAAACTCAAACGTCATTCGCTGCTTGTAATTGATCCAGGATGTTTTATCTTGATGAGCCCTTTATAATGTGCCCCCGACTCGCTACCCTCTCGTTCAAGGCAGATAAAATCTTTTAAAAGGGTTGCCAACTAAAGATATCACTTAATTTGTAGCCACTCTTTGTAGCTGGAATTAGGGCCTTGTAAAAAATATAAACCTTTTTTACATTCAGCTTTTGCAGGGTTAAACTGTACATCGGGAGACGGAACGTCGATTACTTTTTTAAAGATCATTCAATACTTTTAAAATTTGTTTCCTTGGTATTTTTGAAGAGTATTTAATGTTTATCGTCTTATGCCTTTTAGCTTTGTTCTTTTTGTCTCGCTGTACCCGAATTAAGACAAGAATGACGCGTGTTTTCAAAATCGCTATTTAAATATCATTTTTTATTGTTGCCGTTTTTATATGTTGGCGTCGGGCGTGATCCGAGTATTAGCTGAACCCTTGTCAAGTGTTTTGTCGTCATTACAAAATCTGCTAATCTACTTACCTACTCAGGACTGAATAAAGGGGGTACCTATGTATCATGGGAGATACATATTATGTAACTTTAAAGATTTTTGATGACCCACCGCCGGCTATGACGGTCCACTCAAAGTGAACGAACATACTTTGTTAGTATTTCTCGTGTTCCCAATAGGTTGTAAGACACTTACCCTCCCCTTCCACCTTAGCAAAATGACTGTACTTACCTCTGTCGACGATCTTGCCAAACAAGTTCTTCCCTCTCAAGAAGTTTCTTGTTGAACAGTTCCATCTTCTATACTTGAACTGGTGCTGGCACTCTGCCACGGCCATGCTGGCGCCTTTGGCCACAGCGGCCAACACGCCAGGGTTCTCTCTCGCCAACCTTCTCTGTTTCCGCCTGAGCGTAGCGTGGACTGCTGGATCCATGTACAGGACTCCAGGTGACATAGGTGACAAGTTATTTGGCTCTCCCGCTTTGGCTATACCCCTGCGAACAAAAACACAGCTTAAAACAACAACAAAAGGTTTTACACCCGATAAAAATGTGATCGCAAAACACAATGCATACCTACCTATCTTCTCGAAACTCGAAAAAGCAAACAAGTCGAGAACGCCACTTAAGGCAATGCGTTCAACTTGAAATGAAATGCTCATTTGAAAAGGTAAAGACAACAAACAATTGACGACCGAACTGTCAATCTGCAGACGTTTAGATAAATATTTGCGTCGCGCATTAATCCTCGAGGACTGAGCGAGCAAACAGCGGAGAGCAATCGAGATCAGCCGTGTTGACCGGTAGGGGCGTTTGCGCAGGGCGCGGTTTTAATGAATGCCCAGGGCACAGAATACAGTAAGAGTAAACAGAAGGGACTCTTCTAAGGTACGCGCAATATACGTCCCCGTTCCCCGCACCCGCACCTCTCCCCCGGTTCTTGACGGCCAACGTGAGAATCGAGGCGAAAACGGGGGAGAGGTGCGGGGACGGGGAACGGGGACGCCTGGGTGACGCATATTGCGCGTACCTTAGGAGTTTCCGGCCTGTGCCCAGGGGCATCACAGTTTTAGGCTTTGCAGTCGAAAGTCTCTAAACGCCCGGCATATACTGTTTACATTCATACAAATTGTTAACTTTTATGTTAAAATCGAGTCTTCCTGTTATCGTGTCGTTGGCTCAAACTTCAAATTTTTACTTTTATAACGTTGCCACTTTTACGCCACCCTCCAAGGCAGAATATGGGTCAAGCATAATATAGCTGGTGAGGCAGAAAGGTCATAAGAGGAGGTGCTGCATGGTCTGATCGTCGTGACCACACTCGCACAGTGTTATTCAGCTTGGTCAATATAGCGCCAGTTCGCCGATAATCGAGCAAGTAATCAATATATATGTATTTTTAAATGGCACTATGTCATTCCCTTCAATTATATTCAATGCTTAAGTTAGTCAGCGAATACAAGGGGCACAACAATCGCGCCCAGGGGCTACTACTTTGCTAACCCAGCACTAGTGTTGACTCGCGGCTATGGACCGGTACTAAAAAAACTCGAGCCACTCTCGCTTAGTACCCTGGAAATCGTATTACTTTTCTATTTACCTTTCTTTGTAGTGGAGTGTTACGTAAATATGAATGTGTTCGTCGGAAATTCTCATTTCCTTCGAGAATTCATGGAGACGCCGAGACTTTGTTTTAGACTTGAACTTTTAGCGAGATGAGCAGGGCAGGCATTCTTATGCTAATTAAACTTTCTTAAAATATCTATGCGATTTTCAGTAACTTATATGAGAAATTATGTATAAACTAGGGAACTATAATGCTTCGAATGATGTTGCTCACATTATTTCGATCGAACTTTACTTTGTAAGTTCGTTTGTCCTTCAACTATGGAAGCATCATCAGTTAAATGATCATTATATGCGCTTGATCATCTTCCACAGTTGAAGATCAAACTAAGTCACTCTATTTATTAAAGAAATATAAAAATGTAATATTGATATTATGCTTAAGTACTATAAAAGGTTGTTAAAAAAAAAATGATTATTAGGTAACTATTTAAATTACAAGCTTTTGTTGCTGGAGCCTCCTTTTAAGCAAAAAGTATGCTTGTGTCAGGAGACTTCGCTCTTTCTTATCTCTAGTACTTTATAACATAGTTGACCAATTTATAAGACAGTTTGTCTTGATGAAAAACAATATAGCCTATGAGTGTGTATGTGTGTGTGTGTGTGTGTGTGTGTGTGCGCGCGCGCGTCAATGTGTATGATGATGAAGATAGAAGATAGAAAAAGATATAAGATATATACTTATTATATATATAATTATTTTTATTTAATTTTTTTATATAGGTATTTATTATTTTTGACTTATTAATAATGTTTAAATTTTTTGCTAGCTAACTAACAAGGTATCAAACTAAGACAAAGTGGTTGGATAGCTACTCCCGTAGATACTCGTAGATAGGTAGGTACTGAATCCGCTTGATAATAACAAGTCAAATAAGACACTTTAGAAAAAAGTGTCTTATTTGACTTGGGATTTGTATGAAAATCACAACCGCGACGTCATTTTCTGGAGTCAAATCTAAAATCATGTTGAAAATGGATATGATCAATGACAAGTGACACAAATTTGTGACGTTTTATTCTCTTAACAGTACCAATAATTAATTTTTGACCCAGTCATCTACCCGGCTTGGTTTGCATTTTATTTCACAACTTTTTGTGCATTATTTATTTATTTTATGTGTTCAAGTATACTTAAAAATTTACATACTATACATTTAATGAAGAAAACATAGTACTTAAGTGCTACTTATTTCTAAAGATGTTTTTTCCACTAGGCCCGCGAGAGGAAATGGGGTGGGGAGCGCGTACAATACAAAACAATCATTTAATTAATTAACAAAATACCTATCTGAGTAATTTAATAAACATACTTACATCAAGATACGTAAGTTCATATACTTACATAAATAAATACATATTAGTACATCCATTATTATGCGGCTGGCATTATGGGTACTTTTGAGCCCGGTACTCTCCGAGGGGGGCTCTTTAATTAGCCTTATATTTAATACTTTTATTATTTCTTCTTCTGTTTTGTTTTCTTTGTTTAATTTTAGTTTAGTTTACTATTTTGTCTACTTATGGTTAACGTACGTTTAGTTAAATTTTAGCATTAATTAAATTATAAGTCAATATTATATTTTTTTTACCCACTAGTAGTTCGCCGCGAACTTAGACCTCGCAATTGTTTATTAATATTTCAAAAACTACTGAACCGATTTTTATGCCCAACGAACTTGAAAATTTTTTTGATATTTTTTACATGCCTACCAAATTTAATCAAAATCGGACCATCGGTTCGGCAGTTATCGCGGAAAAAACATACATACATACAAACAATGTGTTTTCACCCCAACTTGAAGGGATCCATTATTCATCAAATTGGTACCTACCTATATGCAATTGCATTGTACGTATATTAAAATTTTCTATGACAGTAAAAGTTACTCGTAAGTGCATTCAAATCCATTTAATTTTGGTCACGTCCGATGTGCACTTAGAAATTGAAATGCCCATTAAAAATAATACTTGAAATATTAATGAATTATATCAACTGCCTATTATGTTTATAGTTATGTCATAAACTGACGAGTTACTTAGCATAACTCACTTTTTATGACTACTGTGAAGTACATATATTATTAAGAGTTTTTTTTTATAGTCATCTTTTTTGTTTGACTATGGAAGCGAGACGTGTGTGGTCATTTTCAGGGTTCCGTACTCAAAGGGTGCCATCGGGATCCTTTTACTGAGACTCCGCTGTCTGTTCGTCTTTCCGTCCGTCTGTCACAGGGCTCTATCTTTTGAATCGTAATAGCTAGATACTTTAAATTTTCACCGATTATGTGGCCGCTATTACAGCAAATATTAAAAATAAGATAAATTTAAAAATTGAAAGAAAAATTTTTTTTCAGTGTCTGAAATCATTTAATGGAGTTACGGAACCCTTATGTATGAGTCCGACTCGCACTTGACCGGTTTTTTTTCTATAATGCAATGAAATGGAAAATTACCAACGTGCACGTACTTAGATCTTATTCTAAATTAATGGAGTGATTTAATTTGACTGCTTAGTTATTTATCTTTTTTTATAGGTATTTAACCAAGCCGCTTCTCTTAGCGCGCAGATCGTAAAAGCCAATCGAAGGAATGGGCGAAAATGCGAATCATGTTAATAGGCGATGCGGCTAGCAACTCATCACTATTTTTAATCCCTATTTCACCTTTACCGACCATCACGCTAAAAGTGGCCTTTGGGTCTTGCGGCCCTGGGATCTGTCTGCTTAAAGCCGCAAGACCCAAAATGCTTTGTCTGCCCCGTTAGAGATAAAGACGTGATAGTTAATGTATGTATGTATGTATTTATCTAAAAAAAAATCTTTTAGCCATGTTGATATGATCATAGCGATATTCATTCAATTTTTAATACCTTGTCTTATTTACCCCGTCAGACATAAAAACATGCGTAAGTAATATTATATATTTTTTTCTAAATTAGTTTAACTTACTTAATTAGAGATATACAAAAAAATAAAAAAATACCTAGAAATTAATAAATGAACAGATAAGGGCAAATGACACTAATAGCTCAAAACCAAGTTAAAACTTATATTATTGGATACTAACTCAACGATACTATATTTAATAATAAATACATATACAGATAAACACTCAAGACCCACAATTTAAAAAGGCCATTTTTCAACTAGAGTTGGTTGGCTCGCTGGTTAATAAATAGATCTTTTAATAAAGAATAAGTTAGGTAAGTACCTTTATCATTGAAAACGCTCTCATATGACCTTCTTGCCAATGCACCCAAACTGCACTAATCAAAGCGATCTTAATCCGGCAGTGGGAGCAATAAATTTAGGAAACTTGTCAAATTTACACCCACGGGGCTAAAACAAAAACACGTATGTCCATATTTGCTTGTCCGTATAAAGAGTCCTTTGCACTTGTCACGTCGTCGAGATCAAATACTAGAAAAAAAAAAGAAAAAAGTGTCCAATGGCTTTCACGGGCAAACGTGATGTTTGCTCTGAGATAAAGTCTGTGTGAATGTGTCAAAATAACAAATATTGTCTTTAAGGCTTGTGCGTTTGTCTTTAATGGCAATTAAGCCTTTTCTTACTTAAGAGTCATCATCATCATCAGGTCTTTTTTACTTTCTACTGCAGGAGCATGACCCTCTTTGTACAGACGGGTAATAAGATACCTGTGTCACCACGCGCGTCGCGCACTACGTGAGCTGGCACAGATGTCTTAACTTTCCTCTGTACTATCAGAGCTATATTAGCCAGAGCAGTCAGAGGAATTAGCCTACACTGTCCACGCTGGCCAGACGGGTTGGAGAGGTCTCATAGATGTTTATAAGCTTTGTTTAGCTTGTGTTTCCTAAGTCGCCTTCTACGACATCGGGAAGACTTGAAGTGGTCCTATTTTCCTCTGCCAAGAACCACATGGCAAGATGAAGAGTGGATTTTGTTATATATTAGAAAGTACGATATGTAATTTAGAAAGCTTTTGTAGTCAGTCACAATTACAAATAAGAATAACATTTTTTTTTTGGTAATATATATACTCGTATACTCTTAATTGTACTTCTTCATTGCATCACTTGCACCAATCAAGGTCTTTTAGTTTATTTAAATTTATAGGCATAAGTATAAAATTGTTTTTTTTTAATTTATTTCAATTTACACTTTTATTGAAAGTATACATAAGAGTACATGTTTTTTAGTAATAAATAAATTATAATAAAACCTAAAATAAAAATTAAATAAATTAAAAAATATAGATTATTATTTAATTTTAGGTACCTTTTCAGTAGAAAACATCATTGATGGAATTTGTTTTGCAAAGACTTTTATTGGGCTAGGTATTATAAGTCTTATAAAGAATGAAATTCTTGATGCTCAGTACTGTATGTTTGTTTCTACATACATGGCTCTTATCTTCGTTCTTAAGTGTATCGTGACATTTATGGCAAATAGCTGGATGTACTCAATACGAGTGATGCATACAAATAAGCCATTTATTATTTAATTTGTTTGTCATCTCGAAGCGTCAAAATATCAAACACTGACCACTATACCGAGACCTCTCCACTTCTTTCCACTCAGATACATACACCATTATGGACTTTATGCCTAACGGGGAAGATAGACCCCAGAATCCTACCCAAAAGCCACATTTGGCACTTTGATTTTGTGCAGATGGAAAAAGGAATCAAAGTAGTGATGGGTTGCTAGCCTTACCGCCTATTGATATGATTCAAATTTTCACCGTTGCCGATTGCCGTCAGGTTCCCGACAGAGCAGAATAGGACCACTCCAACTCTTCTCGTGTATGTCGTAGAAGGCGACTTAGGAAATACAAGCTAAACTAATCTTAAACATCAATGAGACCTATCCAACCCGTCTGGCCAGCGTGTAGAGCGTAGGCCAAATCCTCTAGCTACTCTGGCCAAGTACGGCTCTGGTAATACAGAAGGTCGTGCTGCTGCAGAGGAGACTAAAAAAAAGACCTGATAATGATGAGATTAATTAGCTGGTTCATTCATTTTTTTTTTCTCCCAGACCATCTTGGAATAATTAAATACGTTTAAAACTCCATTAAAGATAACTTTTTAGTTGTCCAAGTACCTCGGTTGCCTGGAAGAGATTGCAGTTGCGATAAGGCCGCCTTTTGACACTGTTTTCTCTAATCTATTATTCTGTATTATTATGTTTTGGTGCAATAAAGATTTTAACTAACTTTTTAGTTGAAAATTGTAAATTTATAACACATGTCGAGTGTCTTAATAAATTGGTGGTGTTTATCTGGCGTTATCGTCACCAGCACGCGATTCCAGACGTAATGTAATATGGAGTACGCGGGATGCATATGAAATTAAGTGAGGTGTGGCGATTTCTTTTTTTTATGTAAACTTTGTTGGCACGGATCACGCGTGTAAGTATCTCTTTTAAAAATCAGTTCCGGGTACCTATATTAAAATCTACAATAATAAGCATGCGTCATTTGTTATCGGGTTTGATTCTCGGCCAGATAAAAAAAGAAAGTTTTTTATTTTACTGGGTTTTGGGTCTTTTAGGTACTTTTATATGTAATTATAACAAGTTTTTTTGCCAAATTAGAAAACCCTGACTTTCAAACGTTCATCCCTAAGACATAACTTTAAAACGGCAGAACCGATTGTAATGAAACATATAGCTAAGAACCATTTCAACAGACAAGGCTTTCGACTAAAAAAACCGTCTATTCGTTTAGAAGCGACAATGATACAAACAGACACATTGACACGTCAAACTTCACCCACAGTGGTGGGGAGTGATAATGTGGGGCTCGAACCAACTAAAACTCTATATTGTTATAAATCTTTTCATGTATTATTTAATAAACTTATGTTGAAATTAATAATATTTAAATTAAGTACATGTAAGTATATTTATTGTGTAATATTACATAGGAATTTTGTATTGTCTACACTAATATTATAAAAAGGGAAACCTTTGTTTGTATGTTTGTTTGTAATGAATGGGCTCAAAAAGTACTAGACTGATTTCGAAAATTCTTTCACCATTCGAAACCTACATTATCCACGAGTAACATAGGCTAAATTTTATTTTAGAAAAAAATAGGGTTCCGCAAGATATTTGGGTTTTTCGGACACAAGATGTAAAAAATCAACCAGAAAAGTTACTTATTTTGCGTACGCTGCCTAAACTATAAAAGATAGGACCATAAAATGTTCTAATTAATTGTAGATCTTATACAAGCCAAACTACTAGATAATGCATTAGCGTTAGGTTTGAACCATTGTTATCAATCAAATATAAGATTGTGCGCAATAAACTTAAATAACTAAAACTCTATGCTGCCTCCGTTCGTCGTTGTCCGGGTCGCGACACTGGCTATATAGCCACACTTCTTGAAGGAGTTATTCCTAAGCTTTTGAGCTTACATTTACACATTGCTGTGTTATTTTTTACCCTCGTCGAAATAGATGGGCGTTATAAGTTTGACGCGTCTGTGTGTTTATCTGTGCCATCGTAGCTCCTAAACGAATAGACCGATTTTAATGCGGTTTTTTTTATTTAAAAGCCTTGTCTCTCATAGATTCTAAGCTATGTATGATGAAAATTGGTTCAACCTTTCAAGTTATTGGGGGTGAACCCTTAAAAGTCGGGGGTTTTAATTAACCTGAAGCTTTGATTGTTAGAGGATGCTTTTAGCATTAAGTCCGCCTGTTGTACTTTACAATAAAGTGTAAATAAATAAATACTATTTTATACACTATCCCGTCTTTATCTCTTACGGGGCAGACAGAGCCTTGGGTGGTAAGGTGGTAAAAGGAAATACTTAATAGTGATGGGTTGCTAACTGCATCGTCTATAGATATGATTTAGATTCTCGCCCATTTCCTCGATCGGCTTTTACGATCTGCGCGGAAAGAGAAGCAGCTGGTACATTCTATGTTTTTTCTTTTTTCCCAGACCAAAAAGGGAGATTACTATTTTATAGTGCTTTGCAGCTATTTGATAAAAAAAAAAATAATAAAGTACCTCTCTACAATGTATATGTTTAACGTAACTGTGCTGTAGACCAGGGGTCACCAATTAGTTTTACTCTGGGTCCGTTTTAAGAAATGAAATGACCATCGCGGCCCACGCAACATTTTAAAGAAAAAAATATATTTATTACACAAATGTTATTACGGAAATAACAAAGGTATTTTTTTTTTACATGTCAATGAGAAAAATTACATTTTTTGTTGCGGACTATCTGTCTGAAGTTTGGAGTAAAATTTGTACAAGCAATTGACATTAAATCCTGGAGATGGTCATCAGTAAGTCGAGATCGAAATTTATTCTTAATGAAGTTCATCTTCGAAAAAAAGTGCAAGTTGCTTTGTTCTCGCGGTCCGCACAAAATGGGTCAGCGGTCCGGATGCGAACCGCAGTCCGTCATTTGGCCACCCCTGCTGTAGATTGTAGTGTAGGTATATCATATCACTTTACATCCCAGGCTGGCAAATATTTTGATTTTCCTTACGATCACATCTGTCACATAGCCTTGTATTTAAAAGCTCCATTAAAGTAATTGGTGCGAGTTTAAATCGGAATGGTGAGCCTTCCGGCAGCTGTACTGCCCTCAATTGGTTAGGATTCTTTTTTATATACCTATTTTTTTATTGGTTTTTAAACTATCGCGTTTTGAACACATGATTTATATATATATATATACATATAAAACGGGACTTAGCACGAACCTTTTTTTATTGTTTTGTCTAACAATAACAATAAAAGGTTCGTTATATATGTATATATATATATATATAAATCACCTATTTTTTTATTAATTCAGAAAATTGACAGCAACATATCGACTAAATACACATTTGTTATTAAAATTGATGTCTTTACTTTGTGCATTTTTAATAATAAGGTTGTCCTACTTAAATAGCATTTTTAAAACTCAATTTTCTTATTCGTTTCTTGGGATTTTTAAGTTTACTTTAAATGAGAATTTATTTTAATAGAGTATGGTTTAGTCAATATTGAATCTATAATTTATTAATATGTTTTTAACAAGGAGCACTATTGATTCGTTAAAATTTAAATTAAATTAAAACTAGATAATAAAATGTAGATAAATTAAAACTATGTAAGAACTAAAACAATTACAAATTGTATATTTTTCTTTAAACACCGATGAGATTATAGAACATGAAATTTGTTGGTGACTATATATATTTGCTTCATGAATAAGCTTAATAAATTTTTCATAAAAAAGAGTTTTAATTGAATTGATAGATAATTAAATACATTTTATACACGTGAATCCAAAAAACGTGATAAATGTTTTAACAAACCTACGTAATCCGACTGATATATATTTAACATGCACCCATGACGATATTTAGCATCCAATTATTGTAATACATTAGCACAATATTTCCAAATATCGCTAACCAGTGACGTTTCTTATAGATACGATAAGTATATAAAAAAAACGCATGTGGAATTTTCGCATTTGATCAAATAAATGAAATAGATTCAGTAAAATGTGCGAACAAACAAACGCACATATTTATTATGATTAGCACAAGTTTTAAAGCAAATAGTTTGACTGTACGTCAGCTGTTTGACGTATATTTACTGACTTATTTTCATTTATTTATGTAATTTGATATGATGTAACGTCATTGGAACCATTATACTAATAACGAATTACTTATCTCTGAACTAATAATAGCGTAGGGAAGTGATAAAAGTTTAACAATGAATTAGAAATGAGATTATTTGTTTAATGCAATGAGTACGCTCCACTGTGTGCCGTCCGTCAGTCATCGCTCAAGGGGAATGATAACATTTAGAAGAATTTAAAAATATTTAGAGTCGACAAACACAAAAAAGGATTTAGTAACGTTATTGTAATGTCTTAATTCTAGTTAAAAAAAGTAAAGCTACATATTTAAGTGAACGTATGAATAAGATAGATGGGATATTGTATGCCGTCGGAATTTCATAAATACAAAAATAAAGTCATTAAAATCATATTAATGTCAAATAAATAAATAGTCATGCTAAATGAACACATTTAGGTATGATAATGATAATGATTAATGATTTATTATTTTATTATCCGTTAATATTACGCAACAGCTGTTCTTTATCTGTGATTATTTATAAACAAGACGGATTGGCACACGATAAATAAAAATCACCGTTATTTATTTTATAAATAAGATATCAAATCGTTTGCACAGAAACTGATTCATCACAAATGATTAATTTAATTATATTGATGTTTTGGTTGATAAATGTCTAATTAATGCCATGTTTATGACTGTTTATTTATCAACAAGTTATTTTAATCTTTTTATAATCATATTATAATTACTGTGACAATTTATTACAGAATTTCAAAATTAGTCCAAACATGTTAAGTGTAGCAATACTTTATTAAAACATAGAAAGCCTTATTTAAAAATAAATAAAATCATTGTAAATAATAATGCGAATTGAACTTTTTTAAGAATTTAATAATTTCTAATAGATTTTATAGTCTACAAAGCGGGATTAGGGCCGGCGCATACCAGGAGCTGTGTGATAGTGTGTACAAATATAACATGATACCCTTGTCAGTCAAAAAGTTGCGAGACAGACAAACCTAGCTAGTGTACTAGTACACTTTATTTATTATATTGACATTAATCTATAAATAAAAAATTATATATATATATATATACGTAAGTTGAAACGTATTTATTAATTTTGAACAATACTTAATTGAATGAAAAAGTGACTTTAAATGTTCAAATATTTTACCATGTTGCATCATTTTATATTATGTATATCTATATGTGTGCCTCAGTTATAAAAATCAAGTGATTATCTATCTATCTTATAGTTTATATATATTTACAACTCAATGGTTTTTACTTTCTTGAAAGTAAAACTAATGTAAGTTTAATTATAAAGCTGTACATAAATGTTACTAGTAAATTATTCATGTGGTAATCATAACATAGAAAGTTACTGAGCTTTATAAAGCAAGTACTAGTGTTTATATAGCCATTTAACACAGTAATCAGAAACAAGTGCTCATTACAAACTCACTGTTAATAAAACGAGGTTCTGATTTGTTCAAACGAGGTTTCACCTCATAGATCCGCTATAATAACTTTTAAGTGCCTAGTCTGCAATTTGAGCATCATTTATCATTCTCGCACAAGTGTGTTTATGCCTTTATTAATGATATGTTAATTATGCGTATGACGTGAGAACATGTGCATCGACATAATGATACTATGTTTTGTGAGTTTATTGTTTGAATGAGGAAGTTTACGTTGTCCTAGACGTGTTTTGTTATTTATTAGGGGATTACCCTTTTCATTACATGGTATTTATAATTGAAAGAACTAGAATACTATCTACATATATTATTAGAATTTTAACTACAGTTTTATAGACGCTATTAAATATATTTTTCATATTTTTATAAGTAGGTATATTTTTTTGTAACTTAAGTTGCAGTTAATATTAACATTTAAAACCGTCTTTATCACATTTAACTCAGATTTTAGTCACAATATTCATTAAGAATATTATTTTTCTGTCAATTATAACCTCTTAAACTCACATAGTTTTCAAAGACTAAATAATAGTTATATCTGAGTTATTAACTTAAACAAAAAACACATTTAACAAACATTTTAGTGAAACAATATATTAAAAAAATATATAATTTTTGGCGCAAATTATAACCTCTGAAACTAGCATAGTTTCCATAAATCATAAGCTTTTTCTCACAGACTTAAGGCATAAATTTAGTAAAAAAACCGGACTTACCACCACATACTGCCGCGTCCTCTCCTCGGCTTGTTGCCGGCAGCATCGCATCTCAAACACAGAACAGTGAGCACAAACAACCACGGACACTTCATTATGGGCGTTACCACGGGTCTTACATGAGTGCGGTCGATCGCAGCACAGTCACGTCTGACGTTCGAGACCGGATCACCGCCGGGCGGAGTCCATTCCGAAGGTGGGAGGCCTTACCTGCCATACCGCCCGATTGGTCTCGCACTTCAATTTTTTTTCATCTTTGTCGTGTTTAGGTCATTAGGTTGGACTTTGGAGTTATGCAATGTTGGATAATGACGGATTATGTTATGATTAAGGTTTCGCTCGATTGTTTTTGCGTGGTGATAAGATTTGTTTGGATTTAGAGGATTTGCATCGCAATTACAAGTTAATACTTAACAGCTGTGTAATAAACCGGCATTTATGCGCTCGTTAATAATTTTAGTAAGTAACGATTAAAGCAATGAATTACCGACATTAAGTAAACATTTTGAACATAAAACACACTTAAATGTACCTATATATTTCTGTGTGTAATGGAATTTTGTAAGTATATTTTAAGAAGCTTTGTTTTATTAATTATTCAAATGAAAATTTATTTCTTTAACTTACTTTTTTTGTAAGTAAATTTTTGATCATATAAAAATATTATTATTTATATAAAAACTCCTTTTAATCATGAAAATGAAATGTAACACATATTAAAAAAATAAGATACCAATTATTTGAAACTTTGACAAGGTATTATTACTCATATGTCAACATATATATTTAATCATATCTGTTTAAAAAGCGAGACAAGAAGAGCGTGACGTTTTTAGCATTCATTGATTGAATTCCTGGTACAGGGTATGAGTCAGCAGTTCGCATGGAGTGCCGTAGTGGGAGGGGCAGCGGGAGCCAATCAGAGCGCGGCGAGGCTGCGCGCGCGCACGACGCGCCAGACCACGTGCGACCTCGCAATGCGCCCACGCACTGTCGCCTCTAAACTTTTACAATTCTACGGAATTTTCTTTTTTAAATTATCATTTAATTTCCTGCTCTTATAATTGAACCATCAAACATTACTGTATTTGCTGGAATTACTAGATTTAACTACTGTTATAAAAAACGCGTATTTATTTTATAATTAATTGATATCTTATCGATTAGCTTAATTTAGTTTTAATTAGGTTTTGATCTTGTTGACATTATTTACGATGACAGCCGTGTATCCGCGTAATTAGTGGAAGTTTATATTTTTTTATGTATATTATTATGCTATACACTTAAAGCTGTATTCACGATGAGGTATACGGTTGCTACGATGTCTTGCTACGAGGTGAGCGCTGGTAATAAAGACATCAACGCAATCGTGGGATAATTTCTTGTTATTGAGAATAGTTTGATATGGATGGTTACCTCAGATGGCTATCCGTAGTATCATTTATAAACCTGTAAAAAAGTTACTTAACTAACTAGGAAATGCCTTATTTTATTTTCCTCTTATCCTAATATTATTGTGATGTAAAAATAAAACCATGTCTCTTTTCTTTAAGTAGATATCTAAGAAAACTCTGCTAGACCTTATTTATTTAACTTTATTACAAAGACCCAGGGCTATTTCTACCAGTCAACTTACAGGTGGTGCTGATCTTTGGCATCCTTGGGTGACCATTGGCATGCATGTTATATTTGGTGAAAAAAAAGCGGGAAAGCGCACCCGGGCTCCGAAGCAGCACAGCTGAAGACGCAACCAGGAACGCTTTTAGACAAAAAGAAGAACCTACAGGTGGTGCTGCTAAAAGCATGGACGATTACCCATCAGTTCAGAGCCAAGAATACTGTAAGTGTTTTTAAAAATCACTGTAGGTAATGTTGGCCAAAAGTGGCCGCTTTACGCAAAAATGCAAACTAAAGCTTAACGTTCTTACTTTAAACTGTAAACAGTGGTTCATAAAATAGTTTGAAGGGTTATCCAGGTTTTACTAGCTTAAAATTGTAAATGATATCTTCTATCCTTACAAATAATTTATTTCAAATGGGGGCAGCACTGGACTCCGTGTATCGTCTTAAATGAACGATCCAGTGGATTTCTTAGTCTTCTTGGACTCTCCAGTATTTATTTGTATGTATATAGCTATCTATATGTACCTATATGTTTGTTCGTTCACCGGAATGTCATAAAACGTTATACTTATGTCATTAGACGAAACAGAAATAATGTTTAAATTTGAAGATGGCCTAATACCGGCTGATTTTGAACCTCGTAGCTATATACAAGAAAAGTAGGTACTCTTTAAGTGAAATAAAAAATACATATTCCCTCATATGTATCTTGTTTCATAATGAAAATCAAAGATAACAGCCGACAAATGCATACCAAAAATCTGCCATTTTAATGTCACCAACTGCTACCGGGCTAGTCGCGGGTGGCGGCCTGTTAGGGAGGAGGGCAACGGCAAAGAGTACAGTAAAGTCAGTAGGTTAGCCATATACATAATAAAGATTTGGGAGATTTTTATTTTACAATAATAAGTATTTTCTTGCGGTTTTGTGTTCTATCAATGATTCTACTCCCATGCTGGTCTAGGAGAAAAGAAAAAACAAAGAATGTACCAGCTGCTTCTCTTCCCGCGCAGATCGTAAAAGCCGATCGAGGTAATGGGCAAGAATCTGAATCATATCAATAGGCGATGCGGTTAGCAACCCATCACTTTTATGATTTCCTTTTTCCACCTTCATGCCCACCATCATGCTAAAAGTGGCCTGGGCCTTGCCGCCCTAAGCTCTGTCTGCCCCGTTAAGGATAAAGACGTGATAGTGTATCAATGATTCTAATCACAAGTTTTCAATGTAACTAGGCAAAATCAACCTGTATACATAGATCAAGTGATAGCAAAGATGAAGGAATAGTACCTATATTCATCGTAAGATCACAGTTTAAGGCGAATACTACTTATAACTACTTATAAAAAATCAAGCACGTGCTCAGCCCCACATGTCGACAGCCCGACACGTTTCACGGTTAATTGAATATTCTTGTAATTGTTTGTCGCACTTCAGACCGGGAAGCAGATGTTTCTACGTTGAGGGTCTGCCATTAAGTTGTTTAAAAAAATGTCATAGAAAGCGGCCTATATTCAGTATGACTTATTGCCGTAATGTGACGTTGACATCTAATATGCTGTATTTATTGCCCAACTGTCCCAATGGGGTTGTTAATCAATAGAGAGTATGCATGATTTTTTTTTATATTTGTAATCGATAGTCCTCGTCGAGAAATAGCCGCAAAAAAAAATCAGTGCCGAAAAACATGTATATGGTGTAGAAAATAAATATTAAAAATAGCAAGTAGATTATAACAACTAAAACACGCCATTTCAAAATATGACGTCAACGACTGCAATATCCGCTAGAGACAGAAGCTGTCAACGCATGTTTTTCTTTTTTGGGTACTTTCGATGTTATCAGCCAGTGATGTTTGTTAAACTTCTATAGAAAAGTACATACATTTCGAATGTCATCGATAGTCAAACTACATGGACGGACAGTTCTACCGAACGCACCCAAACTTGTCATTTCCTTTTTATGAACGTTGTCGTCATTTCCCTTTTGTTTGTCAAAAGTTCCCGCGCAATATTTGCATATTTTCAATAATTTATTTCTAATCCAAATAAGAGTCAGTAAGAAAAATAATTAACTAGGCGTAGTAACGTATTAAAAGAAATTGTAAAATAAAAATATGAGCCGGATTGGTATTACATGCATATTCCTTATTGTTTGTGTATGTTTTTTTTATTTGGAGTTAATCATACATGTTCCAATAAAAGATCGTTTGTGGGATTTTAAAACTATTCGATATTTTGAGGCAATTAAAGGAAAAGTAAAAAGAAGTGCAGGTCAGGGTCGTCCTCGGCGAACGTTTTGCGATCAGATTGCAGACGTTCTAAAAAAAGGGAGAGGTAAGAAGTGCCCGTAAACGAAGGGCATAAATGAAGAGGTTGATGAGTGTAGATGAAGCGAAAGAGGTCTGTCAGGATCGTAGCGAGTGGAGGTCTATAGTCTCTGCCTACCCCTGTGGGAAATAGGCGTGATATATGGTATGTGATGTATGTAACGGAAAAAATATAGTAAATTTTTGTTTTATACCATAGAATAGAGTACAAATAAAGTTTGGCTTAGCTTAGTACTTGGCCATGTTTTTTTTTTCCATTTTAAGAAAAAACGATTATGAATTATTTTGATTTGTAGCTGTTATTGTTTTAAATTTAAAGTGGATTTAAATCAGGTCTACCACACATGATTGAGCGCGGACTATACCGGAGTCATTTACTCAACAATAAAGCCCTATTAAGGCTATCAAAATGAGTAATTATTTAAAAAAATATTTTTTAAAACAGTGAATTAAAAAGTTTAAATGCAAGACGTATCAATTGAGTCCAAACTCGGTGGGGTTATGTTGTTTTATTAGAAAGATGCCATGACCACCTTATGACTACATCATAAGATCAAGCCATCGGTACTGTAACATTGCATTATCACCCATCATACCTACATAATTATTACCCGTTACCCGTGTGGTTCCGGGTTAGAATAGGACCACTCCATCTCTTCCTGTGCATGTCGTAAGAGGCGACTAAAGGACTAAGCACAAACATCTCGTGCTACAATTGCATTCCCAAGGAGATTTAACGTCGGGCGGCGGCTGGTTGTAAATTTTTTCGCACAAATACATTACTAAAAGGGTTGACGACAGGCAGGCGGCCGGTCGTAAAACTATAGCCAAATCATTTACACTGTTCCGACTATTTCTTCTAGATTTTGCAAGGTCTTTGGCATCCTTGGGTGACCATTGACATGCATGTTATATTTGGAGAAGAAAAAGCGGGAAAGCGCACCCCGGGCTCCGAAGCAGCACAGCTGAGGATGCAACCGGGAACGCGCTTAGACGAAGAAGAAGAAGAAGATACATAATTGTGTGAGTTACAGCTACATCAAAGTGGGTCTAATTTAGCTTGCAAGATTTGATAACGAAAACACAGACAACGGAACAGATAAAACTAAATAAAAGTTTGTAAAAACAGTACTATTATGAAGTATTATTTTTATAGAAATTGTCAATAAAACAAACACGTGAAAAACAATTCTAAATTGCATTGCAACAGTAAGCACATTTTCTTACACAATTCACCGTTACGCTTCTTCCAATTTATTGCACTTTATAAAAGACACAAAAGCTACTAAATACGTACGTACACCTTGTGCTCTTCAATGACATTCCTGACTACTGCCAATACCACACCATAAATTAAATGTGTCTTAATCAATTTTAATTAACAACCTAAATCTTATTATCACAGTATTAAAGTTGAGAATCGCAAAGATTCAAAACGAATTCATCGAACTTCATTCACTGAAACAGGAGTTGATCCACAAAGGGCACCGTGAAATTTACACTAGTGAAAATTAAAAAAGACTCATTACCAACATTTTGAAATAAAATCTGTAGCTATACAAAGTTAAACTTTAAATTTTAGGGCCTAAAATTCATTTTTGTGTTATGGATTTTGAAGTGTGTAGCTTTTCACGCTTGACTTATTTTCGTTGGTAATTAACAATAGCGTTTAACAGTAACGGTGGCTAATAATGAGTTACATTATAAAAGATGATTGTTTCCAATGGAACCTTCGGATATTAAATGGTTTTTATGCTTGTTCACTGATTATTGCGCTTTGTATTACGTGCAGCTGGGATATTTTTTCTTTATGGGTTAGAGTAATGGCACAGAATAAGTACTAGTACGTAATGGTATATCTTACAGGGTTTAGAGTACTACTAAATCTAGTACGGTTTTAAAGTAATATCTAGTGTTGTTACTATCCTGTGTAGGTAACACAGGAAAATTATACAGGGTGTAACAAAATAATACTGAAACTATTTAAAGGGTACATTGATACTGGACAACTTTACCCATGGCTCATATATTGAAATTTGAAAAAATAAAATAACTTTCTATACAAATACAGAAAAGCTGATCGGTCAACTTGTCTAGAAAGTCAAAAATTATTTTCGTATTTCGCCGTATGCTCCTTGGGGAAAGTTTTCAGTATATTTTTTAGGCGTTTTATTATGAGTATTAAATAAAGATTTGGTTTAAAAATAAGAAGCAATATACTGTGTCGGTATGGACATATGTTAAGGGCAAATCACACTAATTGAGCTAGCCTCAAAGTAAGTTTAAACTTGTGTTAAGGGGTACTAACTCAACCAAGACCCAGCACAATTTGAAAAAGGCCATTTTCTAACTTGTCCTAGCCGGGGATCGAACCAGAAACTCCGGAATGGCGGACTAGCGTGTTGAACATTGCACCACGTAGATCTTCAGGAGGAGTTTGTGTTAAATGGTTACTTTTAAATCATTACCCGTGTGGTTCCGGGTTAGAATAGGACCACTCCATCTCTTTCTGTGGATGTCGTAAGAGGCGACTAAAGGATTAAGCATAATCATCTCGTGCTACAATTGCATTCCCAAGGAAGGTTAGCCACACGGGTAAACCCGGAACCACACGGGAAAATCAAATTGACTTCTTCGCGTTCCCAGTTGCATACTCAGCTGTGCTCTTGGAGCCCAGGGTAAGTTTTCCCGCTTATTATTCTCCAAATATAACATGCATGACAATGGTCAAATTTAGTCAAATTGACTATTAGTCATTATTTAAAAGTGGCTACTTAACACAAACTTAACATTTTATCACATCACAAAATAAGATTATATTGCCATCGTAGGCGTTTTATAATGTGCCATTTAGCAAGACTCCTGGAAACCGTGATTAACATATATTTAACTATTCAGACATCCTTTATTAGTATACGAAACTTACTTATCCAAAGAGAAATAAACAACTCACTGCTAAAACAAACAGACAAAAAACCTAAGAATCGTATGATTCATCGACGGCTCGCTTTCCCATCCCTATGCTTATCTTAACGCAAATATTACTAAGACAATGCGCATCTTTACAAATAAGTTCCATAAACTGTACCGATCGACTCACTAACCACGAAAACTGTAGAGAAATAACAACTCTCTGTAAATTATATAGAGTTTATTTTTCTGTTTTAGTGACAAAAAAATTGAGCAGCGGATAGCACTTTTTCATTCTCATTGTATCTTTATTGCTCCGAGTGAGAATAAATATTAAGGTTTTATTATGTTTACGAATAGGCAAGCCAAGGTGGTCGCCTCCCAAAGAGGTTGTGAAAAAAGGTTCTATCCGCCCCTTCTGCTTTATGGCGATGTCAACCGTGGTAGCTGGCTGCCTCTCCTACTGCGAAGGATTCTCGGAGACCCGCCAAATTCAACACATCTTATGATTTGTCTATGACGATGCATTTCTGATAAATACGACGTCATGTTGGAGTAATCCCTCCGTTTATTTCATGGTTTGTGGTTTCGGTAACTATTTAGTTATGATTTCTCATGGTCTGCTTTTTTGGAAGCTGTGAGCACGGATAATGGAAGTAATAAATCGGAAACCTTTCTAACGATGAGGACTTGGAACATTTGGTTAGGATGGCATTAGAAAAAAATATCCTGGAATGAAGATGTCTAGGTATATTAAAACAGTCTAATCAACATTTGCAAGTAGTAAGCACTCTTAAAAAAAAATTAAAAAGTAGAAATAAAGTGGTAATAAGTCAAGGTACAAGGTTTGTATTTATTTACATAAGTCGGTTTTCCATGTACATAGGGCGCACTGTAAGTTTCCGGAACTGGCCACTTATATAAACAATATTTAAAAATTTATTGCAACATTTGAAAATAGAACTCTTTGGCTGTAGAATGCAGTTTGTTTCATCTGACTGTCTTTTGTTTTTACCTTGTGGCGCCATTTAAAAAATTGTGTGTCTGCATCAACATGGATTTAACTCGGGAAAATTTTCGTAGTATGATTTTCTACGATTTTAAGTGTAATTTGACAGCTCAACAGAGCATCGCTCGGCTTGAAACAGCTTTTGGCAATGAAGCACCATGCAAGACAACTGTTTATAGCTGGTTTGCAGAATTCAAGCGTGGTCGTATCAATCTCAGTGACGAATCTCGCGATGGTCGGCCGTCCACCGCTGTGACCAACAAAAACATTAATGCTGTGCGCCGTATGATTGAAACAGACAGGCATGTGACCTACCATGAAATTCGCGCATCCTTAGTAATAGGCATGAGTCAAATACAATTAATTCTACACAAATATTTGGGTGTGAGAAAGCTGTGCTCGCGGTGGATCCCACACAACTTGACCGAGGCTCAAAAAACGGACCGCGTCACTTGGTGCAGTGCCATGCTTACCAGATTCAACGAAGGTGCGTCAAATTTGGTGTGGGACATAGTAACAGGTGACGAAACATGGATTTATTGCTACGATCCCAAAACAAAGCAGCAATCGAGCGTATGGGTCTTTCAAGATGAGCCGAAACCAACCAAAGTGGCGCGCGTGAAAAGTGCATCTAAGCGGATGATTGCTTCTTTTTTTAATAAAACTGGACACGTGGCTACTGTTGCTTTAGAGAATCGTCGTACAGTGAATAGTGACTGGTACACGACCATTTGTTTGCCGGAAGTTATTGACGAACTCCGTAAAAATAACCGTAAACGCCGTATCATCCTGCACCACGACAATGCTAGTTCTCACACGGCCAGACAGACAAACGACTTTTTGAAGGCGAAAAATGTAGAACTCATGAGTCATCCTGCATACAGTCCCGACCTGGCACCTTGTGACTTTTTTCTGTTCCCAAAAATTAAGAACCAATTACGCGGTCAACGATTTTCATCACCAGAAGTGGCTGTCGAGGAGTATGAAAAACAGGTTTCAGAGGTCACCACATAAGGGGTGGCACAAAAGTTTTCAAAACTGGTTTCATCGAATGAAAAAGTGCATAGACGCCAAGGGAGATTATTTTGAAAAACAATAAATTAATTTTGTACCTTTAATAGTATTTTTTCATATTCATTCCGGAAACTTATAGTGCGCCCCACGTAAAATGCTGTAATAAGTGTAGAAAATAATGTTTCAATAAGTACCTAAAAATAAAGAAGTGGTTTTTTTGGTATAATGAAACATCTTGTACAAAAAAGTCAATATAGCGAAAATACCTTTCACCCTCTCAAAAAAAAACAGTACTTAGGTGTCTATCACGGTAGTTATCACCTGTAATTAATTTCTTCAGTAATTACTTAGACATTCTAAATCGCGTTGTCCGAAAAATAACTTATACATACCTTATTATTTATAGAAAAAAAACATTTTTTTTTTATATATGCGTTTATTTTTCGACGTAGTCACCTTTTAACTCTATACATTTGTTCCACCTATACTCAAGCTTCAATAAACCATCCAAAAAGTATGATTTTGGAAAGTCATTAAAATAGGCCTCTGTGGCGACAATGCCTTCGTCATTTGATCCAAATCGCTTGCCACCGAGACATTTTTTTAGGTTGGGAAACAAAAAGAAATCGCATGGGGCCAAATCTAGAGAATACGGGGGGTGAGACAATAGTTCGTAGCGTAACTGTGCTAATTTAGCCGTCACAACTCTGGACGAATGAGCCGGGGCGTTGTCGTGATGAAACAGTACTTTTTTCTATTTTAAATGGGGTCGTTTGTCCTTCAACACGGCGTCAAATTCATCCAATAAATTGGCATAGTAATGCCCTGTTACTGTTTTTCCCTTTTCTAAATAGTCAATATGTATAATACCCTGCGAATCCCAAAAAACGGTCGCCATGACCTTTCCAGCCGATGGGACGGTTTTTGCTTTCTTTGGAGCAGGTTAACCCGGTAAAATCCACTGCTTCGACTGCTCTTTCATTTCCGGGGTGTAGTGGTGGACCCACGTTTCGTCCACGGTCACGAAACGACGCAGAAACTCCTTCGGGTTACGTTTGAACACGGCCAAACACTGCTCGGAAGTAGTCAGTCGGTTCCGTTTTTGCTCCTCCGTGAGTAAACGCGGCACCCACCTCGCCGATACTTTCTTGATACCCAATTTTTCTTCTAATATGTGTTGTACCCTCTCGATTAAAACATTTACAGCATCAACGATTTCTCGAAGTTTAATTCGGTGGTCGGCTAAAACGATATTTTCAATTTTCTTAACCATATCGTCTGTAGTCACCTCAACTGGCCGGCCTGGGCGATCCTCATCAAAGACGGTTGTTCTCCCCCGCTTAAATTCGTTATACCAATATCTGACGGTTGTCATAGAAGGAGCACATTCATGGTAAACCGCTTGCATTCTTACTTTTATTTCATCACATGTTTTTCCTTTCAAAAATAAGAATCTAATTACAGACCGATACTGTTATTTCTCCATTTTAACAATTTTAAGTTCACGCCTTCACTGAATCGTTGTCAAATGAGAAAAATAACAAAAGAATGCCATTTTTTTTTAAGTTTTCCGCCTCTGAAAAGTGGCTTAAAAAGGTTGTATACTTATTTGCGGCCAGTGATATTAATATATTTAGAAAACGGGTACTTATCAAACAGCCCTCGTATAGTATATGTAAGTATATTATATACATCGTGTTAATGAAAGAAAGCAAAACCTCTCAGATGGTACCTCAGCCCATGAAGCTTAACAACTTTTGTTCAACAACTTTCACGAAATCCAAAACAAAAATTCAGATTTTCATACAAACTGATCAGCTGATCGAGTCAATTTGTATGAAAATCCGAATATTTTTATTTGGATTTCAAGAAAGTTGTTGAACAAAAGTTGTTCAGTTTTATGGACTGAGTACCATCTGAGAGGTTTTGCGTTCTTTAATTAACACGATGTATAGTATAGTAAGTCCAATAAATACCTATACCTACCTATAGTTTAAGTTGATTTTTGGACGACGCAATTAAGGATGTCTAAGAATTTAATGAAGAAATTGAGTATAGGTAGTAACTACCTTGATAGGTACAAGTACTTTTGTTATATTGACTTTTTTATAAATGTTTTATATTTTAAAAAAAACTACTTACAGGCCTTATAATGATGTTATGTTGTTTTTTGGACGTCGCGATTTAGGATGTGTACGAGCAATAATAGGAAATTTACGAAATTGAATACTCTATTAATAGAAATACGGAATTTTCCTTCGACATCAACACTAAAATCAATCAAACCCGCGGTATGTTAGACACAGCCGAACCACAATAGACATTGCGGCAGACGATCAGGGAGGTCGCGGTGCCTCGACCGTGAGAGCCTCAAAGCTCAAAGCTCGCACATAAACAAAGAACACCGAATTCATTTCGCATCATCCCATTCAGCCTAATGGCCAGATACATTGTTTTCCGCTGCGAAAAAGAAAAGGGCCAATGGCAAATTTGTTTGAGGTTCCGTACGTCTTTGATACTTTTGTTGTTGTCTGTCTATTTTAATATTATCTCAAACAATTTGTGTTTTCACTTTCGTTGGGCTTTCGTGCAATTGTTAATTTACTTATCACTTTTAAGTGCCCTGACCTTGGATTCGTACTCTTTTTTTTCAACTAAAAGGCATTCTAGCTAATTTCCATACTGATCTAGGTGAAAAGAAAAAACGTAGAATGTACCAGCTGCTTCTCTTCCCGCGCAGATCGTAGAAGCCGATCGAGGGAATGAGCGAGAATCTGAATTATTTAAATAGCTAATGTGGCTAACAACCCATCACTATTTTGATTCCCTTTTTCCACCTTCACGCCCACCATTACAGGGTAAACCCTTACACTTACCCCGTAAGGGATAAACACTTACAACAGAGCCTGGGCTAGAGACGTGATAATGTCACAGAAGACAGTAAGAGTATACAGAACGGAATCCCCTAAGGTCCCGCGCAATATGCGTCCCCTTTACCGGCCCCGCACCTCTCCTCCGTTCTCGCCTTGTTGAGGTGCGAGAGCAGGCGAACACACACTGCACGGCGTACGCGGCGTGCGCGTACCTTAGGAGATTCCGTTCTGTATACTCTTACTGTCTTCTGTGATAATGTGTAGCAATGCTGCATGCCACCTGTATGTTGCATCTTGTTTTCATACCTCATTTCTTCTTCTCATCCTGTCCGCTTTTCATAACTTCATTTAATTTTATTCCATTTTCGAATCATTATTTACACATCCCTCTTCATTTTGACTCATTCCACTTCCATCTTTCATCCTGAACACATATTCAGGACTACCTATTACAGTTCCTGCTTCTTATTATAAGTCTAATTATAACTTTGTTAGCAGTGGTATAAAGTGTATAAGTACAATAAAGTAATACACATATATGTATCGTTGAGTCTCTCTGTTTTCCACTCCACACACATCATATGTGATGATTGTAAGGCTCGCTTGTTTATTATATTGCAGTAAAATAGTCAAATAAATAAATACGAGTAAATATAGAAAGACTTCGAACATCAACAAATTAATTATCTCGCGTTTCTCACGACATACGGAACACCAAATCCTATAGAGACATCCAAATTCTGTGGGCATTTAGGCGCGATAAAATCAGAGCCTCAAATGATGCATCGCATCATATAATCTAATAGCTTTTTAATATCACGGGTTACTCATTGGGCGGCCAAAAAACCGACCGTCTAGTCAATAAAAACTAATACAGGATCGGTCTCAATGAAACCGTCTTTGGATTGTTGATCCTAAATTAAAATATTTTAACACACCAATGTAATGAGTTACAGAAGATTGGTTTCGGATGCTTTTTCTTTTACTGACTTTTTGACCGAGCTAGCGAAGCAAGCGAAGCGTCTCCGTTTCAGCTTTGGCAAAAGTTCTTTTGTGTATCAGAATTCCGGATGTTCGTATTTCCGGCTGTTATCTCCTACAAGTCGCATTCTCAACTGATTCTCCTGAAATTTCGTGAGCAGGTTTAATAATTACATAGGTTTTCCCTTTTCGTATTTATTTATTTAATCTTTTGCTATATAGGTATATATAGATAATATGTATTTAGACAAAGTTTTCCTTATTGTCTATTAGTGTGTTTGCAAAAAGGTGATATCGTGGCCGGACTTACAGGAAATGATGATGTAAAAATTAAAGTTTAGATTAAACTACTTCGTATTTTGCTTCCGTAGTAACAAAATTGCTGTAGTACGTCGTCGTGACCAAAAGTGATGTGTGTGGTTTGACCGTAGAGTAATAAACTGCCAGAGTGTAAGCTTTTACAAACGGTAGATTAGATGATATGATATAATTACTACTTACTAGGTACCTATTAACTACATAACACCAGTGATTCTCAAAGGTTTTGCTCTAATCGAAATCGATTTTGTTTTTCTTTTAAGCAAATACGGTCAGCTAGAGTAGCAGACGATAACAGTCTGACACAACATTAGGTATAGGTAGTCTTTGTGCCTTATTCATGAAAAAATCTTCATATTTTTAACAATCTTAAAGTAAGTATGCTACCAAAATAAGACGCCTAATTATTAGACGCCTTTTTTGTCCCATAGTATGTACTATAGGGACTGATTTATGAAGAACAGATAAATTATATTAAAAAATATATGTTATGAATACAATGATTTGTCTTTAATTATTCATCTATAACCGAGTGATGAAGCTTGTTCTCTGCACTTTTTTTTCTCTGTGGTTTAAGGCAAATTGGCTGCGTTGGCGTGGGCAGCACAGCGTGAACACAGCGCTTCTTAATTATATTAAAATGTTCTTACATCTCGCGGTCTACCACTACGTAGACATAATATGATATTAGACGCGGCCCAAAAGACAGTATAGAGATATGATTTTCAATAAAAAATAGCCAAGATAACATTGAATAATACATGTTTCTAGAATAGTAGAGCACAGATAATTTGAAAAAAGCATAAACATTTTGGTTCAGAATAAAAATTAAACGAAATCATATTTACAAATTCATATGATCATTAATAATTTAGAGGAGATTAGGAAGCAAAAATATTTAATAGATATTGATGATACAAAATGCACAGGTGATGAACATTCCAAGAAAAATATGCTATAATGTAGTGTGAAGTAGATATTGGAAGAATCGAGAGGGAAGTTTTTAATTTTTTTTTTAATTTAAATAGAACAATATAAATCGCTTACTTAATTGTTTTTAAAATACCACCATCAGAATAGGTAGAACGTTATTTGATTTTTACGTTGATAAAAATACAAAATAAATTTACTTGTTCATAACGCCCTAAGTAAAATGTTCATGCCTTCTAGCGTGTGATTGACCAATTAAATACTTACTTAATTGTGAATTTTCCATAATTTTGGAAAGTAAAAAAGATCTATATATATATATATATATATATATATATATATATATATAGATAAGTCAAAAACTCGCTCAAAAGACACGTGCGTGTTTTATATAAAAGAAAATACATGTCTATCCGTTTTTAAATCTACGCACATGGAAGATCGCAAAATAACGTTCAAGACACGCGTTGTCCGTGTGGTCTGCCCTCTGGCGAGTGCTTGACGGATCAATTACTTTATTGTTGCCCTCCTCGGGTCCTCCCGTGACGACTGCCTTCACGACCTCTTTGATGATATAGCACTCCCGGATTTTCTGGAAGGGTTTGAAAGATGTGTATCGCTGTCGTTTTAGTTCTCATACAAATCTATTCTCTTTTATCGATAGGAATAGCTTTTAGCGATCGAAACCGAAGTAATCACGTGATCTAGTTACAATGAAGTGAAAAACCTTTTTTCGTATTTCTACATACATTTATTGGGTAAAGTTGTTCAAAATAAATATTTGTATGTTTGATGATAACTCGATCTTGCAAAGCTCCTTTGCTTTTCACAGATTTTTCAATGAATACTTATTTTTCAATGAATACTTATTATTTCCCACTCAATGCACTAAATGATTTGAAATTCAGTATTAGTAAAACGACGATGCCTTAAGGCAGCTTGAAAAATTTGACACTAGTGTTGGCCATGACACACACGAACAACAAAAGTAAAACGACATCACAGAAGAAAGTAAGAGTATACAGAACGGAATCTCCTAAGGTCCCGCGCAATATGCGTCCCCGTGCGCCGTCCCCGCACCTCTCCCCCGTTTTCGCCATGTAGAGAGGCAAGAGCAGGCGAATACATACTGCACGGCTGAGAATGACCGTTCATGAGTTGAGAGAGTACGAGTCACGCATAGTGAGGATGGAATTCGTGCCTCATAGACGCACGCAAAAAATCCCTGATGATGATGATGAGATGGGTCATCATCATCATCAGGGATTTTTTAGTCTCTACTGCAGGAGCACGACCCTCTCTGTACTACCAGAGCCATATATTAGCCAAACCAGTCAGAGGATTTGGCCTACACTCTCCACGCTGGTCAGACGGGTTGGACAGGTATTATTGATGTTTATAAGCTATATGTAGCTTGTGTTTCCTAAGTCACTTTCTACGACATCCACGGGAAGACTTGGAGTGGTCCTATTCTACTTTGCCGGGAACCACACGGCACAGACATCTAGCCAATGCCTATGCCTCGGCCAGTGCCGCTGGAAATCAATGGCATTAGGTCATTGGCAACATTTTTTATTCTCCCTAATTATTGCCGGTTTATAATGAAATTAAATGAGTACGAAATATTTTGACGGTGATGATAAATTGTATGTTTGTGAATGGCGTAATCTGCATTTCTGCAGTGGAAAAAACTTTATTATGTCCCTTAAGAGGGCATGCGCGCCGATTCTTGTGGTATGTGATGAAAAATAGCGTTATTTTTTTTTTAATGTTGCTCTCGTACCGCGTTCATATTTATTGATACATACGTTTGGGTTTATTACACATTAGCTAACTAGGTAAATGTGTAAAGCTACTAGCACTTAGGTATACAATGTCTAACAAAATATACTAAAAACTATTTAAAAGTTGAATTCAGTCCATGATACTGAACAACTTTTCCAAGGGACATAATATATCGAAATGTGAAAAGTATTTTTTTGCTTTATTTTTTTTTTGATCATGTTGTATGGGAGGCCAATTTTTTTTTTTTTATATTTCTATATATGTTCCTATGCCTAAACTGAATTAACTCTTCAAATGATTTCAGTATATTTTTAGACCCTTTATAATCAGCGGACCCCGAAGCATACGGCAAACTGTGGATCCGCTTCCGGCGTGGTGACAGCGCTAGAATACAATTGGGTAGTTTCCTGGGTCAAAAATAAATTATTTGGTACTGTTAAGAGAATAAAACGTTACAAAATAATGTAACTTTCCATTAATAACATCCATTTTGAACGTGGTTTTAGATTTATTAATGCAAAAAACGGATAGCGCTATTTGACTCCAAAAAAACTATGACGTCACAGTCCAATATTTTATACAAATCTTATAGAAAATATTTGTTTTGACATTTAGAAAAGAGTGTCTGATTTGACTTGTTGGAAACTAGCGGATTGTCACTACCCGTATCCTCTTCCACGGATGTCACAGGATGCTACTGCTATCTACTTCAATCAACAACCACCTGATCAACGTGGTGATTATGCGCAAATTATCTAGGAAAGTCATGTAATTCAGCAGTGGACTAGGCTGGTAAAGAAACAAAAGGGGACGCGCTAAAGTGGACCGAATCAGGACTCACGCCCTCTTAATACCGGCGACCAGACGTGGCCCGAGGGCTACTAAATATTTATACGACGCGCTAAAATGCTGCTCTGAGCTTGAAGATTTACTTCACAGGTTGAATCATTACTTTTTAAATTCCGTAAAGTTTCACAGGTGCTGCCCGTTTATAGTCCTTTTATTACTTTTGACTGTTTTTTTCTTTTGCATTGTTGTGTAGAGTTTCTTAAGTTATTTGCACTACAACGGAATGTGTAATTCGTAACTTAATTTATAGTTTGAACCGGGTAAAAACATGCAGCTTACTTTCTGTAGAAAATTGTGATACAATAGTAAAAGTAATTAACTAAAACAACAAAATTTAAATCATGCTTGACATCAAACCTGTTTGTTCATTTGCTAAATTTTAATATTAGGGTGACGAGAAGAAGACATCAACGAGGTGAATCCAGAAACTGCAATTCATCGAAAATATATTTAAATATCTATAAAAAAGATAATTTCTACATGAAATCATATTACTCGGAAAGTATATATTTATTTCAGCATTAAAAACTCCCAAATAAAGACATCAACGAGCGCATTTGAAAATTATTTATGAATTTAATTGCTGAATATTTATTTATATATCATATATCTAGTGTATATGTATATAAGGATGTATATATATATGAAGTATATATTAATGTATTTATAAATGGTCATTATGTATTTGATGTATTCTACTCTATTACTTTATCTAGCAACCCACATTTTCATCTATTCTGAGCTCACATTTAGACTCTCTGTAAAACCCAAAGATTGACTGGTAGACAACGCTTTTAGCGTTAAGTTAATCTAATATTCTGGACAATTGGTATTTGATGACAATAAATATTAAATTTTAAAAAATGCGTATATTACGTTGCTATAACAGACATCGGCATCACGTACTTACTATGCATGAAAAGAAGCACTCATCCATACTAATACAAATACATACTCGTACATAGCTACCCAATAAATCAACAACGTAACTCAAAAACTCGTAGCGATAATGTCAAAATTTAATTTTTGAAATAGCTGACACATAAACCAATACTTTTACGATTAAATGTACCTGCTAGTTTTAGTTTTTCTCAGGAGAAACTTCCATAAATATCATTGTCATAGAGCAATATCGATAAAGATTCATTTTAACACCCAAGAGAATAAAATCATCTTAATTCCGATGCACCGATTGACCTTGACATTCACAGTAATTACCTAGTTTGTTCGCGTGTTAACAGAAGCGTTTAATTCCGATTTATACCCCTGGGCCATATCAAGATTGGCAAGTCTAATATTTGTCTAGAACATGTCTAGGTCAAGTTCATTTTGAATTTTAATATTAAATCAACCACTTGAGAGAAACACACAAGTCTACTCTTAGATAACACGTTTTATAAAACTGCTAAGAATGTTTGTATTATCAACTTCTCAGTTGTTTTATCATGTATTTTTGCCTCTCCGACATTAATGGACACGGCCTGCCCGCGGAACTTATGAAACTGACAATGAACCTAATCTTAAAATATATCAAAGTAACAAGCCATGATATTTCAATATCACGGACTAAAACACTTTTATACGATAAAATAGTGTGCCAGATTTTTTTTTAATTCTTATAGCTGAGGTCTGTACAATCAACAACACATTATTGCAAAATCCTACTCCATAAAATCATCGACGTGTTTAAAAAAAATACATATTTAATGTTGTGTGGCTTTTGACAGGATTGAGATATTTAAATTTAAACAACTTTTTGCCATCATCAAGCCGATCCCAACAATGTTAATGATCATTTACATTTCTGAGATGTGTCCTAATTTTATTAATAGGTATGTGCTAATAGAGCAACCTCTTTAATCTCGCACAAAGTACCACCCAGAATTGAGTTCTCTATTTGCGGTATTTCCGATTACCAAAATTCATTAAGCATGGCCATAAACCCTTCAGTATTGATATTAGCATAAATTTCGATTTTATCTGCAACCGAAACCGAAATTAGGTAGGCATTAATTGTGCGTGTGGTCACACGACAGTAAAAAAATGTCGAGCTACATTTTAAATTTAATGATCTTCTTTTGTGATTTTAAGTTAGTATTTATGGTTTGGGTCAGTATATTAGAAAATATTGTTATTTAGACAATCTTTTATGTAACTGGCCACTAATAGGAAAATTTGACTTGTAAAAAAATTGGCGCCAAATCGTAACGTTTAAATGTCAAAAAAATAACCTAAAAATTACTTTATCGCATCTATCGATCTGTTTGAAGAGTCCATCCTAATAATAATAGCTGAACGATTAAAGTGTACGTTTAAATAAAAGTGGTTGAGAGGACAGGTCTCCCTTTGAGCGTGTGAATCTCGGATTTTTAAGATGGAGAGAGAAAAAAAAGATGGCTGCCATTGAAGAAATGTATCGAAATGTTGTGAGAGCGGGCGCCACTTTTAGTCGTAATAATGAGTCGGTATTTCATGTCGTACAATCGGGAACACAATTTTAATTTTGTTACTTTTTATTCATATCCATATCATATCTTGTGTTGAAGCTTCCGTGTTTGAATATCTGTTTGTCGGTACACATGGTACCTACTACTACTACTTAAAAACTAAGTACTGTTATCCTCAAAATTGCCTAGCAGAACTTGCTGAGGTTTTTTTTTATTGTGATGCAATTACAGCACAAGCAAAAGAATACCTGCGAAAAAATTAAAATGGCATAATCCAAAATACTCGTAGATTCCTTTATTTAATGGATATGTAACAGTCTTTAGTAGTTTAACAACTACTAATGCAAATTGAGTTCATAAGGATGCATACCTATTTATGCATACGATATACGATGCACGAGTACATACAGTCGACATACGCATACATATTATCACGCCTGTTTCTCACAGGATGTAAGGATTCATATTATTTTATTAGTAATAAAAAAATATTTTCACCATTTCCATTCTTATTAAAATATTTCCTACGTTTTACATAATTTTCTTTTACCTTTTCCTTTTGTACTTTTTTTACTACACATATTTATAAATACATAAATAAACATAAGTAGCACAAGTCTTTTAGTTCTCGGTTGTACTAATGTAATTTTTTATTAAAAGCTGTGGAATTAAAAGTTGAAACCGTATTTTATTTGTTTTTCTTTGCAGTTATCTAACGCTAAATACCTTTGTATAATTACTAAGAAAATTCAAGAGTAATCATAGAATTAAAGAGAGGATTATTGATTTTTATCTAAGTCGAGTTGAATTTATTAATAATAATATTTTTTTTATTTCAGATTTCTCCATATTTAGTGTATTTTACTTTTTGTATGTTGAATACTTTTCTCATAAAACAAATAAACATTAAAACAAATCTTACAGTTTTGTTTAATAGTTAAGTATATTATCAAAAATTAAAGCTTACTTATTAATATATTTATTTAAAAATGAAAAACGAATATGTGAATAATTTCAATTTATTTACTTTATTAAAAAGAGTTGAAGATTATAAAGTAAACATAAAGATGTGGAGTCGAGTTGTCTTATCATAAACCGTACATTAATGTATACGAAGAGCTGTAAACTGGTCAATGTTTTGAAATCTGGTTGTTAGAGAATAATTTAATGACTGATAAACATTTTACGACTACTCCATGAACTTGTAGCTTTTTAATATTATTGAATTTGAGTTTATAATATTGGTAAGTGTATTTTGAAAATGACAAGTAGAAGAAACGGAATAGACAGATTTCCGAATTAAGGCGACGTGGGTTCACAATTTGCAATACTTTTTTTTTTGTTTTTTTTTTTAATTTTTGCGTGGTCATAAGAGATTGCGAGTTCTACTCAAAGAAGGTGAGGTACTCACACCACTAGTTAGATATATGGTTTTATGAATATCTATGTTTCATTGTGTAGGTATATTCGAACACGTGTCTCTAAAAATAGGTTTAAAAGCGTATTCGTATACAACGTGGAAGGGACATACCCGATCGAACCACGGGCTATACTAGATCACTAAAGTATATATAAGGAAATTAAAATAACAGACAAATAACAAAAAAAAATTTTGGCATTTCCATACAAAAGTGTGTGGCCGCCCGGGCGATTTGTATGGGAATGTCGATATTTTTTTTTGTTTTTTGACTGTTGTTTTAATTTCATTATACTTTAGTGGTCTAGTGTAGCGCGTGGTTCGATTTATTACGGGTATGTCCCTTCCACTTTGTATAACGTATTCATGAAAAAAAAAAACAAAATATCAGTAGAATATGTACAGTAAAATTCACGTTGTAAGAAACACAAATACTATACTTTGTAAGATAAAATACGAGTCTGGAACACCTGAATAGTTAGACAAATACTTTTTGCCCAGCGCCACCGATGGCCTTTATTCTTTTCCAAGTAAACTGTAAAATACTCCGACACCCACTTTTATGTTTACTGATAACATACAAATAGACAATTAGACAGATTACATGCACAAAAGTATTGTGGATTATCCTTTGTTTACCCTAATAAAACACAAAGCGGGGCAAATGAGATTTTAAAATATTTGTTCAACAATAGCGCAAGTTCTGAGAAGAAAGCCGTTTTAGCATATGTTGGGGAAAGGATAGAGATAAAATTGTATGGAACAAGTGCGAACTGGTTGGCCAACGGATGGACAAAGTGGCTAGTTTATGACCCTTTGCCTAAGGTAATAAAATAACTGTAGCAGCCTACCTACTGGCACTGCCACCTACCGCAAATAACAATAATGGTCACTATTTGGTTTTGGGTATTTTACGGGTCAATTTGCCTTCTAAAAAATGTTTTTGAAAAATATTATACTATAAAACAGCAGTTGTTATACAATGAGTCACCTGTTTTTAGGGTTCCGTAGCCAAATGGCAAAAAACGGAACCCTTATAGATTCGTCATGTCTGTCTGTCCGTCCGTATGTCACAGCCACTTTTTTCCGAAACTATAAGAACTAATACTGTTGAAACTTCGTAAGTAGATGTATGTAAGATGTTTACACAAAAATATAAAAAACAATTTATTTTGGGGGTTCCCCAAACTTAGAACTGAAACTCAAAAAAAATTGTATTATCTAACCCATACGTGTCTATGGTCTTCAAAAATGATATTGAGGTTTCTAATATTATTTTTTTCTAGACTGAATAGTTTGCGCGAGAGACACGTCCAAAGTGGTAAAATGTTGGTTCCCCCCTGTAACTTCTAAAATAAGAGAATGATAAATCTAAAAAAAATATATGATGTACATTACCATGCAAACTTCTACCGAAAATTGGTTTGAACAAGTTTTAGTAAGTAGTTTTTTTGGAACCCTTCATTGGCGAGTCCGACTCGCACTTGGCCGCTTTTTAAAATGGTCTATTATTAAGTTTTAAGTACTTTCTTTCTATAGAATAGTAAAAAATAAACTTACCCACAGAAAAATACATGGTTGCCATTACTGGGCATCAGAATACAGATACATTATCACGTCTTTATCCCTAGCGGGGTCTACCCCGCAAACTGTCTACAGTTGCCCAAATTGACAGAGCTGACTAGTCCCACTAGCGGCAGCGCCGGCAGCTGTTCACAAGTTGACGTGTGGATCAGCCATCGCTAAAAAAACTTTAAAAAAAAAATACCTTTTAAAACCTTTCTTAAAAATATTATTTGTCAAACAAAATTGTAACCCATTTTTAAATATTTAACTCTAGAGCTACGATCTTTTTAGCGAAAGTGATATAGATAACTATTGTTGCCTAATTTCCTATTGTGTCGGTTCCCTAGTACAAAAACGCCGACTAGGGTTCCGATGCAAACAATTCCCTATCAGATAAGAGTACCGTTACGATATACGTCTCTATTTATGGACGTCTGGGAATTTCTCGTCATACTGACTCTGTACATGTCTACATATTCTTAGAAGACACGAGATAAAGTTTAAAGGTAAATCTAAGTACTAGTTATCATGTTGTTACCACGGCATCCTAAGAATATGAATGCGGGTGGCGCTGAGCACTCTTTTCGATTTATCTTTTAGTTTTGATCCTAAAAGGTTAGTTAGCATTAAGAGGAGACTTCATAGTTGACAGAGCATCGTTGCGACTACGATACTGAGATGATTTCATAGTCTAAAAGCAAAGATAGAACTGTGCAAACTGTGCAAGCTGTGCCTAAATACAGACCGCAGGAAATTACCAGAACCATGGGGCGGAAAATTACTCTGCGTCTAGGACTAGCTCCATAACATTATCTACCTCTACTAGAGTACTTCACTATAGTTACACAGAGGTACAGAATTAATATTACTTATATTATCGAACAGAACGGAAACTTGCAGCTTCCCCGCACATCTCCGTTCCCGGGTGACTTTTGATAGCTTTGAACACTGAAACTCACACATTGACGTGTGCACGGATGTCCAGATTCGTTTGTAGTAGTATTAGACATAAATATTACTCCGATTGTATGAAGCGCCATACCTGTGACAGAAGGCTAATCATAGATGTCTTTATACTGTTTTAATAAATTATGTTCTACTGAAAATGTCTTTGAAATCAAAGACACATACCTACTTTTAACAACAAAATTATGTAGTTGTAAAAAAATACCTAACGTGACGAAACCTTTTTTTCAGAACTACATTTATCCCGCAAAAAGGTTCTCGAACGGCGACCGTAAGACTGGGTGTCTTACGGTCCCACAAGGTGGTCAGACGACCTGACCAAGGTCGCTGGAAAGCGCTGAATGCAGGCCGCTGTAGATCGGTCATTTTGAAAATACTTGGGAGAGGCTATGTCCAGCAGTGGACGTTATGTGGCTGAAATGATCTCGCTTTAGAGATCTTCCCGGTTTATGTGAAGTCCACTAGACTTCACATAAAATTTCCAAAAGAATCTCGTAGTAGCGACATCGAATACAAAAGCCCCAAAGGCAATTAAAAAATAACTCATCCTCCATTCAGCTCGCCTAAGAAAAAAATGTTAACATCTAATTCAACAAATCATTACGCCTCCCACCAGGAAGGTACGCCTTAATAGAGCCATTCCGACAAAAAGTATAATAATGATTCATATTAAAAAAATCATATGCATCGATTTATCTCTGCCTCACGAGCGTGGTAATCGCTTACTCATTTTCGCAAGAATGTTGAAAAGGATACGATTTTAACAAATTAGGCGACAATCGCGTCACTTTTTTGGTCTTAATTATGGTTTTTGGAATGAAATTATTTATATCTTGGAGGCGGGGTTGAGGGATGTTAGAGATTCGGCGTCGAAGTATCGATAAAAGTTGTTGATTTATCGATATAATTGCAAGAATGGTTCATTTTTGATTATTCGTTTGATTTACTTTCAACATCATTAATTTCTACAACTTCTTCGTCTAAGCGCGTTCCCGGTTGCATCCTCAGCTGTGCTGCTTCGGAGCCCGGGATGCGCTTTCCCGCTTTTTTAAATGAAAATAAAAAATGTAAAATAGTTTCAGTATATTTTGTTAGACGTTATATAACGTTTAACGACTGCCTCCGTGGTCCAATGGTCAAAGCGATTGCCTTGTGATCCGGAGGTTGTGGGTTCAAATCCCACTGGAAGGCATACTTTGTGAAAAGTCGTATCCAGTCTGGTTAGGATATTGCAGGCTTGAATCACCTGATTGTCCGAAAAGAAAGATGATTCCGTGCTTCGGAAGGCACGCAAAGCTGTTTGTCCCGAACGCCATCTAGCGTTTGTATCTATCCCTTTTTTTGTTTGTGGAGGTCAGACGGCAGTCACTCTGTGTAACCAGTAACCTCGTCAAATCACCTAGGTAAGGTAGCGGACCCCGGGCTCTGAAGCGTAACCGCTGACGATGCAACCGGGAATACGCTTGGATGATGATGGTTATATAACGTTTAAAAAAATGTTCAGAAACAATATTAAGGTTAGATTCAGTCCATGCTACCAAACAACTTTCCCCAAGGAACATATAGGTATCGATATATAAAAAAAAAATATTTTTGCTTTTCATAGAAACTCGGAATAGCTGATCGGTTATCTTGTATGGGAAGCCAAAACATATTTTTCATATACCTATCGATATATGTTCCTTGGGGAAAGTTGTTCAGTATCATGGACGGAATCTACCCTTAAAAAGTTCATTACAAAATAAATATAATGTTGTCCAGGAAAAGTAACATTATATCGACATGTATCTGGCACATCACTAAAACAATACAGATGTAAATCTCATTTCGGTGTCCATCACGATCTTGCTGTGGAAGATTGCTCTCGGGCAACCATTATGCTGTCTCATTTACTCCTAATAGCGTTGAAGAGAGATGGCCAAAGAAATTTATTAAAACATCTACGTGTGAGGTTTTACACCGTAAAGAATGCAACAATTAAATGTTTAAATATTATTTATTTTTTGTTCTGGGGAAAAGTTACAGGTTTCGGTGGTTATAAAGTGGCCAATTTATTAGATAGAACATATGTTTTTATAATTGACTATTATTTACTTGATTTTATGAATAAAACTTTCTTACTATACTATGCAATTATTTGATAACCTTAGTGATAAAAGTATTTACCTACTTAAAAACTATCGAAATTTATGATGCTCAGTTTTATGTCCTCAGTTTATACAGGACATTACAGGACAGGACAGGACAGATTAATATTCTAACATAATATACTGAAACTATTTTAAGATTTACTTCAGTCTATGATACTGAACAACTTTCCCTAAGGAACATCATCATCATTTCAGCCGCATAACGCCCACTGGTGGACATAGGCCTCTCTCCGGGATTTCCAAAATGACGATCTGACTAAGGTCGCTGGAAAGCGCTGGACGCAGGCCGCTCTAGATCGGTCATTTTGGTAATCCCGGGGAGAGGCCTAAGGAACATATGTATATCAAAATAAGATATAACAATTTTGGTCTCTTATACAAGTCGACCAATCAGCTGATCCGAGTTCGTATGGGAAGCGAATAATATTTTTCATATTTTGGTTAAAAATCCTTGGGGAAAGTTGATTACTGTCATGGACTGAATTCACCCTTAAAATAGTTTTCATATATTTTGTCAGACGTTATAAATCGATGATACAAAAAAAAATATGTTCCATTTTTTATTTCATAAGACACTTCATACAATATAAGAAGATAAATATCATGCAAAAAACGTTCCCATAATAAAAGCATCTTACAAACAGTAAAATATCTTCATCGTGCCGTCCATTTCGGTACATCATAATAGCGATATCCTGTCCATTGATTGTCAAAAATTAGGAATTTTGGCGGTTCTCTATTTATTCTCATAAAATAATTTTGCATAATATAGCTTCCCATAATGTATTTTAACCAAATTTTTATTTCTAATAATATTCATTAAACATAAATTTAAAAATATTTTTTACATAATTTTATTTCTCATAATTTTGTTTAACATAACTATTAACACGCCCAAATTATAATTTCACTAAAATATATACGAAACTTCAGATATATAAAAAAGTAATATCATATCATGTGTTGTATGAGATTTCAAATTATGTCAAAAAACTTTAGCTTAGTGAAGATTATGACTATAGAAACATTTCGAGAAAGAACGTAATATCAAACTAAGATTATGACAAAAAAAAACTATGATTATGAATTTATTATGACAAACAAAATTATGAATTGAAAATTTAGAAAAATCAAGGGAACCCAATTTCGGCAATTACCTCGCACCTCCCACGTGAATCTTAAAAAAAAACTAGCACCCGGCGCATCCTAATTTTCTTAAAAGACCCGACAGTGTTAGTTGCGTGTCACAGGCTGGTAGCGATTTGTTGAAATGTGTTGAAAAAGGGAATCAAAAACATTCCATGCCTAATTTTAAAAGATTAACTTGGTCGCTGAAACGACCTACGCTACGAGTAATGTTGATCTTGATACTGGCTGCTAACACAAAAGTGCACAAAGTTTTATATTACGCGCAATGCTTCTCAGGTAACCCAGTGATAACTTTCTCACACTTTCGACCCATATAGATTTCAGGCTGCACTTTATCGTTGCAATGATATCTACGACGCGATAAGATCTTTCTGAATAATTACTGACAACTTACATTAAATAGTAAAAGTTAACGCAATCCAAGGTTACAAAGTTAGCAACTGAATAATGATTATTTTAAAGACAAATAAACTTTATGGGACACTTCTGAATAGTGGGTAGTAATGAAGATTTACGCATGCTTTAAATGCGTGTATTATGTGATGTGAAAATTTGCCGAGGTGATTCGAAGTCACGATAGCACAATTGGTATTGCAATCATGGTGTTAACGTTAGGGTCGTGGGTTTGAGTCCCACTCGTGGCGGATTTTTTCATCACATATTTTCATATTGGATAAACTTTGTGGGCTTACTGTTCACCCATGCAAAATGACCCGCGTTTATCGCGGCCTCTTATGACTTGTGCCACGTGAATCCCATCTTTTTTTCTTATTTTTTCCCCTTTGTTGCCTTTGTAACATCTAGCGCCGGCTCGAAAGGACCCTAAAAGGTGTTCTAAGGCGTATCTCCTTGTAATGGGCGTCGGTTACATATTTATTTTTGTGTTGTGCATTCTTGTCCTGACACATAAATAAATGAATTTGTTGCCGTTTTTTATTAAGTCCGATTTCGCGCTTTCATGGTGGCACTGCGACTGGTCATTCTGTATCTTCTACTAGAATAGATTTATTATGTGTTTTAGCGTTAAGGGTGAAAAGTAGGTGTAACCATTGCCAAGCATTCTTCAAGAACAGTAAAGATCTTCCTGGGCGGGCGTGAAGAACAATTTTAATTATTGAAACGATTTATTTGTGTAATAGTTTAATTTTAGGGTACACTTCTAAACATTAATGATTAAGTATTTTACACTTTGCTTTTGGTTCTTATTTTTGATCTTCATAAGACTTCATAAGACTTAACATATAAATGTCAGAGTTTACTTTGTAAGACTGTACCTATCTTCTGTTTCTTCTGGTACATTGTAATAACTCAAGCCAGTTGCCAGAATAAAAACTATATAAAGTCTTACAAAATATACTGAAACTATTTTAAGGGTGGATTCAGTCCATGATACTGAACAACTTTCCCCAAGGAACATATGTCGAAATATCAAAAACAATTATTGGCTTTCCCTACAAACTCGGATCAACTGATCGGTCAACTTGTATGGGATATAGTTTCAGTTTATTTTGTTAGACCCTGTATACAGGGTTATTTTTAATTAACCTGCAACCTTTTTGGAGTCAATTTTTTTTTCGTTTTTCAGTATTTGTTTTTATGGGAAGTAGTTCAGTATCACGGACTGAACTTGCTCCAAAAAGGTACAACAAGTTAGAAAAAAAGAAGTATCTGACAAAAAGATAATAAATAAGAATATGATATTGAAGGAAATTGTTAAAGTGAAGATTATTCATTTTGAATAGGGTATGGGGGAGACATTCGATGTGCGGAGTAGAACATGTGATAGCTCAGTTGGAAGGGCATTATAGTATAAAGACCGGGTTGCACAAGTTCTGCTCACATGGTATTTTTTCACCATTTCCTATTTCATTATTTAGTTTGAGTATAATACTTTAGTAATGCATATAAAAACTCTATAAAAATACCAAATGATGTCTTGAAATACTCTTACCAAATAATATGATACAAAATGTTATGTTTATCTATATTCCAATCCGGAGGTTCTGGGTTCGATCCCCAGCCAGGTCAACTTGGAAATTTTTTAGTTTCGTGAAAGTTGTTGAACAAAAATTGTTCAGTTACATGGGCTGATGTACCATATGACGGATTTTGCGTTCTTTCATTAACACGATGTATATTTATTTTTTATTTATTAATATAGTGACGCAAAATAGTATCGAGAAACTAAAAAGAAAGGTCTCGTGCGTCAACTTTGAAAATTCTCTATGGCTCGTTTATTCCAGGCGTACCGACCATGAATGAAGCATTTATTGGTAGTAATTGAGTGATGGGTAAAACCTGGTGAATGAAGGTGTAAGAACAACGGTCCGCCAGTCTGAAGCCGTAAAGTTTGGCGCCGGGCGGTTGCGTAAACCATTGAGAGGATAAATTGTGGGTTAGGAGCAGTTGTTTGATGATTATTGCTTGGACCGGGATGAAATGGACACCTTTCTCTTTTTTTAATAGCTGGCCATTAAGATTTTAAAGTAGTGCTTGCCATCTTCAAAAGTCAAAAAAGAAGTCACCAATTTTTATTCAATGTAAGATAACGCACTTTTTGAAGGTCATTATTTTTAAATTGTTATTAGTGCAAAAGCTACAAACTACTAGCGTTTCGTAACGACCATTGCTGGGAAGATATGTCGAAAGAAACCCAGTTCAGTATAGGTCTCTACCTAGCCTAATGATGGGCTTTATAGCAATACAGATTTACTTATTCTCATCATATACATACTTATATTTTAAAATATATATTTTAAAAAATTGCAAGTATTCTCTTCTTAATAATACGAGTATCAACTACATACTTCCTAGAATTTTTATCAGATATTAATAAGATCTGATAAAAATCAATTATTGAAAAATGCGTATTATCATGTAAAATAATACGCTGTTTTCAATAATTGATTTTTAACAGCAGACTTTGGAATATGGTAACGCTACTATAGTGTCTGGAATTTTATAATAGAGGCGCAATCCGGGACCCACAAAATACTGTGTGTAATGTTTTCTCTAACAGAAAAGCTGAGGTACCTAATTTATTGTATAAGTATAACTTTTCCCTGAAAGGTCCGGATTTGAAACCCACGTTTTCTCTAAACCTCCCGGTCATCCTCAATCTAAACATTTATGGGTAACTACTGTACTTACGGCCACTTTTACCGTCCAATACAGTATCTCTTTCTGGTGCAAGAAAACAGAACGTACACTATTTAATATCATATTATGATATACATCAAAGATGTAACTAAAAGGAAGCCTCCAAAATATAACCTTAAGCTTATTGGTGTTGAACAAGGAATTAGGTAACTTAGTAGCCAAAACCTAAAATAGTTCTAATTACCTAGGTTGCTATAAGACTATACCTAGTTAGCCAAGAAATTGCGTTATTAATCAGTCTTATCTTAAAAAGAATTTATTTTTCTTGACCAAAGTATTTAAAATCCAGTTCAACCACTATGTAGGTAAGTACTTCACACTCGATCAAACATTAAAATAAGAGCAAAATCAGCAATTAAGTTAAGTACAACACATAAATCTGTTTACATATTTTAATTAACACATCAACATTCAAAATCAATTATTGCCCAAAACGATTTTATACAGAGTGTTACAGAGAGGCGAAATATTTTCAAAGAAAATCTAAATTACTCTTACTGCGCTGGCTAAGAGTCCTCATTGGAATATTGCCCTCTGACACTAGATGATATGGTCCACGTGTTCATACTCGTATGTTGCATCGTCTGCAGATTTTTTGATACTAATGAGTGATGACCATGTTTAGCCATATTATTTGATGTAATATGGATGTGAACTAACAAAATATATTTAGCCCATCAGATAGGTTATTAAAAAATATTGCATACGTATTGTTTCTTTTTTCTAATTAGCAAATAATTACAAAGATGCAATGCGTTTAAATTCCGCATGACGTCACGATCAAGTATGATTTTCACTTGCCGGTGACGTCAAGCACCCCCACTCTGAAACTTCGACGAGCTGTATCTTTGTAAATTTTCACTACTTTGATAAACCGAAAATTATAGGCCATTTTTTTTGGACGGACTAACTAAAATACAATTTTTCAGACCCAGTCTACATCCCTATTATGTACTTGGTCTGTATTGTATTTCTACCGTATCTAAAACATCTGATATAATGTCAGATATGAATGTAGACCAGAACAAACACACGATGATATTAATTATTATATTATATACTAGCAGTCCACCCCGGCTTCGCACGTGGTACACACATAGCCTATGTCACTCGGGGATAGTGTAGCTTTCCATCAGTGAAAGAATTTTTTAAATCGGCCCAGTACTTTTTGAGCCTATTCATTACAAACATACAAACATACAAAAATAGGTACGAATCTTTCCTCTTTATAATATTAGTGTAGATGTAGACGTAGATTAAAGGGCGTAGTCAGTTGACCATGCCCTTTAATATCATTGTTCTTGCAGAAAGTTTTTAAATATTATCATAATATTGAAAAACTTTCTCAGAGAACTAACATCGAATTACCTAAGAAAAAAATCTTCTTCGTCTAAGCGCGTTCCCGGTTGCATCCTCAGCTGTGCTGCTTCGGAGCCCGGGGTGCGGTTTCCTGCTTTTTCTTCTCCAAATATAACATGCATGTCAATGGTCACCCAAGGATGCCAAAGACCTTGCAAAATGGAGAAGAAAAAGCCGGGACAGTTTAAATGATTTGGCTACAGTTTTACGACCGGCCGCCTGCCTGACGTCAACCCTCCTTGGGAATGCAATTGTAGCACGAGATGTTTCTGCTTAATCCTTTAGTCGCCTCTTACGATATCCACAGGAAGAGATGGAGTGGTACTATTCTAACCCGGACCACACGGGAAGATCTAAGAAAAAATATCAATTTAAATCGAGATCAGCTGACTACTCTATTTGTTCAAGAGATATTGTTTATTATAAGGTATTTTATTATATCTCTGTTAAGTTATTCAAGAACTGGGTTCATTTCTGTAACATCCTGTAAATCAAGTGTTGAGAGACTTCGAAAAGAATTCAATTTCAAAGATAACTTGCTAAGGCTTATCATACAAATCTGGATGTCAAAAAGCAGCGTTAAATGAAATTAAGGCGGTATGCACCGACCGATAAAAAAATTGTACATTTCACAGTGTACTTCCTTTTGTACGCTTGGATTGTTTCTTGTCAAAAGTAAATTTTCAATAACTATACCATATTTCATTAGATTTTTTTTAAAGGCGTTGTTGAGATGATATCGCCCTGTGGATACACGTTCGTAGAATATGTATAGAATAAATCGCACGGCGAGAATACAGCCGCGATGAACTCGCCTCGCCGTAGAGACGATGCCTAAAAAGTACCATGTTTCATGATATCCGTTCCACATTATGACCTATATGTATATACAGGGTGACTTTTTATCTACCAGCCTGTATATCTAACACATTAATGCCATCTTTCTAGACTTTGGTAATTTCCTTTATATTTTTTAATTTGCCCATCAAAACTATTGCAATACTATTCTTCATACATACATTTAAGAGCCAAGCTGAAGCTCTGGTCGGTGTCTCTCTTTCTCTCTCTCATCTCAGCGTGTTTCCAGTTGCATCCACAGCTGTAATGCTGTGAAGCCCGGGGTCCTCTTTCCGGCTTTTCCTTGTCGGTGTTATTGTGTAGAAAGGGACGCACACAATGACTATTTTTTGTCAAAGATAATGAAGTGGTTTTCCATTGCCTTCTCCATACCAATCTGATTTTCTTGTGGATCTAATCAATTGACGCAAGCAGTCAAAACCCATTCCACGATTGAACGATTTTTGCGATCTCAGTGAAATTGCGTGATATGGACCGAATATTTGATTCGAGAGTGAAGATCGAGTGAGATACAGAAGTAGGTTACGTTTTTGGTGATTTCCCAAATTATTTACGGTCGGTCGCGTAATTACGGGTATGCGAGGTATTCTACTCTCTCGGCCTCAGCACAATTACGAGAAACAGTTAACGTGTCTTCAATTGCAGTAAAAAATAACCTTACCTTTTTAATTAAACTTTTTTAATAATTTGGCACTTGAATTATAGTATTTTTCTTCCATATTAATCTGAAAAAATAAAAAAAACGTATAACTTAAAAGTACCAGCTGCTCTTCATAAAAGTCGATCAAGACGAGAGCAAAAATCCCAAAGAATTTTTCAATAGGCGGTGAAATGTATGGCCCTGGACTTTTCTGTCTCGCAAGGGATAAATACATGATAAGTAGTATATAAAAATGCTATTTAAAGAATGTGACAAGGCGATACTTTGTACCAATGACGCTGATTAATATGTGTATGCTTCAGTTTAATTGGCTTGAAACTCAAGTGTCGGCGATCGATTGGCCATACATTTACACCAAATAAGGATAGTATAGAAAAGGCACGTTTCACTTTTCGTTTATCTCCTTTTCACCATTAACGAACAAATACTAAAAGACTGATAAACCCATACAAAAATTCTTGGTAGGCTTAGTCCTCAGGCTTAGGCTGACGGTATCCACGAAAAAACAGAGATGGCGCTTGTTTGTTCATAGAAAATGAACGCAATAACGCCATCTTTCTGAAATTAAGCGGAACCACTACGAAACTACCTTCCTTCGAACTAGTAGTAGCTCCATCTAGCTATAACTTTATTACAAATGTAATAGGCGGACTTAAAGCCATAGGTGATGCCTAGAAAAAAAGACTTTAATAGGTTGTCAGTTCTCTAGTATTGTTTGTTAGCTATGCTGCTTCGGAGTACAGGCTGTGCGCTCTTTTTCTTCTCCAAAAATGATATGTATGTTAAGGTTACCCAAAAGTCGAAAAGATGAAAAAGAAAAACATAAGCCTAAGAAAATTTTCAGGATAACTGAGTAATTTCAACACTCTGAATTTTCCGTACCCGAGGGGTGCAAACGGGACCCTATTACTGAGACTCCGCTGTCTGTCCGTCTGTCACAGGGCTCTATCTCTTGAACCGTAATAGCTAGACACCTGAAATTTTCACCGATTATGTCTTACTATGACTACTATAACAACAAATACTAAAAATAAGATAGTTTATAATAATTAAAGGAGGTAGTCATACCAGAAACGTGTTTGTTCAGCGTTTTAAAACATTGTACGATGGTACGGAACCCTTCATGTACGAGTCCGACTCGCACTTGCCCGTTTATTTTTATTAATTAAGTACAAGCTTTTATTCAGTTTCACCTGTCCCGTTGTCTGTGTGTCCGTAATCAAATCGTACAAGCGAAGTTAGACCCACTTCCATAATTCGATTGCTGAAAGCTAAAACTTCACATACTTATGTAAATTGGGCGACAATGCAATATTATGGTACCAATTACCTGATATCATGATAAAGCTGGAAGGTGGCCACGGCATCCCTATGATAAAACAACAAACCCCACCGAGTTTGGCCTTAATTTATTCGTCTTGAGAAGCACTTTAAACTTTTAAGTTCGATAATAAATAAATATATAAGGACAAATCACACTGATTGAGCTAGCCGCAAAGTAAGTTTTAAACTTGTGTTATGAGATACTAACTCAATAATATTAATAAATACATATATAGATAAACACCCAAGACCCAGGACAATTTGAAAAATGGCATTTTCCAACTTGCCCTGGCTGGGGATTGAACCCAGAACCTCCGGATTGGCGGACTAGCGTGTTGACCATTACACCACGGAGGTCGTAATTGTTTTAAATAAAAGTAGGTAAAAATATTTTTATTAACTACTTGTTTTCTGTAATTTCTGTAAGCTCAGTAGTTTGTGCTTAACCCGCGATACACTGAGATCAATTTGGGTGATACCGAAATGTAGGTTGTACTTACAACACTAACATTTCTTACGGTTGTATGTTTGTTTCATTACGAGCTGAATAATTGCCGGATCTGCCTTTTTGGTGTCACACAATGCAGGTTTTTAGTGTAATTTTGGAACAGACAGGAGTCAATTATCCGTTTTGACATCAAAATCATATACAATGTGTAAGGGACATATGCGTAATAATTCGAACCACGGGTTATACTAGATCACTATAGTATAATTGAATAAAAATAAAAGTGAAATAATAATAAAAAAACTGCATTTTTCGGCCGTCCGGGCAATTTGTATTTGAATGTCGCATTACTTTTGTATTTTGACTGTTATTTTGTAATACTGAACCACTTTTCATAAAAACAATTATCAAAAACGAAAAAAAAATCCAACTTCCCATACACATCGGCGTCCAGCCAAATGGATTTTGTATGAGAAGAGATTTTTTTTTATGGATTTTCGTTAATTGTTTTTATGGAAAGTGGTTCAGAATCACAGACTAAACTTGCTCCAAAAACTTTGACGGTGTTTAAAAAGTAACCCTGTAGAAAGTAGTTTAGTATCATGGACTGAACTTGCTCCAAAAATTTGGCTGGTAGGTAAAAAGTCATCCTGTATTGACGGATGACAAACACATCATGTGACCTTTACGATCTGTGTGGACAGAGAAGCAGCGAGGACTTTCTTTCTCCCTTACCAGCAAAGAAATATTTTCTAACCAATTTTGAATCGCAAATTTTCTATCACAAGCCAACCTGAATAAATCGTAAAATATCTAAAAGGTATTAAAACATTCCTTTTAAGTCCTAATAGTCTAATTACCGTCATCAGAGCTTTCAAGCAGCATTAAGGACATCACTTTTGATTATTTAATTAAGAGTGGCCCTCGCCCGGACCGTGCATAATCAGGAATGACGCCCAACTGGTCCAGTAGATGCTTTGTTAATAATTTTAATCTCTTCATTTGGGGTATCGTTGTCTCTTTCTTGTCTATGGGTGTAGGTTTTATTTATGAAAAAATTGTTGATTTAAGAATTCAAAATGTCTTCATTATTCTCCACAATCTAACATTCGGTAATAGAGATATGGTACTATAAAGATTGTGAGAGTGACTGAAGTCATTTCGAGACTCTTTAGTTGTACGTAGTATATTATTACTCTATGTCTTTAGTAAAAGAATATGACGTCATCATCATACATCATACGTATACAAAGTGGAAGGGACATACCCGTAATAAATCAAACCTCGGTCTATACTAGATCATTATAGTATAATAGAATTAAAATAACATTCAAAAAAACAAAAAAAAAATTGGCGTACAAAAATGTGCAACCGCTCGGGCGATTTTTATGGGAATGTCCAATTGTTTTTGTTTTTTTGACGCTTATTTTAATTTCATCATACTTTAGTGATCTAGTTTAGCCCGTAGTTTGCTTTATAACGTGTATGTCCCTTCCACGTTGTATAATAAAATCAGAACGGAAACAGCGAAGTCTCGGAATTCCATGGAACAGGTAACACAATTTGCACATTACTGCAACAAAAATGAGCGGAAACTTAACATCTATTAAATTATGTATTACCACGTCAATGTATTATTAAACACGAGTCCGGAGTTTCGACACATTTCTTACTGGCTCCCTACTGAGAGCCTTACAATTTGTGAGTAGTGCAAGGCAAAAGAGCTAAGTACATCTTGAACATAGCGCGACGAACCGTTGGCCGATGGGGCAGAAAGGTTCTTGAATAACGGCCACGTACCGGCAAGCGCAGCATAGGACACCCACCTGCTAGGTGATCGGACGCCCTGAGCAAGGTTGCAGGTAAACGCTGGATGCAGGCCGCTTCTGATCGGTCATTTTGGAAATCCTTGAGGAAGGCCTATGTCCAGCAGTGGACTTCCTGTGGCTGATATGATGATGATGACGATACCTTGAGCGAGCATATTCTTTTTTGTAATTTGTCGTGACAAAGCGAGGTTTCCAATTAAAAGAAGATCAGCCCGATTTTAATTAATTTCGCCGATATCAATTTTCGAGACAGAGATGGCATGCATGTCCAAATGGTAAATGCTTGCCACTTAGATTATAAGTGCCACTTAGCTAATAAGTATGCCAGGAGTAGTAATACCAGTAGAAAAGTAAAAGTAAACCCTTTGCAATCCATAAATCCAAGCTTAAAATAAATTCTCCAAGTTTTTATGATCTAGACACACAAATAAATAAATACCGCATTATTAAATTCTATAAAATAAACTGGTATATCAAAATCGCTACCTCTTACAAATTGATGACAAACATCGTCCTTGTAGGTGTTTGGTATTTTTTCACGGGGACATCCAGATCGGATTGACAAGTCGACAGGTTGAGACTGTGACAGAGCAGCAGTGTTAGCCCATCACGAAGGGTTAAACTATACAGTAAGGATTGTTCAGAAGGATAAACCTTACACTATATATTCGTAATTGCATCGAGATCATACGTCTTAATAGCGTCAGTTAGTCCAAAAAGCTAGATAAAAAAATATAGAAGTATAACAACAAAAACAGTTAACAGCTTTTTAAAAAAAAAGAGTGGGGAGATAAAAAGGAATGGGGACACCTTTGCCTAGTTGCAGTAAGTTGCAACATTAGGCTCAAGATAAAAAGTTTATTTGCAGTTTTGCATAATATATATTTTTAACTATATATTAGTTCACAGATACATTTCTAATCTTGGACCCCCTCTATATATAGCTTTGCTATTCCCCTAAAGCTTACATTGTTAATCATAGACTTACATATTATGAGGTAGAGCCAGAGTCGGCGTCGGCAAACATTCTGCGGTCAGATTGCAGACGTTCTGAAAAAAGGAGAGGGCATGTATGAAGAGATAGATGAGTGTAGATGAAGCGAAAGAGGTCTGTCAGGATCTTAGCAAGTGGAGGTCCATAGTCTCTGCTTACCCTTTTGGTAAACAGGCGTGATAGATATGTGTGTAGAGACAATGACGTAACGTGCACAACAAGTATTTCTTACACAGTTTTCAGATTTCTTATTAAAGAACTTAGTGGCCCTTGTCGCCAAACTGCTCGGTCTAGGGAAGGCCTAGTCTTACCTACATTTATAGAACGACTCCATATCGAACAAAATACATTTTCCATCGTCGACTTCTCTCGGCATAACCATCTTAAAACATCTGTTCTGTACTATTTGTATTGGTTGGTAAACCTTTTTGTAATGAATGAATTAATGGGTAAGCAGACGGGGTTTTTGTGTGTTTATCTTATATGCAGTGGGAGATGAACGGAAGATGTAGTCTACAAATGGTATTTTGAAATTCTCGAATGCGGTAACAACGTATTTTGTCAATTTCTATACAACGTGGAAGGGACATAGCCGTAATAAATCGAACCACGGGCTATACTAGATAATTATAGTATAATGAAATTAAAATTACAGTCAAAAAACCAAAAACAAATTTGACATTCCCATACAAATTGCCCGAGCGGCTGCGCACTTTTGTATGGAAATGCTGAAATTTTTTTTGTTCTTTGGCTGTTATTTTAATTTAATTATGCTATATATCTAGTATAGACTGTGGTTCGATTTATTACGGGTATGTTCCTGCCACGTTGTATAAGTAAAACAAACTCCTGACTAATATGATTTAGTAGCTCAAGTAAAGCAAAGTAGGGTTTTTGTTGAATATTGTTGCCAGATGTTTCATTATACAACATTCTGACATTCCCATAAAATGATCTAACAAGTCATCCGAGTACTTGTCACATACAGAACGGTATCTCCATAGGTACGCGCACGCGCAATATGCGTCCCTGTTGGGGACGGGGGTTGGGGCCGCATATTGCAAGGGACCGCAGGGAATTCCGATCTGTATGTAAGTAATACTCTTACTGTCTTCTGTGCCATGGTACAAGAATATAGGGTAATCTCTTCCTGCGATGGCCCAAGACTACGTCACGAATGTCACGATAAGTAACTATTATAAATATAAATAGTAACTATAATAAATAGACAACTAACTATTCGTATAGGGTAAAACCAGGATAGTTGCCCCAATTTTTAAATTAGTTTATATCTCTTTGTGCAAGCAAGAAACTTTATTTGTCAAACGGGTAGGTACTTTGGTTTATTATCTTTAAATTTATAAAAGGAATAAACATTATCTTTGATATTTCCTGAGTATTGGTGGTTTTTGCGGACCTCTAAATTTTGGGTCAACTATCCCCCATTCCATGTAAATTACGTTTAGGATAGATGCCCTGTCGATAAAGAGGACATCTATCCCGCAAAAACTTTAATAGCACTTAGCCGTCCCATGCAATCGCACAGAGACATGCAACACGGTCAACTTAGTTGTAGATGCAGTCTCTCGATAGATAAATTTAATAACATGTGTTTAATTTGTGAAACTAGAGTAATTGCAATCAAGGCAACTATACCCCCGGGGCGACTATCCGGGTTTTACCCTATCGTGAGATTCATCTATTTAAATTTAAATATATTTAATTATCAGTTAATTTTAAAAATGGATTTTGCCCAGGTAATTCAAACACTCACAGTGGCAACACTCCCAACCCAACTGATGACTTATTCTTGGGCCAATCACGTGACCCAGCCAAACTGTCACGGGAAGATAATTCCAGGCGAAGTATATTATTATACAATGATCATAACAAAGTATACCTTATTTAAACTGTATCACCGTTTCGTACGAAGCCGATAGCGATCTCAAGGCGTTGGAAATAACGACGTGCAAACTTGCTTATTAATTGCACAGTAAGTCGATAGTATTAATTTAAAGTTTTATCAACGTATGGGAGAATAGTTAATTAAGAGCTTATAACCTAATAGTGTTTTACGCACGTTCGTTTTATAAACAGCTCTAATTAATAAGAAAAATTGCTTTTCATTGCAAATACCACTATTTTGCAGAGCATTACCTACACGTATAGGTACAGGTTTATTGCGCACGCTACCTACGAGTATATTGAAATCAGAATCATTAATAGAACACAAAACCGTAAAAAAAAAAATCTCATCTATTCGAAAAACGATGTTTTCATCCCAAATATTTGAGGCTAAAGTCACTGGTAATTCTCTGGACACTGAAAAGTAAAAAATAAATTCCCTAGGCGTTAAAATACATTTGAAAACCGAACACGAATGTAGAATCAAAAATAATATTGGCAGTCAGAAAAAAAAAGAAGAATTTAGTTTTAAAATATAGGCAACGGCGTCGTAATTTTTTTTAAATTGGAATACAACACGTTTTACGATACATGGATGATTGTAGTTGAATTTTTTTTGGTTCTCTTACTTCAAAATAATTTATTATTAAAAAACCAATAAAAACGCACAATTGTTGTCTTTGATTTCAATAAATAGTAATATTATTATGAAACTATTAGGTCATTTTTACTTATACTATTTTAAATGTGAATAATTTCTTGATGAGGTTTACGTATAAAGAATTACGCACAAGGAAAAAGTAACGAAACGATTCTAATGACTGGAAAATGTATGAGATGTGGTTGTCCTAGAAAAATATTTTCATAGTACTTCTAAGTGAAAATGCCACTGTTAAACTTTGATTAGGTAAATGTAGGTTTTCTACTTTAGTTATAGGTATAAATTTGCAATTTTTTCTCATAGATGGAGATGAAAAAAAGGATGTCCTACACGGTGAACGGTAATTGTTTTGCCTCGGGCGATATATTTGAATCCCTCGCTTCACTCAGGATTCCACCGGTGGCATCCTTCGTTTCGCTCTGGATTCTAAGTAGCGCCCTCGCTTAAAAACTATTACCTTTACGCCTTGTAGGACAATCTACAATTTTTCCTCCCAAATTTCTAATAAATGGCTAATCTACTAACTTTACTCGCGGCTGTTGCCCTCCCCCTGTTTTTATTAAGAAACAGGGCACAAAAGACCGAATAAGTATTTTTTATTTCGCTCAAAAGAGTACTTTTTTTTGAGTATAGTGAGGGGCTTCAAAATCACCCTGTAAACTATTACTCGTTTAAATAAGTTCTATGAAAAGTTAAATAATAAATTAATTTGATATAACGTCTTACGCAAATAATAACGATTTATAAACTTTAATTTTTTTTACTTTCCATGATTTCTAAACTTCAAAATGTTTCTTGCCATGTTTCCATATAGGTTAAATAATAGCATTTTTGAAAACTACTTACTTAAGTCGTTTTATCCCGATATTCGATTTTCGAGAGTACGCGAATTTTATAGGTTAAATCAATACATTCTCGAAAACTTCAATATCTCGCCAAACAATCTCGCCAAGTAAAACCAAACGCAATGTCTTTGTCCGCAGATCACACGTGCCAATGACTCCAAAAACAATTATAACTGTACTTCGTCAAACACCCGAAGGCAACAAACAATAGATTTACTATTGTCAAGGGATTTAAACGGACATTCAAGAGGCAGGTAAGTGGACACTTGGATCATCCACAACTTGATGTTGATGTAATCTCTTTTATATTTCCGTCTCAGTGCGAGTATTTTAAAAAGTTTAACGTTCAAGTCACATTGGCGCAAAGTCGAAGCGACGCGAAGCGTAATGTTTAATACCTAATAGACGCGCGTCGTCGCGCGGTGACGCTCGAATTGGCGCGCGCCCAGATCACGGTGCTGGACCAGTTCAGAGACTTTTGAATATTTTTGAATAGCGCTCGTATTCCACAGTATATATTTAAAATATATTTTTTTTTTATTTGACATTAAATGAATTTTATTTGATTTTTGATTTTCATCTACATCCATTGTTGCGCACTCATCTTGTCACAGATTGACGACCACTCGCCTCCAACCAGCGCGTCGATGCGCGTCGTCGCGCGGTTCCATAATTGTATACAAATTTGTATCTTATAATGAAAAAATAGAGATGAATATACTCTGCCCGAAAAACATGGCGCAACGCGACGCTTTGTCTCTGAGCCAGTGTAAGTTGAGCCTAAAAGAATTTCAGTGTTGTTCTCAATCTTAAATTAACTTAGGTAATGCCAGTGATTTCCAACGTCTTACAAACTTTAAAAGGGCATGTAACTAAATAGCAGAATCTTAGTAACAAACTTTATAATTTATGTGCTGCTATCTCTATGAGTAGCTGGTACTAATAATTTGTTAACAAGATCCTGCTATTTACATACGTGTCCTTCAGAACTTTAAGACGTTCGGTATTTGTTACGTTAGTAATTTTAATTATCTTTGGTAGTATTATTATCCTTGGTAATGCTAAGATAAACATTATTTTCTTCTCCATATTATGTTGTGTCCAAACACCAAAGCGTCTCGTCGTCGTCATCGATATGTCACCGTATGATTGTAAACGCCAAGAGGTTATAAACTATTGCGCAAGATTATAAACTGTCGATAAATTGCGAACTGTACCATACTACTCATAATACAACGTGGAAGGGACATACCCGTAATAAATCAAACTTCGGTCTATAATAGATCATTATAGTATAATTAAATTAAAATAACAGCTGAAAAACAAAAAAAAAACGGCATTTCCATACAAAAGTGTGCGGCCGCTCGGGCGATTTGTAGTGGAATGTCAAAATTATTTTTGGTTTCTTGACTGTTATTTTAAATTTCATACTTGTTACTTTAGTGAACTAGCATAGCCCGTGGTTCGATTTATTACGGGTATGTCCCTTCCACGTTGTAAAACGCATTAATATACGATAGTCTATAATCTACCCATGTCAAACCGTCAAATTGTGAGCTGACAATATAATTGAATGCAACTGAACGCGCCCGGAACGCTCCTTGCATGCTGATTGGTTCATGGTGAAAATAAGTAATCAAAATTTTGATGAGTTGCTAGCCGCATCGCCTATTTACTTGATTCGCATTTTCGCCTATTCCTTAGATCGGATTTTACGATCTGCGCGGGAAGAAAAGCAGCATGGTTGCTAGATCAGCATGTAAGAACTGGGTTTAACAAAGTATGAAAAAGAATCAGTCATTTAGGTATTCTTTAACTTTGATGTTCTTGTTATTTGTTTGATCGAATATAAATATAAATATATATGGACAAATCACACAGATTGAGCTAGCCCCACAGTAAGTTATAGTCATTTATAAATAAATAAAACAAATGCATTACACGTAAGTCTGTAAAAAGCATAACACGTCAATTATAGCCAGAAGTATCATTTCTGTAACAACATTACTTAACAAATAAAATAACTTTCACAAAACGTAACAGGTAATTTACCACCCAAAAGCATACCGAGAACCGGAGGCATATTACCAACTTAATAATCCCAAAAAACGAATACGTAATTGAGCACATTTACTTTTGGTAGTCACTCAATGGAAAAATAACTCTTTGATGCATAGCTACTTGACAATAACCATCAACAAGGCCCAAGGGATTAAAAACAAATTTCTTTTCCCCGTCGAGTATTTAGTTGAAAATAACAATGGCTTAACAAATAAGGATGCAAGTATACATAATTAGGACGATGGTCGTTTAAACCTCACACATTGCGAGAGTCTTTGCTTAAGGAGTCAGTGAGTCGTGAAATAAGCCTTGAGGCAAATGATTCAAAGAATTTTTGTCAATGGGATTATTTAAGGATTAAAGTAGCCGCAGATTTATATAATGATACAAGTATCAATTTTAAGTAAACTATGGGGCATATATTCTAGTTAATAAGATTTGAAAGGTTTTAAAAACTTGAATATGAGGAATACTTATTAAGCTAATAACTAGATTGTGTAATTATAGGATTTAATACCCATAAAATTATTTCAATGGACAGACTAACTCTCACCCACTTTGCTAGCCGTTGTCGATGGAATTTGCGAATTTGCGATTTTAGGTTGTGTCAATCCTGTAAGATATAAAAACACAAAAGATAGTTTCCATAATTCGTATAGTAATGAAATGATAGCTATGTGTATGGGCTATAATAATAATTGCAATAAAATGAATCAGTCGAATTATAGTTATCGCAACGAATGTATTATCTTTTTTACAAAGAATGACAAAAAGTCATAGAAAAAAAAATGAGTATAAAAAATTCAAACAAGTGCGAGTCAGACTCGTTTATAAAGGGTTCCGGGTATCTCCGTACCATGTTTTAAAACGCTGGAATAAAAAATACGTATTTATTTCTTCACGATTTATTTATTCATGTATTATTTAATATTTATTTTCAGTATTTTTTGTTAAAGCGGCCACAGTAATACAAAATCAGTGAAAATTTCAAGAATCTAATTAATGCTGTTATGAAGATCGAGTCAAAAACGCTGAAAAAGACACGTTTCTTGTATGACGACCCCCTTAAATTTTGAACTTTATCTTATTTTTAGTATTTGTTGTTATAGCGGCCATTACATAAGCAGAGATAATTTCAAGAATCTCGCTAATACGGTTCAAGAAATAGAGCCTTGTGGCAGACGGACAGACAGCGGAGTCTCAGAATTATGGTCCCGTTGGCATCTTTTAGGTACGGAACCCTAAAAATAGATTGCAAAAGGGTTTTCATCACGTATAAAATATAATTATTGGTTAAATTCAACACCTATCGGCCGATAAGATTGTATAAAACCCAAACAGAGAATATCCATTCGCCGTATTATCCCGTCGCTATCGGATGACCAACAAAACACAAAAATCGAGTCAGATTCCTGGTGCATCGACGCGTGTGATGGGATATGCATAATATCGCATTATTTAACATAATTAATTAGTGGCCTCGCAACCATGAAATGAAGGGAGGTCACATAAGGATCACTTGTACAAAAAACCTATAAGATTTGAACTGCGCCCCCCTTTTAATCCTAAACAGATTTGAAAACGTTAATATCCCTTTGAATATTCACTTTACGCATGATACAAAGTAATTAAGCTGGAACTACCTACTATCCTTAATCGGTCGTGTGATCATTGTTCAACTGGAATGTCAATGTGTTAAGTTTAACAAAACTGCTGACTACTTTTAGACGTAACGCAGAACAGCTTATCTGAAGGCACACCAAGCGCTGCTGCTTCGGAACCCGGGGTGCGTTTTCCCGCTATTTCTTCTCCAAATATAATAGCATGTCAATGGTCACCCAAAGATGCCGAATACCATGCAAAATTGAGAAGAAATACCCGGAGACCAGCCGCCTGCCCAACGTCAACCCTCTTTTCGAAGTTCCGTACATCGCAATGATGAACATTCTAAATACTGTACATCGTTATTTTAAAAGTCGGAGTTCAGTGTGACACTCCTCTATGGGGAATAAAGCGTCGCATCTGTTCTACTTTATTTTCCCTCGCAACAGACAGACTGACAAAACAAAAAGCAAGGCGTTTACGTCTTCATGCTTCGTATCGACATCTTCATCGAGGTAAGCAAACATTAATAATTAATAGTGACGGTTGATTTCCGTCAGAGGCGCAGATACAGCGGGCTCTCGGTATGATTACGATTACGATTACCACTAATGATTTAATTTTAAATGATAGCATAGTAAACTAATAGGTACGAATGACTTTATTTCTTATAAGAATTTTAGACAAGTACATATATTTATACAGGCAGACTTTTTAACCACCAGCCAAAGTTTTGGAGCAAGTTCAGTCCATGATACTGAACTACTTTTCATAAAAACAATTAACGAAAAACGATAAAAAATTTTCGCCTTCCCATACAGATTGGCGCTCAGGCCAACTGATTTTGTATGGACTAATTTTTTTTATAGCAAGTAGTTCAAAATCATGGACTGAACTTGCTCCAAAAATTTGGCTGGTGGATAAAATGTCACCCTGTATGTTGTGGCCAGATTGTAAAATTGATCATTTCATATTGTGGCCGACTATTACATGAAATAGTTGTATTTCATGATATGACTCGCTTAAAATTACCATACACGTTTACATGTCAACGTTTGATGATACGAGTAATATGTCAATCAACGTTTGGTCTAGTCATATCATTAATGTACACTTTCATGACATCTAAGGTTTAAAATACACACACACATACTTGTATGTCTTTCTTTATATGGTACAAAACGTGAACTTAATAATAATGTATTCTGTAAAAGTCAGCCTTTAGGAAAAACAGAAATATATTAGTTAAGGCCGTACCTGAATTTTCCGGGGTCCAGTGCTGCCCCCATTTAAAATAAATCATTTCAAAGAAAACGGAGGCATTATTTAAAATTTTGCTACTACCAAGTCCTAGATAACCCTTCAAAGCTTAACGTTCTCACTTTAAACTTTAAACAGTAGTTCATAAAATACTTTGAAGGGTTATCTAGGACTTGATAGTAGCAAAATTTTAAATAATGTCTCCGTTTTCTTTGAAATGATTTATTTTAAATGGGGGCAGCACTGGACCCCGGAAAATTCAGGTACGGCCTTAACGACAAGCATGTCTTTCGTGCGTGTAAGTGGCCAATACTGGTTTCAGATTTTTCAAGCTGCCTTAAGGCATCTGTCATAGCTGGACGACTACCATATTATGATGACAGCCGGGACCAATGGCTTAAAGTGCATGGGTTCCGAAGCACAAAGGAGCTCGAGATTTTTTTATGCCACTTGTGTTTATAGATACCTAATGTAGATGCAGCTAGCTACCAATCACTTTCTGTTCTGATTCCTTTTTACATTCTTACGCCCGCCATTGCGCTAAGCATGGCCTTTGGGTTTTACGGCCCTAGGCTCTGTCTTCCCCTTTAGGGATAAAACTTGATAATGTATCAGTATATACGATTGTAAATAATAATGATGCAAAGACAAACCATACTTCCAATAATATGTTTCAATTACCAACTCCTAAACAATTGAAACTCAACAATTTACAAATAACGTAAATAGGCCAAGCGCGAATCGGAGTACCGTACCCATGGTTCCTTACTGGAAAGTAACATTACACTACTTTATTTCTTATACAACGTGGAAGGGACATACCCGTAATAAATCGAACCACGGGCTACACTAGATCACTATAGTATAATGAAATTAAAATAACAGCCAAAGAACAAAAAAAAAATTTTGGCATTTTCATACTAATCGTCCGGGCGGCTGCACACTTTTGTATAGAAATGGCAATTTTTTTTATTGTTCTTTGGCCGTTTTCATTTCATTACACTATAGTGATCTAGTATAGACCGTGGTTCAATTTATTACGGGTATGTCCCTTCCAAGTTGTATAAAAAAGTATACTGAAACTATTTTAAGGGTGAATTCAGTCAATGATACTGAACAACTTTCCCCAAGGAACATTCGAAATATGAAACTTGCAAAGACAGACAACTTTTTACGAATAAAGATGATTATGATTATGAAAAATATTTTTAGACCTCCCATATAACTTGACCGATTAGCTGATCCGAGTTTGTATGGAAAGCAAAAATAAAAGATGGACCCCAAATCGCTGCGCTCGCAGGGTAGGGTGCCCAAGAGGCTGGCAGCATTAAAGGCCAGGCTCAACCTTTGGCCAAAATGCGTGCTATCCCTTGGATCCCCTGAGGCGTCTATTTGGCGTGTATTACGAGTAAGTAGTAGAGTTTTTTTAAGTTTGTTTTGTAACAATACTTTCTGTTAATAGAGATGATGATTGGGTCAGAAAAGTCTATAAATTAATCTGTAATTATTCTAATTAGTCCGTTATTTAGATTATCCAAAAATAATGTACCCATATTTTTCAGTTTATCAAAAAAGTATAAATTCACAAAGATACAGAGTATCTAAGTCCCAGAGTGGGGTCTTGTGACGTCACCGATGTGTAAAAATGGTACGAAAGCGTGACGTCATGCGAAATTTTTATGCGCTGTATCTTCGTCATTTATTGTTTCTCAGAGAAAAGAAAAAATACGTGTACAATTTTTTTTAAGAATCTAACCGATGGGCCAAAAATAATTTTTCAGTCATCATGCCTAAATGACGAAAGAGTTAAAGTCCTAAAATCTCAAATAACTACGGGTGTGGACTGTATTTTACAAGATTTTATTTAGTTTCACCTGTCTCGTCTGTGTCCGTAATCAAATCTTGCAAGCTAAATTAGTTATGTAGTTAGTTAAGATCTTTATTGCACCAAAACATAATGAATTAGACCCACTTCCCGTTATTCGATTGCGCTGAAACTTTACATACTTATGTAAGCTGGGTGACAATGCAATCTATGACTATGATTTTCACGGCTGAAAATGCTAAAACACGCCTCGTGCACTTAACACCTATGTACAAAACATCAACGATTTTTCAAGAATTTTTAGTAGATAAATTGTATATTTTAAAAAACGGAACCCTAATACAATGTCTTATATATTATTTTAACGTCGACTAAGGATTATATTAGCCATAAAGCTTTGTTTAATGATCAGTAATTGGTCAGAATAACATAATTTTTATTGATATTGTCTCGTCAGGTACGAACGTGCTTACTATCGGAACTCGAATGTCATTTACTAGATTGATGGATTTCAAATACCACGATATACGAATAAACTTCTTCGTACAAGTCCGAACATGTCCATATCTGATATACACATTAGTTACAATGTCTTCCTTTTTAAGTAACTACCACTTTATGTTTACACAATCCATTCATGTATACCTAACCTATAGCCCCATTTTCGACCCATGCCTCGGTTTATTATCACCTTTGCTTATGATTCAATCATTTATTTCAAATGAGGGTGCTTTTGGGTCAGTATCTGGTCCTTATCCTATAAAAATTACAATTCAGTGTAGTGTAGCTATATTACCTCTATATACAACGTGGAAGGGACATACCCGTAATAAAAGTGTGCAGCCGCCCAGGCGATTTGTATGTGAATGTCGTTTTTTTTTCAAGGCTTTATTTAAGGAAAGTACTCTTTAGCAAAAGCAAAATAAAAAATACATATTCTGCCATATGTAGCTTGTTTCGTAATAAAAACCAAAGATATCAGTCGACAAATGTATACCAAAAATCTCCCATCTTAATGTCACCGCCGCAACGATCGCGTGTAAAGTAGTCAGTAGGTTAGCCATTTATTAGAAATTTGGGACAAAATATATATATATTCTTACGGTTTTGTTTTCTATTAGTGATTCTTATTCCAAGATTTCAATACGACTATAGCTAAGGGGTATAAAACCAACCTGTCTCTGGCATTACATCATGCTGACGGTAGAGCTGTTACCATCTTTGTTCTTCCACGGGCGTCGTAAGAGGCCACTAAGGATAGGGTATGGATAACAGAAAACTGGCAGCAGCATCCTTTTTACAATGACTTGGTGAGCAAATTGTTTGGCGATCGCAGTAAATGGTTTTTTTTTATGTCATAGGACGGCAAACGAACAAGCGGGTCACCAGATGGTAAGTGATCACCGCTGCCCATGGACAACTACAACACCAGGGGTGTAACAAGAGCGTTACCAGCTTTTCAGGGCCCTCCCTAGAGGGGGAGGGAGAGGGGAGCTCCGGCTCTCTCACTCACCGAACGAAGCATAGAAGCTGTGAAGCTACTACTCAGACGTCGATTTTCTGTGAGAGTGTGGTACTTCCCCGGTCGAGCTGGCCCATTCATGCTACTAGCAAAACAGAGTTTTGCCAGTAGCGTGGCTTTACTACAACAATGCATTTACTGCGACCCGTTTGCTCAGCGTATGATGATTAGGGCAAATCCTCCCTTTGAGGCCTTTAGTGCAGCAGTGGACTGTTATACAGGCTGGTGAATAAATTATTCAAATAAAATTGAAGCAATACCCTGATATAAACGATTACAACGTCATTTTCTACACACGACTGCCTCCGTGGTCCAGTGGTCTAGGCATTTGCCTTGTGATCCGGAGGTTGTGGGTTCAAATCCCAGTGGGAAGCAAACTTTGTGAAAAGTTGTTTCCAGTCTGGTTAGGATATTGCAGGGTTGAATCACCTGATTATCCGAATAGAAAGATGATTCCGTGCTTCGGACGGCACGTAAAGCTGTTGGTTCCGAACGCCATCTAGCATTTGTACCTATCCCTAGGATTGGTTCTGGTCTACCCTTTGGGTTGCGGCGGTCAGACGGCAGTAGCTTTGTGTAAAAACAGTAACATCGTTAAATCACATAGGTAAGGGACCCCGGGCTCGGAAGCGTAACCGCTGACGATGCAATCGGGAATATACGCTTGGATGATAATGAAATGATGATTCTACACATCTACAAAAATCGCAAAAAGCGTGAATAAAAAATGAGTGACTAAGCGTCGAGTTACACATAGTGCGGTCAAACATCGCTGCAGGGTCAATAAATTAATAAATCTTGACGCTGCCGTTTTTTCTACTATTTTCTTAAATAATACCCTCGTAATTATGTGAGTTGGCATCGAAAACAAACCGCAATTCTGTGGTCGGCCTTAATGGTTTATGGGTCAATTATAGGCGTTATAATAATCGTGTAGAGGGCCTTTACACTAGTAATATAGTGTAGCCGTGTTAGTCATTAATTTAGTAATTTTTATTACTTACTTAAGCTGCTGAGGGCTTTATTATTATGTTCTATGTACCTACTCTTTTAATTTTTATTTAGGTATAATGATATGACACTATAAGTGTCAAAACGAATTGAAAAAAGAAACTAGTCTAAAGAGGAAGTTGTGAAAATCGAAACTCTTATGGACCGTACAATTGATTGAATTCTTATAGATATTCCTGTAATCGACAAGCAATGAACTACGAGTATATTTGGTATGTTTTTCAAAATTTAAGGCTCAGTAGTTTCGGAGATCAGGAGGGGGAAAGGTCAATTTTCGTCTTCTTTCTTGAATAAAATCAAAACTATTTATTTTAATAAAAACAAAAGCATATTTGAGATCCTTATAACATTTTATATAAAACATAGTAAGGTTTGCAGACTTTTTTTTTAATTTTCTTATTAGTCCCCCGAAAATGACTCTTATTAATAAAAAAAAATATTTACTTTGCACATATGTGTTTGGGTCATAGGATTACACCATCCTACCAAATTTCACCTGATTCGGTCCAGTAGATTCGGAGCAAATTTGCTGTGACAGACGGACGCAGACAGACAGACGCACGAGTGATCCTATAAGGCTTCCGTTTTGCACGCCTCATAAGCGAAGCGCATGAGGTAGTGCTCTACTCTCGCCTTACAAAAATCAAGTGATTTTTTTAACTAAATGTGTCTCTATTTATTTTCTATCGCACTTGTACAATAATATTTACACATAAATGTCAAGGAAAAACACTGGTTTCAACACTTATGACATTTTTAAAAGACATTTTGCCTTTTAAATTAATAAAAACAATGTTTAATAAAATCATTTTGTGGACGTCCGTGTCTCTGTATGTATGGATACTGGCATGGTCACGATAACTCCCGAAAAACTTATCTGATCAAGTCCATTTTTTTTATATGCTTCAGTATTATCCAAAACTAAGTCCTTTCGAAGATCACGGTCTAATTCAATGTAGTTTAGTTAGCGAGCAGCAAAAAAAATCAAATCGTCGCGCGTGAGCTCGCCATTTTGTTACAAACCAAAATCTTACTGTCAAAAACAAATCAGGGTGACAGAACTTGAGCTGCTCTTCGCGCACGCGTAGAGGGTCGGGGTGTAGGCAAAGAGGTTTGCAATGGGTCCTCCTTCACAGTGCCCGCTATATCTTTCTCAGCGGGAAGTTAAAAATAATCTCCAGTCGTGCGTTAAAGCCGACACATACTTTTCTTCGTTTTAAGTTAGCAATAAAACAATCAAAATCAATTTAATTGTGAAAAATGAGATTATGAGGCGTGCACTTTTGGATTTTCCAAACTATTTTAATTTTTTGTACGGAACCCTAAAAACAGAAAAAAAACACGACGGTGCAATAATATCAACTGTAAGATACAATATAGAACCCGCTAAAACATGTATAAATACATACAAATAACATTACATTACCTACCTTCCTAAAATATCAATAGAGTCGCAAGAGTTTGAGGTTCGCTTCAATCCAGCTAGTAATATAGGTACTTATAGAGATCAGTGTTCCCAGATTCCGAGATCATAGTAGATATGTACTTAGTCGATATTTCCTGCCCGTTGCGTGTTGCATACATGCGACTTAACACGCACAAGACGACAACAGGCTATCTGCATATGTCTAATAATATATGTAAATCATTTTACAGACCAGTCAATAATCAGATAGCTACTAAGGTAAGCAGTTATTACTGAAATGGTAAGACTGGCCTATCGTTTGGTTTGCTGTTTGTTGTTGTGTAGAAAAATACAGTTTTCCTAATTTTTTTTTTAATTGTTCACTTCAACTTCAGTGTACTGAGTGCTCATGTATGACAAATGATGATGAAAAAAGCTCTAACACCAATATTAGTAATATTATTATGTACTAGTAGATGTTCGCGCCAGCGTACTAATACTATAGAATCCATAGTATCAGCTAAACTTTAGATAATATTGGAGGTAGAACTTTTTTATCATCATCGCTCATAGATGAGCTTTCAGTACACTGAAGTTGACGTAGTATGTAAGCATAATAAATCTACTTCGCACAGCCTTTGGCATGTTTAGGTAACGCTGACATGCATATCAAATTATATAAAGCCCAAAAATGCACTCCGGGCTCTGGAACAGAAGATGCAACCTGTACGCACTGAGATGCGAGATACGGTAATAACGGTAATAACACTTAACTCAAATTAAAAATATCACTTAGGACGTTGTAAGTTCTTGTATCCTCCTGTATAATGTGGTAGACGTGACATTTCAAATATTATGAGAAGGTTGGTATAAAGGTGAAATTCACTCGTTCGCTCCCGCTGCCGCGCGTCGTGTACGATCGTTTACGTATCGTTGCATGTCGTTACAATAAAAATAGTACAGAAATGAACTACGTGTCCGTAGTACTTTACTCATAATCGGTGGGTGAATTACAAAAACTAAAAGAATCGTGAAATAAAGAAATAATATACGACCTCCGTGGATTTGTTAGAGCTTATTGGTTACCACGCTAGTCCGCCACTCGGAGGTGCTGGGTTCTATTTATTTATTTATTTTATTTATTTATTTAATTCGTTTACAAAATAATATTTGTGTTCGAATACATAGTTTACATAAAAGTAGGATAGGATACAAAAATAGATAAAAAACACAACACACTCAATACACATAGACATAGAGATAAAATTTAAAATTCATCTGTGACGTTCCACGGGTAAAGGTACCTTGTGGACGCTGGCGCTTAGGACGTTTAGAAAAACAATTCTAACAATTAACTTAGCTTAAATAAACACAATGTCGTAAGTGCCAGCGACCATAAGGTACCTTTACCTGTGAAACGTCACATCTAACGAATAGAAACAATTTTGACGTGACAACGTCTTAAATTAGGTTGCGGCTGGGAGTCACTTATGAAAAAGTGTAACGCTCGGTAACGTTACGATGAGTCACCGAACGAGAGAGAGGCCCGCCGAATGCCTTGCGTCTCTCTCCCACTCAACTATGATCGGTCTGCCGCCGTTGTCACGTAAAATCTTCGCCCGTAAAACCGACTTTACAGGCAACCATTTTTTTCTAAGAGCTTTAAGCCTTTAGTTTTTTAGTAAATAATTTTCTGCTTCGTGTTGTTTTTAATTCTATAGGCAACTTGTTGAACAACTTGTTGAACTGTTTGGTTTCGCACACATTGCTTTGTCACTCCTAATCGATTGATCCCCAGCCAGGGCAAATTGGGAAATGGCCTTTTTCAAATTTAGAGGTGTTTATCTATATATGCATTTATTTAAAAATATAGTTTCCTTGAGTAAGTATCCCATAATAAAAGTTTAAACTTAGTTTGGGGTTAGCTCATTGACTTATTTTTGAAGAAATGAATGAAATAAGTATTTACTTCAAAAATTTTTGTAACATAACATTTTTGTTATTAACAAAAATTTCATGAACTTTACCATTTATTTTTCTACAAGGCTGGTATGGTAGGAAAAGATACTCGTACCATTTACAGTAACAATTTTATTTCTTAGCTCAAGACAGAACGAGAAGAAGAAGCACTGTAGTAGCCCACTGCCCCGCCCAGGGGACATAGGAAAATAAGTCAGTATGTATACGGGTGCTTACCTTACTTAGTAATCGTATGTTCCTATATTACTTTTTTCTGTAGTGTTTTTATTTTGTGCTGTCGATATTAACACACACTTACTTTTATCAGCAATGGACGTTGAACATTTTTGAGGGTTATCCGTAAGCTTGGTGGGATTTCGGATCCAAGACACAGAGTTAATACCAAGATTAAGTTTCATTCATACATTTCTAATAAGTAGGTACTTACCTAAAAGTTATTTAAAATCCCTTGGTCTTACCATTTTTCAATTTCTTAAATAAATTAGAAAAGTATTTAAAAAAAATTCACTTCTCCGACTAGGTATTTAAGGAGAGACTACAGCGGCCTTGGGTCATCAGCAGCATAGCAAATTAGACATCTGATCCAGAAGGCAACGGGAAACCACTGTAAAAATATATCCAAATAATTACAAAAAATATTGATAATATACACACAGAGACATCTTTAGTTCAATATGACCATCAACCAAACGGCACGCAGCACGCAGCTAAATTTTAAAGTATGAACCCGAAGCAATATTTTTTGCTGACACTTTGTTAGTTCGTGCAATAATACAAAGATGGCGCTGACCACAATACTTGCACATTGGTACCTACATTTTCGAAGTTGCCTAATTGTAATAGACTTTTTAAATTAATTAATTATTTATTTTAAAATAGAACGGCTGCATAGAGCTCAAAGTTTTTCGATTAAGTAGCTACCTAGATGAGTACAATGTCTTATCGAAAATGTGTTGTAGGTATACTATAACTTAATAAGGCATACAATAGGTACGTCTGTTAATTAATTTTTAATAGTTGCGAAGTCTGCAGTTTAATTCTTTGATGAATGGAACTTCTTTCTGACTAATCCCATCAAAACCATTGTCATGTAAAGTAAGTAATATAAGGCCTGTGTCACTCCCCGTTTAGGTGTCGAAAATGTACCTACATTATTACTATGCGCGCAGGCGACCCCTCCGGGTGGTAAATTCAGTTATAGAATTCGTTTGTCCAGAGTAATAAGAATGAAATTGGCTTGCAATGGATGTCTAGGTATCTATAATAAAAGGTGCTGAGTTCTGACGTGAGCTAAATTAAACCATATCGCTAGCCACAATGAGTAGATATTTCTTTGCTGAGTGAGACTTCTGTACGTTAGTATTAATTATTCTGTGGTAATATCAAGACGAGTACATATGGCTTGCACTGTAAAAAGTTATCAGATCTCATGGACAAACAAGCTTCTAACTCTACCCTCCCTAACCTAACAATTACCTTTCATCAAAGCCATTCATTCGGCGTGAATTCTGGTGTTAAGTTCTCTACAAACCCTACACCTTAGTCAAATGATAAAGCTGGGCCACTTTTCTCAATGAAACTATATCGAAATACGAAAAATAACTACTTTCCAAAGAAACACTAAAATGACACTGCTCAATTTTTATGTAGATACTTAATACAATTGGGGTCCAAGTACAAAATAATTTATTAAAACAATTACTCCTTGGCTCGTCGACGCCGCTGGTGACAAGAGGGTTGGCTCATATCTCGCGCAGATAATTGCAGTAGCCATTCAGAGCGGGAATGCAGCCAGTGTTTTTGGTATCATGCCACATGATCAACATTTAGATTTTTAAACACAGTTTTATTTTTTAATTTAGGTTTTAATTTAGTTTTTTAATTTAGATTTTAGTTTAATACAATTTATTTTGTAGGTATTTTGGTATACATACGATACACAAAATATATTCAAAATATTTATTATATATAAATATATAATGCACGGAACAAAGTCGCAAAATCAAAGAGGTACTTATTTACCTAAGTATACTTCGTCAACCTTATACTTAGGTACCTAACCTAGTAATATATAAGTCAATGTACCTAACTGGTTTTTTTAAACCTAGCATTATTATATTCAAATTTCTGAACTGGAATAAAAGACATTTTCATTATTAATTTTATTTACAGCTCACTAAATAATCAAGGAATTTTATGTATACGACAGTTAGCATTTTCCCAATGTTTTCTCTGGACCCACCCTTCCGACTAAGCTTATCACAGCCACAATCTACATGACACTCCCTTAGGTTAGGCAGCCACATACCAGTCAGTCTTATCTTTTACAAATATGTGTTAAACCTGACCTTAAAATCACTATACAAATAACAGTACTGTCCTGTAATTATTAAATAAAACGTATAAGTACCTATTATGACACTTTCAAATGATGATTATTTTCAAATAAATGGAATTAAAAGTATTTATCATTTCTATCGTATGACCTTATAATGGATTTTTTTTTATTCAACTGAATATTCATTTAAATTGGAAAACAAGTTTTAAATTTAAAATTCTAGTTTATAGTCTCCTGGTATGGCATAATTTTCTTTAGATGTATTCTATCAGACCATTCTACATCCAAGATCGTCCGCAAAGTTTAGTTTTTGACGCCAACAAGCAAGGGTCTTTCATCTATACAGTTAATACCTACGATTAATTATATACCTTTGTCACAGAAGACAGTAAGAGTATACAGAACGGAATCTCCTAAGATCCCGCGCAATATGCGTCCCCGTTCCCCGGCCCCGCACCTCTCCCCCGTTTCCACTTTGTTGAGGGGCGAGAGCAGGCAAACACACACTGCGCGGGAACGGGGAACGGGGACGTATATTATGCGTACCATAGAAGATTCCGTTCTGTATACTCTTACTGTCTTCTGTGCCTATGTACCTAGTCTTCATTTACAAGTATACACATCCACATCCTGAACACACGTATCACATTGCACAAAACAGCAGTTTACCATTTTGCACTTGCATCTATTCGTTACTCTCTTCTGGCTTGTAACATATCCTCTCCCGCAGCATAAAGTTGCACAGTTGTTCCTATCTTTACACACCCTGCCCTTCGTATTGGCGCAAAGGTTTGGCGTCTTATGTAAATACACCAGGCTTTTCCTGTCAATCTTCATCTTTTTCCTCACTCTCGACGCTATCGCTCTCTTGGTCGTGTAATTCACGATTTTCTGCTTGACAGCGTGGTGAAATTGCTTCTTCAATAATCCCATTACAGAGTTGAAAGGACCCAATCGCTTCCAACATGTTTTCGTGGTGCATGATCCGGAAAACCCATGACATTTGCAAACCTCTCTCATTTGCTCTGCCATAGCGTCCACGCCAACCATAACATCCTGTTTAAAAATTTCGGCAATCTGATCGTTGCCAGCTTCGTTTATTTCCAGAAAATTACGAGCGACTCTTTTGCCCTGTTTGAAGTCGTCGCCGCATCCACCCGCCTTGAATGACGAGTTTTTCGCGTAACTTCCTACACACGAACATCTAGTCAGATCTCCGGAAGCGCATGCCTTCGCTACAGTGTGGGTGATTGACGCTGAGAGCAAAGCATATACAAACGCAGTTTCTCTGTAAATTTTATTAAAAATGCTCCTTCTGGGTCTGTTATTAAAAACTAAAGAACAATTCCACCTGTCGTATTCGAATGCCACTTCACAGGCGTTTATAGCCTGGTCTTTTGCCACTTCTAAAACTTCAGTGAGTCCAGGATTTCTTTTACACATTTTCGACTGACGAAGCGAAGATCTGAATAATTTGCACGCCCCGGGGTAAATGACTTGAGATCTCTCTGTGAATAGAGCTTCTACCGTTTTTTGGAGCGTTGGTTGAGATCTGCAAAAAATATCAAAACTAAGAAAACATATAAAAAAATAATTTTGATAGATCAACCAATTATTTTTCTAGTAGTAAAATAAACTTCATAAAGTTCCTTCGAGACGATCCATCAAAAGAAAGTATACATCAAAGGTAATGGTATTTGGAATCACTTCAATGCTTCTTCCAGACTTCGCTTTTAACACTAATAAGAGTTTAATTTCTTTTCATTTCATAAATAGAGTTAGAAGAATCTTTAAAGTAATATCTAAACTCACCCTTCAACATTTTGCGATGCAAAAATAGACACAGAATAAAACAACAAAACAGTAATGACACTATAACTAAACATGTTTAGATTCACATAAAATCACATGATTAAAATCTATTGGATCACTGAGACCTTGCTATAGTGGTACCATTGTTACTGGCAAATTGGAAATGGTCACTCGAAAGACAAAGCTTGTCAGCTTATCAGCACAGGGAGTGGTATAGCCTTATACAGTGTGAACAAACTTAAAAATCAGTGTTGGTATGACTCGACTATAAACAAATATTGAACTCATCTTTTATGGGAAAATTAATAGGCATATGCCGCATATGTAAAATGATAGGCATATAATGTTGTAGGTACCTGAGCGACCGAGCTACGCTCGATAAAAACACCGAGCTAACGCAAATAATAAAAAAAAAATATTAAGTTTTATTTAAATCATTCGAAAATCAATAATTTAATAATTGTATTAAGGCCCATTTAGACAATTTATAATTGTATGCAACAAACTTGCAAGAAGACGGTGCAAGCAATTACTTCAAGTTTCTTGCACCGTCTTCTTGCAAGTTTTTGATTGAAGCAATTAATAACCTGCATGGTCTAAATAACACGTAGCATTCTTAAATCTAGTATAAATTATAAGTACATGACCTAAATCAGTAAAAAATATGTCTTTTATCTAGTATTAAGAGTATTAAACACTGAATATTCCGCCCAATATACCAGCTTCATTTTTATATTTATGTGGGCTTGCAACATTGTAAGAGAGAAAGAGAGAGATAGGTTATATGCAAGGTGATGTATGAAAGAAAAGGAAATACATTGTTAAAAGAATGAGAGAGTCAAATAGGATTGGAAAATTTTACTATTGTATTGAGTATAAAAATATTGAGACCTAGAAGCCCCCCCCATCTCAGTTCAGTGCTAATGGATGTCTTTATGTGGAGACCGTCGTCTTAATAGGGTCTTAGCCTGAGGATAACGGGGCACGCCTGACTGGGTTCTAAAAGTTATGGTTTTATTATTTTAAAATCACATTTTCTATAGAGAAGTTTCCTCTAGCCTCATCAAATGAGCTCATTGATCCGTTGGAAGTACGTATTGCTAGCGCTTTAGCAAGTTAAGCAACCCTTGGCGTAGTCGGCATTTGGATGGGTGACCACAAGTGACATAAAATGTTTTGACCACGTAAGGCACGTAAAGCCGTTGGTCTCGGCTTTCTTCATTATATGGCAGTCGCCTTTCGGCAGCTTGAAAAATCTGACACCAAGTTTGGCCCTTACACACACGAAAAACAAAAGAAACAATCAAATGTTAATCTTAATCAGCAGCATCATCATCACTTTCATTATCATCATCTGGAGCCATCAACAAACTACGAATGGTAATAGGCCTCAATAAATTTCATTTTTCGTGGCAATGATCAACTCTCATTTACGTATGAGTCAGTGGTACAGATATGGCGCTTCATACAAACGGAGGATTTATGCCTACTACTACTACAAACGAAACCATACATTCGTGCATACCCGTGCGGACGTCAATGTGTGAGTTTCAGTATTCAAAGCCATCAAACGCCATCGAGAACGGGGGAGAGCTGGTGCGGGGACGCCATATTGCGGGGGACGCTGTTTCCGTTCTACTACTATAATTTTGACCTAAGATTTATCACTCTGTAAATGTATTAAACTAAATATTTTTCTAATTTAATTTTCTTTAACTACGCTGTTCTGTACTAATGAGGTTGAAAGTTGGTTGACCTGAGCTGGCTATTTTCGTGAATAACCTTTGACTTTAACAAGCTTAAAAAATCTGACACTCGTGACTGCTGTTTTATAGAAAACAAATTAGAACTAAAACCAGAATAAACAAGTTATTATTTAGAAAATATCTTTCAAAACAAGCTTTTTAAAAATATTTACAAAAAAAAAAAATGGTTGCCTGTAAAGTCGGTTTTACGGGCGAAGATTTTACGTGACAACGCGCGCGGCAGACCGATCATAGTTGAGTGGGAGAGAGACGCAAGGCATTCGGCGGGCCTCTCTCTCGTTCGGTGACTCATCGTAACGTTACCGAGCGTTACACTTTTTCATAAGTGACTCCCAGCCGCAACCTAATTTAAGACGTTGTCACGTCAAAAATTTAAAGTGCTTCTTAAAACGATTAAATTGAGCCCAAACTCGGTGGGGTTATGTTGTTTTATCACTGAGATGTCATGGCCACCTTCCGGCTTCATCATGAGATCAGGTCATTGGTACCATTATATTACATTGTCACCCAACTTACGTATGTGAAGTTTCAACTCGATCGAATAATGGAAAGTGTCTAATTTAGCTTGCAAGATTTAATTACGGGCACACACGGAAACTAATTAAAAGCATATCAAATGACTGAACTCTTGTGCATTGCTCATTTTTATTAAATAAATAAATATAAATATATATAGGGACAAACCACACTAATTGAGCTAGCCCTAAATTAAGTTTTAAACTTGTGTTATGGGATACTAACTCAACGATACTATATTTTTATAATAAATACATATATAGATAAACACCCTTGGAAAAGGCCATTTACCAACTTGCCCTGGCTGGGGATCGAACCCAGAACCTCCAGATTGGCGGACTAGCGTGTTGACCATTACACCACGGAGGTCGTCTATTATCATGACTATACAAAGTCATGAAAATGAAAATGAGCCACGAATGTCGGTTATTCTCCTATCAAGCTAAATCGACTTGCATCGAACTTTGTGATTGCTTCCTTCCACATGCAGTTCCAATTTGCATGGCTACAAGCTCTGAGTATTGAGCTCAATAATTGCAAACGACTGAGAAACAAGCCAACTTGGTTGTTTTATGCAGTTCTATCTTAGGGATTAAGAGACTTTTATTTGTGACTTTGGTGTTACAGATACATTATCTCGTCTTTATCTGGGTTGCTACACACATAATCGGGCCGGCATTGTCGGTTCCGCAGTATTTGTCGAACAACGAAGCCAAACCATAGCAATTACTGCATGTTCGGCTTCATATAATTCACACAACACACTATCAACGCACACAAAAATCGCTCTTCACATTATTTACCACACATACACACGCACACACACTGTCACACTGCTATACTTTAAAAAAAAAGTTTTTGTTTGTCTTGTTCTCTTTTGATATGTATAATATACTACATAATAAAGGAAGTAGCGGGTCATTCCTATCACGAGTATCATTAGATTACTCACTGGGAAGTCCTAGCATCATGTTGTAATCGAGATTACTGTAATAAATGACTATTTTATTTTATTTTTTTATTTTTATACGGCTTGTGCCAATCGGATAGTTCATTCGGGTCAACACATCATTCGATCCGGCAGTATTTGCATTCATCTGCATGTATTCGTTTTACCGCCCAGCTTTGCCGATTAATATCATCCTGCTGTTGTTGCCTGCCTAGTAAAAGCCTAGCGGCTTTTCCCCCGAACACACGAAAGAGTGTACTTTAGTGTGACATATGGAATATCTGTATGACTCTGCGATCACTCCTCGGGCGCAATAATGGCGCTCCGTTTTGTTTATTTGCCTCCCCATCTCAAAAGAGAACATTTTTTGAGAACCTACAACTGATCGTAACTTTGAATAGTATGTTAATGTATATTCGTATAGTTAAAATTTGAAAATTGAAAATAAATAGAGACACATTTAGTTAAAAAAATCACTTGATTTTTGTAAGGCGAGAGTAGAGCACTACCTCATGCGCTTCGCTTATGAGGCATGCAATAGTTTGGAAAATTCAAAAGTGCACGCCTCATAATCTAATTTTTCACAATTAAATTGATTTTGATTGTTTTATTGCTAACTTAAAACGAAGAAAAGTATGTGTCGGCTTTAACGCACGACTGGAGATTATTTTTAACTTTTATTTTTAACTTCCCGCTGAGAAAGATATGGCGGGCACTGTGAAGGAGGACCCATTGCAAACCCCTTTGCCTACACCCCGACGATCTACGCGTGCGCGAAGAGCAGCTCAAGTTCTGTCACCCTGATTTGTTTTTGACAGTAAGATTTTGGTTTGTAACAAAATGGCGAGCTCACGCGCGACGATTTGAATTTTTTTGCTGCTCGCTATAACTAAACTACATTGAATTAGACCGTGATCTATGAAAGGACTTAGTTTTGGATAATACTGAAGCGTATAAAAAAAATGGACTTGATCAGATAAGTTTTTCGGGAGTTATCGTGACCACGCCAGTTTCCATACATACAGACACACGGACGTCCACAAAATGATTTTATTAAACATTGTTTTTATTTATTTAAAAGGCAAAATGTCTTTAAAAAATGTCATAAGTGTTGAAACTAGTGTTTTTCCTTGACATTTATGTGTAAATATTATTGTACAAGTGCGAAAGAAAATAAAAAGAGACACATTTAGTTAAAAAACACACTTGATTTTTGTAAGGCGAGAGTAGAGCACTACCTCATGCGCTTCGCTTATGAGGCGTGCAAAAGTCGTTATTCAAATATAGCCAAGGTAATTGATTTTTTATGTCGGTATTATGCTTAGAAGTAGGCTCTATAAATCAGCGATTTTTAACCACTTCAAATAGAATGAATCTTCGCAAAAGCTATATATATTTTTTTAACATAATCGTCTAACTTTTCCTCTTTCAGATTTCCTGATCTTGCTTTTCCTTATTGTACCAATTGAATTCCAGACATTTCCATTTCATCCTTTTATAAAATCGAGAACGAGTTACATAATTCAATTGCGCACACTTTCTAAGAAAGCACTTTAGAATCTTAGAGATATCGCTTTCATCTCGGGAAGTGTCGTGGACGGACTATAAATAAATAGCCAAGTGCGTGTCGGGCCGGATTTTATTTTCCATAATTTTACACGTTTACTGCCTATCAAACAAGTTACAACTTCATCTTAGTTGTTTTCCAAGGATTATGTATTTTGTACCGTATATGTATATTTAGTTAAATATTTTAAAAGCGGGTCACAGACTCAAAAAGTTGTCTTTGCAACCCCTTCAATATTTTAAAAAGACCTATCCAACGATACCCCGATATTATAAATTGCAGCTTGTGTCCTTCTGTCTATGTCTGTCTGTCCTATATAAACTCAGAAAAGACTGCAAAGATTTTGATAGATTTTCATTGAAACATTTCATTTTAGACCTCGCACGAAGCCGGGCCGATATGAATGCGATATTTATATCATCTGCTTTCAGAGGACCACTGCTGGATATAAACCTACTTTTGTCGGTCTGTAACAGCCCAAGACGTATTTATTTAGTTTTGAATGCTTACGAAACATGTCTATTCTATTCGGTTTTTAAAAAATTCAGTGGTACGAAAAAGCATAATAGATAGCAGTTTTGTATGTAGCCAACAATGATAACAGTCTCTGAGTTTATTTGTGTCCACATCCATTATTGATTCGCACAATATTGGCTGTGATATTGGCTTTGGATTGGCGACTAGTGTTGGTCCATCGTCTAGTCATTAGCTCGTATGAGACACTGCCGTGGCTTAAACTATTACCTACATCGATGTGCGAATGATAAATTAAGGCTAGGCTATATATAAACTCAAAAACTACTCATCCAATTTAAATTATTTTATCGTTTTTTAGCCATGCCATGCCTGCCCCACTGCTGGGCATCGGCCTCCCTTTTTTGAGTTTCTTTTTAATGCATGTTGCCGTAGCTGTGATGTGCCGTTGATCCTGTGATCCATTTTCTTGTCTTGTCAGTCGATGAAAGAGACTTGGGCGAGATATACAGGATGATTTTGACCCTCTGAGCTACATTCAAGGAAACTACTCTATGCGCTAAATAAAATATTCATGTTCTCTTACAATTACCTTATTTCATAATAAAACCCAAAGATAAAAGCCCTCAAAATTGTACGGCAAATTCCCAATCGCAGTGATACCGACCGCCATATTATAATGATCGCTAGGCGTGCGCGCCGCCGCCGGCGGGAAGGGTGCGGGGCGGTCATACCAGGCCTGTGTCACTCCCCGTGTAGGTATCGAAAATGTACCTACATTATTACTATGCGCGCAGGCGGCCCCTCCGGGTGGTAAATTCAGTTATACGAATCGTTTGTCCAGAGTAATAAGAATGAAATTGGCTTGCAATGGATGTGAAGGTATCTATGCGAAAAGGTGCTGAGTTCTGACGTGAGCTATATTAAACCATATCGCTAGCCACATTAAGTAGATATTTCTTTAAATTTAGTTGCTAAGTGAGACTTCTGTATGTTAGTATTATTTATTCTGTGGTGATACCGACAGCCATATTATTATGATCGCTAGGCACGCGCGCCGCCGGCGGGAAGGGTGCAGGGCGGTCATACGGAGGAATTGAGCGACAGCGAGGTCATTAATACTAAGAATAATACGTTAGCTATGTATTGCAATTATTGCAAATGTGGGGATTTTACCTAATAAAAAATATTAAAAAGAAAGTATTATTTTTCTTGCTATTTTGTGTTCTATTAGTGGTTCTGATTCCAAGATTTCAATTTAGCTCAGTGTTTCAAAATCAACATGTATGTACTCGTCGACATACTGTATACAGTATGTTGACAAACGAGACGCTGCCGCTTCGCTTCTTGGAACAAAATTCGCACGAAGTGGCAACGTCGTCGGCGTAGGCGGGCAGTCCAAGCGCGCGTTTTTCTGTGAAGTTTCAATACTGTTATTACCGTAAGGCGTACCCTTGGTCATCAGCTTGGTTTCACTTATAGAAAGCTACATTATCTGCTGCATATTTTGTCTTTCAAAACGCAGACAAGACCGCGGAAAGGCAGCTAGTATTTAATAAAGGCTCATCCATAACAGAAATCTTCTTAAATTTGGGTTCTAGGTGGGGCGCGGATCGATAAGAGGCAGCGCGGCGACTCGTTCAAAACGAATGTGTGCATCCAGCTTTACAATTGATCCCGTGGGATAGCCTGGATAGCTGTTGTGTGTCTGGATTTGTAGCGATTATTATCAACAAAGACATTAATTTGGGAAAAGATAGTGTGGGTTTGTTAGGTAAAACTGGACTCAGTCTTAATGTATTATGTCTTAGTTTCACTTGAGGTCTTTCTTATATAATACTTACTCTTTTTTACTATAATTAGGCACTAGTGAAGTAGTGTGCATGTTTCTTAACGATATGCTTGTTAAATATCTGCGAAGCATTAGGACATAGATAGCCCTTTAAATTATTCAAAGGACTATCTAAGTCCTTTAGATCAAAGTCTAGCCATTTACACTACTTCACCTCTTCTGTCTTGTAAACTGGTGAAAGAAAGTTTAAATTTTTTTTTAATTAATTAATTATGTATTAAAATTTAAAAAGCACCTTCATTACAAAATTAAGTAACTTCGGTTACTTAAGTATACATAAGTAAATTGATTTCTTTACTCACAAGTACCTACGTTGCGAGCTTGTAATCACAGATTTAATGAAGGTAGGCTTTCTAAAAGTGTGTTTATAGTTCAATTAAGCTTCACAACCTACTGATACGGGCTTTTATCGACCTAAGGGCTAATCATGACCCAGGGCTATTTATAGCAGATGCTTTGCATTTATAGCCTCTATACTTAATGAGTCTTTTGTTTTTATTTGTCACAAAACAACTTACTAATGAGTTTAACCTGTTTTTTCATAGAAATACTTCCTACAAGTCATCATTATCATCCGAGCGTATTCCCGGTTGCATCGGAGCCCGGGGTCCGCTACCTTACCTAGGTGATTTGACGAGGTAACTGGTTTTTTACACAGAGCGACTGTTGTCTGACCTCCGCAACCCAAAGGGTAGACCAAAACCAATCCTAGGATAGGTACGAACGCTAGATGGCGTGCCTTCCGAAGTACGGAATCATCTTTCTTTTCGGATAATCAGGTGATTCAAGCCTGCAATATCCTAAACAGACTGGAAACAACTTTTCACAAAGTGCTTCCCAGTGGGATTTGAACCCATGACCTCCGGATCACAAGGCAAACGCCTTGACCACTGGACCGCGGAGGCAGTCACCAAATACTTCCTACAAGCGTTCCTACAAATCTTCTATGATTTCTTTTAGAGAAAAATGTCCCACCGTTTTAAGACCATCGTTACCAGCCCCTTCTTCCTTGGATTTCCGTGGATTTCCAGTATGACCTATCGAATACAGTCTGCATCCAGCGTTTTCCAGCAACCTTGGTTAAATCATACGTAGGTTGGATGGATAGGTAGGTAGGTAGGATGTCTATTGAAAATACTTTACTAGGACTAAAGAAGAAGGACTAAAGAAAAAAATATTTTCTAGTAAATCAATCGTTTTCCAGCAAACTTGGTCAAATTGTGAGTGTAGGGAAGATGTCTATTGCAAATGCTTATAATAAGTATGGACTAAAGAAAAATATCATCACCATAAACATATCAGTCACAGGAAGTCCACACCGGGCATACATACATACATACATACTATCACGCCTGTTTCCCACAGGGGTAGGCAGAGACTATGGACTCCACTTGCTACGATCCTGACAGACCTCTTTCGCTTCATCTACACTCATCAACCTCTTCATACATGCCCTTCAGTTGCGGGTACTTCTTACCTCTCCCTTTTTCAGAACGTCTGCAATCTGATCGCAGAACGTTAGCCGAGGTCGACCCTGTCCCGCTCTTCCTTTCACACTTGCCTTATAAATATTTTTTATAAGGACATAGACCTCCGGATCAAGGATTTCCAAAAAGACCGATCGGAAGCGGCCTGCATCCAGCGTTTTCCTGCAACCTTGCTCAGGTCGTCCCACCACCTAGCAGGTGAGTGTCCTACGCTGCGCTTGACGGTACGTGGCCGCCATTCGAGAACCTTTCTGCCCCATCGGCCATCGGTTCTTCGCGCTATGTACCCCGCCCACTGCCACTTCAATAAGATAATCCACTGGACTATGTCTGTTCTTCTACGAATCTCCTCATTTCTGATTCGATCACGTAAAAAAACACCTAGCATAGCCCTCTCCATAGCCCGTTGAGCTATCTTGAAACTTCTTGTGAGAGCCATAGTAAGGGACCACGTTTCAGTGCCATAAGTCATCACTGGTAACACACATTGATTATGCACTTTTGTCTTGAGGCACTGAGGTATTTTGGACGAGAAGACACTGCGTAACTTCCCGAACGCTGTCCAGCTGAGTCAGATTCGTCGAAAGACCTCTTCCTCGAAGCTGGAACTTCCTGCCTGGATCAATTGACCCAGGAAGATATAGGTACTGAAAGAAAAATATATTTTCTAGTAAATAAAATATATAATCTCAAAATACACATATAATTTTACACTAGAGGAAATCAATGCACAGTTGAAGAGAGAAAATATATTACGTACCTACAAAATAGTTTTAGAACAAAATGAAAAGAAAAATAAATGAAGTTACGTTCAGAAAGGTTTCCGGCTGCTGTTACCGATTGCGTCAAGCACAAATGTGAAGAAAAATCTAAACTACTACCTAAGAATATGGTTTAAATCTGCTTGTCGTGTTCACGTGTGTATTATAGAAAGAAAATATGCCAGGATTTTCATTGAAATAATCTATATTATTTTTTCAGTGCGTAGGTTTGTACGTAACTGTACGTTGTTTTTATTTCTAAGGCTTTAGGTATTTCTAGAAACAGCCTCGAGGCAACATTCCTAAATAAATACAGACAGAAATTAATTCGCTGTGTATAATAATAATGTGTGTTTTGAGGAGACACGTTTATCACTTTCGTTTTGGATAATGCGCAAAATTCTGTTCACATTTTAAGAAAAACTTTCAGAGAAAAACCGACTTGGCTTAGGTATCTACTATATTTTTATTTTTCTTTGACATTTGACAAAAAAAAACATGCTAAATAGAAAGCAACTTTCTAGCTACTTTGTTTACGAATTTCTACTTTCGTAAATAAATATATAGAAAAGGACAAATCACACTGATTGAGCTAGCCCCAAAGTAAGTTTAATCTTGTGTTACGGGGTACTAACTCAACGATGCTATATTTTATAATAAATACATAAATAGATAAACACCCAAGACCCAAGACAATCGAACCCACCTGTGGTATTTTAGATCCTGAAAAATGTATAGAGTATTCGAAATAGCGAATCGAAAAATAATCGAAGAACTTGATCTTAAAACAAAATATGGACTAGGCTTTGTCACCAAATCGAAAGAGATCTACAGCTAAATTTTAAAGAACCATCTCCGAGTAAGTTTGAATCATTAAGGCCGTACCTGAATTTCCCGGGGTCCAGTGCTGCCCCCATTTAAAATAAATCATTTTAAAGAAAACAGAAACATCATTTAAAATTTTGCTACTACCAAGTCCTAGATAACCCTTCAAACTATTTTGTGAACTACTGTTTACAGTTTATAATGAGAACGTTAAGCTTTACTACGCACAATTGCGAAAAACGGCCACTTTTGGCTAATGTGCGTAGTAAAGCTTAACGTTCTCATTATAAACTGTAAACAGTAGTTTATAAAATACTTTAAAGGGTTATCTAGGACTTGGTAGTTGCAAAATTTTAAATAATGTCTCCGTTTTCTTTGAAATGATTTATTTTAAATGGGGGCAGCACTGGACCCCGGAAAACTCAAGTACGGCCTTAACACTTCCACTGCTGAAAAATGCAACGTGCAATACGATTAGAAAAATATGACTAATCAATATGATGGACTGAAGTACGAGTATGTCTTGAAATCTTCTTCTTCAGCCTTTATTTTTAAGAGTTGTTCATGGCCTTTCCATTTAGTGGCGAACTTACACATTTGCTGCCACTAGGCTTTTCGTGTATGGAGCGAAAAAAAGTACCTAGAGTTATACATGGGGCGGCTTAATCGGTATTGCACGCGGGCGTTTAAACACGAAGCGGCAGGCCTGTGTGTTCACTCGAGTAACTGTGACTTGACTGCGGACTAGGCACGGGGGGACAGATTGACCTCAAATTAACCGCCCCAACAAACTGCCGCCCTAGGCTTCAGCGACGACGACGGGTTGCACTCCGGGAGTGCCGGCAGAAGTGAAAACTTGAATATTAACGTTGTGCATATTTTGGAATAGTTAAGGAATAATTTTGCACGAATTGCTTTAATTTATCAGTATAAAGGTACTATCATTTATGTGGTAGAATACAATAATTATTTATTGCACTATCGTACACAAACATGACAATTTATATTACATTAAAAAGTTTATCCCTCAGCTAAACGAAACAGCAGGCGCAGGCATACATTTTCGCCGCACCGTAGAAAGAGAGGGGGATACTTCCTCTCCTATGCCGCGCCGGCTGTCTACTCTCCATCCGTCTTACAAATTTTCGATCAGGACACGTGTCCTGACGCTAGTTTAACATTTTTTACCCATTACAAAAAAAGTGCACAACGCAGCTAAAGAAGTTTTCACTTCAAAAAAATTTTAGCATTTTCCGACTGTTATTTTAATTTCGTTATACTATAATGATCTAGTATAGCCCGTGGTTCGATTTATTACGGGGATGTCCCTTCCACTTTGTATATAACGTCTAACAATATATACTAAAACTATTTTAAGGGTGAATTCAATCCATGATCCTGAACAACTTTCCCCAATGAACATTTATCGAAAAACATTTTTTGGCTTTCCATACAAACTCGGATCAGCTGATCGGTCAACTTATATGGGAAGCCAAAACTTATTTTTCATATTTCGATATATGTTCCTACGGGAAAGTTGTTCAGTATCATAGACTGAATCCACTCTTAAAATAGTTTCAGCACATTTTGATAGACGTTATATACCTACCTACCTTATTCTAATCTTGAATCTTTAATAATCTAATCACAACCTTTTTTCAGCCCAGGTACTTTATTAAAAGTAAGGACGCTACTTTACCGTATTCTGAGTTCAGCGACGTATTTGCTCAATAGCACAAAAAGCCACAACCAAGTTAGTCGGTTCCCGTGCATTCTGTACGAACTTGTCACAGATTAGCTACAAAGTTGAAACCGTTTACCAATTGAAATGAGTTTACTTTTATGTTTTTTTAGGGTTCCGTACCCGAAGTGTGCAAACGGGACCCTATTACTGAGACTCCGCTGTCTGTCCGTTTGTCCGTCTGTCTGTCTGTCTGTCCGTCTGTCTGTCCGTCAATCACAGGGCTCTATCTCTTGAACCGTAATAGCTAGACACTTGAAATTTTCACCGATTATGTATTACTGTGGCGGATATAACAACAAATACTAAAAATAAAAAATTGTTAAAAATTAAAGGGGGTCGTCATACAAGAAACGTGTTTCTTCAGCGTTTTAAATCATTGTACGGTGGTACGGAACCCTTCATGTACTAGTCCGACTCGCACTGGCCCGTTTATTTAACAGTTACCTTTCAGTTTTTTTTGGCAAAAAGATCGCAACTGATTTTGCAAGCCTTTCTGAACATATAAAAGTCATACCTAATTTTTAGGGTTCCGTACCCAAAGGGTGCAAACGGGACCCTATTACTGTGACTCCGTTGTCTGTCCGTCTGTCCGTCTGTCCGTCTGTCCGTCTGTCCGTCTGTCTGTCCGTCTGTCTGTCTGTCTGTCCGTCTGTCACAGGGCTCTATCTCTTGAACCGTAATAGCTAGACACTTGAAATTTTCATTGATTATGTATAACTAGGGAATGCGATCTCGCACGAAAAAAGGAGCGAGTTTTACGAGATTAAAAAGAAAAGCGCGGCAGCGCGTGGACTGACACGCACGGACGGAGCTGCGATTGCCTGCGAATCGCAGGCAATCGCAGCTCCGCAGCAAACCGACAGATCGCAGGCTGCGATCTTTCGGTTTCGGTACGCGGGAGGCGGCGGCCTGAGGTAGCGGTCGCGGGACGAGGTCTCTCTTAATTCGCGCATGCGTCTAGCGTAGCGTGCGTGCGATTGGTCAAAAGACTCAAAAGTTGAGCCGGCGCCGGCGTGCAGCGTCGTCAGCGTGCATTTGTTTTGTTTACTAATAGTTGTTGCTAGCTAACGTGATTGAGTTTGATTGCATTCGAGTATTTTTTGGGTATTTATGCAAAAAAAAGTTTCTTATGTGATTTACGAGTGGAATAACGAAAGATGTCGGCGAATATAGTATATAAAGACTATGAGAGTGTGTCGAAAGTATGGAAATACTTTTTAGAAACTGCCAATCTCGCGAGATCTCGAAATTGGCGAGATCTCGCAGTATTGTTATTCATAAACTCGCGAGATCTCGCTTGAGCCCCAATCTCGCGAGATTTGCATTCCCTATGTATAACTGTGGCCGCTATAACAACAAATACTAAAAATAAAAAATAGTTAAAAATGAAAGGGGGTCGTCATCGTCGTTTAACTTGATCTTTATAATGGCAGTAACTCAATACTTGAAATTTTCACCAATTATGTATTACTATAACCACAATAACAACAAATACTAAAAATAAAATAAAGTTAAAAATTAAAAGGGGTCGTCATACAAGAAACGTTTCTTCAGCGTTTTAAAACATTGTGCGGTGGTACGGAACCCTTCATGTACGAGTCCGACTCGCACTTGCCCGTTTATTATTTTTATTTAGTTTAGTTTTATACAACGTGGAAGAAAAATACCCGTAATAAATCAAACCACGGGCTATACTAGATCACAAAAGTATAATGAAATCATCGAGTTATATTGTACTAGCGTACAGTACAATATAACTCGATGAATGAAATTAAAATAACAGTCAAAAACCCAAAAAAAAATTTGACATTCCCATACAAATAGCCCGGGCTACACACTTTTGTATGGAAACGCCGATATTTTTTTTTGTTTTTTGGCTGTTATTTTAATTTCATTATACTATAATAATCTAGTATAGACCCTGGTTCGATTAATTACGGGTCTGTCTCTTCCACGTTATATACGTATGAAGTTATAGATTAATATTAGTTTAATGTTGTTATTTTTAGTCATCTTATGAAAAAATAATTTATTTTCGTTTATTTTATATTAAGTAAGTCCATACGATTTATTCATTTTTATGTAGAACACATGTTTTACATTTATAATTTAACTTTTTTGCGTATCTACATTTACTTTACGTAATGTTAAGGTGAAGATAGAGGCAAATGACCTTGAAGTGGCGCCCTCATTTGAAATAAATTGTTAACTCGTAAATATGGAGATAATTTCCATATTACTCTTCGTCATGCACTAGATAGCCCTTTAAATTATTTTATAAACCACCGTTGAAAGTATTTACATTAGTCCGTCTAGCTTTAAAACTTGCCTCCGCCAAAAGTGGCCACGGCAAGTTTTAAAGCTAGACGGATCACCAATAATAGTTTTAACGGCAGTTCATAAAATAATTTAAAGGGCTATCTAGTGCATGACGTAGAGAAATATGGAAATTATCACCATATTTACGAGATAACAATTTATTTCACACTTCAAGGCCATTTGCCTATATCTTCGCCTTAACAAAATGTACCAAAAGCACATTTATAAGCCGGTTGATGTCTGAAAGACCATGTCTCAATGAGTTTCATACAATCATAGACTCATATATACAACGTGGATAGGAGTACCCGTAATAAATCGAACCACGGTCTTTACTAGATCATTGTAGTACAAGGAAATTAAAATAACAGCCAAAAACAACAAAAAAAATTGGCATTTCTATCTAAAACTGTGCAGCCGCCCTGGCGATTTGTATGGAAATGTCGATTTTTTTCGTATTTTTTTATAGTTTTGCCTGTTATTTTAATTTTAATATACTCTAGTTTAGCCCGTGGTTCGATTTATTACGGGTATGTCCCTTCCACGTTGTATTTATAAATATTTAATGGCTAATCACAAACGGTTACTTTTGGCAAATGTGCAAAGAAAAGCTTCACGTTCTCACGGTAATACACGTATAATTATTTATAAGTTTTATTTACACCCACACGAAGCTCTCCAATCGACCCAAGGTTTGACTGTTAGAGCCTGCATTTAGCATTCAGTCCGCCAGTTCCATTTGTATATGTGTATATAATAAAGTATAAATAAATAAGTAGACTGCCCTTTAAGCTCCAAAAAATGTTTCTGTATAAGAAATACCTCTACATAGACATTTTGAAGATATTGCGAAATAAATAACCGTGATATAAATAATAAGAATCCACATATATAAACCGTGATAACATATTATTACACTCTTTTTTGGAATATAAGTATAATCCTCACAGAGAAAGTAAATGTGTAGGTATTTAATAATGTAAAAAACTTTCTCTGAAAAATGAATGCGTTTGTTTCTCTGACTTTGATGTACGAGCATTTTCGAAAGGAATGTCTCTTGGCGTCACAGTGTGAGAAGTATCTCGGGAATGCTGGATCTTCTTTCGTAAAAAGCGAGGGCTTTTGTCTTCGCAGTTAAATTCCAGGAAATGCGAGGATGCTCGCAGCTGTCGGGTAGAAGTATTAGAAATATTGAAAATCTTAATATCTTAATAAACAGAGTGACTTGTTAACAAACAAGTAAAATTTTTGGAGCAAGTTCCGTCTACAATACTGAACTAACTAAAAACGAAAAAACAATAGCTGGAGACGCTTTAGCACAAAGCGAGGGCTTCGCAGTAGAAATCCAGGGAATGTGAGGATGCATGCAGGTAGTCGGGTAACAGTATTAGAAATATTAAAAATCTTATATACGAGGTGACATTTTTACCGCCAGCCATTGTTTGGAGCAAGTTCCGTCTACGATACTGATAGTTTAGTATCGTAGATAAATTGTATCGTATCTTTCCATAAAAATAACGTACAATATTTTTTTTAAAATTCTAAAATGAATATTTAGAGGAGAAAAAGCAGGAACGTGCTAAGATGAAGGTCTGTCTACTGCCCTCTTATCTTATAGTAGACATAGATAAATACGTATGTGATAGTATATAATATGTACTTATATATACACTACAGGGTTACTTTTAAAACACTGGCAACATTTTTGGAGTAAGTTCAGTCCGTGATACTGAACCACTTGCCATAAAATCAAATCGGCGCTCAGCCAAATGGATTTTGTATGGGAGGACTAATTTTTTTTATAGATTTTTGATAATTGTTGTTATGGAAAATAGTTCAGTATCACGGACTGAACTTGCTCGAATCCAAAAACGTTGTCGGTGTTTAAAAAGTAACCCTGTTTAAGTGTAGTAACTTTTGAGTTTAAACCCATTTACACGCAACGGCTCCGTGATTACAGTTGGTTACATAACAGTGTTTACATCGTTTGTCGTATAACCTAGTTGGCTACATGCCAGCGGTCGACGACCTCAAACCAACCCTTATCATTCACGAAACTTTTTTCTTAGGCCGGCCGTGCTTCCTGTTGCCACTTTTATCTTGATGTCGCGTCTGGAACTGAAACTATTTAAAGGCTGAATTTAATCCATAATACTGAATAACTTTCCCCAAGGAACATATATAAAATATAATTTTTGGCCACCGATACAAGTTGACCGATGAGCTGATCTAATTTTGTATGGAAAGCAAAAAATCCTTTTCATATTTCGATATATATGTTCCTTGTTTAAAGTTGTTCAGAATCATGGACTGAACCTACCCTTAAATAAAAATATATGAAATAAGCATCTTTGTGTAACTAAATGAGCATTTATTTGTTCAAGCTAAACACTTCTTTCTTAGAACAACAAGAAATTGTAATAGACTAGTGTTAAATGTGGTACCAAAAACTGAAAAATATAAAAAAACTCTTTTGCAATATGCAAAAATATTTATAACAAATTACCATCTGCACTCAAAGAGCTTCCATTTAATAAATTTAAATCATCCCTGCGCAAATGGCTGCTAAAAAAATGTTTTTATTCAATTAAAGAGTTTTTAAAACATAAAGTTAAAGACTGCGAATTCGATGCATGAACAATTTGATTTAATAATATTGTAATAATGTGTAAAAAATTTGCATCTATTGAATATGGCTAAATAGGTTAAGCTACTGTATTAAATTGTATTTTCCCAACACCTGTATCAACCCTATTTATTGCAAATAGAAAACTTATCTAAAATAGTGACAGTAAATTTTGTGAGACATTATATATATATATATATATATATATATATATAAATAAATATATAAAAAAAAAATATATATATATATATATAAAAATATATATATATTTTTTTTTTTTTTAATAAATATCTTGAGATTCATGTTTTGGAGGAAAATAAATGTAGAATGTACAAGCTGCTTTTCTTCCTGCGTAGATCGTAAACTATATAGAAGAATAGGTGAGAATCTGAATCAGACTAGTTAATAAATTAGACTAATATAGACTTTATTAACTTGAAGATTTGTACAGTTTTTTTACAAGTTGGTTAGTATACAAAAAGGTTGTAATTGCCGGTAGCGAAAGGGAATTCACCCTGTGTCAATAATAACTTAGTTCTTGGAAACATATTCATTGTTACTTATTCTGTCTTCCAATATTTTCTTAGACATTTCTTCATTACCGAAGTTACAATTATGATATCCATCATATGAATAAATAATAAATAACACTAATTGGCTAGCCCAAAAGTAAGTTCAAACTCAACGATACTATTTATTTATTCAAACTTTATTGTAAAAAATTCAATTTGTATAGCACAATAGGCGGACTTAATGCTAAAAGCATTATCTGACAGCCAACCTTTGGGTTGTTAGAAATCTCAAAATGGGTACAAAAGATATATTGATAAGCATTCAGATATATTTATACAGACCAGACAGAAAGAAAACATATTTATTTTATAGCAACCTTCCATGCTGGTCTGGGAGAAAGAAAAAAAAACGTAGAATGTACCAGCTGCTTCTTCTCCCGCGCCGATTGTAAAAGAAAATCGAAAGAATAGACGAGAATCTGAATCACGTTAGGGGCATACTTGAATTTTCCGGGGTCCAGTGCTGCCCCCATTTTAAATAAATCATTTCAAAGAAAACGGAAACATCATTTAAAATTTTGTAACTACCAAGTCCTAGATTTAAAGTAGTCCTTAAAAGTATTTTATGAACTACTGTTTACAGTTTATAATGAGAACGTCTTGCTTTTCTACGCACATTTGCCAAAAGTGTCCGTTTTTCGCAAATGTGCGTAGTAAAGCTTAACGTTCTCACTTTAAACTGTAAACAGTAGTTTATAAAATACTTTGAAGGGTTATCTAGGACTTGGTAGTAGCAAAATTTTAAATGATGTCTCCGTTTTATTTGCAATGATTTATTTAAAATGAGGGCAGCACTGGACCTCGGAAAATTTAGGTACGGTCTTAATTAGGCGATGCGGCTAGCTACCCATCACTATTTTTATTCCATTTTTCCATCTTCAAGCCATTTCTAACTAAACTTGGCCTTCAGGTCTTTATGCCTTCAGATCTGATAGCCCTAGTCTCTGTCTGCCCCGTTAGGGATAAAGACGTAATAATAGTATCTATAGTAACAAATGACAAGTATTTTATTTCAGTTCCGACTTTAAAAACTTCACAATGGGGATTACAAAAGCACAACCGCCTTTAATCCCATGGACTCCAGTAAACACGGCGAGGGGGAACTTTATGTTTTTTTCAGGTTCATTGCTTGCTTTTCTCTTAACATTTATTAATTGACATAGACAAGCAAGCAATGAAAACGCAAAACGCTTCCTCTGACTCCGTATACTGGTACCGGGGCCATAAGGAAAATAAGTTCAGTCATCTTAAATGTTTAGTTCTTATCCCCTAGATAATAAAGGTTATATCAGAGAGGATTCCATGCAGCAGATGCTACGGTGGTTCGTAGTGGTGGCTACGGTGCTACGAGGTCGTTGACCGGGCGTAGCGCCAACTCGGCAACGAGCTACGATTGTATTGGGGGCATAATTATTTGCAAAATAGGGTAGGTTTATGAATTGAGACATGAATAACTTGTGTATGAGTTTTAAAATCTGTTGTTTTTACTATTTAATTAATTATTAAACGATTTTAAAAAAGGATTAGCTTGTATATATGTTTCTCTATAACTTCTCCGTTTTTTAATTGATAAGGATTGTTATTTATATTTCAAAGAGTATACATGCAATGTGATCCCATTGTTACCAGATGAAGATCTGATGATGAAATCCTCGAGTCATCAAGGGAACTCCGCAAACATTCTATGCACACATATGTGATTTTGGTGTTTTTATCAATAGTTAAGCATTTGCATTCAGAAAGTGTGTTTTGCCTTTCACGAGTTCACGCGTGGGTCAACCATCCCTGAACTCGACCAAGTTATAAGTAGGTACTTTTGAATCACTATACACTACTGTAAATGCATTTGGTACAACAAACAACAAGTTTACAAAGCTTTAGAGTAACAGACAGCAAGTTATTAGTACTTATTTATTTAAATTGAATAACAATTGAACCACAAGTTTTTAGGAGACATGCCCTCTGCGACCCAATCCAAACAAGCAACGCACCGTCTCATTTGCTAAAGATAACGTCTCGATATTAGATTTTATATTTGAATGCATCTATTTGATATAATGTATAAGGCGAGATAATATAGAATCTTGAGGTGAAGTGGGACTTACTGAGATAGATATAAGTTACTCGTATATTAAGACCTTTTGACGTGACAACGTCTTTTTATCCAAATTGGTTAGCCGGGTGACACTTCAAGAAACTGCGTTACGCTCCGCTCACGTTATGCGCTCACAATGAGGCGTGCCTCTCACTCGCTCTCATTATTATTTTACCACTCAAAGTCGTTGTCACGTAAAACTTTCGCCCGTATACCGACTTTACAGGCAACCAATTTTTTTTTTTATGATCAGGTCTTTTTTCAGCCTCCACTGCACGAGCCTCTCTGTACTGCCAGAGCCATATATTAGCCGGAGCAGTCAGAGGATTTGGCCAAAACTCTCCACGCTGGCCAGACAGGTTAGAGAGGTCTCATTGATGTTTATAAGCTTTGTTTAGCTTGTGTTTCCTAAGTCGCCTTCTACGACATCCACAGGAAGACTTGGAGTGGTCCTATTCTACTCTGCCGGGAACCACACGGCTTCAGACCTGACCTTTTAACTTAAGTTAAAATATTTTAAGGAGGCATTTTTAAGTTCAAGTTTTTCAGACTGAACGACCATCATTCTGAACAACTTTCACTAATAAATGTAGGTGCTTATACCAAAATACTCAAAAATGTTTTAATTTCCATACAAATTATAACATTTGATTACCATGAAAAGTGTTCTATAGTTTATTGGGGTAAGTAATCAAGAAGTGAATTTGTTAAAATAGATGTTAACGGATATTTTAAATAAATATATAAAATAAATAAGGGTAAATCACACTGATTGAGCTAGCCTCAAAGTAAGTTTAAACTTGTATTATGGGATACTAATTAACTCAAGGCTTATTATATTTTATTATAAATACAATAATAACTTTCATCTGGTTTATACATCTAAAAGCAATGTAGGTATTTATAATCGTAGGTAGTTAAGATATTTAGCCTTTATAAAAAGTATCCAACCAATTTATTCCGTTATACAGTAAACGTTCATTTTCATCCAATTATCCCTTATTACAGGAGGCCAACTTTCTTCCACTTAATGAAATTACATACCCGTATAAAACTTTGGCTAACACAATAATATATTAAATGCCCTTCTTTGCCTTAACTTGAAATAGAATTATAACTTATTTTATGATGATCAATATTTAGGAAAATTGTAAACAAACTACTGTTAAGCTCAAAATTAGTAGAAGTAAACTAATCTTTATATTATTATTTTTTTAATTAAGGTGTATGTTTATCTTATGAATGAAATCTATTTAAGACTACTTAACTAATTTTAGCGTTAAGTCTCCCAATTGTTACATTGTTTATTGTTTAACAATAAAGTTATAAATAAATTTCACCAACAGTAGGACATGAGAATATTTCTTTTTAAAAAACAATTAGGTATTATAATCATCAAGAAATAATTTTTATATTTCTTAACAAATAAGTGCCATTATTGAAATCAACCAATATCTCTTCTTCTTCTTATTTAAGAGCTTTGTGGCTCTGGTAGAGTATGAGCCAATTTCAATTATGCCCTTACCGAACCCTTGTAATTTTAACCCATGTCCCAAATTAGTATTATTTGTCCTGCATTTATCGCTTCTTTACTGCAGAGTCCAGTCTTCGCTATTCGGTTTTTTCTTTGAGAATCTCTTTGAGAATCATAAGCGTGTCAATGATATCATAACCAAAGATATCAAATAGCGTGCGAAGTGGAAAAGGTGTATGAATGACTGAAAGATTCAACCTTATTCGGGAACATAAAAATAAACGGGCCAGTGCGAGTCGGACTCGTAGATGAAGGGTTCCGTACCACCGTACAATGTTTTAAAACGCTAAAAAACACGTTTTTTGTATGACGACCCCTTTAATTTTTAACTTTATTTTATTTTTAGTATTTTTTGTTATTGTGGTCATAGTAATACATAATTGGTGAAAATTTCAAGTATCTAGTTAATGCCATTATGAAGATCAAATTAAAAACGCTAAAAAAACACGTTTCTTGTATGTCGACCCCCTTTAATTTTTAACAATTTTTTATTTTTAGTATTTGTTGTTATATCCGCCATAGTAATAAATAATCGGTAAAAATTTCAAGTGTCTAGCTATTACGGTTCAAGAGATAGAGCCATGTGACATGTGACGGACAGACGGACAGACGGACAGACGGATAGACGGACAGACAGCGGAGTCTCAGTAATAGGGTCCCGTTTGCACCCTTTGGGTACGGAACCCTAAAAACAGAGTTAATATTAAAAATGTTATTAAGGCTAGATTTATGATTCACTTGCAGGTATCAATGAATCTATCTCTACATGAGATCCAATCTACATTATAACGGGTAAAATACGCGAGATTGTCGCCTGAAAATAATGCTTCATCAGAAAACTGACACGCTATAACCACCTTTATATCTCCAACATTAAACACCATAAACGTAAAGCATTTTCCAGATAACTTTCAACAGTGTAGGCGATTGTCAGTAGACATAGACACAGTGTTGCGTTTTACAGGTGTGGTGAGTTGGGAACAATGTTGATTTTACCACGCATGCGCTGTGATTGCTTTGTGTGTAACCCACGCGCAGCCAAAGCACTGTCGTCGCCACAGCGAGCGGCAACCCCGCCTGTTTCTCGATCCACCTTTACAAAAACAATACTTGAATTGTATATGAAACTGTGGTCAAATGTTGCAAATTATTGGTTTAACATTAGTGTTGTGAATGTTTTAGTTTTGTGTTGTGTGAGCAAAAAAATAAAGACTCTTCTTTGAAATGTTTGCTGGTTGACCCGGTAAGTGCTCTTTTAACTTGTTATCTTGAAGTTTTTGACGAATTGCGGAAAAGCAGGGCTATAAGGCATATATTTAAATATGAAAGCAGTCTTTTTTTAGCTACATTTTAAATTTTTGATCAAGTAATACTTATTTTAATTTAGAAGACACAGCAAAAATAATTGACTTTAACACTGTTTCTTTTTTTAGTAAATATTTCTCGGTATGCGCAATCGACTTTGCCGGTTTTATTCGTATGAAGATTTGGATAAAATGTAATATTCGTCGATGTATTCACTATCTGTCATTTATTTATTTAATATTTACTGCACAATAATCTAACGATTATGATACAAAAGGTAAAACTTAATGCTAAGCATTGTCTACCAGTTGAAAATAAGGACATAGTAGTGGTCGAGCTACGTAAAAAAAACCGCAAATCGATGTACAGGATAGCCATTATAATTTTTTATTAGCCGACATTACTGCTCTACTTACTCTTTATAGAAATATTTTTAAGAACTACCGCTGAAAATGATTGTTTAAACTTTAAGTACCCGTGTACCAAATGGCTATCCTGTACATCGATTTGAGGTTTTTCGTCAATTTATGCTTTGTACACCGTCCACTAGTAGCAGAAAAGTTAGTAAATGGGGTGCAAGACTAATTACAAATTTTAAAATAAAGAAAGAAGGGTAAAAATCTGACACAGTGTGCCAACACTCGTGTGTTCGTGTGTGTAAGTGGCCACACTTAACATACACGAAAAACAAAACAACCAATCTTTACAGCTACGATTCATGAAAAAAGATGACACAGTGTTACTTTCCTCTTAACTTCTATCAGTCACATTTTATATCCATCAAGATAGATCTACCTTCCCAAAAAGCAATAATGCCTCTACGCCATTGTTCTTTGCAGTGAATCATATCTAAACCCCTGAAATATTTGTGTGTGGCGGACAATAGAGAATAATCCGGCCAAGTGCTAGTTGAACTCGCGTGGAGAGGGTTCCGTACAATTAATTAAATTCTTTTAGGTTTTCCTGTAATATACAAGCAATTAACTAAATTTTATATTTTTTACAAAATTTTAGGCTCAGTAGTTTCGGAGATCAAGGAATAAAATCAAAACTATTTATTTTACAACAATAAAAAAAAATTGAGATACTCATAATGAGCCCTTTCATTTGATATATGACACAGTAAGATTTGCAAAACACTTTTTTTTTTGTTTCCTAATTTGTCCCCCAAAAATAAACCTTATTTAAGAAAATATTTATTTGCTTTGCAAATCTGTGTTTGGGTCATAGGATTACACCATCCCACCAAATTTCACTTGATTTGGTCCAGTAGATTTGGAGCAAATTGGCTGTGACAGACGGACGGACAGACAGACATTTTTGTACGGAACCCTAAAAATGGAGAAGAATTCATTCCACTGACAAGAGCGTAACTCTTAAATAAAGATGATACATGACCACATTTTTTTGAAAGAATACGGTATTTATCAAAAAAATCAATATATCATAAACATAAATATTTATTTTAATCCGCTCGTAAATAATTAAATTAGAAGCCTTTCAAATCTGGTGGAAGGAAAACTGTCAAATAACAGAATAAACGGGCAAGTGCGAGTCGGACTCGTACATAAAGCGTTCCCTACCACCGTGCAATGTTTTAAAACGCTGAAGAAACACGTTTCTAGTATGACGACCCTCTTTAATTTTTAACTTTATCTTATTTTTAGTATTTTTTGTTATAGCGGTCACAGTAATACATAATCGGTGAGAATTTCAAGTATCTAGTTAATGCCATTATAAAGATCGAGTTAAAAACGCTGGAAAAAACACTGTTTCTTGTATGACGACCCCCTTTAATTTTTAACATGTAATATATGTGGTTCCATCAGAAGTGAAAACTTGAACAAGGTGGTGTCGGTAACAGTGTCACGAGCGCAATGGTTTTTTTTTCCATCTCAAAAAGTGCCCAACGCGCCTGAAGAAGATTTCACATCAAAAACACAATGAAATACCCTATTATATTTATAGTACACCTCTCTGTACGTAACTAGAGGGTTGGCAGAATTTATCTTCAAAGCGATTAAATTAAATATGCATAAGCCTAACCTCCTACACGTACATTTCCCACGTTTTACATAAAGGTCTCCATTTTTACATCGATCAGCCTTTACGTGCAACTTTTTTCATAGGTCAAACATAAATGGCACATTTATATTCTAGTAGCGGCATGTATCTCTAGGTATGTTAAGGCAGAATTAGTCTAATACTTATCTATCCGTCGGAGTTGGTATCGAATGATCACAAACGCAAATAGTATAGATAGAAACGCTCATTGTCTAAATCGCATGTCGTCATAATAGGAAGTGGTCTTAAGAATAATCTTGTCCAAAAATGATGTGGTCCAATTTAACATAAGCTGAGCAATACTCAAGATTATCTAAAGTTGAAGGCGTAGATAAACGAACTACGCAGCTAACGTAGGGATGGGCGGGATACTTGGCTAGAAGAGAAGATAGTCGATGGACCAGAGCTGAAACGGAAACATTGGATCCTGTTCTATACAACGTGTTAATAAACTAACGCAAAATCTCTAAGATGGTATCTCAGCCCATTGAAACTAAACAACTTTTGTTCTACAACATTCCCAAAATGCCAATCAGCTGATCAGATTGTATAAAAAAAATTTTTTTGGGTTCTTGACAGTTATGTAGAACAAAAGTTGTTCAGTTTCATGGGCTGAGGTTTTGCGTTAATTCATTAATATTTTAGAAACAATAGACTAGGATGGTATGGACATTAAACGAGGCTCACTCCTCATTAAATGTCCATACCATACATAAAGTTAACGAGAGGAGGAACGTTACTAAAAGGGTGCTAAATTTGAAGGATCATCTGGTTCACCTGGTACCATGGGCTTTTTTCCTCACCTAGACTGTTCTTTCAAGCCCCTTGCACGTGAGGGAGGCATCGACATTCTTCTGTGTCTCCCTTTTGTGAACTGGTGTAGTTGTTTTCATTTGAGCCAGCCCAGAATATGGAATCAAATATTTCTTCAGTAATTAGGCCTTTTACACGTCAATAATTTTAGTGTACATTACTTGTAATGTTATTAGTAGCATTATTATTATAGCGTTTTAGTGTGTGTACTTACGTATGTATATATGTACATGGTGTTTCAGAAAAGCGAAACAATATTTTAAGGCATGCTCATTCCTTGATACTTACTGTAAGGGTTATTGTTTTGCCTTTGTAAAACAGCTTGTGTACAACCCCCACCATGCAACCACTACACTGTCAAATCGAGCGCAGCGGGCAATCGCTCGCGCTACGCAACGCTAATATAAGTGCAGTTGAGGACTGCTTCGTGCGCGCGTCTCGGGTCACATTCGTCCTGAGGAAGACCTCCGAATGACGTCGGAACATGTCGGCCAGTAGCTAACTTTCAACGTGATTTACCCGTATATTGCATATTAATAAAGCCGGAGCGGCAGCTGTGTATAGATTCTGGATAAGCCTCTGAATCCATTCAAACATTTTAATCACGATCCTATTTGTAAACTGAAAACCAATTTAGAACTTTGTGAACAAAATGAAACTATAAATTCAGATGAAATTATGTTCCTTTAATACACAGTTATTAGAGACCGCAGATGGATTTATGGCTGTAATAAATCAACGACCAGAATATATAATATTAATAAATTGTTAAGTGCAGATTGTAATAAGCAACGAGGGTTCCGTATTTATATATAAGATTGATATACTTAAGCGGTTGCTTATAAAACGTGGAAGGGACATCCCCGTAATAAATCGAACTACGGTCTATACTAGATCATTATAGTATTAAAATTAAAATTACAGCCGAAAACCAAAAAAAAATTTGGCATTTCCATACAAAATTGTGCGGCCGCCCAGGCAATTTGTACGGGAACGTCGTTTTTTTTTTTTCTTGACTCTTATTTCAATTTCATTATACTTTAGTGATGTAGTATATATAGCCCGTGGTTCGATTTATTACGGGTATGTCCCTTCCACGTTGTATAATATTAATAAATTGTTAAGTGCAGATTGTAATAAGCAACGAGGGTTCCGTATTGATATATAAGATTGATATACTTAAGCGGTTGCTTATATAATTATCTCTTTTAGCATTATAGGCCGCGACGGCTATTCGGCTATTGGTTAATTTATAAAAATATTCTTCTATTCACTTTTTTATAACCTTACCATAATCATAATCACATAATAAATAATACTAACGTACAGAAATCTCACTCAGCAAAGAAATTCAAAGAAATATCTACTCAATGTGGCTAGCGGTATGGTTTAGCTCACGCCAGAACTCAGCACCATTTTGTATAGATACCTAGACATCCATTGCAAGCCAATTTCATTCTTATTACTCGGGACAAACGATACATTTTCGATACCTAAACGGGGAGTGACAGGCCTTTATTTGTGTCGTCGTTAATTGAACGAGCGAGCGAAGCGTCTCAGTTTCTAGATTGGCCAAAAATGCTTTTGTCCATCTGTCTGTTTTCGCCATCAGTAGGTCACGTTTTTCAACCGATTTTGATGAAAATTGGCACAAAGCTCCTTAATTTAGTTAGTTAGTTAAAATCTCTATTGCATCAAAACAAAATGATAAAAGATAAAAAAAAAAAACAGATGTCAAAAGCCGGTCTTATCGCAGCTGCAATCTCTTCCAGGCAACCGAGGTACTTGGAGATGTTTAACGAAAACAGGTAAGGTGCGAAGTTATATACAAAAAGAAAAAAGTGTAATTAATAAAGATACATACAATACATACATACAAATATAAAATATATACATACATACCTATATCAATATGTACACAAAAAAGATAATCCGAACAAGATAAGTAAGGAAATAAAGAAAGTCATATAAGGATAAGGATAGAAAGTGTGACTTCACTTGATTATTTTATTAATTTTTTTCACTCGACCATGATTTTTGATTGGGGGACAAATAGAGGGGAAAGGGGAACTTTGCTGTAGCGTTATTTATTAATGGATTGTAATAAAATTTGGACACTGAGGACACTAAGGACTTTATTCTACACACGATGTTGCAAAAAAATACCAAAAGGGGGAGTGGAGGGGAAAAAAAAAGTTGTTTTCTGTAGCGTTATATAGGGACGAATTTCACTGAAATGGCTTTGATAAGCCAGGGGAAAGGAAAAGGTGACGGTTATTGCATAGCTATAAGAGCTCACGAGGTCTACTGTTCTCAATTTGTTCTGTGTTGTTCTACGTGCCTTCATTTCTCTCCATCCACTGGTTGTCTGGAAGAGATCGCTGTCAGCGATAAGACCGCCCATTGTACCTATGTATATATGTTTACAATTTGTATATTGTAATTTTTTTTTTAAGGTGCAAAAAAGAGTTTTTCATTCATTCATTCACCACAGATTTTAAATCACTCTTCGTTTAAACCCTCTCTAAAGCAGGATTGGTTCGGTTAGGTCTGACTAATAATTACTTGTTTATTAGTTGAAATTCCTTCGGACATTTAATACATCATCATCATCCGAGCGTATTCCCGGTTGCGTCGTCAGCGGTTACGCTTCAGAGGCCGGGGTCCGCTACCTAACCTAGGTGATTCGATGAGGTTACTGGTTTTTACACAGTGCGACTGCCGTCTGACCTCCACAACCTAAAGGGTAGACCAGAACCAATCCTAGGATAGGTAGGTACAAACGCGTTCGGGACCAACGGCTTTACGTGCCTTCCGAAGCACGGAATCATCTTTCTTTTCGGATAATAAGGTGATTCAAGCCTGCAATATTCTAACCAGACTGGGAACAACTTTTCACAAAGTGTGCTTCCCAGTGAGATTTGAATCCATGACCTCCGGATCACAAGGCAGACGCCTTGACCATTGGATCACGGAGGCAGTCAAATTCTCCTTCGGAAATTTAATTATCTATCTATGAAAACAGGATACAAACTCGAAGACTTAAAAATGCATAGAACATTTTTTGTAAAGGTTAACAAGACAAATATGTCTCTTGCAAAGCTGGGGCGAACCACCAGTTGGTTCATAAAATTACTACCTCCACAAAGTTATAATGTTATTTTAAACTCTGATCCTAGACGGAACCCTAAAATCCTATAAAAGATGCCCGTGGAGATATTCCCTCGGCACTGAAGCCCGAGTAATTCAAAGAAGCCCTTTCTATATTCTCACCTCTAGCGGTTTACATAATCATGTCGCACGGCTATTTTTACAGCGTAACCTTTGATCATGTTTTGTTCAACGTCAATTTGGCTTTTACCCGATTTATATACAAAATGTTTTCTTTTTTGCTGGTCTGGGCAGATCGAGGAAATGGGCAGAAATAAAAATCATGCTAATAGACGATGCGAAGGGCAACCCATCACTAAGTACTTAATTTTTTTTTTCACCTTTTCGCCCACCATTACTCTAGAATACGTTGACGCCTTTGCTCAGAACCAATCAATAAATAAAGTAATGTTCTTGGTATTGCAGTATCTTGCATTTTTCTCGATCTTCCGCCAATTGCTTGACTTTCCTACACGATACGACTTCTGCCTTTTCCTTTGCTTCATCCTGGACCTTCTTGGCATTTCTTTCCCTCACCTAGCCTCGATCTTTTCTTGCTCAATGTTTTTGATTAAGTTATCGGGTCTTGCTTATTAAGACCCAAAATTCTTTGTCTGCCCCATTAGGGATAAAGACTTGATAGGGTATTTATATACAAAATGTTTACAGTATGTTAGTAGCGGAGAGTAAATGTCAAGCTCATCATCACCAGGTCTTTTAGACTCCACTACAGGAGCACTGCCCTCTCTGTACTACCGGAGCCATACTTGGCCAAAGTAGTCAGAGGATTTGGCTTACACTCTCCATGTTGGCCAGACGGGTTGGAGAGGTCACAATGATGTTTATAAGCTTTGTTTAGCATGTGTTTCCTAAGTCGCCTTCTACGACATCCACAGAAAGATTTGGAGATACGTTAAGATAAGATACGAGAAGTTGCTTGTACCCATTGATATACAAATATCTTATACAGTTACAGTGTACCGACAATCTAAATAAATCGAAACTTAATAAAATGGCTCTGCCTCGGTAAGACAATCTAGCGAGATGTCATTACGCTTCATGTCCAAAATAAAACGGCCCCTACTTTCACGGCGACAACTAACATGGGTCAGACTGGTTTGAACAAGTCTTTTGCGTAATTTAAGCAGGACTTTTTGTTTTGCAAGTGTATCGGAATAATAGTTCATCGTATGGCAGTCGTTAAGCTATGTAAGATGCCTTTAGGCAGCTTGAAAAATCTGACACCAGTGTTGGCCACTTACATACACGAAAAACAAACAAACTTTATTCCACAACCCCTGGTTAGAATGGCTCGTCGTGTAACGAAGTTCAACGAAATCGCCAAGATCAACCCAACTTTCGATATTTTTGTACCTAAACGGCCTTTTTATATAATAATTCTTAAAGATATCCTTTATTAAAAACCGACAGTCTAAACACTAGTACTCTCGGTTTGTGTAGCGCAATATATTTAGTAGCTTTCTTAATTCTTGTCGTAGATGTACCAGTTGCTTCTGTTTAATGAATGAGCTAGGATTTAAATCATACGAGTATGACGTAGACGATGTGGCTAGCAACCAGAGCTGCCAGATGTACGGCTTTGGCTTTTTACTCTTGTACGATCGCTAGACTAAGATCTTACGACGTATAATATGTCATGAATTTTTGGCATGAAATTCCCCGACAATCTAACGCGTGCCTGCTTGCGTATTTTACTTGAATGAAGACCTTTTGTCCAATCGTATAATGCCTATATTTGTTTGCACTTTTACTAAACTTATTATTTTTCTCTTTCGGTAATAATAACTGCGACTTGTCAGTTGTCAGATACCTGTACGAAGTTCAAGCCAACAGAATATTAATGTTAAAAATGATGACTTAGTGGGGATAAAAAGGAGATAGTGTATCTGGTGGCACAGCATTTATTGTATTTCTAGGCTGTAATGGATTGAACGTGTAGATCAGATTCTCTATATCGATGTAGAAGGGCACAGCCTCGTTTAGCGGTCCCTGGACCTAATTCACCGCAAGGTTTATATGTTTATCCCATGTTTGACATGTTTGATCAAGTCTGTATCGATTTACCTATCCGGGTAAACTAATTTCGTAGCGAGTTCTGCACGGCTCGCATCGATTGGAACAGATTGGACTCGATCTCGATATTCGATTATTCATTTATTTTTAAACTTCTTCGTCTAAGCGCGTTCCCAGTTGCATCTTCAGCTGTGCTGCTTCGGAGCCCGGGGTGCGGTTTCCTGCTTTTTCTTCTCCAAATATAACATGCATGTCAATGGTCACCCATGGATGCCAAAGACCTTGGGAAATGGAGAAGAAATAGCCGGAACGGTTTAAATGATTTGGCTATAGTTTTACGACCGGCCGCCTGCCTGACGTCAACCCTCTTTGAGAAAGTATTTATGCAAAAAGTTTTACAACCGGCTGCCGCCCAACTTTAAACCTCCTTGGGAATGCAATTGTAGCACAAGACGTTTGTTCTTAGTCCTTTAGTCGCCTTTTACGACATCCATAGGAAGAGATGGAATGGTCCTATTCTATTCTAACCCGGAACCACACGGTTATTTTAAAATTGTATTGTTCCACAAACAAATTGTCTTACAATTGGCAGACTTAACGCTAAAAGCGTTCTCTCCCAGTCAACCATAGTCTATTTTTATGGTCTACATGGGTTAGCATCTGTTGGGTTTCTGATATATAATTGATTAATATGTCACTTGCGATATAGTAAGCACCGATTATGGCTTTAAGGGGTTATACGCAGTGAAAAAGATCAAAAAAATTTTTTTTTCATTGCATTTTTGGAATGGGATTTGTGTATATTCTCTGAAAATTTCAAATGAATCTGGCAAATATTCTTGAAACGGCTTAACCGATCGGTCTAAAATTTTAACACAACCTTCTCAGATATATTCTTCTGGGATTAATCGAATGAATAAGATATGTGATAACTATTTCTATTTTTAAAAACAATTTAACGAAAACAACGTGGACGAAAATTGGATTTTTTTTCTTTTTAGAGCTACCATTTTGTTAAAAGTAAAAATTTTGTCTATTCCTTCGATTAATACCTAGATTTATTCATCTACTAATATAATCTTATGGTTTTTGTAATTTCAGATAAACCAAACCGGAGATATGTTGCTCACCACCAGACGAAAAAATTAAAAGTACCCAAGTGCTTATTGAATACCTTTGTATTTGTCAAATGAAATCCCTGTTCAGAAAAAATTCTAAAAGAAACGCCTTTTTTTGGCCTTGCAATTGCGTGTAACCCCTTATGGAAAACCAAAGCCCAACTCCACAAGAATACTGTAGATTCGATAGGTTATCGATGTTTGATCAAATTTGCATCGATTTGTAAGATCAGACCGTTGTAAACTAATTTTGTAGAGCCTGACCGCTCGCATCTGGATTTCTCGACTGTATAATCGATTAATAGTGTGCATCAGATTAGATTAAAGGCCTTCGCCTATTACCCCAACGACACCGCCGATCTAGTTAACATCGATTTGGAAGGTCAGCACCTTAATTAATTTTAAATGCGTAGTACGGTGTCCACAAATCTTTCAAGCTTCCATGCTGCATGCATCAATCCATGCTGGTCTGGCAGAAAATTAAAAACTTAGAATGTACCAGCAACTAAGCTTCTCTTCCCTCTCAGATCGTAAAAGCCTCAAATTTATGAAGATTAAACTTGCAAGATTTGACCTCAAGCAAATGGATTTTGTATGCGAGGACGAAATTCTTTTTATCGATTTTTAATAATTATTTTTATGTAAAGTAGTTCAGTATCACGGACTGAACTTGCTCCAAAAACGTTTCCGATGTTTTAAAAGTAATCCTGAATAGTTTCGGTTTATTACACCTGGTGGCAGATATTTGAACTATTCAATAAAGTTTTTATTTTCTACTAGCTGTGCCCGCGACTTCGTTCGCGTGGTTGTCGGAACGTAATGTTATATAGCCTAAAGCCTTCCTCTATAAATGGACTACCCAACAAAAAAAGAATTTTTCAAATCGGACCATTAGTTCCTGAGATTAGCGCGTTTAAACAAACAAACAAACAAACAAACAAACTCTTCCGCTTTATAATATTAGTATAGATAGAATCAAGTATTGACAGCAAATGATTTTCTAGATACTTAATACAAAACAAGCCATATAGATGGCGCGGTGTTACAATTATGTGTGTTCGCTTAAATAATATTACAAAAAATATTACAGTCAAAACAACCTCTACATACATTCGCCAGACTTAAAACTTTAATAAAAAGCTGTATTCAAAGCTGAAACAGCCTGTATAACCGTCCATCCGGGCGTCCGTTCGTTGTTTCATTATTCACGAGTCTCGCTGTCCTTGGTTTTCCGATTCTATTGTTACCCTACACTCAGCAAAAAAAAATGGATGGGCAAAAACATGGTAGGTTTAAGCAGGTTGATACAACTGCAGTATGAAGAATGTGTGTAGGTACGATATTGTGAGTACAGTCAAAAACACATGAAGTTTCGTACTTGCTTAACTGTAATAAAATTGTCAAAGTCCAATATGCAAAGCTCCGCTAGCTCTTGACTATACAATAACAAATTAAAAAAAAATATCTTTTGAGAGAGGAGGGCAGCTGCAATTGGCGATGCCCTTGACCACTTTAAACAACTAGAAAGAAGGAGCAGCAAGCACATTCTAAACAGTTATGCATAGTTTTTGATCCGATCTTGGATTCCAGTGAAGTTAGCATGATGCATACAAGTTTTCTCAAGACAAAAATTTTATTCTGGTTACAAATACAACTTGAACAGACCCCGTTCAAGCTTAACTTTTATGCATTTTGGGCCCATAATTGTACCATGGGATTTTTTAAGAGCGATAAAAATTCCGCCTACGTTAGTAGAGGCAGTATGCGCTATAATTGACGTATAATTGTGCCGCGTACATTTGAATAAGTATTGGATATTAGTCTAGATTCACAAATAAAAATCATCTCTGTCTTCACTTTAGAAATAGAAAGGGGTTGTTGCACAAATGGTATGGGGAGCCGGCTAGGTCACTGAAGACCTACCTGAAATTTGCATTTTTGGGTCGGTATCAATGCCTAATAAGTAAATTCGATAAATTCTTGGCTTTTCTATGGTACATTTGGATTAAAATATCCTAATTAAGGTTAGATGAGTTCCGCCAAAATGACCGACACCCATTATGTCAACTGACCTAACATTGACATTAACTGCAAGTGACGTTTAAATCAGGTTGCATACGTGTAGGCGCCATTATACGATAATAAGCGATTTAAAATGTATTTTTGTACACTATCAAGATACCGAAAAAACAAATATATGATGGTCTTAATAGGTTTTTGATATTTTTGAGAAAGTGTTCATGACCTAGCCTGTTGTGCAACATCCCCTTTAAATATATTTTCACAATAAAAATGCGACTGCGTTTTCTGTACTGTCAGTTGCGACAAGTTTATAACATATATTTCCTAAGCTACAGTCCACTGAAAACTGCATACGTAATCTCATTGTCAACGTGTCTCTTTATTCACATAATTACAGAAAACATAAAATAGGGATCGTACAAATGTTGCTGAAGAAAATGCATTTGATCTACAGAGTTCAGAGACCACGGGACCTCTAATAAGGATCTCTAGTTTGTCGATGGAAACTCACGACAAGAGCGTAGCTCTTAAATACAATAAAATATCCATAGATCTGCAAACATAACAACGTTGTAAATAACTAATTAGGTAGATGTTGTGAAAATAAACATCAAAATAAACAATAATATTACATTATTTTTCATTAAGTATGTAAAATGCTCTGTCTGCCCCAAGACGTGATATAGTATGTAATTAATTAAGTACAAATATTTGGAATAAGAAAGATATTCAGTATCATTAACTAAACGTGCCCATAAATATTAGCTTATACTTAAGACCAACCTTGTACCTACAATTTTTTTAAGGAAAACATTGTGAGAAAACCTGCACACTAGTGGCTATAGTTTACCAGTGTCTGAAATGAAGAATAGCAAACCATTTCATTATCTCTGTGTGTGTCTCTTCCCACAGAATGATACCGACAAGAGCTTGGCTCTCAAATTTGAACAAAACCTGTGACAAAACTATAATTTATATAAAACATGTTATTTTATTTAGTCCGTCAGTTAGAATTATCGACTAATATTTTTCGGTTTATCGAAATAGTAAAAAATCACAAAGATGAACATCGATGTTTAGAACGGGGAGCGATTAACGTCACCGTCTTGTGAAAATTGTACTAGATCGAAAAATCTAAATCAAATATTTATTCAGTAATTAGGCCTTTGCAGGCACTTTTACACGTCAATAATTTTAGTGTACATTATGTGTAATATATATTTATATCTAAGCTACCGATACTAGCGTTTCGCAACGACCACTGCTAAGGAGAAACGCCGAAAAAAACTCATCGCGCCAGAAGGGCTTTGTCAGTTTACAAGACAAGGCAAGATCGTGTTGTCATGCAAAATCTAAATGCGCTGTATCTCCGTAATTGTTTGCTAATCCGAGGAAAGAAAAAATACTTATTCAATAATTTTTAATAATACGTGGACTAAAAATATCTCTTAGGCTTAGCTGATGAGCCTAAGTGATATTTTTAGTCCACGTATTGTTAAAAGTTAATATGTATTATTTTTGCTAGCTGCTCCAACAGCAAGCTGTGAGTGAATTAGAAGAAGCAGAGGAATAGCCCTTGGCTATTCCTCTGAATTATTGTTATTTTGCGCACGTAGCGCGCAGCGTGGGTGTATTCACAATTGCCACGTGTATTTCTGCTTGGAAAGTAAAGTCAGCATAAAAAGAAACATTCGGACTAAAGATAATACCTGTATGTATATTCCATTCAAAATTATGTCGTAATACGGTTTGTTGAAATTCAGTTTTGTGTTATTTACTTATGTGTGTTAAATAGGGTTTTTACAAAGATGGTCAAGTACCGCGTGTCCTATTTAGTTAATCATATATTAGCAAGCAGAATATTTTGCATGATTTTATAGCGTTACCGTCAAAAAAGTAAAAATTCACTAAAATACAGAGTATCTAAGTTCCAGAGTGGGGGCTTGTGACGTCACCGCTGTGTAAAAATCGTACGAATCCGCGTGAAGGTATGTGAAATTTAATTTTTTTTTTGCATCTTCTTATTTCTCAGAGAAATGAAAAAATATGTGTACAATATTTTTTAATCATCTAACCGATGGGTCAAAAAATTTTTTTTAGTCATTATGCCTATTTCACGTGAACGAAGTAACGAGCACTGTCTTATTTAAGAAAACATTGAAGTCTGAACTTTAGTTAAGCTAGTTTGCACTTTTATATATTTACATAAATACGTAGATACAAATAGGTACTGGTTCAGCGGTAGAGCGATTAGTGGACTGTATCGAATTGCGTAGCGGAGAACGAAAAGATAGGGTGAGCCTTAGCGGAGTGGAGTGGGGCGGAGCGGATGCGTAAGGGGAATTAGATAGAAAAGAAGATGTGAAGGATGAAATGAAAGGCCTGCTTACCTTTATTGTCACAGGTGACAGCACAATCTTTATTGCAGCCGCACACTCACAAAGCCTAGGAGTTAAGCGATGCCTAGCGTTGAGCGGAAAGTCACACACTTTATTTTATTTACAGCGATATTATAATTTATTTGCGATGCGTAGTGTTAAGCTTTTTTGTAGAATGACATGCACTGATTTTCTTTTTCTTCATGTCAGCGAGCAGGCCCATAGATGAGATGATCATGAAAGAAGGATGTATTAAAAAGTAAGAAATTCGCGATATGGCGCGAACAGGTACAGTGTCCCTTTATTATACTTACCAACATTATTATTTATTAATACACGAATGTTATCTACTTTAATGACAATATGTACTTGTAAATTTTATTGCTATCCGTACTTTGTTTCAAATTAGTACAGTACGAGTAATCAGCTACAAGCCACAGGAAGTTTAATATATAATCTTAATTAATCTTTGTTAACAATCCTTTGAATAAACCACCATTATTACAGGTTCTAACAAAATATACTGAAACTATTTTAAGGGTGAATTCAGTCCATAATATTGAACAACTTTTCTCATCGAAATATTTTCTGGCCTCCCATACAAGTTCAACGATCAGCTGATCCGAGTTTGTATGGAAAGAAAAAATATTTTCACACTTGACACACAGACATACAAATTACAGACACCCATTAACTTATATATTACTAGCGTAAGGAATAGGCCAATCGCGCGAAGAAATAGCTCCATCTCATTGACCTATAAAAGTCAGTTCTGGGACCAACGCGACTTAGTCGACTTCGGTCCGCGGAAGAGTTAATTCGTTTTTGTTTCATACTTGTAAATGCCATAAAAATGGCCATGTCATTTAAAGCCTACAAAAACTATGATATAGGTTAAAAATTACATTGAATATAATCACCGGTAAATTACATAACTGTTTGTTATAATTAAAATACTAAGGAATTTTAACGCAATAATTAACAAGCGAATAGCTGCCATGTGCGTTCAGGAGCATTGGCGGCGGCGGCGACGCGCCCGGATTGACAACAGCGCATGCGCTGTGGTCACTCCGGACGCGACGTTTAATTGTATGAAGACATTTTATGCAAAATGTTCCGATGGGCTTATCCTTAGTTCAATTCAATTCAAAATGTCTTTATTATATTCGGATATTTACAATATCTTATAATAATAGTCACTTTGTTTTGTTTTGCACAAATGTTGCTTCAAAATGTTGACGTCAAATCGTTACTTACAGCAAAGTTTATGCTGCTTCCTAGGCGCAAGTGCAGAAGAAACGGCGGAAGTTGAAATCATTGCAGACACCTCTCTTTATCGTCGGGGATTAAAAATATAAATGTGATAGAAAATCGGTAGTGACACTAGTGACAAATTGTATCCTTCCATCACCACGCAGCTGACATTATCGAATGCTGTAAATGACAAGGGATAAATAGCTTCCAAGGTTTCTATGAGCAAAATTAATGGGACTTTAATTAAGATGTCTTCTTTGCGAGCCGGAAACAATTTAGGAACTGTCATTAACCCGTGTTGATGATTGACATAGAATATATAGACCAGCTATCTTAAACATTGGCTCCTGTTCTATTTTTTTATATAAAATGGCGGCGTGAATTTGATCATACATTGACATAAAATATGTAGACCAGTTATCTCAAACATTGGCTTCTGTTCTATTTTTGAATAATGATAAAATAAAATAACAGAATCACTAATCGACCACAAAACCGTAAGAAATAGGTAGTAAGAATAAGAAGTAAGATTTATTTTTAACCGACTTCAAAAAAGGAGGAGGTTATCAATTCCACTGTATGTTTTTTTTTATGTATGTTTGTTACGTGATATCTTCGCCAATTGTGAACCAATTTTGATGATTCTTTTTTTATTTGAATGCTTTAACTACCAAGTTGGTCCCGTTTTAATTTGGTGAAGATATGATAAAGAACTTTGGAGATATAGAAGAAACTCCTAAAAAAATTGTTGTTTTTTTTTGTTAAAAATTTAATTATTTGTAAAAAAAATCATGTCGCAAATTTCAAATAAATGGCAATCCTACTAACTTTACTATACGCGCGGCCGCTGCCTTCCCCGCTCACCGGTCGCCGGCCGCCACCGGCCCTATCGCGGGCGGTGACATTCAATTGGCAGATTTTTGGTATGCATTTGTCGGTCGATATCTTCGGTTTCTATTATGAAACAGGCACATACGACTTCCTTCAATATAGCTAGGAGTTTCAAAACCACCCTGTATGTAAACATAACTATGTCAACCCTTTCTTATCAACATAACCGATTCATATAAGTAAGTACCTAATAAGGCCGTTTTGAAGGAACCCTTCCATTCTATTGAATAGAATACCTTCAGCACTATCTGATCTACACATCAGGGTCCCATGAATGAAGTTGGATCGATTTCGGATCATAGATTTTTATGCCTACCAATTTTTGATAATAGTTGGTAGTACCTACTACTATTAGCCGTGATGTTCCAGACAGAGTAGAATAGGACCACTCCAAGTCTTCCCTTGGATGTCGTAGAAGGCGACTTAGGAAACACAGCTAAACAAAGCTTATAAACATCAATGAGACCTGTTTAAACCATCTGGTCAGCGTGGTGTGGAGAGTGTAGGTTGAATCCTCTGACTGATCTGGCTAATATATGGCTCTAGTACATACAGAGTGGGTCGTGCTCCTGTAGTGGAGACTAAAAAAGACCTGATAATTAAATAAATAAATAAATATACGGACAAATAACACAGATTGAGCTAGCTCCAAAGTAAGTTCGAGACATGTGTTATTGGATCTTAACTCAATGATACTATATTTTATGTTATGTTACCAGTATTTTTTTTTATGTGATGACTTACTTACATACATACATACTATCACGCCTGTTTCCCACAGGGGTAGGCAGAGACTATGGACCTCCACTTGCTACGATCTTGACAGACCTCTTTCGCTTCATCCACACTCATCAACCTCTTCATACATGCCCTTCGGTTACGTGTACTTCTTACCTCTTCCTTTTTCAGAACGTCTGCAATCTGATCGCAGAACGTTCGCCGAGGTCGACCCTGTCCCGCTCTTCCTTTCAAACTTACCTTATAAATATTTTTTGTTAACCTAGTTTCATCCATCCTTTCTAAATGCCCAATTCATCTTAACATCTTTTGTTCTACTTTTGTCACTATGTGATGACTTATGGCTCTGAAACGTGGTCCCTTACTATGGGTCTCATAAGAAGGCTCAAGGTCGTTCAACGCGCTATGGAGAGGGCTATGCTCGGTGTTTCTCTACGTGATCGAATCAGAAATGAGGAAATTCGTAGGAGAACTTGGATTAGCTCGTTGAAGTGGCAGTGGGCGGGACACATATCTCTACGAACCGATGGCCGATGGGGCAGAAAGGTTCTCGAATGGCGACCACGTACTGGCAAGCGAAGAATTGGACACCCACCCACAAGGTGATCAGACGATCTGACTAAGGTCGCTGAAAAGCGCTGGACGCAGGCCGCTCTAGACCGGTCATTTTGGAAATCCCTGGAAGAGGAGTTACGCAGCAGTGCACGTTATGTGGCTGAAATGATCTTATCTTGCATTTGGGGTCCACATTGAGAAGCACGTCGAGCCTTTGGGTTATATTATACTTACCACCTTGCTTATCACCTGGTGCGTAGTGCCTGTGTTCCTATAGCTATGCTGATCCAAAGAGGTCCATGCGCTTACCAGCCATCGAGTCATAGCTACATATCGATACCTTGCGGCTCAAAGGGCGTGACCACTATTTTGGCCAAAATAAGTTTTGAATGACATCTTATTCAGTTTTTGCTCCGCTATCGAACTGTATATTTAAAGTTCTCAAATTCTGAAAACAATGGTGAATACAACCCAGAATTTCAATGCTTTTAATGGAGATTTTCTTGTATTTTTAGGCATAAAAGCTATCTTTATTTGGCATCATCAAAATGTTGGGCGTAAACGACACTATCAAATAAGATTGTAGGGCGTATATGTGTATCATGTAAGGTATAAATTTATGTTTTCAATTATATTTTTGTTTTGATATTGATGTAATGATTAGGTAACGTAGAAATAATATATTTCTAGCATTTGTCAATAACTAATTTGTAATTTCTTCTCTAGTACTAGAAAGTCTACTATAAATCTTAGTATAGAATACAAGACTTTGATGGACTAAGGGATGCCAAATTGACCTATTCTACTAAAAATTGTTGTAAGTATTGTAATATAAACTCAAAAATGGAATAAAATAAAAAAAACGTTAAAAACTACAATTTCAATTTTGAAAGTGGTGAAAACACCCTGCCTTACTAACGCAGCAGTCATTTTATGGGGCGTAAAACATATACAAGTTTAATTTTGTGAGGCGTATTCACCAGCAAAATTTTAAACTATAAATATTTCTTAAAACGTTGTGTTTGAATATTATAAACAACGAAAATTAACGGCTTTTGGTGTCAGAATCACGTTTATAGGATAAATAACAACCAAGTTGTGACAAATACAGAATTTTAATTTTAGTATTTTGGCTCTCCTGAAAAGTCGTGTTTTGGTAGTTACACCCTTTGAGCCGCAAGGTATCGATATGTTGTGTCTCATTATCTCCTCTGATTCCTCACATGCCCGACATTTTGGGCTCATAACAAGTCTCATTTTAAAGAGATGACTGCGATTGTAAAAGTGTCCAGTCAATGGACACTTTCACAAAGGCTGAAATGATCATGAATGGTGATAAACATTTCTTCTTTGGTCACGTTTTTCGTTACGCTACGTGTCTCTTGTACCTTCATATCTACGGTGTGATCACGCACTATAGACTTTAAAAACACATCAAAAGATTAAACCTGGAGAAAATTTTCTTTCTCATAAAACATTTATATCGTAAGATTTCTTGTCCTCTCGAGAGCACTAGTAAAACATTTTAGGGCTAAGAAAACAATGTAAGCTCTTACTTTACTACAGTACAATTACTTATGTTGGGACCCTTGTCACAGACGTGTACAATTGTTTTCCGGACACGTCTTACAGTGTCAAAACTTAAGTATTCGGTAGTACAATAACCCAAAGGTTGACTGGTAGACAACGCTTTTAGCGTTAAGTTCGCCTATTGTTCGTATTTGATGGACAATAAAGATTGAAAAAAAAAGAAATAGAAAACGTTTCAAGGTGATTCAAAATCTATTTAGGAATTAATTTAATTTTCTAGATAAAATAATAGTTTATTTTTGCTTTTTTTAAAAATCTTTTAAATAGAAATGTGGACTGGGTCCGAAAAATATTATTAAGTCCATCAGATAAAAAAAAACACGTATTTTTCGTAGTAAAAATTCACAAAGATACAGCTAATAATTCGAAAAAGGAATAATTCAATATATTTTCCAATAATACTTCAATGGCACTACCTGAATAACTGTTTAAGCGTAAAATTATTTCCCAAATCCAATATAACACCGCACTCAGACTGCTCTCATGAAATAAGTAAGAAATCGTCGAGGCAGAAACATAGATAAGGGCTCAGACAGACGTCAGACACCAGCGACAGCTCGCGACCTGGTCGGCGACAGTCGTGACGGTTGGAAATCAGTGTCGCGCCACGATAACCGTAAGTCCGGCTACTATATTGAAAAATCGCTTACTTTAGATACTACTTGTACTGATTTACTTTACCTTACTGATTTACTACTACATTATTTTTATTTCTTATCATCATCATTAGGTCTTTTTAACCGACTTCAAAAAGGAGGAGGTTATCAATTCGACTGTATGTTTTTTATTTGTTATGTATATCGATATCTTTGCCAATTGTTAACCGATTTTGATGATTCTTTTTCTATTTGAAAGCCTTTACTACCAAGTTGGTCCCATTTTAATTTGGTGAAGATATGATGAAGAACTTTGGAGATATGGAAGAAAGTCCTAAAAAAAATTGAATTCGGTTGTTTTTTTGTTAAAAATTTAATTATTTAGTCTCCACTGCAGGAGCACGACCCTCTCTGTACTACCAGAGCCATAAATTAGCCAGAGCAGTCCGAGGATTTGGCCTATACTCTCCACGCTGTCTAGACGGGTTGGAGAGGTCTCATTGATATTTATAAGCTTTGTTTAGATTGTGTTTCCTTAGTCGCCTACTACGACATCCACAGGAAGACTTAGAGTGTTCCTATTCTACTCTGCCGGGAACCACACAGCTATTTTTATTTAAGCCTACCTATGCTGTAAAGGCGGGAGGCCTCTGGTCTCTCGCCTTTACGCTTACGCTAAGGCCTCCTATCATAATCATAATCATTTATTCATCGCTAACATGTTGCATAATATAAGATGACAAATGTCGGTGCAGTACCTCGTACATGTACCCAGTTTGGGTGTGGCGATACAATTGTCAGAACTAATTTACATCGATTTAATATGAAATCTAAAACTGTATCTATGTATGTAATGTATGTATGAGTATATAAAGTATAAATCGTAAATAAAAGAACCTATTTTGTTAATATGCATTCGAAAATAATTAATTACATATGCTAAGTCGTAATTTTAAGTTGTCCAAGGTAGTCAAACAATAATGTCATAATCTATAGCTATGCAGTCACATTTTTAGTCACTTACCATCAGGTGACCCGCTTGTTCGTTTGCCGCCCTATAACATAAAAAAAAAAAAAAAAAAAAAAAAAAAAAATTTAAAATTAACTTTTCTTAGAACGAGGGATTGAGAACGTGTGTTTACTGTAGGTAGGTAAGTAGATGTTTACGCGAGGCGTTTATCCTTTAGATATTCATTTATTGTATAATATGCTCCTACCTTTCAACTCTAACGATCAAGGACTCATGAGGCCCAATCTTTATAAAAAGAGTCAAGATCTTTCCTCCTTCTCTTTTTGGGCTTTCCCGGATTTCTTTTTCCTTTTAGTGGAGTCACAATGTAGTTGTCTTAGCGTTTAATTCATCGGGCATGTGGTAGATATATTCTGTCCAGTTCCACTTAAGGATGGCAGCCTTTTGTCAAACGTCTACGATCTGTGTTCTGAAGCACATGATTGTATTTTCAATACCGTCGGAAAGTCTGACTCGTTGACAAACGTCTGGACTACTGTTTGTCAGTCAGCAACCAAGTCTACGTATCATACATAAGGATGGGAAGAATGCATACGACCATGAATTTTCTTTTCAGTGTTAGCGGTAACTCACCTTTCATGTGTTCCTTTATTGACCAGTAGCGCTTCCAGGCTTTTTTGGTAATCAAACATGTATTTTGACTTATTTTAATTATTATTTATTTTTATATTTTATTTTTATATTGATTAATTTTTGATAATAATAGATTGTAATGCATGTATATTTAATTGTAATGTGTGATAAATGCAATTGGTGTAAATCGTTTTTATCACAGTAAAATAAATAAACAAATAAATAAACAAATTGGCGTATACATCTTCTTCTGATTTTTGCCTATTTTGCAAGGATACTATCTTTCCAAGGTAGATGTACCAATTTTTCCAATAACTTTTATATGCCACTACCCGAATAACTGTTACAGCGTAAATTATTTTGTCAAATCCAATATCTCTACCATTCTCAGACTGGTCTCATGATAAAAATAATTGGAAGCATACTACTGATAGTAGAAGGTGATTACATCTACCTTGGCTCAGGCCAAGGTAGATGTAATCTTCAATCACCTTCAACCTATATCGGGCGCTTCGTTGAGTGTTCGTCATTAACACTTCCAATGCTGAAAACGCACCGTATGTGTTTTCCTCTTTGGAAAAACACACACGTTGCATTTTTCAGCAGTGGAAGTGCTTTGTGTTCGACATGTCAATCATCAGTCCAACCTCGAGGTTCGAGCCATTAAAGATATGACAAATAAATATAAATTTTTCCAATAACATTTATATGCCACTACCCTGTTATAGCGTAAAATTATTTTGTCAAATCCAATATCTGTAAAACTCTCAGACTGCTTTCATGAAATAAATGAGAAATCGTCGAAGCACTACATAGGTAAGTCGCCGCGAAAGGGTTGCCTCTCCTGGGGGATTTGTTGTACTTCTGTGCACAGCTCTATTTACATTTACATACTGTTTTAAGTTTTTTTTGGCGGGAAGTCAAGTTACAGTAAGGGTTTGCTTTAATTTATTTTGAAAATCCATTCTAGTAGACTTTATAATGTGAAATTGGTGTAGTTTCGTATTATAAATGAAGAATATGTGAAATAGTAAAATTGGACAGTCATAGTACGGCTTTATTGATATTTATTCAGCGGACTATGGCAGAACTTGACTTTTGCCTACTTTTATGAAATAAATAAAGATTTATTATTCTTATAAGGGTACCTTTATGCAATTTGTTTTTGATTAGCTTTGTTCCAGACTTCAATCAGGCCATATTGTTGATGTCTCAGAGGAGCCTATCAATTTGTATCGGCATTTACTTATTCATGGACGGAAAATTACGCATTCTGTGCCTTAGTGAGAGGCGTCCCTTAGAGGGTTCATGCAATAACTAACATAAACTACATTTCATCGATAATAAATATTTCTTTCACGCTGGTCTGGGAGAAGAAAAGGCTTCCCTTTTAGTTCGTAAAGGCCAAGGAATGTTAGAAAAAGCTATGGAATACTTAAGAGTCCTTTTACCCTAGACAGAATCAGACTTCCCCATACAAACGAATTCTAGCTTATATTTTGAAACGGCATGTCAGATATGGGTAAAATTTTGAAATTTTAAAGAAATTGTTTACTTATAGGAATCAAGGAATATAACTGGTTTTCACAGTCTAAATATGTACTTGAATGAGAATATATAAATACAGTATGGAAAATTTCTACACCCTTATATTTTCGTTCAAGTACATAATTATTTTGATGTCGGAAACTAGTTATATGCCTAGACATATGCAATTTCTTTGAAATTATAAAATACTGGCGAAATCTGACATGTCATTTCAAAATAAAAGCTAAACTACGTTTGTATGGACAAAGACTAGGGTAATTCTAGAGGATTCTTACTAGGATAACGCAATATTAATAGGATATGTGGGTAACGTACCCATTCTAAATACATATATAAAAAAGCAGTCAAGTGCGAGTCAGACTCGCCTATGAAGGGTTCCGTAGCAGCAAGTAACATAATATAAAAGTTCTAAAGGTAAATTGCGGTTTACAATTTATGACGTATTAAAGAAAAACTACTTACTAGATCTCGTTCAAACCAATTTTCGGTGGAAGTTTGCATGGTAATGAACATATATTTTTTGTTTTTGTTTTATCATTCTCTTATTTTAGAATTTACAGGGGGGGGAGACACATTTTACCACTTTGGAAGTGTCTCTCGCGCAAACTATTCAGTTTAGAAAAAAAATGATATTAGAAACCTCAATATCATTTTTAAAGACCTATCCATAAGAACCCCACACGTATAGGTTTGATGAAAAAAATTTTTGAGTTTTAGTTCTAATTAGTGCATAAAAATGCAGTGTGATCTCTACAAATGAAAGATTTACAAATCGCATTCACATGAATCCGAGTCATGATCATCTACTTCTAAGTTATATTCAATTTCTGATGACACTTCTCCTTCTATATTGTCTTCTTCTAAAAGCTGTTCGATTAACTGATTGTTTAAAATGTTATGTGACATTTAGTTCTAAGTATGGGGAACCCCAAAATTTATTGTTTTTTTTTTCTATTTTTGTGTGAAAATCTTAATGCGGTTCACAGAATACATCTAAGTACTTATTAAGTTTCAACAGTATAGTTCTTATAGTTTCGGGTAAAAGTGGCTGTGACATACGGACGAACAGACAAACATGACGAATCCATAAGGGTTCCGTTTTTTGCCATTTGGCTACGAAACCCTAAAAATGCGAAAGTTTGTATGGATATATGGATGTTCGTTCAGCTTTCACGATAAAACGGCTGAGTGGATTGGAACGAAATTTGACATGTTAATGTTGACTTATTACCTGGATTAACAAATATAATAATACTTTTTATTCTGGTTGTTAAAAATGTTGACCACCGGACAACGCCACGGGCATAGCATCTGATGCACCGGATGCACGGGCATATCTGAGAGATAATGTCAATAAAGTTAATGGGGATCGGATGATTACTATATTTTTGTGCCGTTTGGCGTGGAGACTTTCGAGCCGTGGGGCCCCGGTGCTAGTGCCGTTTGGCGTGGAGACTTTCGAGCCGTGGGGCCCCGGTGCTAGTGCCGTTTGGCGTGGAGACTTTCGAGCCGTGGGGCCCCGGTGCTAGTGCCGTTTGGCGTGGAGACTTTCGAGCCGTGGGGCCCCGGTGCTAGTGCCGTTTGGCGTGGAGACTTTCGAGCCGTGGGGCCCCTGTGCTAGTGCCGTTTGGCGTGGAGACTTTCGAGCCGTGGGGCCCCGGTGCTAGTGCCGTTTGGCGTGGAGACTTTCGAGCCGTGAGGCCCCGGTGCTAGTGCCGTTTGGCGTGGAGACTTTCGGGCCTTAAAGAGATCTCTCCAAGACTGATCTCCGACGCCTGTGACAAGAGGGCTGGCTGTTTTTTCGCACAACGTATTAGTATTGCGATTCAACGCGGAAATGCGGCCAGCGTTCTTGGCACTATGCCACATGGACACGATTTTTTAGATTAAATTTGTAGTAAGTAGGTATTTAACTTTTGTATATCTGTAAATATGTAAATAATTTTATCTTTCTTTTTTTAATAAACTATTTTTCCCCCCAAGTTGGGGATCGTCACTATTTTGATTCTCTTTACTGTAAACACCATGGTAACACACAATATTTTGAATATGACCGACCAAGCGACCCAGCGATAAACGCAACGTTTGACGATATGAATACCTCTTTTTGACCGAGTTGGCGAAGAGAATGAAGGTCTCCGTTTCAGCTTCGGTAAAAATTATTTCGTGTCCGAATTCCAGTGGTTCTCGCCCAGTTTTTAGATTTTTATCAAAATGGCACAAATATTATAATCGTAAAAGATATCATATTCCAGCCATTTCAAAAAAAAATCAAAAACATCGTACAACTTTTTGGTTACCCTTATTAAGGCGCATCTTTTTTGTCTGAACAACTTTTTCATCCGTAAAACTTCAAGGGGTCAGTATGTGAGGGGGGGGGGGGGGGGGGGGGGGGGGGCTATACAAAGACAGACTACGTCTACGGCTCATAGAGCCACTATGAAATTATAATAATCGCGTTTGTGAATACCGCAGTTGAGATTAAGTACAGTTCAGTGACTGACGAGGGAAAAGGTAGACGAGAAAATGACAAAATATCGCGCGTGCCCGGGCTAATCTGTCCCGGATTAGAAGGATTTAAAGTATTAAATTTCACGATAATATTAAGGGTCGTACCCATACTACATCACACATTTTTACAGTTTTTTATCCCCCTCACCCCGTTCGGTGACCATCCGTAGTATATGCCGAGAACCTCCCGTCTAGTTTTCACTTCATTATATTACTTCATTTTTGTAAACAGAAAGTTAAAATAAATATAGACTACGTGACAAAGACCTAAGACCCCCATCCCCCTTTGTGACCAAGCCTGGTGTTTTGAAGATCCAACTAGTAATTAAAATTAGGTATACATATTTTAAGAAGTGTGTAGTTTGTTTGTTGTACAAAAACCTTGTTAGGTAAATACTTTTAGAAATATTCATTTGCAAAAATATACATATAGCAGATTTAAAGTAATTTGTTATAATGTAAACGTCGCCTTTGGTCTTGGCAAGTACTGGAATTTATGCAATGATATTTTCTTTTTAGAACCCTCTGGGGAAAGCGTACTCTTTTGAGGTTCCAATGTATCCTCAAGAAGTAAGGAGTCAAGGTTTTTCACGACAGCAATATAAAGCAGGTAGGTACTAAAATTGTAATACACGGCTAAATAATATTATAACAAAATACTAACAGATGGGTGACATAAAATAATGATGCAACCTTTCAAATGAAAAGAAAACTAGCTAGTAAGTATTAAAAATATTTTAAAAACGAGCTTTCGACTAAAAAAATTAACTAAAAAGTTTAAAAGTGCTCCTAAAGACGAAACTAATGAACCCAAACTCAGTGGGGTTATGTCGTGTTATCACAGAGATGCCGTGACTTCATCATGAGATCAGGTAATTGATACCATTATACTGCATTGTCACCTAACTTACATAAGAATGTGAAGTTTCAACTCGATCGAATAATTAGAAGTGGGTCGAATTTAGCTTGCTAGATTTGATTACGGACACACAGGCAACGGGACAGGTAAAACTATATAAAAGCACAGAATAAATAAAACTAACGTACAGAAGTCTCACTCAGCAAAGAAATTCAAAGAAATATCTCCTCAATGTGGCTAGCGATATAGTTTAATTTAGCTCACGTCAGAACTCTGCACCTTTTCGTATAGATACCTAGACATCCATTGCAAGCCAATTTCATTCTATTACTCTGGACAAACGATTCGTATAACTGAATTTACCACCCGGAGGGGCCGCCTACGCGCATAGTAATAATGTAGGTACATTTTCGATACCTAAACGGGGAGTGACACAGGCCTGATAAAAGCTTGTATAATACTTTTTACTATTCTATATTATTACTTGAGTTCTTGACTTTAATTTAATGTTTCGAATAAGTAGTAATTAATTATGTGTTTACAAATTATGAAGAATGATGAATAAGAAGTAAAACTAAAAAGACATGTATTTGTCAATTTCTAAAATCAGATATTACATTGTAAGTAAATAAAATTGCCCTCTTTATATACGTAACAAAGTATATTAATTTTTTTAAAAGCTTTTCAGCTTTTTAAGCTTTTCCTTTCTAATAAATAAATAAGTAAATATATAAGGACAAATCAGACTGATTGAGCTAGCCCCAAAGTAAGTTTTAAACTTGTGTTATGGGATACTAACTCAACGATACTATATTTTATAATAAATACATATATAGATAAACACCCAAGACTCAAGACAATTTGAAAAAGGCCATTTTCCAACTTGCCCTGGCTGGGGATCGAACCCAGAACCTCCGGATTGGCGGACTAGCGTGCTGACCATTACACCACGGAGGTCGTCAATAAATCAAAAACTTTCTATAGATAAAAGAGAACGTGTAGTTAACAGAATCGAAAACAACGCTTATATAGTTTGGTATCGAAACAGTCCGTAAATTACAAAAATATCACCTTAACTTCCAGTGTTCGCGAGGGCAGTTACTGAACTCAAGTTTACACAGCCTTTGTTTTATCGGCTGAATCCCGAATGGGTTGAGATTAGCTGATTTGGAATTGTTACGTCAAGAATTGGTGCCGGGAACTCTAGAGCTGTAATTAAATGGAGATTTTTCTAGCAAACTATTAGCTAAGGTAAGAAATTATGTTAAAAACCCACGCTTTATCGGCCCTGGTTCGAATAGGTCGACTTTAGTCTTTATGTAAAAAAAAACTCCCTCATAAATAATAAATTACTAAACTATTTAATCATAATCAATCAAAAAATATCAAAAACTGGTCAAGTGCGAATTGGGGGTGTACTTTCTTATACAGACAAAAGTTTAACAGATTTTCGTTATTTAGAAAATTAAAAAGAAAAGATTATCATGTCATAGAATAATCAATATGTAGGTTACTCAGTATAAAGAATTTTTAATAATAGATTTTCTTTGCACAGAAAATCAATAATTAGAATGTTTATTATGAATAATTTGAAATCATAGAATTTTATTACAAATAACATTTACTTTTGTGATGTTTCTAATATCAGAATATCAAATTAAATATTATAATTTTTAATAAGTTTAGTTAATATAATATTTATAACCTATAAGTTTGCCCTGTTCTAGTAAAATGGATAAAACTTTCCCAGCACTCGCCGGCCGTCGCAGTTCTAACCTAACCTAACCTATAAGTTTGCCCTAACCTATATTATGGTAGCGATTTATAATGTATTCTAACTTATTATATGGTATTTAATTTTTAAATTTAGGTAATTAAATAATAATTTTCAGTAAAATAAAATTCCATGAAAGATTATACCGAAGAAACAATATTCTTTAAAGAAATATTCTACTGTTTGATTAGTTTGTTAAATGAAAATATGAGATTCTAAAATTCATTGAACTGTGTTTCTATAAATTGTGTTTCATTCAAGTAAATAGTCTTTGAAACAATAATATTTGAAATAAAAATATAAAAATTAAATATTCTATGAAAAATTTTCTGTGAATCGAAATTCTATGAAATTTCAGTCTGTGAAACAAGGGGCACCCGCGAATTGGACTTGTACATTAGGATGGAGCGTCATTGCTTTTTTTCAATTGTCATTACTGAATAGGCGCAAAAAGTTGCATAAGATCACAAGATATACGAGAAAAATAATAAAAAAAATATTGGATCCTACTTATAGCCCTCTACCATCATTAAAATACCTTAAAAAATCGTAAAATTGACCTATTTTGAAAAAAAAAATATAATTTAAACGCAACATTTCTTTTTTCATTAAATATTTGTCTGTACTCTTAATATAATGAAGTTTCAAGAAATAATATTTAAAAAACATAAATATGATATGATCATGATACAGAGCACTTCAAACTGTTTGATATTTGTAGCTGCAAATGCAATGATTTAGAAAAATATATTTATTCTTACGAAAAGAAAGTTTCTATACTACTCGTAGAAAGACCTTTCCCTTACGATAAAGATGGCAATTGGCCGTTTAGACCGCATACAAACAAAAAAAAATTGAAAAAAATCATAAGAAAAAATAATCGGCCCAAGCTTCTGATAGAGACTCAGAAAGCTTTTCTTCATCGAAATACTCGTACAATGAAAAAACTTCCTTCAGAACTCACTCTGCTCCACATTTAGCAGAACCCCAGCCAAGCACTTCAAAAGCACCCGATTTTGTTCCAGCACTAATAAATAAAAGAAATATGCTGTCTCTTCCTACGTTAGCTGGAGTATGTAACCGTTACGGTATTTCTGATCGTTCGGCAGCAGCAGTCGCAAGTGCAGTATTGCAAGATGTTAGTTTAATAATCTCAGAAGATTCTGAAAAAGTAAAAGACCGGAGCAAAGTTCGCCGGGCCAGAAAAAGAATGCGAGAAGAAATTCAAAGTAGAGACAGTTATTCAGAAATTAAAAGCATCTACTTCGATGGAAGAAAAGACAGGACACTGTTTAATGAAAAAATAGGTCAACGTTTACAAAAAAAAGTTGTTTCTAGAGGACATGTTTCTTTAATAGTTGAACCAGGATCATTTTATTGAGGACATCTCACCACATTATCTGGAACAGGAAAGTCAATAGCTGAATCAATTAATTGCGAAACATGAGCTGGATTTAAGTAACTTAGCGGTGATTGGGTGCAGTGCCATCGCTGCCACAAACACTGGCTGGAAAAGTGGAATGATACGTCTTATGGAATTAAAGTTAAGAAGACCACTGTAGTGGTTTATCTGTCAAATGCACGCAATCGAATTACCTCTTCCACATTTGTTTAGATACAAAATTAGACGGAGCAACAAACGGACCTCAACTTTATTCCGGACCAATTGGAAAAGCTTTAGAAAATTGTGTCAACTGTCCTATTATTAAATTACAGCTATTTCGTTAAATATACCTGTTTTAACAGTAGAAACAGAAACAGTCTTAGTACAGATCAGAAGTATTTAAATCAAATTTGTCATGCAGTAAGTAGCGGGTCATGTTTTGAAGATTTGTCTCATAGAGAACCAGGAAAAATGGCTCACTCGCGGTGGTTGACCACAGCCAACAGGATTCTAAGAGTTTACGTTAGCCCAACAAGTAACTTAATGAAACTTGCAGAATACATTGTAAAAGTTTATGCTCCTGTGTGGTTCATTCAGTATAAAGAAAGAAAGCTCCTTTAAAGATGGCCTAACTCACGTATTTAAACTGATTCAATTTTCAAGGCGTTTGAGCTCTAATATCAAGAAAATTATTGACCCGGTCATTAAAAGAAATGCATTTTTTGCACATCCTAAAAATCTTCTACTTGCTAGGCTAAACGACGAACGGCCACACATAAAAGAATTGGGATTAAGAAGAATAATTGAAGCTAAAAAAAATCAAAAACCTGGGGTCAGAATATTCAAAACACCTAAGTTGAACTTCAATGCGAAGGACTATATTGATATTATAATATGGGGTAAATCACAAGTCACACCTCCTCCAATGCTTTATAAAGTCATAGATAATGACTTGGAAAACCTAAACTTATCAGAGTTTCCAGTTTATCCTTTCATACTCAAGCAGTTGAGCGATGTGTAAAAATGGTGAGTGAGGCGCGCGCATCGTTGTCTGTGACTGGTGAAAAAGCAAGACATGGATTTATTCGACCCAAAATTCAGTCACGAGCAATTATGCCGTATTTTGAGACGAAAAAACACTTTCATACGAAGTAATAAAATATCAAAATAGTGACTTTGAAACAGTGATTTTTTTCAATTTCCTTTAATTTTTTCACGATAATTTGTAGAAGTAGCTTTGTATTATTTTTATAAATAAATCATGTTTTTTAGCTAATTAGTGTTTAAATGTTTTGAATATGATGAGACGCTCCACCCTATTGTACATGAAGGGTTCCGTACCTCCGAACAATGTTTTATAACGCTGAAATAACACGTTCCTTGTATGAGGACCCCCTTTAACGATATGTTCTCATTACTTGAAGGGTATATTTTTGCCATTGTTAGAGTCAATAATTAAGACATTGACACGATTAGATAGTAAAATATTGTAACATTTATATATTTAATCACTGACATGACTTGACATAAACACATTGTAAAATTTGTATATTCTCACACAAGTACGATTTAACATAAATTCAATGTGAACTTTTATCGTTTTGTCACAACAAAATTTTAACAATTTAATTTTGTACATTTTGACATTTACACAATCGAACCATTTGAACGTTTAGTCAAGTAAACAGCCAAGTCCCGGAAGGTTAATTTTTAACTTTTTCCTATTTTAGTATTTGTTGATAAAGCGGCCACAGTAATGCATAATCGGTGAAAATTTTAAGTGTCTCGCTATTACGGTTTAAGAGATTGAGCCCTGTGACAAACGGACAGACAGCGGAGTCTCAGTAATAGAGTCTCGTTGGCACCCATTGGGTACATCATCATCAGTATATTTAAGAATTATGTTCTTGTCGGTGGAGTATTTTCCATGTCCGAATTATTCCGAATGCTTGACTTCCCTATACGACACGACTTCTGCCTTTTCTTTTACTTCATCCATGAACGCCCTTCTTGGCCCTTCTTTTCCTCTTCTTGCCTCTATCTTACGGAAACTATCTCGTTTTATCTATCTATTTTGGAATCACCCACTGGGTACGGAAACCTAAAAATGATAAACAACACGCTAAAATAACTTGGTATCATTACAACATCTACAGTCTGTAAATTGAGGAAATGTCTTTGCCAGTGTTTGCGAAGGCAGTTACCGCAATCAGCCCACGTTTTATCGTGTCCCAAATGTCCTAAATTTTAGCTGATTTGGACTAGTAACGTCTAGACTTGGTGTCTGAAACTGGTGAGTTACTGTAACGGAAATTGTTTTAAGCTTTTCAATAAAAAGTACTTACAACTATATTTTTCTATCTGTATAAAAAAAAATTACTTCTACATTATAATTGAGTTCACTTGCTGCAATAATTTTATCTTCATCATCAGGTCTTTTTAGTCTCACTGCAGGAGCACGACTCTCTCTGTACTACCAGAGCCATATATTAGCCAGTGTAGTCAGTGGATTTAGCCTACACTCTCCACGCTGGCCAGACGGGTTGCGGAGGTCTCATTGATGTTTATCAGCTTTGTGTAGCATGTGTTTCCTAAGTCGCCTTCTACGACATCCACGGGAAGACTTTGAGTGGTCATATTCTACTCTGTCGGGAACCACACGGCTTAATTTAGTTTGATAATTAACTGCAATAATTTAATTTTATACTTTACTGTACATTATCTCGTCTCTATCCCTAACGGGGCAGACAGAGCGGCCTTTGGGTGGCAAGACCTAAAGGCCACTTTTAGCGTGGTAACACTTTTTGTGACATTCGTGACGTCGTCATGGGCAATCGCGGGAATCGAGTACCATATCTTATTATGCCATAGGTAAACTGTTAGACAATGCTTCGCAATAAGGTTATATCCTTTTGTATTATAATCGTTAGATTATTGTGCAATTAATCCCAACTATCCCAACTAACCTCTTCTATCTTCTTGAAAATTTGCATACACATAGTTAGGAGTACTGAGAAGGACATAGAGTACCTTTCATCCTGGAAAAATGTAATGTTCCTGTTGGATACGCGGGCAAAATATAGTACTAAATAAAAAATATATCCTTACAATCTATCGCATGTTGTCTGGATGAGACATGGGATAAATCCGCCTTTGCATAATTGCTATTTTAAATGTCCTATTTGAATGAATGTTTTTGGAACAATAAAGTGATGTCAACCAAACAAATAATAAAAAAAGAAATTTTAATAAAAGCTAATTTTTTTTCGATATACGTTTCTCGGGGAAAGGTGTACAGCATCACGTGTGTACAGTTATATATATAAGTGGGCATTGTATCCAAAAAAGCCGCAACCTGTAAAGTTGTATGCTTTAAATATAATACTTATCAACGTTTCCGAAATCCTCATAAACAAATTATCCCAATCAATCTCACCAGCTTTATATTCATTATTCGCCGCTTAAATGCCATTACAGCTTGGTTTTGACAAATGAGGATCGTTTGGAAGTGAAATAAGTCACGCCGATTTCCTGAGAGATATGGTTTTATATTCACAGAAATGTTGCCATAATGGATCGTTTTCTATTTTTACAAGCTTTTATTTAACTTGAAATGTATGTATGTAACTTAGGAGATTCCGTTCTGTATTTAATACTCTTACTGTCTTCTGTGCTATTGGCCCGCCTTATCCTTGACATCACGGTTGGGACAAACATTCTCATTAGACCTACTGAAAGGACTAACTTGGTAAGTCTATTGGGACCAGCTCGGTTTCTGGAGTGCGAGTTTTGAAAGGCTCAGTTACTAAACGAATGGTTTTTTTCATACATAAAACCGTTTATTTAATGACTTCGCTTTTCAAAAATGGGTCCACTGTTATTTATTACAGTCTAAATTCAAGATTTTCTACGTCATTGACCGTACTCGAACAAACTCATGAAAATTATGAAAGACAAGCCTCAAATTATTTTTAACTAAGGTTTCGCGGTTCACAGAGCGGCACTCGACCGCTCATCCAATTCGCAGAAAAGGCAAAACCGACCTTTCAACTTGCTTCACAATTAGCTTAAATATATCTATGTAGATCTCTTATAAAATTATTTTCTCTTTCGACCTGATTTTTATCTGAATATGCGTTTTTATATTATAAACATAAACAAACATTTTTGAATTACATGACCTTATTAAAAGTATAGGTATGTTAAAAAAAAAGCGGCCAAGTGCGAGTCAGACTCGCCCATGAAGGATTCCGGAGCTGCAAGTACGAGTAACAAATATAAAAGTTCTAAAGGTAAATTGCGGTTTACGATTTACGACGTATTAAAAAAAAACAACTTACTAGATCTCGTTCAAACCAATTTTCGGTGGAAGTTTTCATGGTAATGTACATCATATATTTTTTTAGTTTTATCATTCTCTTTATTTTAAAAGTTACAGGGGGGAGGACATTTTACCACTTTGGAAGTGTCTCTAGCGCAAACTATTCAGTTTAGAAAAAAATGATATGAGAAACCTCAATATCATTGTTGAAGACCTATCAATAGATACCCTACACGTATGGGTTTGATGAAATAAAATTTTTGAGTTTCAGTTCTAAGTATGGGGAACCCCAAAATTTATTGTTTTTATTCTATTTTTGTGTGAAAATCTTAATGCGGTTCACAGAATACATCTACTTACCAAGTTTTAACAGTATAGTTCTTATAGTTTCAGAAAAAATTGACATTTATGGCTTTGACATACAGACGGACAGACAGACAGACATGACGAATCCATAAGGGATCCGTTTTTTGCCATTTGGCTACGGAGCCCTAAAAAGGATTACATTAAGAAAATAATTTGGCATCTGCTTTAAACTATAAAATAATAAAAATGATAAATTATTGTTGTTTTTTCCATCCACAACAATAAAAAATTAACTTAATAACTAAATATCTAGTTAGCAAGTCTAGTGAGGATGTACAGGGTTGTTGTAGAATAAGCTGTTATAAAAGTAACCAACTCGTATATATTATAAAGTATATTTATATATACGAATAACTATTATTAGTTATACTGTGATGTTAGGCTTTAAACTAAGATATATAATGTATATATGTATGTGTATGTTTGACGTGAAAGTATAATACTTTGACGTCACTTTTTCTTACGGAGCAGACAGGGGTCAGGGGTCATAAAACCCAAAGGCCACTTGTGGTGAAAATGTATTTACCAGACAAACTAAACAAAAACTCCGACTTTTAAGTCGGTCTAGCCGTTAAAATTTATTGGGATAGCTTTTGAACGACTTTCAAACAAAGCTAAGAACCATCTCGATAGACAAGGCTTTCGATAAAAAAAGGCATCGAAATCGGTCTATTTGTTAAAGACCTACGATGCCACAGACAGACACACAGATACGTCAAACTTATAACACCCTTCTTTTTGTAGGGGGTTAAAAAGCAATCATTCGTGTTTAGTCTATTTTCTGAAGAATTTTTGCACTCATGGTCTTCTTGTAAGACTTATAAGTGAAGTAGCCTATCTTCTCTTATAAGTCTTACAAGAAGGTATTGTTTAAAATAAAATATATTTAAAATTTTATTACAATAAAGACGGGGAGTAAACAAACAAACAACACTAAAATTAACTCAATAAGTTTGGAAAATCCAAAAGTGCACGCCTCATAGCGGTCACTCAATTTTCACAAAAAAAAACAGAACTTGAATATTGCATACTTATCGGTGTATTATGAACAAAATAAAAAATTTACTTTTAAATCTTCGCGCCATTGCCCACACGGAAAAGAAAGGTATTGCGCATATATTGTCAATGTCAAGAAGAAAAGAAAAATGAAAAGATTAACATTGTATCCAGAAAAAGAATGGAAATTAAGAATGGCTAAAAGGCAGATGCTAAACGTAGTAAAAAAAATTTAAAAAAAATTGTCAATGTCAACGAACCTTATTTACATAGATTTAGATATACCAACGATAGGTGGATTTCAGTTTATTGCTAATTATAATTAAACTACATTGAATTAGACCGTGATCTTCGAAGGACTTAGTTTTGGATAATACTGAAGCGTATAAAAAAAATGGACTTGATCAGATAAGTTTTTCGGGAGTTATCGTGACCACGCCAGTTTCCATACGTCCCGACACACGGACGTCCACAAAATGATTTTATTAAACATTGTTTTTATTTATTTAAAAGGCAAAATGTCTTTTAAAAATATCATAAGTGTTGAAACTAGTGTTTTTCCTTGACATTTATGTGTAAATATTATTGTACAAGTGCGATAGAAAATAAATAGAGACACATTTAGTTAAAAAAATCACTTGATTTTTGTAAGGCGAGAGTAGAGCACTACCTCATATGCGCTTCGCTAATGAGGCGTGCAATATATTAATTAAAAGTAAATTATTCTAATTAAAACTAAAAACATAACTTGTTTAAATGTATATGTACTTAATATAATATAATAAATATCCCTCGTGGTTCCCGGCAGAAGAGTATAGGACCACTCCAAGTCTTCCCGTGGATGTCGTAGAAGGCGACTAAGGAAACTCAAGCTAAACAAAGCTTACAAACATGTAAGCCAAGTTGTTATAAACGTGTAGGCCAAGTCCTCTGATTGCTCTGGCTAATATATCGCTCTGGTAGTACAGAGAGGGTCGTGCTCTTGCAGTGGACACTAAAAACGACCTATTAATGAATATAATAAATATTAATTATTGGTATTAATTAAATTACTACATACAACCTTCGCAAATATTCGCACCACATAATTTTAATCAAAGGTAGAGAATTAATTTAATAAACTTTGAAATTTGATATTTGACTTAGGCGAGTTCAAAATTTGTTTTCGCTAAGTAATGATAACTTTGCAATGCGTATCTATCTGACATTGATCAAAGTGATCTATACTTGGAGCTCAGACGTCTGAGCTGAGTGTGTGTGAAGGAGCTGAGTGTGTTTAACCAATATACGCACGTATATCGTACGACGTTTTTAAACATACTTGTAAGGAAAAATACCTAATAAACTCAACCATAAAACTGTGATACACACTGTGGATTTCCCGCTGTTTTACTTTTTAAAATCAGCACGAAGCGCGGCATGCAAAAATGACGAACCTGCAACATTCAAGAAAAAATTGCTTGAATGTTGCCGGTTTATACCATAGAAGTTGGATTGCTTGTACCTATAGCTACGAAGTCTTTCTTTGGTTTATACAATGTACACTTGAACTGGCACTTAGTAACATAATTTATATCTAAATTGTATAAAAAGAAATGATTTGTCATTACCTAAGGTTAACATCGTTTTTCGTATGAGAACAAACTTAATTAAAACAACGTAGGTATTTCCCGTTCAACGTAAGTTAATAGCTGCAATAAACTTTCAGTCTATTCGTGACAAAACGAAAGAACTTTATTAGCAATGTACTAGAGCTGTGTATACTGTGTAATTTAATCTGCTGCTTGGGAACCCCGCTATGTTCTTTACGACAGACACCCGTTATTAACTTTTTAAATTAAAATGAAAGAGAACAT